>CM061539.1:41464375-42702500 GCA_030864215.1 Capsicum pubescens | reverse complement strand
CGTACCAACGCAAGATATGCTTATTGGACTCTATGTATTAAAGAGCGGAAATCATCGAGGTATTTGTGTAAATTGATATAATCCATGTAATCACAGAAACTATCAAAATAAAAAAAGAAGTGACAATAGTTACTATAAGTATACGAAAGAACCCTTTTTTCGAATTCCTAGATGCAATTGGGGCTTATCGGCAGAAACAAATTAATTTAGATAGTCCTTTGTGGCTCCGGTGGCAACTAGATCAACGCGTTATTGCTTCAAGAGAACTCTCATCGAAGTTCACTATGAATCTTTAGGTACTTTTTATAAGATTTATTGACACTATCTAATAGTAAGAAGTCTAAAAAAACAAATCCTTTTTATATACATTCGAACCACTGTTGGTCATAATTCTCTTTATCGAGAAATCAAGGAAGCTATACAGGGGTTTTCTCGAGCCTATTCATATGGTACCTAACGTAATTCTATGATACCGTGGGACTTCGGGGCTCTCCGGTTCAGCTAGGTACATAGTTTCGGAATTTATACGCGAATCAAGATCAATAAAAGGAAGTTTTACAATCACCGACTCAAACCCATTGTCGAATCCTACTCAGCGGAATATGGAGGTACTTATGGCAGAACGGGCCAATATGATCTTTCACAATAAAGCAATAGACGGAACTGCCATGAAACGACTTATTAGTAGATTAATAGAGCACTTCAGAATGGCATATACATCACATATCCTGGATCAAGTAAAAACTTTGGGGTTCCAACAAGCTACTGCTACATCCATTTCATTAGGAATTGATGACCTTTTAACAATACCTTCTAAGGGATGGCTCGTTCAAGATGCTGAACAACAAAGTTTGATTTTGGAAAAACACCATCATTATGGGAATGTACACATGGTAGAAAAATTACGTCAATCCATTGAAATATGGTATGCTACAAGTGAATATTTGCGACAAGAAATGAATCCGAATTTTAGGATGACTGACTCTTTTAATCTAGTTCATATAATGTCTTTCTCGGGAGCTAGAGAAAATGCATCGTAGGTACATCAATTAGTAGGTATGAGAGGATTAATGTCAGATCCTCAAGGATAAATAATTGATTTACCTATTCAAAGCAATTTGCGCGAAGGACTCTCTTTAACATAATACATCATTTCTTACTATGGAGCCCGTAAAGGAGTTGTGGATACTGTTGTACGAACATCAGATGTTGGATATCTCACTCGTAGACTTGTTGAAGTAGTTCAACACATTGTTGTCCGTCGAACGGATTGGGGCACCGTCCGGGGTATTTTTGTGAGTCCTCGGAATGGGATAATGCTGGAAAGGATGTTTAGTCAAACATTAATTGGCCGTGTATTAGCAGATGATATATACATGGGTTCGCGATGTATTGCCACTAGAAATCAAGACATTGGCATTAGACTTGTAAATCGATTCATAACCTTTCGGGCACAACCAATCTTTATTCAAACTCCCTTTACTTGTAGGAGTACATCTTGGATTTGTCGATTATGTTATGGCCGGAGTCCTACTCATGGCGACCTAGTTGAGTTGGGAGAAGCTGTAGGTTATTGCAGGTCAATCGATTAGAGAACCGGGTACTCAATTAACATTAAGAACTTTTTGTCATGCCTCAAATCCTGTTGGGGTGGACAGGCACCCGTAAAGGCCCGAGAGAACCAATTCATAACCTTGTACTTCCCATGCATGTAACTGTAACAACCAAATGTTCTGACAATATAATATTATGTATCGATGAAAATAACTACACATACACGCCCAAACTGATATGTACAACACTTGGCCGATGGGGCCACCATGTCTAAAATCAGGACACTACCATGACTTTACATTAGTCTACAAAGCCTCTAAAAGATACATAGACTTAGTTAGGGTCGGGACAAACCCCCGCCCTACTATTGACTTATTGTACAATACCAAAATATATGGAACAGACTCAGAAAGCCCCGAATCAACCTGGAGCTCACCAATAGTCTCTGAAAAGCCTACGTTCCTACTAGTGAGTTGTATGAGCTGAAGTGTCTCTGCCTGCAGCATGAAATACAGGTCCCCCGTGAGGGACGTCAGTACGAAAATATGTACTGAATATGTAAGGCAGAAGGTAGCAACACACTTGATACAAAAGCTCAATAGAAATCTGATACAAGTGTATAAGTAGTACTAGTAGACCACCTTTATAAATACTTGTGGGACAATGTACATTACATTCTTTCTTCGTTTTACCTTCTTACTTCATAATATTTGTAAGCCATATAATGCAAACGACCAGTTGATCAGTGGTAAATAGATAAATTAGGATCGGCCCATGCTAGGCTTACGCCCTTGAGCTGCCACCTACATATAAAGATTGGGATCGGCCCATGCTAGGCTTATGCCCCTGAGCTGCCACCCACAAATAAAGGTATAGAGATCGGCCCATGCTAGGCAAATTCCCCTGAGCTGCCACTCGTCATTTTACAGATTTGCATTACTTAGTTTATTTAGCCTTTGAGATTGTTACTTTGGTGGTCATCACATTATGGTACCTTGAACCAGTAATACGCTAATAAGAGACATGTAAATAGACACTTAATGCAACAACAATGAGGTAGGGATCTGTTGGCACACAAATAAAGTGTTTAGGAGCTGAAATAACACCTGGGTCTTATTTGAACAAACGGAGAACTCCTGAAATTTTCTAGTGAAGATAGACGCGCAGATTTAATAATAAGCACGTATTGAGGTGTTCTAATGTGTTAGAGAATGGGAACAAGGTCATTGGATACATGGAGTGTAATGTGCTGCCATTATCTATCACTTTTTTATAGGATAACCTCGGAAACTTGCTCGATGGAACAATTGTACGATTTCATGCCAAAGAGTGTGAAATAGAGTATGCCTTACATACCTGGTAATTTGACTCCGAAACTAACCCGACTTGACTTCCCACCTTTTAGATTACTTATCTACAATAGAATATATGGTAAACTAGTATTAGTAACCAATCAACACATTTGAGATACTTAATTTCACCCAAAACAGTAACCGGGCAGCAACTATTAATATATCAAACAAGGGTGTTATTTTAACCCTTTTTTTCCTCCAATTACACCCACATATCATATAGGTTCTTATAAGGTTCACCAAAACCACCTCGACTTCATTACACATTCCAAACAATACGTAAAATAGATTGGGCAGCAAGCATTAGTTCGGTGGTGTATCACTACATCTTTCTTCTATAATTCATTACAAACTTATCACACCTTTATCCAACTTCAACCTGGCAGCCCATATACATACAAAACAGTCCACAAAACAGTCCCAAACCCCTTTTGTTGTAGCAATCAATTATTGAACTCATCATCTCTTGAGTTCTCAATAACAAGACATCCATAATCCCCTCTCCAATTCATATATAAGAAAAACAAAATAGGGCAGTCACCTTACCTCAATTCAGCAACTTATTCTTCTAATTGAACTCTTCAAGATCTTGAACTTTCCTTCACACTTAAACCAAAGAAGAAGAAGAAAAGTTTCTCAATAACAAGGAAACGTGAACAAACAGGTTGTTCTATAATCAGCCATATACTTATAGTCAAACACTTATAACTTGTTTCCCTAATCTCCCATGAGATAATTAAACAAAACCTTAAGTGTTTTTCACTTACCTTGGGCTGCAAAGGGGAGGGTTTCTTCAAGAACCCTAGAAGGAAAAATAGGTCTGCTGCTCTTGTTATTTTTGAGAGAGTAGAGAGATTTGCTAAAATATACTCCTTTTTGTGACTTAAAAGTGAAGTAAAATGATCAGCAACTTGGCCTTTTAAAGGCCCTATCTTGTCCACCTCCTTAGCTGCATTTTGGACCATAAAATTGGTCAAATTGGTCCAAGTAGGTGATGCACCTACTTAAGGGTCCAAGCTGCTGAAACTTCAAAGTAGGTGATGCACCTACTTGCTTAATTTCTTGTTGGGCTCAATTATATTTGGGCCTTGGCAGATTGGTGTGTTGGGCCACTTATCCATTTTCTTTCTCTTTTGTTCAATTTGGCCCAAATGAGTATATTAGCATAGACCCAAATCTGATCCATAGCCATGGGTCCATTAATTTGGTTCAAACAACTTAAGTAGGTGACTCACCTACTAGCTTAAATAAGTCAAGCAAGAACCTCAATATTTTGCTCCATTTTCAGCTCATAATCCCTTTAATCTAACCTTCAACTTATGCACACTTGGTCACTTTAAACTTTAGATTTAAATACTAGCTTACGATTCCAAGTTTAAACAGTTATCTTAACGTTAACTTAGTCGCATCACATTAAACTCTACGGGCAGCCTCTATAATTCCATCTATACCATTAATAATTGCATAACAAATCTCATCTGTTACCTATACCATATGACCATACCAGGTTCCATATAATTAGAATAAGTACAAGCAAGATACGGGATGTTACAAATTTCATACCGGAGGAGTATTCACAGGGGGTACTGCAGAACATGTGCGAGCCCCATCTAATGGAAAAATAAAATTCAATGAGGATTTGGTTCATCCAACATGTACATGTCATGGGCATCCCGCCTTTCTATGTTCTATAGAGTTGTATGTAACTATTGAGAGTGAAGATATTCTATATAATGTGAATATTCCACCCAAAAGTTTGCTTTTAGTTCAAAACAATCAATATGTTGAATCAGAACAAGTAATTGCTGAGATTCGCGAAGGAATATCCACTTTGAATTTTAAAGAGAAGGTTCGAAAACATATTTATTCTGATTCAGACGGAGAAATGCACTGTAGTACCGATGTCTATCATGCACCCGAATTTACATACGATAATGTTCATCTATTACCAAAAACAAGTCATTTATGGATATTATTAGGAGGGTCGTGCAAGTCCAGTCTAGTCTACCTTTCGATCCACAAGGATCAGGATCAAATGAATGCACATTCTCTTTCTGGCAAGCGAAGATATACTTCTAACCTCTCAGTAACCAATGATCAGGTGAGGCAGAAATTATTTAGTTTAGATTTTTATGTTAAAAAAGAAGATAGGATTCCTGATTATTCAGACCTTAATCGAATCATATGTACTGGTCAGTATAATCTCGTATATTCACCTATTCTCCACGAGAATTCTGATTATTGTCAAAAAGGCAAAGAAATAAATTCATCATTCCACTACATTCGATTCAAGAACTCGAGAATCAACTAATGCCCTGTTCAGGTATCTCGATTGAATTCCCTGAAAATGGTATTTTCCATCGAAATAGTATTCTTGCTTATTTCGATGATCCTCGATACAGAAGAAAGAGTTCGGGCATTATTAAATATGGGACTATAGAAATGCATTCAGTCATCAAAAAAGAGGATTTGATTGAGTATCGAGGAGTCAAGGAATTTCGGTCAAAAATACCAAATGAAAGTAGATCGATTTTTTTCATTCCTAAAGAGGTACATATCTTGCCCGGATCTTCTTCTATAATGGTACGGAACAACAGTATCGTTAGGGTAGATACACAAATCACCTTAAATCTAAGAATCCGAGTCAGTGGGTTGGTCCGGGTGGAGAGAAAAAACAAATGAATTGAACTTAAAATCTTTTCTGGAGATATCCATTTTCCCGGAGAGACAGATAAGATACCCAGACATACCGATGTTTTGATACCATCAGGAACAGGAAAAAATTTCTAAGGAATCCAAAAAAGTTAAAAATTGGGTCTATGTACAACGGATTACACCTAGTAAGAAAAGGTTTTTTGTTTTAGTTCGACCTGTCGTCACATATGAAATAATGGACGGTATAAATTTAGCAGCCCTTTTTCCACCGGATCCATTGCAGAAAAGGGATAATGTGCAACTTTGAATTGTCAATTATATCCTTTATGGAAATGGCAAACCTATTCGAGGAATTTCTGACACAAGTATTCAATTAGTTCAAACTTGTTTAGTATTGAATTGGAACCAAGACAAAAAAAGTTCTTCTTGCGAAGAAGTCTGTGCTTCTTTTGTTGAAATAAGCACAAATGGTTTGATTCGATATTTCCTAAGAATTAACTTAGTGAAATCCCCTATTTCGTATATCAGAAAAAAGAATGATCCATCGGGGTCAGAATTTCTCTCTGATAATGGATCAGATTGTACCAATATCAACCCCTTTTCTTCCATTTATTCCTATTCCAAGGCAAAAATTCAACAATCTCTTAACCAATCTCAAAGAACTATTCATACGTTGTTGAATAGAAATAAGGAATGTTAGTCATTGATAATTTTGTCAGCAGCCAATTGTTCTCGAATGGGGCCATTCAAGGATGTAAAATATCACAGTGTGATAAAAGAATCAATTAAAAAAGATCCCCTAATTCCAATTAGGAATTCGTTGGGCCCTTTAGGAACATACCTTCCAATTGAGAATTTTTATTCATCTTACTATTTAATAACTCATAATCAGATCTTAGTAACTAACTATTTGCAACTTAACAATTTAAACCAGACCTTTCAAGTGATTAAATTTAAATATTATTTAATGGATGAAAATGGAAATTTTTTTAATCCCGATCCATGTTGTAACATTATTTTAAATCCATTCAATTTGAATTGGTCGTTTCTCCATCACAATTATTGTGAAGAGACATCTAAAATAATTAGTCTTGGATAGTTTATTTGTGAAAATATATGTATAGACAAAAATGGACCGCCCCTCAAATTGGGTCAAGTTATACTTGTTCAAGTTGACTCGATAGTGATACGATTAGCTAAGCCTTATTTGGCCACCCCCGGAGCAACCGTTCATGGCCATTATGGTGAAACCCTTTATGAAGGATATACATTAGTTATATTTATATATGAAGAATTGAGATCTGGTGATATAACACAGGGTCTTCCAAAAGTAGAACAGGTGTTAAAAGTGCGTTCGATTGATTCAATATCCATGAATCTAGAAAAGAGGGTTGAGGGTTGGAACAAATGTATAACAAGAATTCTTGGAATTCCTTGGGGATTCTTGATTGGTGCTGAACTAACTATAGCGCAAAGCCAAATCTCTTTGGTTAATAAAATCCAACAGGTTTATCTCTCCCAGGGGTGCAGATTCATAATAGGCATATAGATATTATTGTACGTCAAATAACATCAAAAGTGTTGGTTTCAGAAGATGGACTGTCTAATATTTTTTCACCTGAAGAACTTATTGGATTATTACGAGCAGAACGAATGGGTCGCTCCTGCGAGGACAACACAAGAAGAACCCAATTGTGGTTGAGGGCATGAGAGCATGCATGGGGGACCCATTTTAAGCCCACAATAGAACAATCCCATGTATGGAAGGTTTCTTGGAAGTTTGACTTGATGAGATGCTCGAGATGTCCAAGTGTTGAAAAATAATTGTGAAGACCAAAAAGACTCAAGGAAAGTCATATGTTGAAGTGTGAAGAAGACCACATCAAAACACTAAATGATCATCCATTCATTAAAGGTGTAATGGTCTTTTTATGCTTTTTCTTTACACTCCATAGGAGCCCCTTTTTATTATTAAGGGTATTTTGGTCTTTAATGTAATAAGTATAAATAGACTCCTTAGGCTTATTTTTCATTATACTTTGATGAAATTGGATATTACTCTTATATTGTAGCTTTTAGTCTTGTAGTTTTAGCTCTCAAACCCAAAAAATTGGTTCCTTGAATACATTTGAAGTTAGGGTTTCACTTTTATTGGGAAATTTGGCAAGAAAGGTGTACTTGAGGAAGAGTGTTTCCTTTGGGTCACCTAAGAGGAAGGTTTGAACTCTTATTTGTGAGGTGTGTTGAAGATTTTGAAACATTTTCTAGTGTTAATCATTGAATAGGAGTAAGGGTCTTTCTATCTATCCTTTAATTTCAAGCATTCTTCTTCTTCATCTCCATTCTATGTGTTGTTTTCTCTTTATTTGGTTGCTGGAATTTGCATCTTAGTAACCAATTTCATGTGTTTGGTAGTCTTTAGGCTATCATTTGGTATCACAGCCTTGCTTAGGGTTGTTCCCACAACTCTAATCCTTGGTTTTAGTGTTCTTATATAGAAAATCTCATTAAAAAAAGAGTCAAAAATCAGAAAATACCAAAAAAAAGGGTGTCTTGTGTTGTCTTGTGTTAGATCCGAATTTAGAGTCTTAGATCTACAAATTTTTACCTTGTTTTGAAGGTTTCTTGTGTTAGAATCTTTTTCTCTAACACCTAGGGAGTCTAGATCTACTTTTAGATTAAAGTTTGGTTGAGTTTGAGCTTAGATCCACCATGGCTATGGAGTTTTGAAGCTTTTGTGCTATACACGTTTTTGTCTTGGTGATTTAGGCTTGATTTGTGGCTGATTTTTGATTGGTTTAAGTTGTTTTGACATAAGGAACCTAGGGCTACAAAAAAATCAGATTTGGAGCTCATTTGCTAGGTGGTCAAACTTGGTCAATGCTTGAATATTCATCTTGTTCATCCATGATCTTCATAACTTAGTGAAGAAGAGTATTCAAGGTTCTTGTTTGATCCAAAAAAAGGGAAGAAATAGTGTGAAAAAGTTGTTTGTCCAAAAGCAAATTCAAAGAATATTCCATTCTTCCAAAATGAGGAGGGGACAAGAGGACAAACAAAGTACAAGTGCATTTATTAGGGGGGGACCAATTCATTTCTCATCCATTTTGAAGCTTGAAAGGGATTCAAACTTGAACATTTTCCCTCCCAAAACTGAATTCTCTTCTTTCCTAAGGGTGTTTGGCCGAAAATAATTTTTGGAAAAATTGAAATTCCGAAGGGTGACAACCAACCACGTAGTGCCACATCATCATTTGTGCTCAACCAAAGTTCGACCCTAAAATTAGATTTTTCTAGTTTCTAGTTTTTTTTATTCTAGTTTTTTATAAGTCAATTCTATCCCTAATTAGTAAGCTAGTAATTACCTACTAGTTTGGTAATTAGATTAGAGTCCGTTGTTTCGCGTCTTCGATTTTTGTACGCTTTTCTCGTTTTCAAGTCATAGTATTTTTTGTTGGTTCAAGTTCGTGCATTACTTATTTTGAGTCATTTCAAATGAAGACCATTCTGATTCAAAGCTT
Source organism: Capsicum pubescens (assembly GCA_030864215.1). Classification (NCBI taxonomy): domain Eukaryota; kingdom Viridiplantae; phylum Streptophyta; class Magnoliopsida; order Solanales; family Solanaceae; genus Capsicum; species Capsicum pubescens. The sequence goes on along the minus strand of CM061539.1, from coordinate 42,693,418 downwards.
CTCACCTCTCAAGTAACTTGCCAAGTATTACCGGTTCTCCAACACTTGTGAAGCCAAGTATGAGGTGAGGTTGAGTGTGAGTGAAGTGAGGCTTTTGAAATAACTTATTTGCTCATTTTGTAGGTTATTTTGCTTGCTATTTTTTGCACTTCGTAGGTACATTTTCCATGGAAACCAAAGGTACTACTTCCCAACCTTTGGGAAATGATATTATGGAAGCTTTGATGGCCCAAATAAAGGCCTTGAGTCGAAAATGAAGAGCGGAAATGATGTTATAAGGAGTGATATGGATTTAATGAGGGGTGACATGATTAGAATTAGATCGAGGGTTGATAGACTATGTCCACCAAAATCTCCACAATTCCAAACACTTCAAGTCCAAAGATCCTATACTTCACAAAACCAGCCACTAAACCCAGATGAAGAGGTAAAACAAGGGAGAAGACTTGACAAACTACCTTGTGATGTGAGATTCTCAAAGGAGAAAATGGGATGCCATGATCCGAACCAAGGCAAAGAAGAATTTACTCAAGAACATAAAGGTAAAATAGCAAACTCATACACTTTTGTACATGTGGACGATGATTGTGTGGCTAGTAGCCCATTGAGCATGAGTGGTAGCTTATCTATTTGTGAGTTTATTGATTCTTTGCCTCTTTTTGATGATGTACTTGTTATGAGTATGGATACACTAGTTGATCCTATTGATAACCGAATTGACTCTTCTTGTAAGATCAATTTAAGTCCATCTAGTGTTGAAGCCATTGTGTTGAATGATAATACATCATCTATTGATTCTTTGTCCCTTGATGATGATGTACATATTGTGAATGTGGATACACTAGTTGATCCTATTGATGACCGAATTGACTCTTCTTGTAAGATCAATTTATGTCCACCTAGTGTTGAAGCTAATGTGTTGAATGATAGTACATCATCTTGTGGGAATTGTGTTGATCAACTTATGTGTGAAATTTGTCCACCACTTGAGGATGTATGTGATATGTTTAATGGATCTCAAGTGAGTGATGATGTTGAAAATGTTGATCAAATAAATAGGAGTAACCCCTTTAGCATAACCTATAGTGAATGTTCTACTCTCGATTTTGCTCATAGGGATAATCATGTGCTTGAAATATCTTTGATACTTGATAACGATCTTTTAGAGAGTGGATTTGCATATTTTATATCCTCTTCATGGATAGATCCTTCTCTCTTTAAGGATAATATCTTGTTTGAAGATGATGAGTTCACTCCTAATGAACCTAGTGGTGAGAATAAAGTTGAAGGTATAGCTTGTCTTGAAAGTTATAGCCTATATGCCAACCCACTATGTTGTGAAAATATTTCTCCTAAAGATGGAAATCTCTTCTTGGAAGATGTGAGTACTCTTAAGGGAAGGGAATATGAGGTCTTGGAAAGGAATGATCAATTGGGTGATGATAATTTTGACTTGCTTGAATTCTTAAGAAACCCAATAAGTGATTATTCCTTGAAAATTAATTGTGGTTGTGACCCTTTGTATGACACCCCACCCATGTTTGATGATTATGAGGATGAATTACTTGTTTCTTGTGAAGACTTAAGTAATAATTTCTTTGACTTTGGTGGTGGTATGTGTATACTTGAGGGTACTTCTATAGAGAGGGAAGGTGTACATTGCTTTGAAATTACTTCTTCTTCTACTACGTGTGATCTTATTGTTGAGAGTACTTATAGCGATGATGTTGAAACTAGTGGTGAATACACAGAGGAAGATACCTTAGTAGAAGTTGACTTGAGTGATACCTTTCTTTACTCTCTATTTGCTTTTGATGACATGTATGCCATTGTAGAGGGTATGTTGTGTAGTTTGAGTGAAGCCTATGGGAAATGAGAGTGTTGTCTGGACCTGTGTCTATGGCCACTCTTCCCGTTTGACCCCGACGCCAAGTATAGAATTGATGATGTTGATGCGCCCAACTTGTTGTATACATGACAAGCAAAGTATCAGTTTTGGCAAATTCCATAACCAAATCCTTTGTGTATCTTTCATTGAACTTTTAATATTTAATTTAAAGTATTCTTGGTTATATTGCAAATATGTGCAACCTTGGCATGTTGAGATGATTTGTTGTGCTAACCCTAACCCTTATGCCATAAGGAGTTTGTATTTGTTTGTCCTCTCTTTGGTTTTGCTAGGTTTGGATTCGAGGTCGAATCCTTTTTAAGAAGGGGAGGATGATACAAGTTAAATGGCCACCTTAGCTTTTGAAGACATCCTGTGAGGCCAACACAAGAATAACCCAATTGTGGTCACATTGAGGGCATGAGAGCACGCATAGGGGACCCATTTTAAGCCTACAATAGAACAACCTCGTGTATGGAAAGTTGCTTAGAAGCTTGCCTTGATGAGATGCCCAAGAGGTCCAAGGGTTGAAGAATAATTGTGAAGACCAAAAAGATTCAAGGAAAGTCATATGTTGAAGTGTGAAGAAAACCACATCAAAACACTAAATGATCACCCATTCATTAAGGGTGTAATGGTCTTTTTATGCTTTTTCTTTACACTCCATAGGAGCCCCTTTTCATTAAGGGTATTTTTGTCTTTAATGTAATAAGTATAAATAGACTCCTTAGGCTTATTTTTCATTAGACTTTGATGAAATTGGATATTACTCTTATATTGTAGTTTTTAGTCTCTAGTTTTAGCTCTTAGAATCTGAAAATTGGTTCAAGAACATTTGAAGTTAGGGTTTCACTTTTATTGGGAAATTTGGCAAGAAAGGTGTACTTGAGGAAGAGTGTTTCCTTTGAGTCACCTAAAAGAAAGGTTTGAACTCTTATTTGTGAGGTGTGTTGAAGATTTTGAAACATCTTCTAGTGCTAATTATTGAATAGGAGTAAGGGTCTTTCTATCTATCCTTTAATTCCAAGCATTCTTCTTCTTCTTCATCTCCATTCTATGTGTTGTTTTCTCTTTATTTGGTTGCTAGAATTTGCATCTTAGTAACCAATTTTGTGTGTTTGGTAGTCTTTAGGCTATTAGTATGGGAACATCTTCGGAGATGAATTGAGGTCACAAATTGATACGGGACAAATGACCATCTTATCTTTTGATGACATCTTTGGAGGCCAACACATAAAGGCTCAAGACTTGGTCACCTCGAGAATACAAGAACATGCAGGGAGGACCCGTTTTGAGCATAACTTAAAGCAATCTTGCATGTGGAAGATTGCTTGGAGCATTTAAGATTCAGGACTCATGGTTTTGGACCTTAATTAAGGGCATTTTGGACATTACACATGGTATATTTACACACCATGGCCGCACCTATCATTAAAGGCAAAGTGGTCTTTTTGTCTTCTTTTGTATTACACTATAAATAGGTCATTTTAACTCATTTCTTTGGAGATTTTGAATCATGAAGAATTGAAAGACATATTTTCTCTCTTTTGAGAGTGTAACACCCTTAGTTGTAGGGATTGGAAAAGCCATCCTTAGCATAGGGCTTGGAAAAGTTAATATTGATCTTTGCTTGGAAACGGTAGATCTTGAGGTGAGTTCATTCCCTTGGTGGTCATCGTAAGAGTGTCATAATATTGGCCTCACTATCTATCCTTTACTTTTCTTGTTGTTATCTTGTGTAGTGGACTGTTTTTGGGTCCTTTTTGAATCCAAAAATTTATGTTCTTGTTGTCATCTTGTTCTTCATGTTTTGTGGCTGTTTTGGGTGTCAAATACACCATTTTTATCTCGTATTATTGTTGTTGTAGTGAATCCGAGAGTCTCCATCTTGGTCCTCAAATCCTTAAGATTAGTGGACTGATTTGGAGTGTGTATTGGACTTTTTAGTGGTTGTTTTGTGCTCCTCTTGTTTTCTTGTATCATTTGGTATCAAAGCATGGCTTTATATTGTTCCTACAAGATCAAATCTTGGGCAAGCTCACTTGAAAAAAAAAAAATTGAAATCTGAAAATTCCAGAAAAAGAAGAAGCAAATCTGTCCATTTTGTGTTCTTGGCCGAAATTGTATTATTGTTGTGTCTTGGCCGAGATTTTTACTTGTTTTGTTGTTTTTAGTGTTAGTTTTCTTCATCTCTAACACTCTTGAGTCTAAATCTAAGTTTGAGCTTACATTGTTGGTGTTGTTTTCGTGAACATAAGGCTTGGCCGAATTGTTGTTGAAATATTGTTGTGGTGGACTGTTTTGGCCTTGTGGTCTTCATCTTGTTGTTGTTATAAGCTTGGCCATGTGATATTATTGTTCATTGGTGGCCTAAGAACCATTTTGTTGAAATTGTAGTTGTCTTGGCCAAGTGTTGAAGATATTGTATTGTGAAAATTGAAAGTTGGCCGTGTGAAAATTGTGGTATTTTTGGAGATTGTTGTTGGTTGTTCTTGGTGATTGTTGATGTTGTTCTTGAAGTTCTTCACAACCTTCATATCTTGTTAATATAAACTGAATGATCTATAAAGGTGAAGGAAAAAGGGGTGGAGCTTTGTTAGTCTTGAAAGACTTCCCATCACTCATCAAATAGTCAATCACATCTCAACCACTTTCCAACAACTTTCCATAAAACAAGGGTCCATGTTATAAGGAGAAGTACAAGAAAGTCAAAGTCTTGAAAACTTGAATTTGAAAAGGCTCCAAGACTTGTTTGAATTTCCCTCCTTAAAATAAATTCCACCAATTCCTAAATTGTAAATTGACCGAGACTTGAAATTGGACAACAAAATTGTTAGAAACCGCAACCAATTATGTGCTGCCACATCATCATTGTTACTGTTCATGTAACAATTTTGGCTCAAATTTGAGATTTTCTTAGTTTCTTTTTATTGTTCCGTAGTTTCCTTTGATTGATTCGAACGCTAATTGACAAGCTAGTAAACTCCTACTAGATTGTAAATTAGTTTTGTGTCTATTTGTTCGTGTTAACGTTCTTTGTGTGCTTTTCTCTTTTGTGAATTCATTGTATCTTGTTGGTTCAAGTACGTAAACAAATTTTCTTTGAGTCAACTCAAATGAAAATCTATTCTGGGCAAGAGTAGACTCGACCCTTAATCACTTCCAAAGTACACGCCGGCTTTCAACACTTGTGAAACCAAGTGTGAGTGTGTGGTGAGGCATTTTGAACTAACAAGTTTGTATTGTTGTTTGTTATTATCCTTTGCTTTAGGTACCATGGCTGCCACTAATCTTGATGCCACGTTTGATCGCATCAATGACGATATTGAAGAAATGAAATGGCACGTGGAAAGGCTACGCCAATTGTTACCTAAACTTATCCCACAAAATCCAACTTCCCTTGTCCAAACACCTTGTGCCGAGAGCTTCTTTGGTACTTGATAGCGAACTTATAGAGAGTGAAGCACTTGTTAGTTACAAATCTGTTTGCGAGATAGATCACGATCTCTTTAGGTTTAATGTCTTGTTTGAAGATGATATAAACACTCCTAATGGACTTAGTGGTGAAAATAATGGTATAGCTTGCCTTGGAGGCTATATCCGATATGCTAACCCACTATGGTGTGACAATATTCCTCCTAAAGATGAAAATCTCTTCATGGAAGATGAGAGTACTCTTATGGGCAAGGAATGTGTAGTATCGGAAATGAGTACTCTTGGTAGTACTCTTGGTGTGCATGATGATCAATTTACTCTTAAATGTAGTTCACTACTTGAGCATGTGAATAGTGTGCTTAAAAATTCTCAAGTTAGTGATGATGTCTATAGAATTGATCTTGATAATGCACTTGACTCTTTGAACATCTTGTGTGGTAAAAGCATTGCAATTAGTTTTGTTTATAGAGACCATGTGCATGAAAATATTTTTATGTGTGAACGTGGGAGTGACATTCTAGGGGAAGGAAGGGCTAGCCTCGGCTTAGGCCCTTGGCTAATTTTTTCATTTGACCCCAACACCCTCTTGGAATGTGGAAATTTCTACACTCCCCACTTAATGCTTGGTCAAGACGACAAGCAATGTTTGGTTGTGGGTTCTAATGAAGAAAGACAAGGTTCTTCCTTATCTCTTTTTGTTGGTGGTGACCACTTCCTTTGTGCCATTTGTACTAAGTTTTTTCTAAGTCCAACACAAAGGATCCATGGATGTACTTCAAGTTTGTTCTACCTCGGCATGGCATATTGATGTGTTATTTTTGCTAACCCTAACCGCTCATGTCATGAGGATGTGTGCTTGTTTGTCTTCTCTTGATTTTCCAAGGTACTGATTCGAGGTCGAATCCTTTTTCAAGAAGGAGAGGATGATACAAGTACGACCACGAGGATGGACGTGTGAAAGTGTAATGAACCCGAGGCTTGGAGTGTGCAAGAAAAATACAAAAGAGGGACTAAAACACACACCAAAACTGAACCTACACTACACTCCATGGGCGACATTTTGAGGCTTTTCATTAAAGGGCCTTTTGGTTATTTTGTATTCTAGTTGTAACCTAGTATAAATAGAACATTCTAGGTCATTTTTGTCTTAGACTTTGCTGAATATGGATGTTGTATAACACTTAGAAACATTTCCTCTCTAAGGAGAGAAGACCACAAATCTGAAACTTGTAACTAGGGAAATCAACTTGAGTGTGGAATCACTCGTGTTGGATTCAAGCTTGGAAACGTTGGATGCTTGGGAGATCGAGGTCACTCTTGTACCAACTTAAGAGATAGGTTTTTGTTGTGTGTAGTATTAAAGGTCAAAGAGTGTAACAAGTCTTGGGTTGTTAATATTATTCCCTCATTTGGTCTATCTACCTATCTTTATCTTATTGCACTTTGTAGATTCATAGTGGACTATTTTTGTGACTTGTTGAATCCAAATTTGTAACCATTGTGTTCATCTTGTTCATCTTATATTGTGGCTGTTTTGGTGTTGAAAACACACCTCTTTATCTTGTTATTGTGTTGTTGATAGCAAATCCAAGAGTGGTCTTCAAAAGGGTCCTCAAATCCTTAAGATTAGTGGACTATTTTGGAGTTGTTTTGTGTTCCGTTGTTTGTCCCATATCAGTTGCGGAAGCTACTTCTTCTTTTACTTTGTGTGATTTCATTGTTGAGAGTACTCATGGTGATTATTGGGAAACTAGTAGTGAGTACACACATGAGAGCACATTAGTAGAAGTTTATTTGAGTAATACCTTTCTCTACTCTCTATTTGCTTTAGATGATATGTATGTTATTGTAGATATTATGTAATTTAGTTTGGGGTGTAGACCACGGGAAAGGGAAGTGTTGTTGAGACCCGTGTCTATGGCCACTTTTCCCATTTGACCCCGGTGCCAAATTTAGAAATGGTGATGTTGGTGCACCAAACTTGTTGCTTGGTCTACATGACAAGCAAAGTGTCACTCTTGATGTATCCTATAACCAAATCCTTTGTACATCTTTTATTGAGTTTTAATATTCCTTTCAAAGGATTCTTGGTTATATTGCAAATATGTGCAACAGGCATGTTGAGATGATTTGTTATGCTAACCCTCATGCCATGAGGAGTTTGTATTTATTTTTCCTCTCTTCAATTTTGCAAGGTTTGGATTCGAGGTCGAATCCTTTTCAAGAAGGGGAGGATAATACGGGACAAATGGCCATCTTATCTTTTGATGACATCTTTGGAGGCCAACACATAGAGGCTCAAGACTTGGTCACCTCAAGAATACAAGAACATGCATGGAGGATCCGCTTTGAGCATAACTTAAAGCAATCTCGCGTGTGGAAGATTGCTTGGAGCATTTAAGATTGAGGACTCACGGTTTTGGACCTTAATTAAGGGTATTTTGGATATTACGCATGGTGTATTTACACACCATGGCTGCACCTATCATTAAGGGCAAATTGGTCTTTTTGTCTTCTTTTGTATTACACTATACATAGGTCATTTTAGCTCATTTCTTTGGAGATTTTGAATCATGAAGAATTGAAAGACAATATTCTCTCTTTTGAGAGTGTAACACCCTTAGTTGTAGGGCTTGGAAAAGCCATCCTTAGCATTGGGCTTGGAAAAGCCAATATTGATCTTTGCTTGGAAACGGTAGATATACACTTGGTTTCTGATTCTTGTCATAATATTGGCCTCACTATCTATCCTTTACTTTTCTTGTTGTTATCTTATGTAGTGGACTATTTTTGGGTCCTTTTTGAATTCAAAAATTTATGTTCTTGTTGTCATCTTGTTCTTCACGTTTTGTGGCTGTTTTGGGTGTCAACTACACCATTGTTATCTCGTATTGTTGTTGTTGTAGTGAATCCGAGAGTGGTCTCTATCTTGGTCCTCCAATCCTTAAGATTAGTGGACTGTTTTGGAGGGTGTATTGGATTGTTTAGTGGTTGTTTTGTGCTCCTCTTGTTTTCTTGTATCACAAATATCTCCTAACTCAAAGTTGAGCTGAGAACTTTTCTACCGATTGACTTTTAGTAGATGTCCCTACTTGGGTCATCTTTAATATATTACTCCGTGAATATAATGGTTTTGGTGGACTATTCTATATCAAATTAAATATCTTTGAGTTTTCTTTCTGACGCATCAAATTTTATCTTAATCTAATATTGGAGTAGAAAATTATGCTTATTTTACTTGGGAATGTCTGTTTGTTAAAAAGAGACGTCCAAGTTGACGAGTTGTTAACTGAGTGACCACTAAGTTGATGAGCCGTCAAAAAGGTGATGAGCTGTCAACTCAAGTCGTCAACATTAACCAGTAAATGGCCGTATCCAGCTAGAAATTGATGACTAGGTTGATGGGTTTTCAACAAACTGGTGGGTTATCAACTTAGTTGTCAATAGAAAATTCCTGCAATTTTTTTAAGTTTCCTTAGGGAAATTTGGTCTTTTTCTCACGTCAATCTCCTCTTCCAAACCTTAAATCATTCAATAAGTATTATTTGCCAATTCTTAGTCAGTTTTCAATGCTCTTTTTCTCCACTGTCAAGAGAAAAAAAGTAGGGTTTCTTTCAAAAGTTCAACTCCCAAGGCTGGAATTCAAGCTTTCTTCAAGATATTCACCTAATTAAGGTGTGCGGGGTTTGGATAAGTATACACTTCCATTCATGTACCCAAAAGTATAATTTTTAATTGATTTTGAAGAAAGTTACTAGTGTTTATACCCACTTATAAGCATTGAGATTTTGACGCTTACTCATGAATTGAACATTATTTTGCATATGATTTCATGTTTATTTATGTTTTTATCCATGAAAGTGATCTTAAGTATTGTGTTTAATATTTTAATATGAAGTTTCTATGAGATAATGAATGATTTCAAGTTAAGAACATGTTATTGAGTTTACAAGAAGTTCAAGCTTATAAGTTCAAGTTACAAGTATTACAACATGATTAAAATTCAGTTTTTATCTTATGATCTCAGATAATACGTGAAATCCACAAGTTTCCTCATGAATATGATTTTAGTAATAGAAGCGTAGTTAGTTTCTAGTTTATAAACCCGTATACTATTTTAAGGTGGATTTCATAAGTATGAACATATAAGTATATGTTTTGGGAGTAGTATTTAGCACCAAGAGGGGAATATAGGTTTAGTGCATCCTATTTCCCAAAAACTACATGCCAACATAAGTCTAAGGGACCTCGCCAGAGAGTGTCTCCTAGCCCCATTTGGGAAATGTTTAGTGATCACTATAAGTTAAGGCTTCTATTTGGATGACAAGGGTAAAACAATTCTCCAGAATATAGGTAAGACGTTGAACACCATGATAGCTCAGATGGTTTAAGTCGGTTAAAAGAATCTCCCACAAAGAAAACAAAAGCAAAGATTTTAGAATCTAAGTATAGTGACCCACATGCCTGATACGATTCAAATGGTCACCTTAGCTTTAAATGACATCATTCGAAGTCAGTACGTGGGGCATCAAGATTTGGTCACATTAAGGAAATGGGATCCTACATGGAGGGGCCGATTTGAGTACACCAAAGAGCAATCCCACGTGTGAAATATTGCTTGGAGCATTGAAGATTGAGGACTCACGGTTTTGGGCCTTCATTAAGGACATTTTGGTTACTTAGCCTTGTCCAAGTAACACTGCATGACCACCCTTTTTCATTAAGGGTATTGTGGTCATTTTGTTATGTAATAAGTTAGACTATAAATAGGTTCTATTAGTTCATTTGCTAGTTAGTTTATGAAAAATGAAAAATTAAAATACTTGAAATCCTCTCTCTTGAGAGTAGACCACCTTAGTATAGTCTTAGTTAGGACTTGGAAAAGTCATCCTTAGTATAGGGCTTGAAAAAGTCAATATTGTTCTTTGCTTGGAAACGGTGGATCTTGAGGTGAGTCGATTACCTTGGCGGTCATCGTAAGAGTGTGGTTTTAATTATTACATTCATTAGGGGTTAATGTTGAAATATACTTGGTTCTTAATCTTGTAATAATCTTGGTCTCACTATCTATCCTTTTATTATTTTGCAAATCCGTGTGTTTTTGTGTTTGTCATCTTGTATCCCTTTGTGTTGCTAGTTCTTCTCACGTTTTGTGGACTGTTTTGGCATCTTAGTGGACTGATTTGTATTATTTGGTATCAGAGAATGGATTGATCTTGTTCCCACAAGATCAATCTTGGGCTCGTCAACTTGAAAATAAAAAAAAAGGTGTTAGAAAACTGAAAAATCAAAAAAGAGGCAAATCTGTCCATTTTTTTTGTGTTCTTGGCCGAAATTGTGTTCTTGTTGTTGCTGTTTTTTTGGGAGAGATTTGTGTCTAAATTTTGGTGTGTTTTGATTGTCTTAGTTGTTTCTAAGTGTTATTTTTGTCTTCACTAACACCCTTGAGTCTAGATCCAAGTTGAGCTTGAACATTGTTGTTGGTATTGTTGTTACGGTTTCAAGAACTTGAACATTGTTGGTGTTATTGTGTGGACCAAAACTTGAAGGTGGTTTGAGCTCGTGTTGTTGGTATTTTGTTGTGGTTTTTAAGCTTGAAAAAGGTGTTGTTGATTGTTGGAGGTTCAATGTGAGGCTAGGTTTTCAAACTTCTATTGAAAGTTCTTGTCGTTCTAGACTATCTTCATGTCTAGTTGCAAAAAAACTCTTCAATAGTGTTGTTTGATCCAAAAGCCAAGTGGAAAGAAGTGAGGCCTTTGTTAGTCTTTAAAAAAAATCCCAAAGACCTACCAAAAGGGGAGGGGAACAAAACGATCTACAAAAGACTTGGTACTAAAAGAGGAAAAAAAACACTTTTCTAGGTGTCCAAAAGAGGAAAGGGCCACCAACCCTTCAAAAAGGTGTCTTGTCCAAAAGGTGTAAGACAAGTCAAACCTTTTTGAATGTGAAAAAGGGCTCCAATCTTGATATTTTTCTTCCCCAAGTCCGAAATACACTTCTTCAAGAATTGAAAATTGAATCAAAATTTCAAAGTTGGAAAATTAAGAACCTTTCAAAAACTGCAACCAATCCTAGACCGCCACATCACCAATTTTTGTACAATACCGAAACTTAGGGCTCAAAATCTTGGATTCTTAGTTTCTTATTTTTGATTCTTAGTTTCATTTTTTTTATTCTTATACTAATTGGCAACTAGTATTACCTACTAAGTTGTAAATTAGTTTTTGAATACGTTTCTTTCGTGTCTTCATTATTTGTGTGCTTTTCTCGTTTGTAACTCGTAGTAACTTCTTTATTTCAAGTTCATAAGTGAATTTTATTTTGTGTCTTGAGTCAATCAAAACAAGAATCCATTCCGGCCGCCAAGTAGGATTGACATCTTATTGACAACCGGAGTATAAGCAACTTTTAATATTCGCTGCTCCAATTGTGAGAATCACAAAGGTGAGTGTATCGAGTGTTGGTAAGGAGCTTTTTGTTTTCTTTTGTTTATTGTTTTTTTTGTTTTGTTAGGTACCATGGCTTCACATAATTTCAAGGCCACGTGTGATCGCATCCATGACAATCCACTTGTCCACTTATTATTACCCAAACTCTTCCCTCAAAATCCACTTGTCCAAACAACTTGCGATAAGAGCTTTCTGAAGAATGTTGCTGCCCAATCTTGTGATGGACTTTCACACCGAGGTAAAGACAAACATACTCATGAATGTCAAGGTAAAATATCTAACCCTTACACTTTTGTGCATGTGAATGATAATTGTGTGGCTAGTAGCCCATTAAGTGTGAGTTATAGCTTGCCTATATATGAGTCTATTGTTTCTTTGCCACTTGATGATGATGTACTTGTTGTGAGTGTGGATACACTAGTTGATCCTATTGATGACCGAATCGACTCTTCTTATAAGATCGATTTATGTCCACCTAGTGTTGAAACCATTGTGTTGAATGAAAGTACATCGTCTTGTGAAATTTATGTTGATCAACTTTTGTGTGAAAATTGCCCACCACTTGAGGATGTGTATAATGTGATTAATGAATCTCAAGTATGTGATGATGTTGAAAATATTAATCAAAGGAATAGGAGTGAACCCGAGAGCTATTCTTGGGATAATCTTGCACTTGAAATCTCTTTGAAACTTGATATTGATCTTTTAGAGAGTGATGAACATGTTTGTTCCGAATCTGCCCATGAAATAGATCATGCTCTCTTAAGGTACAATGTCTTGTTTGAAGATGATATAACCACTCCTAATGAACCTAGTGGTGGAAATGATGGTATAGCTTGCCTTAGAAGCTATAGCCGATATGCTAACCCACTATGGTGTGACAACATTCCTTCTAAAGATGGAAATCTCTTCTTGGAAGATGAGAGTACTCTTAAGGGTAAGGGATGTGTGGTTTTGGAAACTACTTCTCCTTCTACTTTTTGTGACTTTATTGTTGAGAGTACTCACGGTGATGATTGTGAAACTAGTAGTGAGTACACACATGAGGACACCTTAGTAGAAGTCGACTTGAGTGATACCTTTCTCTACTTTCTATTTGCTCTGAATAATATGTATGCTATTGTAGAGAGTATGTCATTTATTTTGGGCGGAGACCACGGGAAAAAGGAGTGTTGTCTAGACCCGTGTCTATGGCCACTCTTCCCGTTTGACCCCGGTGCCAAATATAGAATTGGTGATGATGGTGCACCCAACTTGTTTCTTAGTTTACATGACAAGCAAAGTATCATTTTTGGTGAATTCTATAGCCAAATCCTCTGTGCAGTTTTCATTAATTATGTAATATTTAGTTCAAAGGATCCTTGGTTATATTCTAAATATGTGCAACCTTGGCATGTTAAGGTGATTTGTCGTGCTTACCCTAACCCTCATGCAATGAAGAGTTTTTATTTGTGTGTCCTTTCTTTGGTTTTGCCAGGTTTGGATTCGAGGTCGAATCCTTTTCAAGAAGGGGAGGATGATACGATTCAAATGGTCACCTTAGATTTCAATGACATCATTCGAAGTCAGTACGTGGGGCATCAAGCTTTGGTCACATTAAGGAAATGGGATCCTACATGGAGGGGCCGATTTGAGTACACCAAAGAGCAATCCCACGTGTGAAAGATTGCTTGGAGCATTGAAGATTGAGGACTCATGGTTTTGGGCCTTCATTAAGGACATTTTGGTTACTTAGTCTTTTCCAAGTAACACTACATGACCACCCCTTTTCATTAAAGGTATTGTGGTCATTTTGTTATGTAATAAGTTAGACTATAAATAGGTTCTATTAGTTTATTTGCTAGTTAGTTTATGAAAGATGAAAAATTGAAACACTTGAAATCCTCTCTCTTGAGAGTAGACCACCTTAGTATAGTAGTTAGGACTTGGAAAAGTCATCCTTAGTATAGGGCTTGGAAAAGTCAATATTGTTCTTTGCTTGGAAACGGTGGATCTTGAGGTGAGTCGATTACTTTGACGGCCACCGTAAGAGTATGGTTTTGATTATCACATTCATTAGGGGTTAATATTGAAATATACTTGGTTCTTAATCTTGTAATAATCTTGGTCTCACTATCTATCCTTTTATTATTTTGCAAATCCGTGTGTTTTTGTGTTTTTCATCTTGTATCCCTTTGTGTTGCTTGTTCTTCTCACGTTTTGTGGATTGTTTTGGCATCTTGGTGGGCTGATTTGTATCAATGCCTTATTACTGTGTTGTTTTATGATTTTTGATCACATAATTTTAACTTTAAGTTTTATTCATAATCAAGGTGAGTCCATCCACACTTAGCATGGATGTTTTAAGCAATGGCGTATGGCAACATTTACCTATTGCATTCATGTCATGACCCAACCCTAGGCCTGGCTGTGACGGGTATCTCAAGCCCACCGCTGGCCGAAGACCACCCCTATAGTCTGTCCAATCCAAACATGATATAGTATAATAGCAGAAACAATTCAAGTAAACATATGAAAGATAAGTAACCAATACAAAGGTTCTAAAATCTCAAACCAAAATCCCAATCCACAGTTATCCACAAAAGCCTCTAAGCAACCCTAATATAAACTAGGTCAGGACATTCCCCCGATCGATGGCTAAAACAAATCCCAAAATATAAAGTTAGGATTTCGATACTCATAAGGAAAATAATGAAATGTCTGGGCTTCTAGAAGATGAAGTCTCACCACTTCAATGTAGTCCAATTGATGAACCAAAATCCACCTAACATTGCATAGTGGTAAACGAGCTATCCTCGGACTACATTCTCAAATAATGTAGCATCCTAGGACATTTAACAGGGTGAGCTCTAGCATGTAACTAAGTATAGGGATAAAATAATGCCATTTCAAAATAAAGTTCAGCTCAATGTATATGTTCACATACATACATACATACATACATGCATGTATACATAAATATATAAGATGTTGGGATAGGGAATAAAGTTTTAGCATGTGATTTAAAATTATTAACTTAGAGTGTACAACTTTGCTCGTCATAAAAACACGCATGGTCTATATGGTTCCAGATCCCCCACTAGAAAGGCCCCAGTATATGTTAGTTGTACGAACCGAAAGTATCAAGAAAGGTCGAGGAATCCATGACCCCACGACATTACTTGATACAATAAAATGTCTCACGCATGCATACGATGATTAAGACCACCCCCACGCCAACAAACATGGTTTCCAGTATTGGTCCCTTGGGGACCTCCACCTTCATGTTGAGCTACACAATCCCTTTAAAACCAATTAAAACCGTTACACACAAATCCATCTATTTAACCAAGGAATCATCCACTATAGAATTATTAATTCTATCATCATACCAATTATGATTTCAAGCTAATATCATTATGCCATTTCAATTGTATGTTAACTTGGGGAAATCCACAACCCCTAAGTTCTAATTTAAAATAAAAAAAATTCCATTAAACCTTTTATACAATATAGGGTTTTGAAAATTAGTTTCAATTTGAAAATATCCATGCTTCAAAACCAATTTCATATGGTGGGTTGAGGTTATTAACTATTCCAATACCATTCATTTATTTAGGGGAATCCATGCTCCCTTCCTGTAATATCCCGTATCTTGCTTGTACTTATTCTAATTATATGGAACCTGGTATGGTCATATAGTATAGGTAACAAATGAGATTTATTATGCAATTATTAATGGTGTAAATGGAATTATAGAGGCTGCCTGTATAGTTTAATGTGATGCGACTAAGTTAACGTTAAGATAACTATTTAAACTTGGAATCGTAAGCTAGTATTTGAATCTAAAGTTTAAAGTGACCAAGTGTGTATAAGTTGAAGGTTAGATTAAAGGGATTAGAAGCTGAAAATGGAGCAAAATATTGAGGTGCTTGCTTGACTTATTTAAGTTAGTAGGTGAGTCACCTACTTAAGTTGTTTGCACCAAATTAATGGACCCATAGCTATGGATCAGATTTGGGTCTATGCAAATATATTCATTTGGGCCAAATTGAACAAAAGAGAAAGAAAATGGATAAGTGGCCCAACACACCAATCTGCCAAGGCCCAAATATAATTGAGCCCAACAAGAAATTATGCAAGTAGGTGCATCACCTACTTTGAAGTTTCAGCAGCTTGGACCCTTAAGTAGGTGCATCACCTACTTGGACCAATTTGACCAATTTTATGGTCCAAAATGCAGCTAAAGAGGTGGACAAGATAGGGCCTTTAAAAGGCTAAGTTTCTGGTCATTTTACTTCACCTTTAAGTCACAAAAAAGGAGTATATTTCAGCAAATCTCTCTACTCTCTCAAAAACAACAAGAGCAACAGCCCTATTTTTCCTTCTAGGGTTCTTGAAGAAACCCTCCCCTTTGCAGCCCAAGGTAAGTGAAAAACACTTAAGGTTTTGTTTAATTATCTCATGGGAGATTAGGGAAACAAGTTATAAGTGTTTGACTATAAGTATATGGCTGATTATAGAACAAGTTGTTTGTTCACGTTTCCTTATTATTGAGGAACTTTTTTTCTTCTTCTTTGGTTTAAGTGTGAAGGAAAGTTCAAGCTCTTGAAGAGTTCAATTAAAAGAATAAGTTGCTGAATTGAGGTAAGGTGACTGCCCCATTTTGTTTTTCTTATATATGAATTTGAGAGGGGATTATGGATGTCTTGTTATTGAGAACTCAAGAGATGATGAGTTCAATAATTGATTGCTACAATAAAAGGGGTTTGGGACTGTTTTGTTTGTATATGTTATGGGCTTCCAGGTTGAAGTTGGATAAAGGTGTGATGAGTTTGTAATGAATTTAAGAAGAGAGATGTGGTGATGCACCACCGAACTAATGCTTGCTGCCCAATCTATTTTGCGTATTGTTTGGAATGTGTAATGAAGTCGAGGTGGTTTTGGTGAACCTTATAAGAACCTATATGGTATGTGGGTGTAATTGGAGGGAAAAAGGGTTAAAATAACACCCTTGTTTGATAGAGTAATAGTTGTTGCCCGGTTACTGTTTTGGGTGAAATTAAGTATCTCAAATATGTTGATTGGTAACTAATACTAGTTTACCATATATTCTATTGTAGATAAGTAATCTAAAAGGCGGGAAGTCAAGTTGGGTTAGTTTTGGAGTCAAATAACCAGGTATGTAAGGCATACTCTATTTCACACTCTTTGGCATGAAATCGTACAATTGTTCCATCAAGCAAGTCTCCAAGGTTATCCCTGAACAAAGTGATAGATAATGGCAGCACATTACACTCCATGTATCCAATGACCTTGTTCCCATTCTCTAACGCATTAGAACACCTCAATACGTGCTTATTATTAAATCTGCGCGTCTATCTTCACTAGAAAATTTCAGGAGTTCTCCGTTTGTTCAAATAAGACCCAGGTGTTATTTCAGCTCCTAAACACTTTATTTTTGTGCCAACAGCTCCCTACCCCATTGTTGTTGCATTAAGTGTCTATTTACATGTCTCTTATTAGCGTATTACTGGTTCAAGGTACCATAATGTGATGACCACCAAAGTAACAATCTCAAAGGCTAAATAAACTAAGTAATGCAAATCTGTAAAATGACGAGTGGCAGCTCAGGGGAATTTGCCTAGCATGGGACGATCTCGATACCTTTATTTGTGGGTGGCAGCTCAGGGGCATAAGCCTAGCATGGGCCGATCCCAATCTTTATATATAGTTGGCAGCTTAGGGGCGTAAGCCTAGCATGGGACGATCCTAATTTATCTATTTACCACTGATTAGCTGGTCATTTGCATTATATGGATTACAAAGATTATGAAGTAAGAAGGTAAAATGAAGAAATAATGTAATGTACATTGTCCCACAAGTATTTATAAAGGTGGTCTACTAGTACTACTTATACATTTGTATCAGATTTCTATTGAGCTTTTGTATCAAGTGTGTTGCTACTTTCTGCCTTACATATTCAGTACATATTTTCATACTGACGTCCCTCACGGGGGACCTGCATTTCATGCTGCAGTCAGAGGAACTTCAGCTCATACAACTCACTAGTAGGAGTGCAGGCTTTTCAGGGACTATTGGTGAGCTCCAGGTTGATTCGGGGTCCGAGTCTGTTCCATATATTTTGGTATTGTACAGTAAGTCAAGAGTAGGGTGGGGGTTTGTCCCGACGCTAACTAAGTCTATGTATCTTTTAGAGGCTTTGTAGACTAATGTAAAGTTATGGTAGTGTCCTGATTTTAAACATGGTGGCCCCATCGGCCAAGTGTTGTACATATCAGTTTGGGCGTGCATGTGTAGTTATTTTCATCGATACATAATATCATGTGTCGGAATATTTGGTTGTTACAGTTACATGCATAGGAAGTACAAGGTTATGAATTGGTTCTCTCGGGCCTTTACGACTATGGGTGCCTGTCCGCCCCAACAGGATTTGAGGCGTGACAAAAGTGGTATCAGTGTGGTCGTCCTAGGGTGTCTACAAAGCCGTGTCTATATAGAGTCCTGTTTATGGGCGTGTTGTGCACCACATCTATAAATAAGAGGCTATGTGACATTTAGGGGTTTTCTATTTTTCTTCATATCTTATATCGTGCAATAGAGCCTATGTTGTAGGTTAAGTCGTATTTAACCATTAAACCTATTTTTTTTCCTCTTATTATAGTAAAGATGCCGGTTAAAAGAAGGAGTAAGAATACAGGTAGGCAGATAGACGAGGCTGCCGGGGATGGGACCAGCAAATCACCACCTAGACGAGCTAATCAAAGTGAGGCTCAAGCTGAGTTTGTGTCCCAAACTTCTCCTACCCCTCCATCTCCAGAAGAGCTAAGAAGGTGAAGACCGCATCCTTAGAACTATCTACTAATGCTGCCTATCAAGATCTAAGGAGTGCAGTATAATTGTTGGCTCGTATAGTTTCTGGACAAGCTCAAGGACAAGCCATTCCAACTACAGGTTCTAGTGGTGCAGATAGGGAAGCTAGCCTACGAACGTAGGATTTTCTCAAATTGGATCCTCCCACGTTCACCGAATCAGATCTTAATGAAGACCCACAGGACTTTATTGATCAAATCCAAAGGGCTCTAGATGTTATGCATGTGTCGGGTAAAAAGATAGTTGAGCTAGCAGCATATAGATTTAAGGGGGAGGCTATATTATGGTGTGAATACTGGAAACGATCTAGGGGTGTCGATGCACCTCCAGCTACTTGGAAAGAGTTCAAAGAGGCATTTCTTGATCATTACCTTCCATATGAGATTCGAGAAGCCCGTGCAGATCAGTTCCTGAATCTTCGCCAAGGGAATATGAGTGTGAGGGAGTACAACCTTCGGTTTAACTCTTTGGCTAGGTATGCTTCTAATGTTGTAGCTACAATGGATGATAGAGTTCACTGATATGTGGATAGATTGGATCTATATCTGGTTAGAGATTATACCATTGCTGCTTTGAACAAGGACATGGACATAGCAAGGATACAAGCATTCGAACAAAAAATGGAGGATCAGAGGCAAAGAAGAAGAACACAAGGTTAGAAAGGGGGTATTCCAAGAGGTCTAGATCTACGGGGCAGTTTATGGAATCCCAAGGAGAGTTTAGGCCTCGGTTTTCTAATAGACCACCTAGGACATTATCTTCTTATTCTGCAGCTAGTGCTCCATCACAATTTCAAGGGTCTAAGGGTAACCAGTTTGGTCAAAGAAATGAGGGTTAGAGTTCGCGAACAACAGGGTATCAAGAGCAAGGGATTATGAACCAATTAAGGCCTCCTCGACAACCATGTAGACAATGTGGAAAGCTTCATTTAGGTGCATGTCGGTTCAGAACAAATGCCTGTTTTTGATGTGGTATGTCAGGACATATGATGAGAGAATGCCCTCAAAGGGGCATAGGTGGTGTGGCACGACCTACTGGATCAGCCGTTGCATCATCATCATCGGTACCTTATTCAGGTAGGGGTGTACAACCTATGGGTCGTGGTAGAGGCTCTAAGGGAACAGCTAGCTCTAGTAGAGTTCAGAATCGTACATACGCTTTAGCAGATCGACAAAATTTAGAGGCTTCTCTAGATGTGGTTACAGGTATATTGTCCATATTTTCACATGATGTCTATGCATTAGTTGATCCGGGTTCTACAATATCGTATGTCACTCCATTGGTTGCTGAAAAGTTTAAAAAAAACACCAGAACTGCTAATTAAGCCATATGAAGTATCTACTCTAATTGGTGAATCTGTTATAGCTAAGAGAGTGTATCGAAATTGTATAATAACTATTTGCGATTGTGATACAATGGATGACCTGGTTGAGTTAGAAATGGTAGATTTTGATGCTATAATGGGTATGGATTGGTTGGCTTCTTGTTATGCCACATTGGATTGCCGAACCAAGAGGGTGTGTTTCTATTTCCCAAGGAAGGCAGTCCTAGAATGGAGAGGTAATATTGGTGTGCCAAGAGGTAAATTTATTTCTTATTTTAAGGCAAAAAATATGATTTCCAAGGGTTACATATGTCATCTAGTTAGAGTGAAGGATACAAATGCGGAGACACCAACTCTTCAAACTATTCCAGTGGTAAGTGAATTTCCCGATGTATTTCCTGAAGATCTTTTGGGTTTGCCTCCAGAATGAGAAGTGGAGTTTGGTATTGATGTGATCCCAGTTACTCAACCAATCTCAATTCCTCCGTATAGAATGGCCCCGGCAGAATTATGGGAGTTGAAAGAGCAATTGAAAGACTTGCTAGAAAAAGGATTCATAAGGCCTAGTGTGTCCCCTTAGGGCGCACCAGTGTTATTTGTGCGTAAGAAGGATGGCTCGTTAAGAATGTGTATTGACTATAGACAACTGAACAAGGTGACTATTAAGAACAAATATCCCTTTCCGAGAATTGATGACTTATTTGACCAGTTGCAATGCGCCAAGTGGTTTTCAAAGATTGATTTAAGGTCTGGTTACCACCAAATGAGGGTCAAAGAGAATGACATACCCAAGACAGCTTTTCGAACACGGTACGGTCATTACGAGTTCCTAGTCATGTCCTTTGGGCTAACTAATGCACCTGCAGCTTTTATGGATTTGATGAATAGGGTGTTCAAGCCATTCTTGGATGTGTTTGTGATAGTTTTTATAGATGATATTCTGGTTTATTCGAGATCAAATGAGGACCATGCCAATCACTTACGATAGGTGTTGCAGATTCTTCGTGATCGTAAGCTATTTGCAAAGTTCTCTAAATGTGAGTTTTGGTTAAAATCTGTGGCATTCTTAGGTCATATTGTATCTGATGAAGGATTAAAGGTTGATTCTCAAAAGATAGAAGCCGTGAAGAACTGGCCAAGACCTATAATGCCTACAGAGATTCGTAGTTTCCTTGGGTTGGTAGGTTATTATAGAAGGTTTGTTGAAGGATTTTCTTCAATTTTTGCACCTTTAACAAAGCTAACACACAAAGCATCCAAGTTCCAATGGAATGATGCATGCGAAAGAAGTTTCCAAGATCTGAAGAATAAGTTGACTTCTACACCCATATTGGTGCTTCCAGAAGGCACAGAGGATGCTTCAAGAATTGGGTTAGGGTGTGTATTGATGCAGCATGTCAAAGTCATAACATATGTGTAACACCCTATATTCCGCGTGTACTAGTTTTACTTATGTGGCACTTGATATGGACTTATGGGGTAGGTAATGGGATCGGATATCCCATGTGATTGGTGACAGTAAGATAGGTTTGGAGGAGTTCCCACATGTACTGAAACGTGGTATGATTAAGTTAACTTCGATGAGAGAATATAAACTTGGGCCCTTAAATAGGTATTTGAATCTCAAGGATGAAGTGACCAAGTTTTAAGTTTAACTATAAGCATTTTGATCTTAAAATAGAACAAAATATTGAGGTGCTTGCTTGACTTATTTTAAGCTAGTAGGTGAATCACCTACTTTGACCTTTTGACCAACTTAAAAACTAAGTAGGTGAGTCACCTATTAAGGATCCCTTGACCATCTTATTGGGCCAAATACACTACCACCTACTTAAGTTAATTCTGGCCCAAATTAAATAAGAGAAAAGGAGGAGAATGGGCAGCCAAGGCCCAATAGTTTTTAATCCACAAAGGCCCAATATAATGGGAAAGTAGGTGAATCACCTACTTGATAAATTATGGCCCAAAAATGACCAAGAAATTCGGCCAAGAGAAGCTCCTTTTAAAGGGATTAAAACCAGCCCTTATAGCTCATTTTAACTAGCCAAAAAAAAAACAACTTTCAAGATTTTCTCTCTTGTTCTCTCTTAGCTATGCAACATCCCTAAAAATCCACTAGGGTTCTTTGGAAATCTTCCTTCCAAGTTAAAGGTAAGTGAACAAATCATGAGCACATCTTAAGAATACTATAAGGATTATGTTCTCCATGATTAAACTAGAAGATATCCCTTTTTAAGTTTGGCGGTCCCTTTATCCTTGATTATTTAGAGATTTTTCTCTTCACTTTTGGTTTGTGAGTAAAGGGATCAAGCTATTGATACATTAAGGGAATAAACTACCACCGAAATTAAGGTATGGCTACTGTCCATTTTTTCCCTTTTCCTATATACGTGTGTTGGTTGAGGATTGTGTATATGTTGTTGTTAAGAACTCAAGGGATGGTGAGTTCAATTTCTGGTTGCCATATTGATACAAAATCAAACCAACAACACCAAGAGCTTCAAGTAGGCTCGGATTTCAGTCCAACAACACAAGAACAACAAGTTTAAGTTTCGGTTTTTCAGTCCAACAACACAAGAACAACAAGATAGATAACAATGCTAGTGAATCGAAAAGAGCCCCACACGGCTTCACTAGACTTTAAGATAACAAAATCAACAACAACAACAAGATAAAGAAAGATAGATAACTTGACATATAACATTCAAGAAACTAAGAACCCTAACATCAAGAGAGGACCCTAAGTCTAATGAATATAAACACCAAGTTCTTACGAGGACCAAGAGGCACTCAACGACCTCAAAACCCTTGTTTCTAGCCAAAGAGACAACAAAAGTATCCCTCTACTTGTGAGATAATAGGGACGGCTTCTAAGAGTGGAAGAGAGAGCCGAAATGTTTAGTGTTTTTAGGTTACAAAATCAGCATTCAAAATCTAAGGAATAACTCTCTAACATGTTCTATTTATACTACAAACAAAAGGGGTAAAATGACCCATCCGCCCTTGCTTCTTGTGCCAACCTTGAAGAGTAGTTTATTACACATTAAGACCTCTCTTCACACATAAAAACGTTTAGGTCCTTGGTTGGTTCAATCACCAACTCCCACACGGCCATTTGCATGAACAAAGCTTGGAGTTTTTGTAATTCCCGAGCTTGGCTTCGTGTGAAAGGCCGTGTACCTGTGGAGGCTGCCCCAACCGTATCATCCTCTCCATCTTGAGAGTAATTTGACCTCAAATTCAGCATTTGGTCATCTTCAACCGCATCCACGAGGGAGAGATCACCAACGTTGAAAGTGTTGTGCACTTGATATTCCGGTGGAAGGTCAATCTTGTAGGCGTTGTCATTGATTCTCTCAAGTAATTGGAAAGCACCATCACCCCTTGGCAGCAATTTGGACTTCTTTTAGCTAGAAACCGATCCTTTCGAAGATGCACCCACACCCAATCTCCGGGTTCAAGCACAAGCCTTCTTCTCCCTTTGTTTACCCTTTTTGCAACCTCTTGGTTCTTCTTTTCAAGATTGATCCGCACCGTCTCATGCATTTTCTTCATTGCCTCAGCTCTTTGATTTCCATCTAAGCGTGTCATGAGATCACTAGACAAAGGAGTGAGATCTAAAGGGGTAAGGGGATTCAGGCCGTAAACACATTCAAAGGGAGTCATTCCCATGCTCGAATGTATTACCCGGTTGTATGCAAATTCCACCAAGGGTAGGTGATCTTCCCATGAATTCAGTTTACCTTTAACCATAGAACGTAGCATAGACCCTAAGGTTCTATTTACTACCTCCGTTTGGCCATCGGTTTGTGGGTGGCAAGACGTGGAGAAAAGTAACTTCGTTCCAAGCCTACCCCACATGGACTTCCAAAAGAGACTTAGGAACTTGGAGTCCCTATCGCTCACAATAGTCCTCGGTACCCCGTGAAGCTTTACAACATGTTCAACAAATAATGAAGCTACACTACGAGCATCCTCGGTTTTAGCACATGGAATAAAATGAGCCATTTTAGAGAATCTATCAACAATAACAAAAATGCTATCTCAGCCCTTTCTAGTCCTTGGCAGCCCCAAAACAAAATCCATCGAAATGTCCAACCAAGGTCTAAGGGGAGTAGGGAGTGGGGTGTATAATCCTTGAGGTAGGAGATGAGATTTCGCACTCCGGCAGGCCACGCATTGACTACAAATTTTAGTGACGTCTTTGCGCATTTTGGGCCAATAGAAGTTCTCCTCTAAGATTCCGAGGGTCTTGTCTACCCCAAAGTGCCCCATGAGGCCTCCGTCATGGGCCTCCCTCATAAATAATTCCCTCCAAGAACTAGAAGGAACACACAACCTCCTCCCTTTGAACAAATACCCATCGAACCGAGAGTAGGAGGAATGGTCATTCTCCTTAAGCCAACGGTCCCTTCCCCACTCTTCGCATTCCCTAAAAATAGGAGAAAAGGTAGGATCCTCGGGATACAACAACCGCAAGCTCTCAAAACCCATCAATTTCGAAGACAAGGTAGCAACAAGCACATGCTTCCTAGACAAGGCATCGGCAACAACATTTTCCTTTTCCCTTTTGTAATGAATTACATAAGGGAAAGTCTCGATGAACTCAATCCACTTAGCATGACACCTATTCAACATGTCTTGGCTCTTAAGGTGTTTCAACGACTCATGATCCGTTCGTATCACAAACTCCTTAGGCCACAAATAATGTTGCCAATTTCCCAAAGCTCTAACAAGGGCGTACAACTCCAAATCATAAGTTGAGTAATTAAGAGTTGCCCCTTTGAGCTTTTCACTGAAATAAGCAACGGGCTTACCTTCTTGCATCAAAATAGCCCCGATGCCAACCCTACTAGAATCACACTCTACTTCAAACATCTTATCAAAATCGGGCAATTGCAATAAAGGCGCCGAGATGAGCGTAGCTTTCAAGGCCTCAAAAGCCCTAGCCTGCTCATCACCCCATTTAAAGGGTCCGTCCTTTCTAATTACCTCGGTAAAGGGGTCTGCTATGGAACTAAATCCTTTGAAAAACCTCCTATAAAAGCTTGCCAACCCGTGGAAACTTCGGATTTCTCCAATAGTTTTAGGGGTCGGCCAACTTCGAATAGAGTCTATCTTGGAATCGTCCACTTCCACACCCCTTGAGCTCACGACAAAACCCAAGAATATAACCTTATCAACACCAAAAGAACACTTCTCCATGTTGACATACAGCTTCTCCTTTCGGAGCACATCAAACACACATCTCAAATGCATTACATGATCATCAATAGACTTACTATACACCAACACATCATCAAAGTAAACCACCACAAACTTTCCAATATAAGGCTTCATTACATGATTCATTAGCCTCATAAAGGTGCTAGGAGCATTGGTAAGGCCGAAGGGCATGACCAGCCACTCATATAGACCGAATTTGGTCTTGAATGCGGTCTTCCACTCATCACCGGGTTGTATGAGAATTTGGTGATAGCCACTCCTAAGGTCCACTTTAGAAAACAAACAAGATCCGTAGAGCTCATCTAACATATCATCTAGTCTACGGATTGGATGACGATACCTTATAGTGATTTTGTTGATGGCTCTACAATCGACGCACATGCGCCAAGTTCCGTCCTTCTTCGGTACCAAAAGCACCGGAACAGCACACGGACTCATGCTTTCCTTGATGTATCCCTTGTTGAGAAGCTCCTCAACTTTTTTTTCAAGCTCCTTAGTGTCCATGGGATTGCTCCTATAGGCCGGTTTGTTTGGAAGTTGTGAACCCGGCACCAAATCAATTTGGTGCTCAATTCCCCGAAGTGGGGGCAATCCTTGCGGAAGTTCTTGAGGAAATACATCTTCATACTCCTGCAACACACAAGAAATCAAAGGGGAAATGGAAGAATTAGTGGGTTTAGTATTAAAACAATGGGCCAAAAGTAACATCGGCTTGTTTTCATCATGGTCCACGAAGAGTTCTTTCCTCCTAGCCAACATCACTACGTTTTCCATCTCCCTTGTCGTTGGGACAGCCTCGGATGTCCCTACCTCCTCACCTACGACATTCCCCCCCTTTTCTCCCTTTCCGGATTCCTTCCCCTTTCCCTTCAACTCTCTCATCTTTTGATGCCACTCATTTACTTGGGAGGGTGAAAGAGGATGAAGTGTGACCTTTCGTCCATCCTTCTCAAGCGTATACCGGTTGGACCTCCCATCGTGTTTAGTAGACCTATCATATTGCCATGGTCTACCTAACAACAAGTGACATGCTTGCATTGGGATCACGTCACAAAGCACTTCATCGTGGTAGTTTCCCACCTTAAACCGAATCACACATTGCCTTGTGACCTTTAATTCACCACAATCGTTCAACCATTGTAGCTTGTAAGGACTAGTGTGTAGTGTAGTTGGTAGCTTCAAGAAATTTACCATAGCATGGCTCGCAACATTTGTATAAATACCACTATCAATCACCAAGGTGCACACACTCCCCTTTACAAGACACTTAGTATGGAATAGATTCTCCCTTTGACTCGGGTCATCTATCGCCTTACTAATCATGACACGTCTAACCACAAAGTTTGGAACCACACACTCCCCTTCTTGTGGATAGACATCTTCACTACCATCTAATTCATCATCATTCGGACCATTTTCAGCTCCCTCTCCATCTTGAGGCTCGGCCTCATCCTCCCCCCTTTCGGAAACCACCTCCTCACCAAGGTAGTACACTTTCCCTTCTCGTAGGATCACATTATGCCGGTTCGGACATTCATTGGCCTTATGCCCCCAACCTTGGCACTTGAAGCATTGGAACCCCTTTGGGTTGGGATATTTGTGAGCCTCCGGTTTCGGAGGGAATTTAGGGACTGTTTTGGACTCGGGCAGCTTCGTAGGGGCGGGTTGGTCCTTGTTTTTGGGCCAACCCGAGGGGGTTTGTACCCTTGCCTTGAAGGATGATCTCTCCTTAAGTTCCCTTTCAATCTCAAGGGCCGTTTGGAATATACCGTCAATGGTTTCAAACCGGTGAAGGGTCAAATGAGTGGAGATCTCTTTGTTCAACCCACACTTGAACTGGATGATGTCGTGACTGATTTTCTCCCCACGATGATCAAGTTTCAACATGAGTTGTTGGAACTCGTCAAAATAGGCCATCACACTCTTGCCTCCTTGCCGCAAGCCATATAATCTAGCAAGCAACTCATGACGATATCTCTCGGGAAGGTATCGTTGTCTCATCAAATACCTCAACCGATACCAAGGTGGTGGCTGCCCATCAACTAATTCATTACCAAATCGTTTAACATACTCCCACCAAGTGTTAGCATAGCCCTCGAGGTGAGCTATAGCGTAGCAACTCTTCTTTTCTTCCGAGATGTCATTAACTTGGAAAACTTTGTCACAAGCCGATTCCTAAGTTAAGTAGGTCTCGGGGTCACTTTCACCTTTAAAGATGGGTAGGCTCAACTTGATGGTGTTGATGCCTACGTCTCTCTCTTGGTGTCGGTTTCCCCTATCTCCATACCCCCGGTATCTCCTAGGTTCTCCTCGACCCCCTCTTAACTCCTCCTCCCTCATATAAGCATCATCAAAGGCTCCATCTCCTTCATACTCCTCTCTACCGTATCCTTCAAAGTGGGCTGGTCGGCCTTGGCCGTTTTGATTCGGAGGATTTGGAATTTGCGGTCTTTGGTTTAATGGAGCTTGGAATGGAGGGTTCGGATTTAGTGGAGGTACTTGGCGTCCAAATACCTCTTGTGGAATTGGAGGGGCTTGGAAATGTAGTGGTCTAGTGGGGTCTCGGTTTGGAGGAAAATAAGTAGTTTGGCTTGCGGTATTTAGTGGAGCTTGGGGTGCATTTAGCATTTGGTGGACTGTTTCGGGGGTGATGGTTGCGGAGGAGGTCCTATCATGACCATTGGTAGATACATGTAGAGGAGTAGAAGGACGAGAGTTCCTTTGACTCTCCACTTGTTCTAATCTCCCACTAATAGTCGACACTTCCCCCTTTATTGCTGCCAAGTCCCCTCTCACGGCCCCAAATTCCGAATTCAACCTTTCAAGTGTCCGGGTAACGGCCTCAAGAGTGACCCTCATAGAATCAAGGGCATTAGTATCCACATTATGAGACGTATCTCCTTCCATTGTCAAGATATTATCCGCTTTAGTTCACCACAAGTTCGTGTTCCACAAGTGTTGTATAATTGGCTAGTAACCGTGAAAATTTTAAGGTATGAGTAAGCTCTTATCCGGAATGGATTCTTGTTTGAAGACTCAAAGAATTCTTGCCGGACTAGAGTCAAAAATCAGCAATTCATTCAAACGAATAAAAACACTCAAATAATCGTTGACACGAACAAACGGTTCAAGGAACTAGTTGACAACCTAGTAGGAATGTACTAGTTTGTTAATTAGTTCTAGGACCAAGTAAGGGAAACCAAGTATCAACAATTAGCAACCAAAGAATATCCTAAGTTGAGCTTATAGTGACGTGGCAGCATGCAATGGTTCCACACGTTCTTTTTTTTTTGTGTGTGTTAATATTCACACAACTTGTTATAGTTTGCAAAGTGTTTTGGTGGGAAAAAAATAAAATCTTGTAGTATTTCACCCTTTTCAAACTCAAGAAAGTGAGGTTTGGTTGACTAATCCCACAAAACAAGGCTCCTTGAATTAGGGAAAAGTGATTGACAAGACTAGAAGGTGATGGGTGCAAGTCTTTCACAACAACTTTATAGCTTGTCTTACAACTTGAGAACACAACAAGATGAACAAGATGAACAAGTTCAAAAGATGAACACCTCAACAAACTTCATCAACTTCTTTAGCACATAAACACACAACCACCGATTTTTCTTTTGGTTATCAACAACACACAACTTTTGGCCACTTCAAGTCACTACACAATGTTCAAGTTTTCAAGCTCAACTTTTGGATCTAGACACCTTAGTGTTGGTGAGAAAGAAACCAACACTAGAAACTCACTAAACAAGCAAAATAACACCTAGATCTAAACATACAACATCATTCTTGGTTTCAACTTTTAATGGACAGATTTTCAGAATTTCTTTTTGGTGTTGTTTGTTTAAGCCGTGAACTAGCCCAAGATGGGTTATGTTGGAACACAACCGGTCTCGCTTTGATACCAAATGATACAAAATCAAACCAACAACACCAAGAGCTTCAAGTAGGCTCGGATTTCAGTCCAACAACACAAGAACAACAAGTTTAAGTTTCGGTTTTTCAGTCCTACAACACAAGAACAACAAGATAGATAACAATGCTAGTGAATCGAAAAGAGCCCCACACGGCTTCACTAGACTTTAAGATAACAAAATCAACAACAACAACAAGATAAATAAAGATAGATAACTTGACATATAACATTCAAGAAACTAAGAACCCTAACATCAAGAGAGGACCCTAAGTATAATGAATATAAACACCAAGTTCTTACGAGGACCAAGAGGCACTCAACGACCTCAAAACCCTTGTTTCTAGACAAAGAGACAACACAAGTATCCCTCTACTTGTGAGATAATAGGGACGGCTTGTGAGAGTGGAAGAGAGAGCCGAAATGTTTAGTGTTTTTAGGTTACAAATTCAGCATTCAAAAACTAAGGAATAACTCTCTAACATGTTCTATTTATACTACAAACAAAAGGGGTAAAATGACCCATCCGCCCTTGCTTCTTGTGCCAACCTTGAAGAGTAGTTTATTACACATTAAGACCTCTCTTCACACATAAAAACGTTTAGGTCCTTGGTTGGTTCAATCACCAACTCCCACACGGCCATTTGCATGAACAAAGCTTGGAGTTTTTGTAATTCCCGAGCTTGGCTTCGTGTGAAAGGCCGTGTACCTGTGGAGGCTGCCCCAACCGTATCAATAGTAGTGCTCCCTTTAGCATGACCTCTAGTGAATGTTCTACTAGCAGTTTTGCTCATAAGGATCGTGTGTTTGAAACTTCTTTGGAACTTGATAATTGTCCTTTAGAGAGTGAACTTGCATGTTCTAAATCTTGCCCGAGGGTAGATCCTCCTCTCTTTAGGTATAAAATCTTGTCCAAAGATGGTCCAATCACTCCTAATGAACCTAGTGGTGAGAATAATGTTGAAGACTATAGCCTATGTACTTACCCACTATGGTGTGACAACATACCTCCTAAAGATGGAAATCTCTTCTTGAAAGATGAGAGTACTCTTAAGGGTAAGAGATGTGTAGTCTTGGAAATGAATGATCAATTGGGCAATGATAGCTTTGATTTGCTTAAATATTTGAGAAACCCAACAGGTGATTATTCCTTGAAAATTGATTGTGGTTGTGATCCTTTATATGATTCCCCACCCATGTTTGATGACTATGAGGATGAATTGCTTACTTCTTGTGAAGACTTAAGTAATAATCCATTTGATTCTACTTGTGGTGTGTATCTACTTGAGGGTTTTTCCATGAAAAGAGAAATTGTCCATTGCTTGGAAATTACTTCTTCTTCTACTTTGTGTGACCTTATTGCTGAGAGTACTCATGGTGATGATTTAGAAACTAGTAGTGAGTACATACATGAGGACACCTTAGTTGAAGTTGACTTGAGTGATACCTTTCTCTACTCTCTGTTTGCTTTTGACGATGTAGCTATTATAGAGAGTGTGTCTTTTAGATTGGGTGAAGCCTGTGAGGAAAAAGAGTGTTGTCTAGATCCATGTCTATGGCCACTCTTTCCATTTAACCCGGGTGCCAAATGTAGATATTATGATGTTGGCACACCCAAATTATTGCTTGGTCTACATGACAAGCAAAGTTACATTCTTGAAAACTCGAGGGAAAAGGTGTCATTGTCTTCTTGGGATAATGTTACTAAATGTGCATCCTTGCAACACACTTGTGCTTAAGTTGCATGATTCTCAACTTGTGGATGCTTTACTTGAAAGGAAGAGGTCATATGTGCTTTAGTGCCTTAAATCCATCCTTGTGTGCCTTATGTGTTATATCTTATGGGCCAAATTGCATTCTTATAATGACAGCGCCTTGGATGATGCCTTTACACTTGATTCTTTCCTATACTACCTCTTTGCCTATGATGACATCCATACTAGTTTTGGATTTGTATTATGTAGAGGTAGGGAACTTGTTGGTTGGTCCACTTATTTGAATGACAAGGCTATGTGGGTTTGGTGGACAATAATGATATGGGAAAAACAAGAGAACACAAAACAACTCCAAAACAGTCCACTAATCTTAAGGATTTGAGGACCCTTTTGAAGACCACTCTCGGATTTGCTATCAACAACACAATAACAAGATAACGAGGTGTGTTTTCAACACCAAAACAGCCACAATATAAGATGGACAAGATGAACACAATGGTTACAAAATTCGGATTCAACAAGTCACAAAAACAGTCCATTATGAATCTACAAAGTGTAATAAGATAAAGATAGGTAGATAGACCAAATGAGGGAATAATATTAACAACCCAAGACTTGTTACACTCTTGAACCTTTAATACTACACACAACACAAACCTATCTCTTACGTTGGTACAAGAGTGACCTCGATCTCCCAAGTATCCAATGTTTCCAAGCTTGAATTCAACACGAGTGATTCCACACTCAAGTTGATTTCCCTAGTTACAAGTTTCAGATTTGTGGTCTTCTCTCCTTAGAGAGGAAATGTTTCTAAGTGTTATACAACATCCATAATCAGCAAAATATCAGACTAAAACCTTAAGAGGTTCTATTTATAGTGTATTAAAAGATAGAATGTAAAATGTCCAAAATGGCCCTTCAAGAGTGGGCTGCCCCTTTAGTGTTTGTAGTGGGATATTTTTGGTGTGTATTTGGGCCCTTAATTATGCTTATCTTGCACTCACACTTGGACGACTTCAATACACACCCACAAGAGTCCATTTACGTGATCGCACTCGTATCATCCTCCCCTTCTTGAAAAGGATTCAACCTCTAATTAGTACCTTGCAAAATCAAGAGAAGACAAACAAGAACACATCCTGATGACATGAGGGGTTAGTGTTTGATACGGTTGGGGCAGCCTCCATAGGTACACGGCCTTTCACACGAAGCCAAGCCCGGGAATTACAAAAACTCCAAGCTTTGTTCATGCAAATGGCCGTGTGTGAGTTGGTGATTGAACCAACCAAGGACCTAAATGTTTTTATGTGTGAAGAGAGGCCTTAATGTGTAATAAACTACTCTTCAAAGTAGGCACAAGAAGCAAGGGCGGATGGGTCATTTTACCCCTTTTGTTGTAGTATAAATAGAACATGTTAGAGAAGTTATTCATTAGTTTTTGAATGCTGAAATTGTAACCTAAAACACTAAATATTTCGGCTCTCTCTTCATCTCTTAGGAGCCGCCTCTATCATCTCACAAGTAGAGGGATACTTGTGTTGTCTCTTTGGCTAGAAACAAGGGTTTTGAGGTCGTTGAGTGCCTCTTGGTCCTCGTAAGAACTTGGTGTTTATATTCATTAGACTTAGGGTCCTCTCTTGATGTTAGGGTTCTTAGTTTGTTGAATGTTATATGTCAAGTTAACTATCTTTCTTTATCTTGTTGTTGTTGTTGATTTGTTATCTTAAAGTCTAGTGAAGCCGTGTGGGGCTCTTTTCGATTCACTAGCATTGATTCTATCTTGTTGTTCTTGTGTGTTGTGGACTGAAATCCGAGCCTACTTGAAGCTCTTGGTGTTGTTGGTTTGATTTTGTATCATTTGGTATCAAAGCTTGACCGGTTGTGTTCCAACATAACCCATCTTGGGCTAGTTCACGGCTTAGACAAACAACACCAAAGAGAATTTCTGAAATCTGTCCATTAAAAGTTGAAAACGAGAATGATGTTGTATGTTTAGATCTTGGTGTTATTTTGCTTGTTTAGTGAGTTTCTAGTGTTGGTTTCTTTCTTACCAACACTAAGGTGTCTAGATCCAAAAGTTGAGCTTGAAAACTTGAACATTGTGTAGTGACTTGAAGTGGCCAAAAGTCGTGTGTTGTTGAAACCAAAAGAAAAATCGGTGGTTGTGTGTTTATGTGCTAAAGAAGTTGATGAAGTTTGTTGAGGTGTTCATCTTTTGAACTTGTTCATCTTGTTCATCTTGTTGTGTGCTCAAGTTGTAAGACAAGCTATAAAGTTGTTGTGAAAGGCTTGCACCCATCACCTTCTAGTCTTGTCAATCACTTTTCCCTAATTCAAGGAGCCTTGTTTTGTGGGATTAGTCAACCAAACCTCACTTTCTTGAATTTGAAAAGAGGTGAAATACTACAAGATTTTATTTTTCCCACCAAAACACTTGCAAACTATAATAAGTTATGTGAATATTAACAAAAAAAAAAGAATAGAGAAGAAGGACGTGTGGAACCATTGCATGCTGCCACGTCACTATAAGCTCAACTTAGGATATTCTTTGGTTGCTAATTGTTGATCCTTGGTTTCCCTTACTTGGTCCTAGAACTAATTAACAAACTAGTACATTCCTACTAGGTTGTCAACTAGTTCCTTGAACCGTTTGTTCGTGTCAACGATTATTTGAGTGCTTTTATTCGTTTGAATGAATTGCTGATTTTTGACTCTAGTCCGGCAAGAATTCTTTGAGTCTTCAAACAAGAATCCATTCCCGATAAGAGCTTACTCATACCTTAAGATTTCACGGTTACTAGCCAATTATACAACACTTGTGGAACACGAACTTGTGGTGAACTAAGGCGAATAATATCTTGACAATGGAAGGAGCTACGTCTCATAATGTGGATACTAATGCCCTTGATTCTATGAGGGTCACTCTTGAGGCCGTTACCCGGACACTTGAAAGGTTGAATTCGGAATTTGGGGCCGTGAGAGGGGACTTGGCAGCAATAAAGGGGGAAGTGTCGACTATTAGTGGGAGATTAGAACAAGTGGAGAGTCAAAGGAACTCTCGTCCTTCTACTCCTCTACATGTATCTACCAATGGTCATGATAGGACCTCCTCCGCAACCATCACCCCCGAAACAGTCCACCAAATGCTAAATGCACCCCAAGCTCCACTAAATACCGCAAGCCAAACTACCTATTTTCCTCCAAACCGAGACCCCACTAGACCACTACATTTCCAAGCACCTCCAATTCCACAAGAGGGATTTGGACGCCAAGTACCTCCACTAAATCCGAACCCTCCATTCCAAGCTCCATTAACCCAAAGACCGCAAATTCCAAATCCTCCGAATCAAAACGGCCAAGGCCGACCAGCCCACTTTGAAGGATACGGTAGAGAGGAGTATGAAGGAGATGGAGCCTTTGATGATGCTTATATGAGGGAGGAGGAGTTAAGAGGGGGTCGAGGAGAACCTAGGAGATACCGGGGGTATGGAGATAGGGGAAACCGACACCAAGAAAGAGACGTAGGCATCAACACCATCAAGTTGAGCCTACCCATCTTTAAGGGTGAAAGTGACCCCGAGACCTACTTAACTTGGGAATCGGCTTGTGACAAAGTTTTCCAAGTTAATGACATCTCGGAAGAAAAGAAGAGTTGCTACGCTATAGCTCACCTCGAGGGCTATGCTAACACTTGGTGGGAGTATGTTAAATGATTTGGTAATGAATTAGTTGATGGGCAGCCACCACCTTGGTTTCGGTTGAGGTATTTGATGAGACAACGATACCTTCCCGAGAGATATCGTCATGAGTTGCTTGCTAGATTATATGGCTTGCGGCAAGGGGGCAAGAGTGTGATGGCCTATTTTGACGAGTTCCAACAACTCATGTTGAAACTTGATCACCGTGGGGAGCAAATCAGTCACGACATCATCCGGTTCAAGTGTGGATTGAACAAAGAGATCTCCA
Source organism: Capsicum pubescens (assembly GCA_030864215.1). Taxonomy (NCBI): domain Eukaryota; kingdom Viridiplantae; phylum Streptophyta; class Magnoliopsida; order Solanales; family Solanaceae; genus Capsicum; species Capsicum pubescens. The sequence goes on along the minus strand of CM061539.1, from coordinate 42,658,626 downwards.
CTCATTTGACCCTTCACCGGTTTGAAACCATTGACGGTATATTCCAAGCGGCCCTTGAGATTGAAAGGGAACTTAAGGAGAGATCATCCTTCAAGGCAAGGGTACAAACCCCCTCGGGTTGGCCCAAAAACAAGGACCAACCCGCCCCTACGAAGCTGCCCGAGTCCAAAACAGTCCCTAAATTCCCTCCGAAACCGGAGGCTCACAAATATCCCAACCCAAAGGGGTTCCAATGCTTCAAGTGCCAAGGTTGGGGGCATAAGGCCAATGAATGTCCGAACCGGCGCAATGTGATTCTACGAGAAGGGAAAGTGTACTACCTTGGTTAGGAGGTGGTTTCCGAAAGGGGGGAGGATGAGGCCGAGCATCAAGATGGAGAGGGAGCTGAAAATGGGCCAAATGATGATGAAGTAGATGATAGTGAAGATGTCTATCCACAAGAGGGGGAGTGTGTGGTTCCAAACTTTGTGGTTAGACGTGTCATGATTAGTAAGGCGATAGATGACCCAAGTCAAAGGGAAAATCTATTCCATACTAAGTGTCTTGTAAAGGGGAGTGTGTGTACCTTGGTGATTGATAGTGGTAGTTGTACAAATGTTGCGAGCCAAGCTATGGTAAATTTCTTGAAGCTACCAACTACACTACACACTAGTCCTTACAAGCTACAATGGTTGAACGATTGTGGTGAATTAAGGGTCACAAGGCAATGTGTGGTTCGGTTTAAGGTGGGAAACTACCACGATGAAGTGCTTTGTGACGTGATCCCAATGCAAGCATGTCACTTGTTGTTAGGTAGACCATGGCAATATGATAGGTCTACTAAACACGATGGGAGGTCCAACCGGTACACGCTTGAGAAGGATGGCCGAAGGGTCACACTTCATCCTCTTTCACCCTCCCAAGTAAATGAGTGGCATCAAAATATGAGAGAATTGAAGGGAAAGGGGAAGGAACCCGAAAAAGGAGAAAAGGGGGGGAATGCCGTAGGTGAGGAAGTAGGGACATCCGAGGCTGTCCCAACAATGAGGGAGATGGAAAACGTAGTGATGTTGGCTAGGAGGAAAGAACTCTTCGTGGACCATGATGAAAAAAAGCCGATGTTACTTTTGGCCCATTGTTTTAATACTAACCCCACTAATTCTTCCATTTCCCCTTTGATTTCTTGTGTGTTGCAGGAGTATGAAGATGTATTCCCTCAAGAACTTCCGCAAGGATTGCCCCCACTTCGGGGAATTGAGCATCAAATTGATTTGGTGCCGGGTTCACAGCTTCCGAACAAACCGGCCTATTGGAGCAATCCCATGTACACTAAGGAGCTTGAAAGAAAAGTTGAGGAGCTTCTCAAAAAGGGATACATCAAGGAAAGCATGAGTCCGTGTGCTGTCCCGGTGCTTTTGGTACCAAAGAAGGACGAAACTTGGCGAATGTGCGTCGATTGTAGAGCCATCAACAAAATCACTATAAGGTATCGTCATCCAATCCCTAGACTAGATGATATGTTAGATGAGCTCCACAGATCTTGTTTGTTTTCTAAGGTGGACCTTAGGAGTGGCTATCACCAAATTCGCATGCAACCCGGTGATGAGTGGAAGACCGCATTCAAGACCAAATTCGGTCTATATGAGTGGTTGGTCATGCCCTTTGGCCTTACCAATGCTCCTAGCACCTTTATGAGGCTAATGAATCATGTAATGAAGCCTTATATTGGAAAGTTTGTGGTGGTTTACTTTGATGATGTGTTGGTATATAGTAAATCAATTGATGATCATGTAATGCATTTGAGATGTGTGTTTGATGTTCTCCGAAAGGAAAAGCTGTATGCCAACATGGAGAAGTGTTCTTTTGGTGTTGATAAGGTTATATTCTTGGGTTTTGTCGTGAGCTCAAGGGGTGTGGAAGTGGACGATTCCAAGATAGACTCTATTCGAAGTTGGCCGACCCCTAAAACTATTGGAGAAATCCGAAGTTTCCACGGGTTGGCAAGCTTTTATAGGAGGTTTGTCAAAGGATTTAGCTCCATAGAAGCCCCCTTGACCGAGGTAATTAGGAAGGACGGACCTTTTAAATGGGGTGATGAGCAAGCTAGGGCTTTTGAGGCCTTGAAAGCTACGCTCATCTCGGCGCCTTTATTGCAATTGCCCGATTTTGATAAGATGTTTGAGGTAGAGTGTGATGATAGTAAGGTTGGCATCGGGGCTGTTTTGATGCAAGAAGGTAAGCCCGTTGCTTATTTCAGTGAAAAGCTCAAAGGGGCAACTCTTAATTACTCAACTTATGATTTGGAGTTGTACGCCCTTGTTAGAGCTTTGGGAAATAGGCAACATTATTTGTGGCCTAAGGAGTTTGTGATACGAACGGATCATGAGTCGTTGAAACACCTTAAGAGCCAAGACAAGTTGAATAGGCGTCATGCTAAGTGGATTGAGTTCATCGAGACTTTCCCTTATGTAATTCATTACAAAAGGGGAAAGGAAAATGTTGTTGCCGATGCCTTGTCTAGGAAGCATGTGCTTGTTGCTACCTTGTCTTCGAAATTGATGGGATTTGAGAGCTTGCGGTTGTTGTATCCCGAGGATCCTACCTTTGCTCCTATTTTTAGGGAATGTGAAGAGTGGGGAAGGGACCGTTGGCTTAAGGAGAATGACCATTCCTCCTACTCTCGGTTCGATGGATATTTTTTCAAAGGGAGGAGGTTGTGCATTCCTTCTAGTTCTTGGAGGGAATTATTTGTGAGGGAGGCCCATGACGGAGGCCTCATGGGGCACTTTGGGGTAGACAAGACCCTCGGAATCTTAGAGGAGAACTTCTATTGGCCCAAAATGCGCAAAGACGTCACTAAAATTTGTAGTCAATGCGTGGCCTGCCGGAGTGCGAAATCTCATCTCCTACCTCAAGGATTATACACCCCACTCCCTACTCCCCTTAGACCTTGGTTGGACATTTCGATGGATTTCGTTCTGGGGCTGCCAAGGACTAGAAAGGGCCGAGATAGCATTTTTGTTATTGTTGATAGGTTCTCTAAAATGGCTCATTTTATTCCATGTGCTAAAACCGAGGATGCTCGTAGTGTAGCTTCATTATTTGTTGAACATGTTGTAAAGCTTCACGGGGTACCGAGGACTATTGTGAGCGATAGGGACTCCAAGTTCCTAAGTCTCTTTTGGAAGTCCATGTGGGGTAGGCTTGGAACGAAGTTACTTTTCTCCACGTCTTGCCACCCACAAACCGATGGCCAAACGGAGGTAGTAAATAGAACCTTAGGGTCTATGCTACATTCTATGGTTAAAGGTAAATTGAATTCATTGGAAGATCACCTACCCTTGGTGGAATTTGCATATAACCGAGTAATACATTCGAGCACGGGAATGACTCCCTTTGAATGTGTTTACGGCCTGAATCCCCTCACCCCTTTAGATCTCACTCCTTTGTCTAGTGATCTCATGACCAGCTTAGAGGGAAATAAAAGAGCCGAGGCAATGAAGAAAATGCATGAGACGGTGCGGATCAAGCTTGAAAAGAAGAACCAAGAGGTTGCAAAAAGGGTAAACAAAGGGAGAAGAAGGCTTGTGCTTGAACCCGGAGATTGGGTGTGGGTGCATCTTCGAAAGGATCGGTTTCCAGCTCAAAGGAAGTCCAAATTGCTTCCAAGGGGTGATGGTCCTTTCCAAGTACTTGAGAGAATCAATGACAACGCCTACAAGATTGACCTTCCACCGGAATATCAAGTGCACAACACTTTCAACGTTGGTGATCTCTCCCTCGTGGATGCGGTTGAAGATGACCAAATGCTGAATTTGAGGTCAAATTCCTCTCAAGATGGAGAGGATGATACGGTTGGGGCAGCCTCCACAGGTACACGGACTTTCACACGAAGCCAAGCTCGGAAATTACAAAAACTCCAAGCTTTGTTCATGCAAATGGCCGTGTGTGAGTTGGTGATTGAACCAACCAAGGACATAAATGTTTTTATGTGTGAAGAGAGGCCTTAATGTGTAATAAACTACTCTTCAAGGTTGGCACAAGAAGCAAGGGCGGATGGGTCATTTTACCCCTTTTGTTGTAGTATAAATAGAACATGTTAGAGAAGTTATTCATTAGTTTTTGAATGCTGAAATTGTAACCTAAAACACTAAATATTTCGTCTCTCTCTTCATCTCTTAGGAGCCGCCTCTATCATCTCACAAGTAGAGGGATACTTGTGTTGTCTCTTTGGCTAGAAACAAGGGTTTTGAGGTCGTTGAGTGCCTCTTGGTCCTCGTAAGAACTTGGTGTTTATATTCATTAGACTTAGGGTCCTCTCTTGATGTTAGGGTTCTTAGTTTGTTGAATGTTATATGTCAAGTTAACTATCTTTCTTTATCTTGTTGTTGTTGTTGATTTGTTATCTTAAAGTCTAGTGAAGCCGTGTGGGGCTCTTTTCGATTCACTAGCATTGATTCTATCTTGTTGTTCTTGTGTGTTGTGGACTGAAATCCGAGCCTACTTGAAGCTCTTGGTGTTGTTGGTTTGATTTTGTATCAGTGTTAGCAAAAATAATACATCAATATGCCATGCCGAGGCGAAAAAAATTTAAAGTACAACCACGTGTCCTTTGTTTTAATCATGAAAATATTAGTACAAATGCTACAAAGGAAGTGGCTCGGGAAAGCATCAAGACAAAAGGAAAGTAAGCCGAGAGTCATCCTTTCCCACCCTAAGATGGTACCAGGATCAAATGGGCAAAGTATCCATGGCCATGGTTTTCGGCCATACTTACTTTCTTCTATGGTTCCGCCCTCCAAAATAGGCATACCCTCTATATCACTATAGAAAATATCATGCACACAGAGAGGGTAGGGAAAGGTGTCATCATACAAGTACTTACTAATTTTAAGCTCATTGTTATTAGCAAGCTCAACATAGGAAATACATGAAGGAGGAGTAGATGGAATTTCTAAGCATGCACCACCTTTTATTTCAAGAGAATAATCCCCACATAGATATAAATCACCATGGGCAACAAACGAATCATTCACAAAAACATTTTTACAAGAACAATCACATTTTGGGTTTCCCAAGTAATTAAGCAAATCATGGTCATATTCACCCGATTGACTATTCTTTTTCAAGACTACACATTCCCTACCCTTAAGAGTACTCTCATCTTCCAAGAAGAGATTTCCATCTTGAGGAGGAATATTGTCACACCATAGTGGGTTAGCATATAGGCTATATAGCTTCCAAGACAAGCCATGCCGTCAACATCACTTGCATTACTAGGTTCATTAGGAGTAAATAAACTATTTTCAAACAAGACATTGTGCCTAAAGAGTGAATGATCTAACCCACAGATAGATTTGGAACTTTCACTCTCTAAGGAATCATTATCAAGTTTCAAAGATATGTCAAGCACATGATTAACCCTATGAACCAAACAAATATTAGCATCTTTACAACAACATAGGCTCATAGGTTCACTCCCTTTTCCTTGGCCAACATCTTTAAATCCTTCACTCACTGGAGATTCATTAATCACATCACAGATATCCTCAAGTGGTGGGAAAGTTTTACTCACAAGTTGGGTAGCAACTTCCTTCGGGAAGCTCTCAACGCAAGGTGCTTGGAAAATTGGATTTTGTGGGTAGAGTTTGGGTAGTAATTGGTGTATAATTTCAATGTGCCATTTCATATCTTCAATATTGTCATTGATACGATCACACGTGGCATTGAAATTGTGGGCAGCCATTGTACCTAAGAAAAAGACACAACAAACAAAGAAAACAAACAAACTTATTATATCAAAAATGCCTCACCACACTCTCACTCTCGCGGTTTTACCTCACACTCGGTTTCACAAGTGTTGAAAGACGGCTTGTACTTCGTGAGTGATTGAGTATCGAGTCTACTCTTGTCCCGGAATGGATTTTTGTTTGAAACTAAAACGAAATCTTGTAGGACTTGAGTCAAGAACTAACAACGAATTCAAAAAGATAAAAGTACACAACAAACGTAAACACGAACAAACAGACACAAACTAATTTACAATCTAGTAGGAGTTCATTAGCTTGTCAATTAGCATTCGGACCAATCAAATGAAACTACGGAACAATAAAAAGAAACTAAGAAAATCTGAAATTTGAGCCAAAATTGTTGCGTGAACAGTAACAAGGATAACGTGGCAGTACGTAATTGGTTGCGGTTTCTAACAATCTTTGTTGTCCAATTTCAAGTCTTGGTCAATTTACAATTTAGGAATTAGTGGAATTTATTTTAAGGAGGGAAATTCAAACAAGTCTTGGAGCCTTTTCAAAATCAAGTTTTCAAGACTTTGACTTTCTTGTACTTCTCCTTATAACATGGACCCATGTTTTATGGAAAGTTGTTGGAAAGTGGTTGAGATGTGATTGACTATTTGATGAGTGATGGTAAGTCTTTCAAGACTAACAAAGTTTCACCCCTTTTTCCTTCACCTTTATAGATCTAATGTTCACTTTATATTAAAAAGATATGAAGGTTGTGAAGAACTTCAAGAACAACATCAACAATCACCAAGAACAACCAACAACAATCTCCAAAAATACCATAATTTTCACACGGCCAACTTTCAATTTTCACAATACAATATCTTCAATACTTGGCCACGACAACTACAATTTCAACAAAATGGTTCTTAGGCCACCAATAAACAACAATATCACGTGGAAAAGCTTAGAACAACAACAAGATGAAGACCACAAGGCCAAAACAGTCCACCACAACAATGTTTCAACAACAATTCAGCCAAGCCCTATGTTCACGAAAACAACACCAACAATGTAAGCTCAAACTTAGATTTAGACTCAAGAGTGTTAGAGATGAAGAAAACTAACACTAGAAACAACAAAACAAGTAAAAATCTCAGCCAAGACACAACAATAACACAATTTCGGCCAAGAACACAAAATGGACAGATTTGCTTCTTTTTTATTTTTCAGTTTTCTAACACCTTTTTTTTTGAATTTTCTATCAAGCAAGCCCAAGATTGATCTTGTAGGAACAATATCAAGCCATGCTTTGATACCAAATGATACGGGAAAAATAATAGAACACAAAACAACTCCAAAACAGTCCTCTAATCTTAAGGATTTGAGGACCCTTTTGAAGACCACTCTCGGATTCACTATCATCAACACAATAACAAGATAAAGAGGTGTGTTTTCAACACCAAAACAGTAAAAATATAAGATGAACAAGATGAACACAATGGTTATAAAATTCGGATTCAACAAGTCACAAAAATAGTCCACTATGAATCTACAAAGTGCAATAAGATAAAGATAGGTAGATAGACCAAATGAGGGAATAATATTAACAACCCAAGACTTGTTACACTCTTGGGCCTTTAATACTACACACAACACAAACCTATCTCTTACTTTGGTACAAGAGTGACCTCGATCTCCCAAGCATCCAATGTTTCCAAGCTTGAATTCAACACGAGTGATTCCACACTCAAGTTGATTTCCCTAGTTACAAGTTTTAGATTTTTGGTCTTCTCTCCTTAGAGAGGAAATGTTTCTAAGTGTTATAAAACATCCATATTCAGCAAAATCTCAGACTAAAACCCTAAGAGGTTCTATTTATAGTGTATTAAAAGATAGAATGTAAAATGTCCAAAATGGCCCTTCAAGAGTGGGCTTCCCCTTTAGTGTTTGTAGTGGGCTATTTTTGGTGTGTATTTGGGCCCTTAATTATGCTTCTCTTGCACTCACACTTGGACGACTTCAATACACACCCACAAGATTCCATCTACGTGATCACACTCGTATCAAATAAGACCAATAGTGGCACCACTTTTGATGAGGACACTTGATGAGGTAATGAAACAATTGTGTCTAGTGGTTTCTAAGATAAAGGTAGTCTTACCTTTTGGCTCTAGTGATACCATTAAGACCTTTGTAGTTTCTTTATCTCTTGATACTTGTCATAGCCATATCCTTTGTGACATTTTCACTAAGTTTTTCATGACTAAAATAAAGGATTCATGGTTATATTTAAAGTGTGTACCCCCTTGGCATGATGATGTTATTTGTTGTACTAACCCTAACCCTCATGCCATGAGGATGTTGTGCTTGTTTGTCCTTTCTTTGGTTTTGCAAGGTGTGGATTTAAGGTCGAATCCTTTTCAAGAAGGGGAGGATGATACGAGCCAAAGGGCCATCATAGATTTTGATGACATCATTCGAGGCCCATACATGAAGATTCAAGATTTGGTCATATTAAGGGTACAAGGACATGCATGGAGGACTCATTTTGAAATTACAATAGAGTAAAACCATGTTTGGAAGATTGCTTGGGACTTGTGTTGATGCCTACCAAAGGGTTCCAAGAGGTTTCACATTTTGAAGCTTGAAGAAGAAGGGACCCACGAAGCATTAGTGGGGCGGCCTTGGAGTGTAAACACTCATTAAGGGTGTTTTAGTCTTTTTTGTGCCATTTCTTTACACTTCATAGGAGCCCTTTTTCATTAAGGATATTTTGGTATTTTATGTAATAAGGTATAAATAGACTCTTTAGGCTTATTTTCTCATTAGTTGATTATTGATATTTGAAAGACTTCTTCTTCTCTCTTTGAGAGTGTAGTGTAGGGCTTTGAAAGGCCAAGTAGAGTAGGGCTTGGAAAAGTCATTATTGATCTTTTCTTAGAAACGGTGGTTATAAGGCGGAGTTGATTCCCTTAGTGGTCACCGTAAGTGTTTGGTGTTGTAGTTGCGGGTCTTAAAGGTCTTATCATTTGATACACGATTTGGTTCTTATTTCTCGTAATCTCGTATGTCAAGCTATCTATTTGACTTTATTGCATTTGTTTGTTCTCTTGTTTCTCTTAGTCTTCATCTCTTTATGTTATTCTTCTATCAGAAAGAAAGTGAAAAAGTTGTTTGTCTAAGAGCATATTCAAAGAATATTCCATTCTTCCAAAAGGAAGAGAGGACAAGGGGACAAACAAAGTACAAGTGCAATTATTAGGGGGGGGGGCATTTCATTCCATTTTCATTTGAGCCTGAACGAACCCTAAATTACCTAGTAACTCCCTCAAAATCCGAAACTCTCTACATCCCAAAGTGGTGTTTGGCCGAAATTAGGTTTTGGGAAATTTGAAAATTTTGAAAAGTGACGACCAACCACGTAGTGCCACATCATCACTTGTGCTCAACCAAAATTTGACTCTAAAATTAGATTTCCTAGTTTCTAATTTTTTATTCTAGTTTCTTTTACCACTAATTAACAAACTAGTAAGTACCTACTCGGTTGGTAATTAGTCTAGAGTTCGTTTATTTCGTGTCTTAAGTTTTTGTGTGCTTTTCTCATTTTTAAGTCATAGTATTTTGTTGGTTCAAGTTCTTGCATCACTTTATTTGAGTCATTTCAAACAAAGATCAATTTTGATTCAAAGCTTCTCACCTCTCAAGTAACTTGCCAAGTATTACCGATTCTCCAACACTTGTGAAGCCAAGTGCAAGGTGAGGTTGAGTGTGAGTGAAGTGAGGCTTTTGAACTAACTTGTTTGCTAGTTTTGTAGGTTTTTCTTGCTGTTTTTTTTCCTTTTTAGGTACAATTGACCATGGAAGCCGAGGATTCTTCATCCCAATCCTTGGGAAATGATATAATAGGAGCCTTGAAGGCTCACTTTGAGGCCTTTGCCTGAAAAATAGAGGATAGTAATGATGCCTTGAGAAGAGACTTGAAGGATGGGTTTGACATTATAAAAGGTGATTTATGATCCATGAGGCATGAAATAATTATAATTAAAGCGGGGTTTGATAGACTATGTCCACCAAAACCTCCACAAAATTCAAACCACCAATTCCAAACCCATCATCAACCAAATCCAATGCCTCCTCTCCACAAGTTAGAATCCAAGGAGAATGAGGTCAAGCCTTAATATGGAGATAAAATGTATGGTGAGGTACAAGACAAGTGTGAAGAAAAGAGGGTAAGAGAAAGGGAAACCATGGGTAGTGAAGTTGGAAGGGAAAAGAAATGCTTGATTGTGGATCTTGTCCACAAAGAATCCTTATTACTGACTAAACGGAATACTATCATTTTGCCTAGTATTTTCTCTTCTCATTTGCAGGTTCAAGGCCATAGAATCTCCAAGGAGAAGCCCAAGGAAATTCCCTTCAAGACCTTAGCCGAAAGTCCTAATTTTGGGATAAGTGTTGAAGAAGTGAACCCAAAAGGAAACCTTGACATATTCCCTTGTAATATGGAGCATGAGGACTGCCATGATGTAAAACCAAGTGAAGAAAATACTTCTCATAATATACAAGGTAATAAAGCTATTTTCTACAGTTCTAAAAACTTGAATGTTGTGATGTGGCTAGCAGTAGCCAAAGTGGTGTAGTTTCGGATTGCATTAGTAAATAAGTGTATGAATCTCCCTTTTATGATATTCTTGGTGTTGATAGGTTTCATAAGGACCAAACTCTTGTTGTGAGTACGCAAGCACTAGTTGATCCTTTAGATGACAAAATCAATTCTTTTTGTAAGAATGTTTGTGTCCATCTAGTGCTAGCACTTATAACTTGAATAAGGTTCCATTATCATGTGACAAGAGTATTCACACACTACATGACCCTCTTGTAGATGATAGCACCTTGGGTGATGTCTTCACACTTGATTCCTTCCTATACTACATTTTTGCCTATGATCATAACCATGTTAATTTTAAATTGGTATTATGTAGAGGTAGTAAGTTTGGTGGCTGTTTTCCTTGCTTGAATGATGATGATTCTGAGTTTGGTAGCCTAGTGAAAGGAGTGGGTCACCTCGGAGTAACCCTTTGTCTTCTACTCCCATTTGACCCCGGAATATTTTTGAGTTGTGAAAGGTGTAGTTTTGGTTCATTCTCATTATCTTTTAATATTGATTCTATTCACTTCCTTGGTATCCTTTATGCTAATATCTTCATGTCAAATACCAAGGTATGTGGGTATATGTCAAGTGTGAACAACCTTGGAGTGATAAAATATGTGTTGTTAAGAAAACCTTTCTTAGCCGTAGATGTCTAATTTTGAATGTTTGCCTTCCCTTGAAAATAAGTGGCATATGTGTTTGTTTCAGATTTATTCTCCACTCATTGATGTTTGCTTTAAGTGTGTCCTTTGTGATGTTAGTGATCGGATTTTCTTACTCCTCACAAAGGATGGTTGGTTGTATTCTAAGAGTGTACCTCCTTGGGATGTTTACCTCATTATGGTACTAATGCTAACCCTCCTATCATGAGAATTGTGTGTTTGTTTTCCCTCCCTTTGGTTTTGCCAGGTGTGAATTTGAGGACAAATTCCTTTCAAGATAGAGAGAATGATACAAGAATGAAGAGAACAAAAGGATACAAGGCATGGTCAAAGGCTCAAGCTTTGGAATTGGCAAGTGTTTGGAGCCTTTTTAAAGTCTTGTCAAGTTGAAGGAGGAGAAAGGAATCCATACACTCAAGAGGCGCCTCACTTGAAGGGAAAAAAGGACTTTTTGCCTTATATTTCAACACCCAAGAGGCGCCCAAAGTTAGGGATATTATGGTCTTTTGATGGCCTCTTTTTACACTCCAAAGGAGCCCCCTTCATTAAGGGTATTTTTGTCATTGTTTGTAATAAGTATAAATAGGCACCTTAGCTCTTATTTTCCTTAGTTTTGAGATAGTGCATTGAGTGACTTTTAGATTGTAAGCTTAGTGTTAGTTTGTAATCTTTCTCTTCTCCTGAAGAGAGGGAATCCGAAACTTGAATCCTAACATTTAGAATTGGCTTTTCACTTGTATTGGATTATTTGGCAAGAAAGGTGTGCTTGAGGAAGTGTGAGTCCTTTGGGTCACCTAAGAGGAAGGTTTGAGCCTACATTGGTGATAACCTAAAAGGCTATGAAAATCACGAAATGGACTCACAAGATGCAAATTCCAGCAAGCACATAAAGAGAAAAACAACACAAAGAAAGGGGATGAAGAAGAAGATTGCATAAAAAGTAAAGATAGGTAGGTAGAAAGACCCTTACTTCCACTATATGATTAGCACTAGAAGATGTATCAAAGCTTAAAACACACCTCACAAATGAAATTTCAAACCGTCCTCTTAGTTGACCCAAAGGACTCACACTTCCTCAAGCACACCTTTCTTGCCAAATCATCTAAGTCAAGTGAAAACCCTAACTTTCAAATGTTCATGGTCCAACTTTTGATTCTAAGATCTACAACCACAAGACTAAAGCTAAAAAATATGAGTAATACTCAATTTCAATTCATCAAAGTCTAATGAAAAGAGAAGCAAAATGGTCTATTTATACTATTACATGCCAAATGACAAAACTACCCTTAATGAGCTAAGGGAATTGGGCGCATCTTGAGTGTTTCCTTGGAGAGAAAAATGTATTCATTAACCTTCACTTGAGGTGCCTATTGAGTGCATAAGTTCCCCTCCTTCCTTCTCTTGACCAAGGCTTCAAAATACTCTGAAAAGTCTTCAATTGCTTGCTAATTCCAAAGCCTTGACCATTAGATAATTCCTTGTACTTTTGATGCTCCTTGTACTTGTATCAACTAGTGATGTGTGTTTTAAGGGTTGATAAACCTTCTAGTGTTATTCATTGGTGGAAGTAAGGGTCTTTCTATCTGTCTTTAATTTCATGCAATTCCTCTTCTTCATCTCCTTCTATTGTGTTGTTTTTCTCTTGTTTGCTTGCTGGTTTTTGTTACCTTTAGTACCAATTTCGTGTATAGCCTTCCAAGTAAGTGTTGATGCTAGTAATGATGGTCTTGATATTGAACATGGTCCATTGAACTTGTGTAATGAAAACCATTATATTAATCTTGTTCATAGTGACGTTGTGTTTGTCCTAGTGGTAGATAATGTCTTGAATGATTGTGAACTTGGTAACCTAGTGAAAGAAAGAGGCCATCTAGACTTAAACCTAAATCATTTGCTCCCATTTGACTCTGGAATACTCTTGAGATGTGAAGGTTATAGTTGCTGGTCATGCTCACTTATTCTTGATATTGAGGCTATTCATGTCTTTGGTACCCTTTATGCTAAGCTTTTTATATTAAAAACCAAGGATATGTGGATGTATGTTAAGTGTGAGTAACTATGGGTTGATGATATAAGTATGGTACTAATGCTAACACTCCTACCAAGGGGATTTTGTGTTTGTTTATGCTCTCTCTTTGGTTTTGCAAGATCTGAATTTGAGGACAAATTCCTTCAAGATGGAGAGGATGATACAAGCATAAGGAGTATCAAAAGCACAAAGTTTGGTCTAAGGGTTGAGGCTTCAGAATTGGCAATCAATTGAAGACTTTTCAGAGCATTTTGAAGCCTTGGTCAAGAGAAGGAAGGAAGGAAACTTATACACTCAATAGGCTCCTCAAGTGAAAGGCATTGAAGTCATTATGCACTCTAAAACAACACTCAAGAGGCTCCCCAAATTCCCTCCCTCATTAAGGGAATTTTTGTCCATTAAATGTAATAGTATAAATAGACTATTTTACTTCTCTTTTCATTAGACTTGGATGAAATTTGATATTACTCTTATATTATAGTTTTACTCTCTAGATTTAGGTCTTAGAATCCAAAACTAAGGTCCAAGTATATTTGAAGTTAGGGTTTCACTTGTTTTGGATAATATGGCAAGAAAGGTGGTTTGAGGAAGAGTGTTTCCTTTGGGTCACCTATGAGGAAGGTTTTAACTCTTATTTATGAGGTGTGTTGAAGATTTTGAAACATCTTCTAGTGCTAATAACTTAATAGGAGTAAGGGTCTTTCTATCTATCTTTAAATTTAAAGTATTCCTCTTCTTCATCTCCATTCTATGTGTTGTTTTCTCTTTGTTAGTTGCTGGAATTTGCATCTTGTGAGCCCATTTCGTGAGTTTCATAGCCTTTAGGCGCTATAGGTTCCTAATTATAAATACATGGTAGAATATAGAACAAGTTACTTGCTCACTTTCTCTTTGTTATTAAGAGATATCTTTTCTTCTTTGGTTTAAAGTGTGAAGGAAAGTGAAAGTTGATGTTTTGAGGAGTTCAAATTAAAAGAATAAGTTGCAGAATTGAGGTAAGGTGACTGCTCCATTTTGTTCTCCTTGTATGTGAATTTGAAAGAGAATTATGGATGTGTTGTTATTGAGAACTCAAGAGATGATGAGTTCAATAATTGATTGCTACAATAAAAGGGATTTGAGGCTGTTTTGTGGACGTTTTTGTATGTATATGTTATGGGCTGCTAGGTTGATGTTGGAGAAAGGTATGATTAGTTTGTAATGAAATAGAGAAGAAAGGTGTGGAGGTACACCACCAAACCAATTATTGCATTTGTTTATTGCCCAATCTGTTTTGAGTATTGTTTGTAATGTGTAATGAAGACGAGGTGGTTTCGGTAAATCTTATAAGAACCTGTATGGTATGTGGGTGCAATTGGAGGTGAAAAGGGTTAAAATAACACCCTCGATAGGTATATTAATGGCTTACTGCCCGGTTACTGTTTTGGGTGAAGTTAAGTAGCCTAAATGTGTTAGTTGGTTGCTAATACTAGTTTACCATATATTCTATTGTAGATAAGTAATATAAAAGGCAGGAAGTCAAGTCGGGTTATTTTCGGAGTTATATAACCAGGTATGTAAGGCATACTCTATTTTGCACTCTTTGGCATGAAATCAGACATTTGTTCCATCAAGTAAATTTCCAAGGTTATCCTGTGACAAGTGACACATAATAGCAGCGTATTATATCCCATGAAATCAATGACCTTGTTCCCACTCTCTATCATGTTAAAACACCTCAATACATGCGTATTATTAAACCTGCACGTCTATCTTCACTAGAAAATTTCAGGAGTTCTCCGCTTGTTCAAATAAGACCCATATGTTAATTTCAGCTCCTAAACACTTCATTTGTGTGCCAACATCTCCCTACCTCATTGTTGTTGCATTAAGTGTCCATTTATATGTCTCTTATTAGCAGATTATTGGTTTAAGGTACCATAATGTTATGACCACCAAAGTAATAATCTCAAAGGCTAAATAAACTAGGTAACGCAAATCTAATAAACGAGTGGCAGCTTCGGGGCATAAGCCTAGCATGGGACGATCTCGATACCTTTATATGTGGGTGGCAGCTCAGGGGCATAAGCCTAGCATGGGCCGATCCCAATCTGTATATGTAGGTGGCAGCTCAGGGGCGTAAGCCTAGCATGGGACAATCCTAATTTATCTATTTACCACTGATCATCTGGTCATTTGCATTATATATGGCTTACAAAGATTATGAAGTAAGAAAGGTAAAAATGAAGAAAGGCACATAATGTATGTAGTCCCATAAGTAGGTGGTCTACTAGTACTACTTATGCACTTGTATCTGATTTCTATTGAGCTCTTGTATCATATGTTGTTACCTTCAGCCTTACATATTCAATACGTATTTTCGTACTGACGTCCCTCACGGGGGACTTGTATTTCATGCTGCAGGCACAGGTACTTCAGCTCATACACCTCACTAGTAGGGGCGCAGGCTATTCAGTGACTGTTGGTGAGCTCCAGGTTGATTTGGGGCTCTCCGAGTCTGTTCTATATATTTTGGTATTGTGCATAAAGTCAAGAGTAGGGCCCATTTGTCCCGACCCTAACTAAGTCTATGTATCTTTTAGAGGCTTTGTAGACTAGTGTAAGGTTATGGTAGTGTCTTGCCTTTAGACGTGGTGGCCCCAACGATCAAGTGTTGTATATAAAAGTTTGTGCTTAACTATGTAATTATTCTCATCGATACATAATATCATATTTGTCAGAACCTTTGGTTGTCATAGTTACATGTATGAGAAGTATAAGGTTATGAATTGGTTCTCTCGAGCCTTTACGACTACGGGTGCCTGTCCGCCCCAATAGGATTTAAGGCATGACAGTAAACTTTAGAACTCTTCACATCAGTAGTACCTTCATGTGCGGACAATCCTAGATCTAATCAGTATTTTCACATGCTGAGATCCTATTTCATCAGGTCCTATACCATAGACTAGCAATTTCTTATCCTTGCAGTTTTTCTCAACATTCCTTCTTTCTTCATCATCATATTCTCTCCTACTTTTTATTACTATTTTTGTAATATCTTCTTCTTTAACTTCTTGTATAGGAGCATGAGGTCTATTAAGGATTATGTCTATTAGTTCACTATCTTCAGCCATATTGAAGTCAAACATCCTTGTTTTTCGCCACCCATAGTACTGTCCATTAAATCTAGGTGGTCTAGAGGTAGATTACCCTTTTTCCAGATTTAATGGAGCAGCCATAATAAAAAAACACTCTGGGTGTGAACTATTTAGAGGTACCTGGCTCTAATACCAATTATTGAAACCCTTAGAGGCTACACCACAAAGTGAGGGATCAAGTCCCTCAAAGTCAATCACAGGAAACAAACACTAATAGTGCAGGAAAATAAAATATGGTGCAAGAAGAGTAAAAACATACAAATTTTTCTGTGGAAACCCAGGAAGGGAAAAACCATGGGTTTTCCTTACAAGAACCAATGAAATCCACTATAATCAACCTCCTGATTATAATCTAGATTTTAACCTACCGCTAGGCCCCTTTCGCTTGTAGCAACTCTACTACAAGCTCATCTTGGTAACTCTACCAAGGACCCTCTCTACTGATTAACTCTAATCAACAACTAGCTTAGGCAACTCTACCTAAGCACTTCTCTCAATAAAACCTGACTAGCTTAGGAAACTCTACCTAAGCACCTCTCTCAATGAAAGAATAAGACATTACTCTTATAGCTTGAGTAATTATTTTACAAATCAGTACTTACTCAAGAACAATTTCAATTTAAGCACTCATAGAGCTATGAACTTGAGTAGTGTTGGAATTGGGTTTATGTTGCCTCTCTTCACTCTTTGTATTTGCAAAAAGAATTTGATCAAGAGGCGTCTCTCTTTATTTTTATAGCAGAGTGATGATTATGTATAAAAGATCATTGGACCAGCTTTCCTAATCAGGAAAAAATAGCACCTGCACGTTTGTTACACAAGATGACAAAACTATGCAGACAACACAAGCCAATTATACCGTATCTTGCACATCCATGGACCTGTTCCATTGCAGTTAGATGCTCATAATCAAAACTACATATAACAGTCCCTACTTTCATCATTTAGCCAACATAAAAACTTTTCTTCTCTCTCAAATTCCCCAATCAAAAGCAAGCTTAGGATTTCTAGGGATTGGTCATCTAGGGCTAAATTTATGGTTGGTCCTTCAAATTCTTGGTATCCCAGGCATGTATCTCTTCCCTAAAACTTATCTTATTAAAAGCATGTGTTTAATTATGGTCTATATGGATTTACTTGTTGGGATTTGAATGATGGGTTGAGGGTTTTTAATGACTACTACTTGGTTGGTTTTCCCATGGTTTTAGAAATCGTTATTTATGCTTTATCTCGTGGTTTATGAACTAAACTTTTGCATGGTCGTGGATTGGAAGTGTCACGCCTCAAATCCTGTTGGGGCGAATAGGCACCCGTAGACGTAAAGGCCCGAGAGAACCAATTCATAACCTTGTACTTCCTATGCATGTAATTGTAACAACCAAATGTTCTGACAACATGATATTATGTATCGATGAAAATAACTACACATGCACGCCCAAACTGATATGTACAACACTTGGCCGATGGGGCCACCATGTCTAAAATCAAGACACTGCCATAACTTTACATTAGTCTATAAAGACTCTAAAAGATACATAGACTTAGTTAGGGTCGGGACAAACCCCCGCCCTACTCTTGACTTATTGTACAATACCAAAATATATGGAACAGACTCGAAAAGCCCCGAATCAACCTAGAGCTCACCAATAGTCCCTGAAAAGCCTATGCTCCTACTAGTGAGTTGTATGAGCTGAAGTGCCTCTGCCTGCAGCATGAAATACAGGTCCCCCGTGAGGGACGTCAGTACGAAAATATGTACTGAATATGTAAGGCAGAAAGTAGCAACACACTTGATACAAAAGCTCAATAGAAATCTGATACAAGTATATAAGTAGCACTAGTAGACCGCCTTTATAAATACTTGTGGGATAATGTACATTACATTCTTTCTTCGTTTTGCCTTCTTACTTTATAATCTTTGTAATCCAATAATGCAAATGACCAGCTGATCAGTGGTAAATAGATAAATTAGGATCGTCCCATGCTAGGCTTACGCCCCTGAGCTGCCACCTATATATAAAGATTGGGATCGACCCATGCTAGACTTATGCCCCTGAGCTACCACCTACAAATAAAGGTATCGAGATCGTCCCATGCTAGGCAAATACCCCTGAGCTGCCACTCGTCATTTTACAGATTTGCATTACTTAGTTTATTTAGCCTTTGAGATTGTTACTTTGGTGGTCATCACATTATGGTACCTTGAACCAGCAATACGCTAATAAGAGACATGTAAATAGACACTTAATGCAACAACAATGAGGTAGGGAGCTTTTGGCACACAAATAAAGTGTTTAGGAGCTGAAATAACACCTGGGTCTTATTTGAACAAACGGAGAACTCCTGAAATTTTCTAGTGAAGATAGACGCGCAGATTTAATAATAAGCACGTATTGAGGTGTTCTAATGCGTTAGAGAATGGGAACAAGGTCATTGGATACATGGAGTGTAATGTGCTGCCATTATCTATCACTTTGTGATAAGATAACCTCGGAAACTTGCTTGATGGAACAATTGTACGATTTCATGCCAAAGAGTGTGAAATAGAATATGCCTTACATACCTGGTTATTTGAATCCGAAACTAACCCGACTTGACTTCCCGCCTTTTAGATTACCGATCTACAATAGAATATATGGTAAACTAGTATTAGTAACCAATCAACACATTTGAGATACTTAATTTCACCCAAAACAGTAACCGGGCAGCAACTATTACTCTATTAAACAAGGGTGTTATTTTAACCCTTTTTTTCCTCCAATTACACCCACATACCATATAGGTTCTTATAAGGTTCACCAAAACCACCTCGTCTTCATTACACATTCCAAACAATACGCAAAATAGATTGGGCAGCAAGCATTAGTTCGGTGGTGCATCACCATATCTCTCTTCTATAATTCATTACAAACTCATCACACCTTTCTCCAACTTCAACCTAGCAGCCCATAACATATACATACAAAACAGTCCACAAAACAGTCCCAAACCCCTTTTATTGTAGCAATCAATTATTGAACTCATCATCTCTTGAGTTCTCAATAACAAGACATCCATAATCCCCTCTCAAATTCATATATAAGAAAAATAAAATGGGGCAGTCACCTTACCTCAATTCAGCAACTTATTCTTTTAATTGAACTCTTCAAGAGCTTGAACTTTCCTTCACACTTAAACCAAAGAAGAAGAAAAAAAGTTCCTCAATAACAAGGAAACGTGAACAAACAACTTGTTCTATAATCAGCCATATACTTATAGTCAAACACTTATAACTTATTTCCCTAATCTCCCATGAGATAATTAAACAAAACCTTAAGTGTTTTTCACTTACCTTGGGCGGCAAAGGGGAGGGTTTCTTCAAGAACCCTAGAAGGAAAAATAGGGCTGCTGCTCTTGTTGTTTTTGAGAGAGTAGAGAGATTTCCTGAAATATACTCCTTTTTTGTGACTTAAAAGTGAAGTAAAATGACCAGCAACTTGGCTTTTTAAAGGCCCTATCTTGTCCACCTCCTTAGCTGCATTTTGGACCATAAAATTGGTCAAATTGGTCCAAGTAGGTGATGCACCTACTTAAGGGTCCAAGCTGCTGAAACTTCAAAGTAGGTGATGCACCTACTTGCATAATTTCTTGTTGGTCTCAATTATATTTGGGCCTTGGCAGATTGGTGTGTTGGGACACTTATCCATTTTCTTTCTCTTTTGTTCAATTTGGCCCAAATGAGTATATTAGCATAGACCCAAATCTGATCCATAGCCATGGGTCCATTAATTTGGTTCAAACAACTTAAGTAGGTGACTCACCTACTAGATTAAATAAGTCAAGCAAGCACCTCAATATTTTGCTCCATTTTCAGCTTCTAATCCCTTTAATCTAACCTTCAACTTATACACACTTGGTCACTTTAAACATTAGATTCAAATACTAGCTTACGATTCCAAGTTTAAATAGTTATCTTAACGTTAACTTAGTCGCATCATATTAAACTATACGGGCAGCCTCTATAATTCCATCTACACCATTAATAATTGCATAACAAATCTCATCTGTTACCTATATCATATGACCATACCAGGTTCCATATAATTAGAATAAGTACAAGCAAGATACGGGATGTTACATCCTTCCCCCCTTAGAAACATTCATCCTCGAATGTTAGCATAACTATCCAACCAAAACAAATTCAAGCCTAAGTTAATATCCCTATTACCATATAGTACCTATATATTTTACATTTACTTGTTATTGTTCCAATTCAGCATCTTGGACTTTTTCTTCATATTTGAACAAATGGGGGTACTTGGATTTCATCGCTTCTTCAGCTTCCCACGTGATCTCTTCTACTTGTTGGTTCTCCAAAGCACTTTTACAGAAGCTATTTCCTTATTCGTCAACTTCTTAACCTGTCGCTCTAGAATAGCAATAGGTATTTCCTCATAGGTGAGATCTTCTGTAATTTGTACATCTTCAGTAGGGGTAGTATGAGATGAATCTCCAATGCACTTTCGAAGCATTGAGACATGAAATACCGGATGAACTGTTGAGAGCTCTTGGGGTAGATCTAATTCATAAGCAACTTGTCCAAACCTCTGAGTAATCTGGTATGGGCCTATATAACGTGGACTTAATTTTTCTTTCTTACCAAATCTCATAACCCCCTTCATTGGTGATACCTTCAAGAATACCCAATCACCTATAGCAAACTCTAGCCCTATTCTCCTAATATCCGCATATGACTTATGTCTGCTTTGGGCTATTTCTAGTCGCTGTTGGATCACCTTAACCTTTTCCATAGCTCGATGAACAAGATCTGGCCCGAATAAGGCAGTTTCACCCGCTTTAAACCATCCAATTGGTGATTGATACGAGACAAATGGCCATCTTATCTTTTGATGACATCTTTGGAGGTCAACATATAGAGGCTCAAGACATGGTCACCTTGAGAATACTAGAACATGCATGGAGGACCCATTTTGAGCATAACTTAAAGCAATCTCGCGTGTGGAAGATTGCTTGGAGCATTTAAGATTGAGGACTCACGGTTTTGGACCTTAATTAAGGGCATTTTGTACATTACACATGGTGTATTTACACACCATGGCCGCACCTATCATTAAGGGCAAAGTGGTCTTTTTGTCTTCTTTTGTAATACACTATAAATAGGTCATTTTAGCTCATTTCTTGACAGATTTTGAATGATGAAGAATTGAAAGACATATTTTCTCTCTTTTGAGAGTGTAACACCCTTAGTTGTAGGGCTTGGAAAATCCATCCTTAGCATAGGGCTTGGAAAAAGCCAATATTGATCTTTGTTTGGAAACGGTAGATCTTGAGGTGAGTTCATTCCCTTGGTGGTCACCGTAAGAGTGTGGTTTTTATTATTACATTTATTAGGGGTTTAGTGTATGATATACACTTGGTTTTTGATTCTTTTCATAATATTGGCCTCATTATCTATCCTTTACTTTTCTTGTTGTTATCTTGTGTAGTGGACTGTTTTTAGGTCCTTTTTCAATCCAAAAATTTATGTTCTTATTGTTATCTTGTTCTTCACGTTTTGTGGCTGTTTTGGGTGTCAAATACACCATTTTTTATCTCGTATTGTTGTTGTTGTAGTGAATCCAAGAGTGGTCTCCATCTTGGTCCTCAAATCCTTAAGATTAGTGGACTGTTTTGGAGGGTGTATTGGACTGTTTTGGAGTTGTTTCGTGTTTCTCTTGTCTTTCTTGTATCATTTGGTATCAAAGCAAGGATTGATTTTGTTCCAACAAAATCAATCTTGGGCTTGTTAGTTGAAAATTTAAAAAAAAAAGTGTTGAAAAACCAAAAATCTCAAAAAAAGAAATCTGTCCCGTTTTTGTGTTTGAGCAGAAATTTGAGACTTAGATTTAGGAGATTTTAGTGTGTTTTGTTTGTTTCTAGTGTTAGGTTCTTGTTCCCTAACACTAAGTGAGTCTAGATTTGAGCTTAATCCGGGTGGTTTTGAGTTGTTCACCATTGTTGAGTTTAAGGTTGAATAAACTAGTAAGGTGAATCTCAAAATTGGAAGGCTTGTTGTTAATATTCTGGCTTGAAAAATAAATGGTTGTGTTATGGAGTTTAACGTGAGCAAAAGGAATCCAAAATCATTCAATTTGGAGTTCATTTGGTTTAGTTTCAATCTTTTGAGTGTTCTTGTTGTTCTTTATGTTCATCATTTATTGTTGAACAAGAACATTCAATAGGTGTGGTTTGATCTTAAAGAGTGGAGAAAAGAGTGTAGTCTTTTGTTAGTCTTGAAACATATCCCAAAGAACATAAAAAAAAGAAAGGGGACAATAGGACTTTCAAAAAGACTCATTACCAAAAGAGAGTAAGGGCACATACCAAGACAAATAAAAGAGGAAAGGAGACAAAGGCTTTCAAAAAGGTGTCTTGCCAAAAAGGTGCAAGGAAAGTCAAAGTCTTTTGAATTTTGAAAAAGGCTCTAAGTCTTGTGCTTTTCCATCCTTTAGCTGATTTTTCACTCTCCCAAATTAAAAATTTGACCAATCCGAATTGCAAACTGCCATGTCACCAAATTGCCACGTCATCTAAGTACCATGTCATCAACGTTCCCAAAAAAACCTTGAAGCTCAAATTTCAGATTTTAAAGTTTCTTTTCTTTGTTTCGTTAGTTTCATTTCTTGATTCTAGTACTAATTAGCAACTAGTAATCACCTACTAGATTGTGAATTAGTTTTTGAATCCGTTTTTGTCATGTCTTCGTTATTTGTGTGCTTTTCTCATTTATAATTCGTCGTAACTTTTTGTTTCAAGTTCGTAAGTAGAATTTTCTGTCTTGTGTCTTGAGTCGATCAAATAAGAATCTATTCCGGCTGACAAGTAAAATTGACATCCTATTGACTATCAGAGTATAAGCAACTTTCAATATTCACCGCTCCAATTGTGAGGATCACAAAAGTGAGTGAATACGAGTGTTAGTGAGAAGCTTTTACTACTAATCTTATTTGTTCATTTTGTAGGTTCAAAGGTGATATAAGGGGAATATGTCTTCGATAGCCGGGGATTATTGTGACTACAACATGGGAGACTATGGTTGTAGTGAGGGGTTTTATGACTACGAAGTTGAGGGAGATTGTGGAGGCTATGAAAATAGCCATGATCGAAACTTGGGCAAATTTGAAAGTTACTGTTTTGAGGGAGAAAATGAGGTGAATGAAGTGCCTAGTGCTTATGGTGACTTTGGAGATGATGTAGGACCTCGTGATGGATCTTATGATGACGTTGGGGCATGTGAGGATTCCTACACTTCTCACTCCAAACCTAGTTTTGGTATTAGGTATAACCCTTTCGTTCGCAAAGCTTATGAGAGCTATGATGAGAGTACACGTGAGGAGTGTGAAGATTCATATTCTCCACCTTGTAGCACTTCTTATCAAGATCAATATAGTGTGAATGGTTATACTAGCTCTAGTGGAGGTCGTTCAACGAGAAGAAGAGGGTATGCATCTCCAAAACCGAGGGGTACTCGTATTCCTTACAATATTGATCCAAGGAGTGTACACTCCGGAAAGGTGACCATTTGTGGGATACCGGGCTGCCTCATTGTGTTAAATGATAGGTACTATAGAAACTACATTGTTCCATCCATGGTTGATTACTTGGGGTTATTTTGCGAGCCTTTACTTGTTCCATACTTCTTGGACAGGTTTAAGGTTACCGAGAGGGTAAAAGTTGTCTTCTCCAAATTTAATTACCATGAGGAGGTGTGGTGTGATGTTTTTTCCATAACCTATGGTCATGTGAGCTTAGGCGCTGATTGGTTTGAACAACATAAAGTTCCAAATATGCAAAATTGGCCTAATATTGTAAGAGACCGATGGGGAAATTGCCTCGAGACATACATTCTGCCCAGGCTGCAAAAATAAGTTCCTACCTACTCCAATTCAAATTATTATGAGAGACAAAAGATTGAGAGGAGTAAGGGAGTGAAAGGTGGTAATCTGAGAGTGGAAAAAAGAGAGGTTGTGTTGAGCGAAGTGAGGGGATTACCACCAAACCGTGCTAACTTTGGTTGTTCTTCTATTTCTATGGACATTTGTCTAGGTACCAACATGGCAAGTGAAGGCGACCAATGTCAAAAGGAAGTTGCTGCCCAAGCTTATGGAGGATATTCACGTCACGGCAAGAAAGAGTCTACTCAAGATCTTCAAGGTAAAATAGCCAACTCTTATACTTTAATGCATGTGAATGATAATTGTATGGCTAGTAATCCATTGAGTGTGAGTAGTAGCTTACTTATTTATGAGTCTAATGATTCCTTGCCTCTTGTTGATGGTGTACATATTGTGAGTGTGGATACACTAGTTGATCCTATTGATGACGAAATTGACTCCTCTTGTGAGATCAATTTATGTCCACCTAGTGTTGAAACCTATATGTTGAATGAAAGTACATCATCTTTTGTAATGGGTGTTGATCAACTTGTTTGTGAAAACTGTCCACCACTTGAGTATGTGTGTGATGTGCTTAATAGGACTCAAGTGAGTGAAGTATTTGAAAATGTTGGTCAACAAAGTGAGAATGAACCCGAGAGCTCTTCTTGGGGTAATATTGTGTTTGAAAGATCCTTGAAACTTGATATTGATCATTTAGAGAGTGAGGAACTTGCTTGTTCCAAATCTGTCCGTGAGGTAGATCACACTCTTTTTAGGTATAATGTCTTGTTTGAAGATGATTTAAACACTCCTAATGAACCTAGTGGTGAAAATGATGGTATAACTTTCCTTGGAAGCTATAGGCTAACCCACTATCGTGTGACAACATTCCTCCTAAAGAGGGAAATCTCTTCTTGGAAGATGAGAGTACTCTTAAGGGTAAGGAATGCGTAGTTGCAGAAGCTACTTCTCCTTCTACTTTGTATGATTTCATTGTTGAGAGTACTCATGGTGATTATTGGGAAACTAGTAGTGAGTACGCACACGAGAGAACCTTAGTAGAAGTCAGTTTGAGTGATACCTTTCTCTACTCTCTATTTTCTTTGGATGATATGTATGTTATTGTAGAGAGTATGTCATTTAGTTTGGGTGTAGACCACGGGAAAGGGAAGTGTTGTCGAGACCCGTATTTATGGCCACTTTTCCCATTTGACCCCGGTGCCAATTTTAGAAATGGTGATGTTGGTGCACCAAACTTGTTGCTTGGTCTACATGACAAGAAAAGTGTCACTCTTGATGTATCCTATAACCAAATCCTTTGTACATTTTTTATTGAGTTTTTAATATTCCTTTCAAAGGATTCTTGGTTATATTGCAAATATGTGCAACCTTGGCATGTTGAGATGATTTTTTATGCTAACCCTAACCCTCATTCCATGAGGAGTTTGTATTTGTTTGTCCTCTCTTCGGTTTTGCAAGGTTTGGATTCGAGGTCGAATCCTTTTCAAGAAGAGGAGGATGATACGGGAAAAATGGCCATCTTATCTTTTGATGACATCTTTGGAGGTCAACATATAGAGGCTCAAGACTTGGTCACCTTGAGAATACAAGAACATGCATGGAGGACCCATTTTGAGCATAACTTAAAGCAATCTCGCGTATGGAAGATTGCTTGGAGCATTTAAGATTGAGGACTCTCGGTTTTGGATCTTAATTAAGGGCATTTTGGACATTACACATGGTGTATTTACACACCATGGCCACAACTATCATTAAGGTCAAAGTGGTCTTTTTGTCTTCTTTTGTAATACACTATAACAGGATTTATCACTACCTTAGCGACTTTGGCGGCTTGTCCAGTTACTTGAGATTCTCGATTATTCTATTTTCTCATGTTAGCAATGTACAGTGGCCAAATTGGATCATTTTTGTCTCAGAACCTTTTACTTTTTTTTCATCATGTGGGAGTTAGAATTAATTCCTGTTTATCTACTTCTAGCCATGTGGGGAGGAAAGAAACGTCTGTACTCAGCTACAAAATTTATTTTGTACACGGCGGGGGGGTCTGTTTTTCTCTTAATAGGAGTTTTGGGTGTTGCTTTATATGGTTCTAATGAACCACATTAAATTTTGAAACATCAGTTAATCAGTCATATCCTGTGGTTTTAGAAATAATCTTCTATATTGGATTTTTTATTGCTTTTGCTGTCAAATCGCCCATTATCCCCCTACACACATGGTTACCAGATACCCATGGAGAAGCACATTACAGTACTTGTATGCTTCTAGCCGAAATCTTATTAAAAATAGGAGTGTATGGATTAATTAGAATCAATATGGAATTATTACCTCATGCCCATTCTATATTTTCTCCTTGGTTGATGATAATAGGTACAATACAAATAATCTATGCAGCTTCAACATCTCTTGGCCAACGTAATTTAAAAAAAAAGAATAGCTTATTCCTCTGTCTCTCATATGGGTTTCATAATTATAGGAATTAGTTCTCTAACCGATACGAGACTTAATGGAGCCCTTTTACAAATAATCTCTCATGGATTTATTGGTGCTGCACTTTTTTTCTTGGTGGGAATGACTTATGATAGAATCCGCCTTGTTTATCTTGACGAAATGGGCGGAATAGCTATTCCAATGCCAAAAATGTTCACGATGTTCAATAGCTTTTCGATGGCTTCCCTTGCATTACCAGGTATGAGTGGTTTTGTTGCCGAATTGATAGTATTTTTTGGAATAATTATCGGCCAAAAATATCTTTTATTTCCAAAACTACTAATTACTTTTGTAATGGAAATTGGAATGATATTAACTCCTATTTATTAATTATCTATGTCACGCCAGATGTACAAGCTATTTAATGCCCCGAAGGATTCTTTTTTTGATTTTGGACCCCGAGAGTTATTTCTTTCGATCTCCATCTTTTTACCCGTAATAGGTATTGGTATATACCCCGATTTCGTTCTTTCATTAGCAATTGACAAGGTCGAAGTTATTCTATCTAATTTTTTTATAGATAATTTGGATGACTGAAATAAAAAAACCTATGTTTGTTTTTACAACCATTCTTGGACAATGAAAAAAAGTCTTCTTTTTTTCTTCTCTTAACTCTTAAGTTAAGTAAAAACAATGAAATTGAACTACATATGGTAGAAAACCATGTGAATCAAATATTGTATTGATAATTCACATGGTCCGCATGTTGGTTCATACAATGCGCCGCCCGCTCTTGTATTTGTAATAACTTGTCTTGAATTCAATTAAATGTTGATGGAAAAGAACCATAACTATGTAACCCTATTCCTAATAGATTGACCCCAAAATAGCATATCCAAATTATAAGAAAGCCTATAGACGCTACAATTGCAGAATTTGCACCCCGAAAATTTCTCTGTGTTCGAGTATGTAAATAAATTGCAAATACAATCCAAGTAATAAATGCCCAAGTTTCTTTTGGGTCCCAATTCCAATACGACCCCCACGCTTCATTAGCCCATACCGCTCCCGAAAGGATTCCTATGGTTAAAAAAGTAAATCCTAAACTAATAACCCGATAACTCCAATAATCCAATTGTTGAATCAATTGGGACCTGTAATAATTTTTAGCAGAAAAAAATGAAGTATTTTCTAAAACATTTTCACCCAAGAAAAATGACTCGTTTAAAAAACCATTGCTCTTATAAAAAAGCTTTCTGTTTTTTCGAAATATAATCACTAGAAGTGCTACTGATAATAACGATCCATATAAAAGGGCTGCATAGCCCAATATCATCATACTTACGTGCATTATTAACCACTCAGATTGAAGAGCAGGTACTAATATTCCAGATAGGTGTATTTCAGTTAAAATACCTAAAGTAGCAAAGCCTTGGGTAAAAATAGCACTTGGCCTCGTTATTTTACTTAAAATTAAAACATTTTTTTTGAAATACGTAATTATACGAATAAGGGAGAAGCTCCATGAAAGGAAAATTAATGATTCATATAAGTCGCTTAGTGGGAAATGTCCCGAAGAAATCCAACGAGTAACTAATAATCCTGTTATACAGAAAAAAGTAACTATTATGCCCTTTTCAAACGAATCGTATAGCTTTACGATTTCATCGACTAAAAAGGTTATCAAATGAATTGTAATTACAATTGAAACGATCGAAAAGGAAATGTGAGTTAATATATGCTCTAAGGTTGAAAATATCATAAAAATCTTAAAAAAGAAGAGTCCCTTAATTACATAATTATAAAATGGAAATCAGAAATTGAATTCATTATAAGATCTATTTATCCTTTTTAGAAGACGGTATGCCGCCACTCGGACTCGAACCGAGATGCATTAGCAATGCTTCCTAAGAGCAGCGTGTCTACCAATTTCACCATAGCGCCTTGTCTTGAACTCATAATAGCCTATGAATAAGCAATCGTCGAGATTGAGTAAGTTATATTAGTTTAGTAATGATTCAAATGGATTAATAACAATAAAAGGTTGTTCAAATAGGAATTGGAGGTTGAAGGTTCATTATTTTAGATTTGAGTTTAGAGTCTTAGTTTTTATATTTAACCTAGAACTTTCCTATATTTTATGCTTTCCGTGAATTGAACTCTTGTAACTAAACCGTTCTATATTCAATTAAGGAATAGAGTTCAAAAAGTTTTTGTTTTCATTGTTTAATCAACAATTTATTATTTATTTATTTTTCATAAATCTAAAACAAAAAAAGGATTTTGACGACAAAATAGAAAGAAAAGAACTTATTTTGCATCGCTCAAAATTGATAATTAGTCATACAAAATTTCATTAAGCAATTTTCTCTATTGGGTTAAGGGCATACATGGGGTCTATATAATAATTCAGAGAAAATATAAAGTTATAAATAGGTCATTTTAGCTCATTTCTTGGCAGATTTTGAATGATGAAGAATTGAAAGACATATTTTCTCTCTTTTGAGAGTGTAACACCCTTAGTTGTAGGGCTTGGAAAAGCCATCCTTAGCATAGGGCTTGGAAAAGCCAATATTGATCTTTGTTTGGAAACGGTAGATCTTGAGGTGAGTTCATTCCCTTGGTGGTCACCGTAAGAGTGTGGTTTTTATTATTATATTTATTAGGGGTTTAGTGTATGATATACACTTGGTTTCTGATTCTTGTCATAATATTGGCCTAATTATCTATCTTTTACTTTTCTTGTGTAGTGGATTGTTTTTGGGTCCTTTTTGAATCCAAAAATTTATGTTCTTATTGTCATCTTGTTCTTCACGTTTTGTGGCTGTTTTGGGTGTCAAATACGCCATTGTTATCTCGTATTGTTGTTGTTGTAGTGAATCCAAGAGTGGTCTCCATCTTGGTCCTCAAATCCTTAAGATTAGTGGACTATTTTGGAGGGTGTATTGGACTGTTTTGGAGTTGTTTCGTGTTTCTCTTGTCTTTCTTGTATCAGTGATCTACACTTTCTTCCATACAAAGCTTCATATGGTGCCATTTTGATACTTGAATGATAGCTATTGTTGTAGGCGAACTCGATGAGAGGTAGATGATCATCCCAACTACCTTTAAAGTCCAATACACAATCTCGTAGCATATCTTCAAGTGTTTGAATGGTACGTTCTGCTTGTCCATCCATTTGAGGGTAAAAAGTTGTACTTAGATTCACTTGTGTCCCCAAATTTCTCTGAAAAAACTTCCAAAAATTTACAGTAAATTGAGCTCCTCGATCCGATATAATAGAGATTGGAACTCCATGTAGTCGAACTATCTCCTTAATATATAACTTGGCATATTCTTTAACTGTGTAAGTGGTCCTAACCGGTAGAAAGTGTGCTGATTTGGTAAGCCTATCAACTATCACCCATATGGAATCAAACCTTCGAAATGTACGAGGCAAACCAGTGACGAAATCCATGTTGATCATGTCCCACTTCAAGAGTGGAAGATCTATACATTGCATATAACCCCCGGGCTTTTAGTGCTCTACTTTAACTCTTTGACAATTTGGACATTCGGCTACAAATTTTGCAATGTTCTTCTTCATGTCACCCCACCAATACATTCCTTTCAAATCATGGAACATTTTTGTTGACCCTGGATGGATAGAATACCTTGAATGATGTGCTTCTATCATAATCCTCTTTTTTAGCCCGTCTACATCAGGTACACACAATCTATTTTGGCATCGAAGTACCCCTTCTTGCGTAAGCTCAAATGCCTTTGTCATACCACATTGCACATTTTCCTTAAGCCGTAATAAAATAGGATCTGCATATTTCTTCTCTTTTACTTCAGTTATTAGTGAAGATTCTACTGTATTATGCACAATAAACCCTTCATCTGGAGTTTCAAGAAGACGAACCCCCAAATTGGCTAATTGGTGTAGATCCTTAGTCATCCCTTGTCTTTTTATAAATGGCTCCATAGCTTTGCGACTTAACGCATCTGCCACCACATTTGCTTTTCCCGGATGATATAAGATATCAACATCATAGTCTTTTAGTAATTCAATCCATCTTCATTGCCTCAAATTCAAGTCCTTCCTATTAAAGATATACTGCAAACTCTTGTGATCAGTGTATATGTCAACATGAATCCCATACAGGTAGTGACGCTATATCTTTAAGGCAAATATAACCGCTGCTAGCTCCAGATCATGTGTTGGATAATTTTTCTCATGTGGTCGCAATTGTCTCGAGGCATATTGTCACGCCTCCAATTCCATTGGGGAGGACAGGCACCCATTTTGGGAGAACCAACTCTTAACCATGTACTTTTCATGCATATAATTATGGCATTCAAAGCTTCTTCTAGTATGGATAAGATGCATTGATAAAACAAACCACGTAAGTAAGTCCATACCTACATATACAAGACTTTGTCGTTGGGGCCACAACGTTAAAAGAACACAATACTACCACACTTTTCACATAGTCTGCAAAGCCTCTAAAAGACACCTGGATACTTAGTTAAGGTCGGGAAAAACCCCCGCCTTGCTCATAACTACTACACAATACCAAAATATATAACAGAATCGGAAAGCTCCAAATCAACTTGGAGCTCACCAATAGCAGCTAGATGTCCTATGCTTCTACTGGGGTGGTCTACTAGCTAGAGTACCTGTACCTGCGGCATGAAACATAGTGTCCCCACTAAAGGTGTCAATACAAAGAGTGTACTGAGTATGTACGGCATGAAATGACTATAAATAAGACAAGATCTCAACAAAATCAGTTATCAATATATGACTATAAAGATAAGGATAGAATACCAACTTTGCTTATGCTTATGGGATCATGTACTTTACATCCTTTACTTTGCTTTATTCTTCTTTACTTTATAAGATTATAAGGCATAATACAAATGACCAGCTGATCAGTGGTAAAAGAGGATGACCCATGCTAGGCTTTTTAACCCCTGGGATACATTCCTCATAAGTATACAAATTGAGATCGACCCATGCTAGGCTTTCCTTTTGCCCCTGGGATACCACCCGTAATATTGGGATAGACCCATGCTAAGTGTTTTTTCCACCCCTGGGATACCACCCAAAAGATATAGACTCACTTCAGATCACTTTTTTCATCTTTAAAGTTGTTTTGGTGGTCATGTTAATGATTTGGAACTTTGGACCAGTAGCAAAAGGTGTGCAAATATTCACTAAATGCAATAGCAATGAGGTCGAATACAACAATAATAGAAATATAACACATAGGAGCTTAGCTAACATCATGGGTCATGTTAACTAAGAGAACAACTCGTAAGGCTTATTTCTGAAAGCACCCATATCATACTAGTATTTAGAAAGGAAATGGACAGATCTAGTAACAAACACATCTTTAGGTACTTTAACAACTCGACAAGTTAGAATAAGGTTGTTAACCACCTTGGGGGTTATACGTTGTAGTTATGTATAACTTGAAAGGAAGAATGCTTAGGGAGCTTACTTTGTAACAAAGGAGTTAGATTCATGCCAAAGAGTAGGATCGATGAACCATACATACCTTGCCGCACAACTGATCACACTTTCACTTAACGTCTTTCCTTTTAGATTACTAATCTACAATAGCATAAGACTAGTATTAGTAGCTAATTAACATATTCACGCCATTTAAACTTACTAAACAGTAACCGGGCAGTAATCCACAATCAACTAATCCAAGGGTTTTCTCTCAACCTCGTTCTTCTCCAATTACATTCACACATGATGTAACTTCTTATAAGATCCCCTTAACAGTTTTATCATTATTGTACTCTCAAAATAGTATATCAAGTGATGTGGGCTGTAAACTTAAGCGACATTCAATTTGGTGGTGTACCATTATACTCTTCTTCTACCTTTCAGTGGAAATTATTCACACCATTCCCCCAACGTCAACCAAGAAGCCCCCAACATACATACATAAAACCGATCCAAAACAGCCCCAAATACCCCTTAATATGTGATACGGTTGGGGCAGCCTCCACAGGTACACGGCCTTTCACACGAAGCCAAGCTCGGGAATTACAAAAACTCCAAGCTTTGTACATGCAAATGGCCGTGTGGGAGTTGGTGATTGAACCAACCAAGGACCTAAACGTTTTTATGTGTGAAGAGAGGTTTTAATGTGTAATAAACTACTCTTCAAGGTTGGCACAAGAAGCAAGGGCGGATGGGTCATTTTACCCCTTTTGTTTGTAGTATTAATAGAACATGTTAGAGAGTTATTCCTTAGTTTTTGAATGCTGATTTTGTAACCTAAAAACACTAAACATTTCGGCTCTCTCTTCCACTCTTAGAAGCCGTCCCTATTATCTCACAAGTAGAGGGATACTTGTGTTGTCTCTTTGGCATGAAACAAGGGTTTTGAGGTCGTTGAGTGCCTCTTGGTCCTCGTAAGAACTTGGTGTTTATATTCATTAGACTTAGGGTCCTCTCTTGATGTTAGGGTTCTTAGTTTCTTGAATGTTATATGTCAAGTTATCTATCTTTCTTTATCTTGTTGTTGTTGTTGATTTTGTTATCTTAAAGTCTAGTGAAGCCGTGTGGGGCTCTTTTCGATTCACTAGCATTGTTATCTATCTTGTTGTTCTTGTGTTGTTGGACTGAAAAACCGAAACTTAAACTTGTTGTTCTTGTGTTGTTGGACTGAAATCCGAGCCTACTTGAAGCTCTTGGTGTTGTTGGTTTGATTTTGTATCATTTGGTATCAAAGCGAGACCGGTTGTGTTCCAACATAACCCATCTTGGGCTAGTTCACGGCTTAAACAAACAACACCAAAAAGAAATTCTGAAAATCTGTCCATTAAAAGTTGAAACCAAGAATGATGTTGTATGTTTAGATCTAGGTGTTATTTTGCTTGTTTAGTGAGTTTCTAGTGTTGGTTTCTTTCTCACCAACACTAAGGTGTCTAGATCCAAAAGTTGAGCTTGAAAACTTGAACATTGTGTAGTGACTTGAAGTGGCCGAAAGTTGTGTGTTGTTGATAACCAAAAGAAAAATCGGTGGTTGTGTGTTTATGTGCTAAAGAAGTTGATGAAGTTTGTTGAGGTGTTCATCTTTTGAACTTGTTCATCTTGTTCATCTTGTTGTGTGCTCAAGTTGTAAGACAAGCTATAAAGTTGTTGTGAAAGACTTGCACCCATCACCTTCTAGTCTTGTCAATCACTTTTCCCTAATTCAATGAGCCTTGTTTTGTGGGATTAGTCAACCAAACCTCACTTTCTTGAGTTTGAAAAGGGTGAAATACTACAAGATTTTATTTTTCCCACCAAAATACTTTGCAAACTATAACAAGTTGTGTGAATATTAACACAAAAAAAAAAGAAGAAGAACGTGTGGAACCATTGCATGCTGCCACGTCACTATAAGCTCAACTTAGGATATTCTTTGGTTGCTAATTGTTGATCCTTGGTTTCCCTTACTTGGTCCTAGAACTAATTAACAAACTAGTACATTCCTACTAGGTTGTCAATTAGTTCCTTGAACCGTTTGTTCGTGTCATCGATTATTTGAGTGCTTTTATTCGTTTGAATGAATTGCTGATTTTTGACTCTAGTCCGGCAAGAATTCTTTGAGTCTTCAAACAAGAATCCATTCCGGATAAGAGCTTACTCATACCTTAAAAATTTCACGGTTACTAGCCAATTATACAACACTTGTGGAACACGAACTTGTGGTGAACTAAAGCGGATAATATCTTGACAATGGAAGGAGCTACGTCTCATAATGTGGATACTAATGCCCTTGATTATATGAGGGTCACTCTTGAGGCCGTTACCCGGACACTTGAAAGGTTGAATTCAGAATTTGGGGCCGTGAGAGGGGACTTGGCAGCAATAAAGGGGGAAGTGTCGACTATTAGTGGGAGATTAGAACAAGTGGAGAGTCAAAGGAACTCTCGTCCTTCTACTCCTCTACATGTATCTACCAATGGTCATGATAGGACCTCCTCCGCAACCATCACCCCCGAAACAGTCCACCAAATGCTAAATGCACCCCAAGCTCCACTAAATACCGCAAGCCAAACTACCTATTTTCCTCCAAACCGAGACCCCACTAGACCACTACATTTCCAAGACCCTCCAATTCCACAAGAGGGATTTGGACGCCAAGTACCTCCACTAAATCCGAACCCTCCATTCCAAGCTCCATTAACCCAAAGACCGCAAATTCTAAATCCTCCGAATCAAAACGGCCAAGGACGACCAGCCCACTTTGAAGGATACGGTAGAGAGGAGTATGAAGGAGATGGAGCCTTTGATGATGCTTATATGAGGGAGGAGGAGTTAAGAGGGGGTCGAGGAGAACCTAGGAGATACCGGGGGTATGGAGATAGGGGAAACCGACACCAAGAGAGAGACGTAGGCATCAACACCATCAAGTTGAGCCTACCCATCTTTAAGGGTGAAAGTGACCCCGAGACCTACTTAACTTGGGAATCGGCTTGTGACAAAGTTTTCCAAGTTAATGACTTCTCGGAAGAAAAGAAGAGTTGCTACGCTATAGCTCACCTCGAGGGCTATGCTAACACTTGGTGGGAGTATGTTAAACGATTTGGTAATGAATTAGTTGATGGGCAGCCACCACCTTGGTATCGGTTGAGGTATTTGATGAGACAACGATACCTTCCCGAGAGATATCGTCATGAGTTGCTTGCTAGATTATATGTCTTGCGGCAAGGACGCAAGAGTGTGATGGCCTATTTTGACGAGTTCCAACAACTCATGTTGAAACTTGATCATCGTGGGGAGCAAATCAGTCACGACATCATCCGGTTCAAGTGTGGGTTGAACAAAGAGATCTCCACTCATTTGACCCTTCACCGGTTTGAAACCATTGACGGTATATTCCAAGCGGCCCTTGAGATTGAAAGGGAACTTAAGGAGAGATCATCCTTCAAGGCAAGGGTACAAACCCCCTCGGGTTGGCCCAAAAACAAGGACCAACCCGCCCCTACGAAGCTGCCCGAGTCCAAAACAGTCCCTAAATTCCCTCCGAAACCGGAGGCTCACAAATATCCCAACCCAAAGGGGTTCCAATGCTTCAAGTGCCAAGGTTGGGGGAATAAGGCCAATGAATGTCCGAACCGGCGCAATGTGATCCTACGAGAAGGGAAAGTGTACTACCTTGGTGAGGAGGTGGTTTCCGAAAGGGAGGAGGATGAGGCCGAGCCTCAAGATGGAGAGGGAGCTGAAAATGGGCCGAATGATGATGAATTAGATGGTAGTGAAGATGTCTATCCACAAGAAGGGGAGTGTGTGGTTCCAAACTTTGTGGTTAGACGTGTCATGATTAGTAAGGCGATAGATGACCCGAGTCAAAGGGAGAATCTATTCCATACTAAGTGTCTTGTAAAGGGGAGTGTGTGCACCTTGGTGATTGATAGTGGTAGTTGTACAAATGTTGCGAGCCATGCTATGGTAAATTTCTTGAAGCTACCAACTACACTACACACTAGTCCTTACAAGCTACAATGGTTGAACGATTGTGGTGAATTAAAGGTCACAAGGCAATGTGTGATTCGGTTTAAGGTGGGAAACTACCACGATGAAGTGCTTTGTGACGTGATCCCAATGCAAGCATGTCACTTGTTGTTAGGTAGACCATGGAAATATGATAGGTCTACTAAACACGATGGGAGGTCCAACCGGTATACGCTTGAGAAGGATGGCCGAAAGGTCACACTTCATCCTCTTTCACCCTCCCAAGTAAATGAGTGGCATCAAAAGATGAGAGAGTTGAAGGGAAAGGGAAAGGAATCCGGAATGGTAGAAAAGGGGGGGATGCCGTAGGTGAGGAAGTAGGGACATCCGAGGCTGTCCCAACGACAAGGGAGATGGAAAACGTAGTGATGTTGGCTAGGAGGAAAGAACTCTTCGTGGACCATGATGAAAACAAGCCGATGTTACTTTTGGCCCATTGTTTTAATACTAACCCCACTAATTCTTCCATTTCCACTTTGATTTCTTGTGTGTTGCAGGAGTATGAAGATGTATTTCCTCAAGAACTTCCGCAAGGATTGCCCCCACTTCGGGGAATTGAGCACCAAATTGATTTGGTGCCGGGTTCACAACTTCCAAACAAACCGGCCTATAGGAGCAATCCCATGGACACTAAGGAGCTTGAAAGACAAGTTGAGGAGCTTCTCAACAAGGGATACATCAAGGAAAGCATGAGTCCGTGTGCTGTTCCGGTGCTTTTGGTACCGAAGAAGGATGGAACTTGGCGCATGTGCGTCGATTGTAGAGCCATCAACAAAATCACTATAAGGTATCGTCATCCAATCCCTAGACTAGATGATATGTTAGATGAGCTCCACGGATCTTTTTTGTTTTCTAAAGTGGACCTTAGGAGTGGCTATCACCAAATTCGCATGCAACCCGGTGATGAGTGGAAGACCGCATTCAAGACCAAATTCGGTCTATATGAGTGGCTGGTCATGCCCTTCGGCCTTACCAATGCTCCTAGCACCTTTATGAGGCTAATGAATCATGTAATGAAGCCTTATATTGGAAAGTTTGTGGTGGTTTACTTTGATGATGTGTTGGTGTATAGTAAGTCTATTGATGATCATGTAATGCATTTGAGATGTGTGTTTGATGTGCTCCGAAAGGAGAATCTGTATGCCAACATGGAGAAGTGTTCTTTTGGTGTTGATAAGGTTATATTCTTGGGTTTTGTCGTGAGCTCAAGGGGTGTGGAAGTGGACGATTCCAAGATAGACTCTATTCGAAGTTGGCCGACCCCTAAAACTATTGGAGAAATCCGAAGTTTCCACGGGTTGGCAAGCTTTTATAGGAGGTTTGTCAAAGGATTTAGTTCCATAGCATCCCCCTTGACCGAGGTAATTAGAAAGGACGGACCCTTTAAATGGGGTGATGAGCAGGCTAGGGCTTTTGAGGCCTTGAAAGCTACGCTCATCTCGGCGCCTTTATTGCAATTGCCCGATTTTGATAAGATGTTTGAAGTAGAGTGTGATGCTAGTAGGGTTGGCATCGGGGCTGTTTTGATTCAAGAAGGTAAGACCGTTTCTTATTTCAGTGAAAAGCTCAAAGGGGAAACTCTTAATTACTCAACTTATGATTTGGAGTTGTACGCCCTTGTTAGAGCTTTGAGAAATTGGCAACATTATTTGTGGCCTAAGGAGTTTGTGATACGAACGGATCATGAGTCGTTGAAACACATTAAGAGCCAAGACAAGTTGAATAGGCATCATGCTAAGTGGATTGAGTTCATCGAGACTTTCCCTTATGTAATTCATTACAAAAGGGGAAAGGAAAATGTTGTTGCCGATGCCTTGTCTAGGAAGCATATGCTTGTTGCTACCTTGTCTTCGAAATTGATGGGTTTTGAGAGCTTGCGGTTGTTGTATCCCGAGGATCCTACCTTTGCTCCTATTTTTAGGGAATGCGAAGAGTGGGGAAGGGACCGTTGGCTTTAGGAGAATGACCATTCCTCCTACTCTCGGTTCGATGGGTATTTGTTCAAAGGGAGGAGGTTGTGTGTTCCTTCTAGTTCTTGGAGGGAATTATTTGTGAGGGAGGCCCATGACGGAGGCCTCATGGGGCACTTTGGGGTAGACAAGACCCTCGGAATCTTAGAGGAGAACTTCTATTGGCCCAAAATGTGCAAAGACGTCACTAAAATTTGTAGTCAATGCGTGGCCTGCCGGAGTGCGAAATCTCATCTCCTACCTCAAGGATTATACACCCCACTCCCTACTCCCCTTAGACCTTGGTTGGACATTTCGATGGATTTTGTTTTGGGGCTGCCAAGGACTAGAAAGGGCTGAGATAGCATTTTTGTTATTGTTGATAGATTCTCTAAAATGGCTCATTTTATTCCATGTGCTAAAACTGAGGATGCTCGTAGTGTAGCTTCATTATTTGTTGAACATGTTGTAAAGCTTCACGGGGTACCGAGGACTATTGTGAGCGATAGGGACTCCAAGTTCCTAAGTCTCTTTTGGAAGTCCATGTGGGGTAGGCTTGGAACGAAGTTACTTTTCTCCACGTCTTGCCACCCACAAACCGATGGCCAAACGGAGGTAGTAAATAGAACCTTAGGGTCTATGCTACGTTCTATGGTTAAAGGTAAACTGACTTCATGGGAAGATCACCTACCCTTGGTGGAATTTGCATACAACCGGGTAATACATTCGAGCACGGGAATGACTCCCTTTGAATGTGTTTACGGCCTGAATCCCCTTACCCCTTTAGATCTCACTCCTTTGTCTAGTGATCTCATGACCAGCTTAGATGGAAATAAAAGAGCCGAGGTAATGAAGAAAATGCATGAGACGGTGCGGATCAAGCTTGAAAAGAAGAACCAAGAGGTTGCAAAAAGGGTAAACAAAGGGAGAAGAAGGCTTGTGCTTGAACCCGGAGATTGGGTGTGGGTGCATCTTCGAAAGGATCAGTTTCCAGCTCAAAGGAAGTCCAAATTGCTGCCAAGGGGTGATGGTCCTTTCCATGTACTTGAGAGAATCAATGACAACGCCTACAAGATTGACCTTCCACCGGAATATCAAGTGCACAACACTTTCAACGTTGGTGATCTCTCCCTCGTGGATGTGGTTGAAGATGACCAAATTCTGAATTTGAGGTCAAATTCCTCTCAAGATGGAGAGGATGATACGGTTGGGGCATCCTCCACAGGTACACGGCCTTTCACACGAAGCCAAGCTCGGGAATTACAAAAACTCCAAGCTTTGTTCATGCAAATGGCCGTGTGGGAGTTGGTGATTGAACCAACCAAGGACCTAAACGTTTTTATGTGTGAAGAGAGGTCTTAATGTGTAATAAACTACTCTTCAAGGTTGGCACAAGAAGCAAGGGCGGATGGGTCATTTTACCCCTTTTGTTTGTAGTATAAATAGAACATGTTAGAGAGTTATTCCTTAGTTTTTGAATGCTGAATTTGTAACCTAAAAACACTAAACATTTCGGCTCTCTCTTCCACTCTCACAAGACGTCCCTATTATCTCACAAGTAGAGGGATACTTGTGTTGTCTCTTTGGCTAGAAACAAGGGTTTTGAGGTTGTTGAGTGCCTCTTGGTCCTCGTAAGAACTTGGTGTTTATATTCATTAGACTTAGGGTCCTCTCTTGATGTTAGGGTTCTTAGTTTCTTGAATGTTATATGTCAAGTTATCTATCTTTCTTTATCTTGTTGTTGTTGTTGATTTTGTTATCTTAAAGTCTAGTGAAGCCGTGTGGGGCTCTTTTCGATTCACTAGCATTGTTATCTATCTTGTTGTTCTTGTGTTGTTGGACTGAAAAACCGAAACTTAAACTTGTTGTTCTTGTGTTGTTGGACTGAAATCCGAGCCTACTTGAAGCTCTTGGTGTTGTTGGTTTTATTTTGTATCAACTATTTATTTGATCAACATTTTCAACATCATCACTCACTTGAGATCCATTAAACACATCACTTGAGATCCTCAAAGATGGACGAGAGTTCCTTTGACTCTCCACTTGCTCCAATCTCCCACTTATCGTAGTCAAATCTCCCCTCATTGCCCAACTTTCGTGTTCAACCTCTCTAAACTTCTGGTAATGGCCTCAAGTGTGGCCTTCATAGTGTCTTGTTCAGTAGTACCCCCACTTTGGGATGTGCTTCCTTCCATGTCAAGGTGTTACCTACACAATCAGCAAACAAGTTAGCGTTAAACCTCTCCTCTCTCACACTCTCTCGGTTCACTCACACTTGAGCTCCACAAATGTTGTAGATTGGCTAGTAACCGTGAATCCTTAAGATATGAGTAAAGCTCTTGTCCGGAGTGGATTCTTGTTTGAAACTCAAAGAATTCTCGACAGACTGGAGTTAAGAAGTTACAGCGTATTCAAACGAATAAAAGCACCCAACTAAACGTGTACACGAACAAGAGAATTCAAAAGGACTAATTGACAACCTAGTAGGAGTGTACTACCATGTTAATTAGTTCTAGAACCAAGTAATGAAACTAAGAATCAACAATTAGAAACTAGAAAACCTAAATTTGAGCTTATTAATGACGTGAACAGTAGCCAATGGGTGACGTGAACAACAGCAAATGGGTGATGTGGCAGCATGCAATTGGTCTTGGTCCCACACAATTTAAGCACCAATTCTGAAATTTAAATCTGTACACAATTTGGAAAGGATGACAATTGGTCTTGGAGGGAAAACATAAATCTTGAAATAAGAAAAGTACCTTGTCCCACAACACTAGGTTCTTGAAATAAGAAAAAGTACTTGTTCCACAACACAAGGTTCTTGAAATAAGAAAAGGTATCTTGTCACACAACACTAGGTTCTTGAAATAAGAAAAAGGTATCTTGTCACACAACACTAGGTTCTTGAAATAAGAAAAAGTTGCTGAAAAGTAGTAGCTTAGTCTAAGAAATGATGGGTTCAAGGCTTCTCAGAACATGCTTTACAATTTTCAGCTTCAACTCTTGAATTTATATCACACTTTTTGGTTGTCTAAAGTTGTAAGAAAAGATGAAGAACTTGATGAACACCACAACAACCTTCAAGAACTCAACAACAACTTCTTCAAAAACATAACACAACACCACCAATGGTCAACAACAAGTAACAACAAACAGCCAGCCACAAGGCACCACAACTATGGTCAATATTATAAGCTAAATCTTTAGATCTTGACACCTTTAGTGTTGGTGAGAAAGAAACCAACACTAGAAACACTCTAGACAAGCAAAATACTCCAAGATCTAGCCAAAAAAAAATAAGAAAAACTCGGCCCATACAACAACACATCACAATTTTTGTCCAAGAACACAAAGGTAGCAAATTTGACTATTTCTGGAATTTTTAGATTTCAGTTTTTTTTTTTTTTTTGTAGTTTTCAAGTCTCAAGACCAAGATTGATCTTGTTAGCACAAAATCAAAGATGTCTTTGATACCAAATGATACACTACTAACTTGGAGCATATCAAATCTGCCAAGAAATCAGTCCAAACACACTACAATTCCGAGAGCTTGAAGATAACAACTCCAATATGTGAAGACAACAACAATCATGAATTTTTGAAGGAATACCAACACCAAAACAGTAGGTACACAAGGAGAACATGAAGATAACAATAACATTAAACAATGGTTCAACAACACAAGATGCTAGATTACAAAGAGTACAATGTTAACAACAAGAACAACAAATGGCAGTAACTATAGTGAATCGAAAATCAGCCCCACACGGCTTCACTAAGTTACTGCAAAGTTTCAAGAGTACAAAATAAAAGATAGTAACTTGACACAAAGATATCTTAGAATCTATGAACCCTAACTTGAAGAAAGGACCTTAAGACCAAAAGATTTAAGTACCAAGTTCTTACTTAGACCAAGAGGAACTCATGAGCCTCAAGATCTCAAGTTTCTAGCCAAGAAACAACACGTGTAACTACACTTGTTGGACAGATTTCAGGTTCTACTCTCAAGAACAAGAGAGAGAGAAATATTCAATGTTACAAGACTTGTTGTTGTGAAATATGAAGAATGAACTAAGTACTGAAAATAACCCTAATAGCATCTATTTATATTACACACAAAATG
The DNA here is from genome assembly GCA_030864215.1 of Capsicum pubescens. Classification (NCBI taxonomy): domain Eukaryota; kingdom Viridiplantae; phylum Streptophyta; class Magnoliopsida; order Solanales; family Solanaceae; genus Capsicum; species Capsicum pubescens. The sequence goes on along the minus strand of CM061539.1, from coordinate 42,616,474 downwards.
AAGGACAAATGACCTTCCTACCCTTCAATCATGGGGTGCCCTTAGAGTGTAATTTATTACACTTCAAGGCTCATTTTCACTCTTAAAAACGTTGAAGCTCTTTGGCGGATCAAGTACCAACTCACACGCAGCCATTTGCATGAACATGGCTTATAGTTTTTGTAACTCCCGAGCTTGGCTTCATGTGAATGGTCGAGAACGTATTGGATAGCTTTGTACACCCGTATCAGCTTTTCACCCTAAAAAAATGGACAAGTAGAACGTACCATTCAAACACTTGAATATATGCTACGAGCTTGTGTATTGGAATTTTAAGGTAGTTGGGATGATTATTTACCTCTCATCGAGTTTGCCTACAACAATAGCTATCATTCAAGTATCAAAATGGCACCATATGAAGCTTTGTATGGAAGAAAGTGTAGATCACCAATTGGATGGTTTGAAGCGGGTAAAACTTCCTTATTCGGGACAGATCTTGTTCATCAAGCTATGGAAAATGTTAAAGTGATCCAACAGCAGCTAGAAACAGCCCAAAGTCGACACAAGTCATATACAGATGTTAGAAGGAGGGGGCTAGAGTTTTCTATAGGTGATTGGGTATTCTTGAAGGTTTCAACAATGAAGGGGGTTATGAGATTTGGTAAGAAAGGAAAACTAAGTCCACGTTATATAGGCCCATATAAGATTACTTGGAGGTTTGGCCAAGTCGCTTATGAGTTAGAGCTACCCCAAGAGCTCTCAACAGTTCATCCGGTATTTCACGTCTCAATGCTTCGAAAGTGCATTGGAGATCCATCTCATATTACCCCTACTGAAGATGTACAAATTACAGAAGATCTCACCTATTAGGAAATACTTATTGCTATTCTAGATCGACAGGTTAAGAAGTTGAGGAACAAGGAAATAGCTTCTGTAAAAGTTCTTTGGAGGAATCAACAAGTAGAAGAGATCACATGGGAAGCAGAAGAAGCGATGAAATCCAAGTACCCCCATTTATTCAAATACGAAGAAAAAGTCCAAGATGCTTAATTGGAGAAATAACAAGTGTAATATATAGGTACTATATGATAATAGGGATATTAAAATTAGGCTTGAACTTTTTTGGTTGGACAGTTATGCTAACATTTGATACACTACTAACTTGGAGCGTATCAAATCTGCCACAAAATCAGTCCAAACACACTACAATTCCGAGAGCTTGAAGGTAACAACTCCAATATGTGAAGACAACAACAATCACGAAATTTTGAAGGAATACCAACACCAAAACAGTAGCTACACAAGGAGAACAAGAAGATAACAATAACATTAAACAATAGTTCAACAACACAAGATGATAGATTACAAAGAGTACAATGTTAACAACAAGAACAACAAATGGTAGTAACTATAGTGAATCGAAAATCATCCCCACACGGCTTCACTAAGTTACTACAAAGTTTCAAGAGTACAAAATGAAAGATAGTAACTTGACACAAAGATATCTTAGAATCTATGAACCCTAACTTGAAGATAGGACCCTAAGACCAAAAGATTTCAGTACCAAGTTCTTACTTAGACCAAGAGGAACTCATGAACCTCAAGATCTCAAGTTTCTAGCCAAGAAACAACACAAGTGTAACTACACTTGTTGGACAGATTTCAGGTTCTACTCTTAAGAATAAGAGAGAGAGAAATATTCAATGTTACAAGACTTGTTGTTGTGAAATATGAAGAATGAACAAGTGCTGAAAATAACCCTAATAGCATCTATTTATATTACACACAAAATGAAGGACAAATGACCTTCCTACCCTTCAGTCATGGGGTGCCCTTAGAGTGTAATTTATTACACTTAAAGGCTCATTTTTACACTTAAAAATATTGAAGCTCTTTGGCGGATCAAGTACCAACTCACACGCAGCCATTTGCATGAACATGGCTTGTAGTTTTTGTAACTCCCGAGCTTGGCTTCGTGTGAATGGTCGAGAACGTATTGGACATCTTTATACACCCGTATCATCCTCTCCATCTTGAGAGGAATTTGACCTCAAATTCAGCATTTGGTCATCCTCAACCGCATCCACTAGAGAAAGATCACACACGTTGAAAGTGTTGTGCACTTGGTATTCCGGGGGAAGGTCAAACTTGTAGGCATTATCATTGATCCATTCAAGTACTTGGAATGGACCATCACCTCTTGGCATCAATTTGGACTTTCTTTGAGATGGAAACCTATCCTTTCTAAGGTGAACCCACACCCAATCTCCCGGTTCAAGAATGAGTTTCTTTCTTCCCTTGTTGACTCTCTTGGCAATGTCTTGATTTTTCTTCTCAAGTCGAAGCCGCACCTTCTCATGTAACTTCTTCATCGAATCTGCCCGCTTGCTTCCATCTAAGTTAATCATAACATCACTAGGCAAAGGAGTTAAATCCAAAGGGGTAAGGGGGTTGAGACCATATATGCACTCAAAGGGAGTCATTCCCGTACTTGAGTGTATGACACGGTTATATGCAAACTCAATCAATGGTAGGTGTTCCTCCCAAGAAGTCAATTTTCCTTTTACCATGGAATGTAGCATAGCACCCAAAGTCCTATTTACTACTTCTTTTTGACCATCAGTTTGTGGGTGGCAAGATGTAGAGAATAACAACTTGGTTCCAATTCTACCCCACATGGATTTCCAAAAGTGACTTAGGAACTTAGAGTCCCTATCACTCACAATAGTCCTCGGAACACCATGCAACTTGACAACATTATCAATAAACAAAGAGGCCAGACTAGGTGCATCATCATATTTAAAGCATGGAATAAAGTGTGCCATCTTAGAAAACCGATCGACTACAACAAAGATACTGTCCCGACCTTGTCTAGTCTTAGGAAACCCTAACATGAAATCCATAGATATGTCAAGCCAAGGGCGTAAAGGAGTGGGCAACGGGGTGTACAACCCATGAGGTAGGAGCCGCGATTTGGCTCCTTTGCAATCTATGCATTGGCCACAAATCTTGGCCACATCCTTGTGCATTTTTGGCCAATAGAATTGCTCCAATATTCCAAATGTCTTTTCGATCCCAAAGTGACCCATTAGACCGCCATTGTGTGTTTCCCTCATAAATAACTCTCTCCAAGAACTGGAGGGTACACACAATCGTCTACCTTTAAACATGTATCCATCAAACTTGGCATAGGGATTTGAACCCCTAGATGAATCCCACTTGTCCCTACCCATTTCATCACATTCCCTAAAGATAGGAGAAAAGTGAGGGTCCTCGGGATACAATTCTTTCAAACTCTCAAAACCCATTAATTTTGAAGATAATGTTGACACAAGAACATGTTTTCTAGACAAAGCATCGGCTACTACATTGTCCTTACCCTTTTTGTATTGAATAACATAAGGGAAGGTTTCAAGAAACTCAATACATTTTGCATGCCGCTTGTTAAGCTTGTTTTGTGCCCGAAGATGCATCAAGGATTCATGGTCCGTTCGGATCACGAACTCCTTGGGCCACAAATAGTGCTGCCAAGTGGCCAAAGCTCGAATCAAGGCATACAACTCTAGATCGTACGTGGAGTAGTTTAGAGTTTCTCCTTTGAGATTTTCACTAAAATAAGCAATGGGTTTTAAATCTTGCATCAAAACAGCCCCTATGCCCACTTTACTAGCATCACACTCAACTTCGAATGTCTTATCAAAGTTGGGAAATTGTAATAAAGGCGTGGAAACGAGCATAGATTTCAAGGTTTCATAAGCCTTAGCTTGCTCTTCACCCCACTTGAAGGGTTGGTCTTTTCGAATGATCGCGGTGAAAGGAGCGGCTATGGTGCTGAATTCTTTGACAAACCTTCTATAAAAACTAGCTAACCCGTGGAAGCTTCTTACTTTGCTAATGGTTTGCAGGGTTGGCCAATTTTTGATAGCATCTATCTTGGATTCATCCACTTTAACCCCTTTGAACTAACAACAAAACCCAAGAAAACAACTTCATTAACACCAAAAGAGCACTTCTCCAGATTTGCATACAACCTTTCTTTTATAAGGACATCAAACACACATTGTAAATGCATCACATGCTTATCAATTGACTTACTATAGACCAAGACATCATCAAAGTAAACAACAACAAAATTTCCAATAAATGGCTTCATCACATGATTCATTAGCCTCATGAAAGTACTTGGAGCATTTGTTAGGCCGAATGGCATAACCATCATCCATTCATAGAGACCAAATTTAGTCTTGAAGGCGGTTTTCCATTCATCACCGGGTTGCATTCTTATTTGGTGATAGCCACTCCTTAAATCAATCTTGGAAAATAAACATGAACCATTCAATTCATCAAGCATATCATCTAACCTAGGGATAGGGTGATGATATTTTACCGTAATCTTATTGATGGCTCGGCAGTCCACACACATAAGCCATGTTCCGTCTTTCTTAGGCACCAGTAGCACCGGAACCGTGCACGGACTCATGCTCTCCTTGATATACCCTTTGTTGAGGAGTTCCTCAACTTGATGCTGCAATTCTTTGGTGTCCGTAGGGTTGCTTCTGTAAGCCGGCTTATTCGGCAATTGTGAGCCCGGTACAAAGTCAATTTGATGCTCAATTCCCTAAAGCGGGGGCAATCCTTGCGGAAGTTCTTTGGGAAATACATCTTCATAATCCTGCAACACATAAGAAATCAAAGGAGAAATAGAAGAATTAGTGGGGTTAGTATTAAAACAATGAGCCAAAAGAAGCATAGGCATGTCCACATCATAATCCAAGAAGAGTTCCTTCATTCTAGCCAACATCATTATGTTTTCTTGCCCATTTGACGTTGAGGCAGTCCCGGAAATCCCTACTGCCCCACCCATGGTTTTTCCCTTCTTTTCACCATTTTCGGGTTTCTTTCCCTTCTCCTTCAACTCCCTCATCTTTTGATGTAATTCATTCACTTGTGATGGCAAAAGAGGATAAAGAGTGACCTTTCGACCATCCTTCTCAAGTGAATATCGGTTGGTCCTCCCATCATGTTTGGTAGACCTATCATATTGCCAAGGTCTACCTAACAACAAATGACATGCTTGCATTGGTATCACATCACAAAGCACTTCGTCTTGGTAGTTCCCTACCTTAAACCGTATCACACATTGCCTCATGACCTTCAATTCACCGCATTCGTTCAACTATTGCAACTTGTATGGGCTAGTATGAAGTGTAGTTGGTAATTTCAGAAAGTTCACCATAGAGACACTAACGACATTCGCACAACTACCACTATCAATCACCAAAGTGCACACATTCCCCTTTACAAGGCATTTAGTATGGAATAGATTTTCCCTTTGACTAGGGTCGTCTATTGCCTTACTAATCATAGAACGTCTAACTACAAAGTTTGGAACAACACACTCCCCTTCTTGTGGGTAAATAACTTCACCATATCATCATCATCATGTGGCCTATTTCTAGTTTCCTCTCCATCTTGAGGCTCAGCCTCATCCTCCTCTTTTTCAAGACCCACCTCCTCACCAAGGTAATACAATCTCCCTTCCTGATACGGGAAAAATGGCCATCTTATATTTTGATGACATCTTTGGAGGCCAACATATAGAGGCTCAAGACTTGATCACCTCGAGAATACAAGAACATGCATGGAGAACCCGTTTTGAGCATAACTTAAAGCAATCTCGCATGTGGAAGATTTCTTGGAGCATTTAGGATTGAGGACTCACGGTTTTGGACCTTAATTAAGGGCATTTTGGATACTACACATGGTGTATTTGACACCATGGCCGCACCTATCATTAAGGGCAAAGTGGTTTTTTTGTCATCTTTTGTAATACACTATAAATAGGTCATTTTAGCTCATTTCTTGGAAGATTTTGAAGGATGAAGAGTTGAAAGACATATTTTCTCTCTTTTGAGAGTGTAACACCCTTAGTTTTAGGGCTTGGAAAAGCCATCCTTAGCATAGGGCTTGGAAAAGCCAATATTGATCTTTGCTTGGAAACAGTAGATCTTGAGGTGAGTTCATTCCCTTGGTGGTCACCGTAAGAGTGTGGTTTTTATTATTACATTTATTAGGGGGTTAGTGTATGATATACACTTGGTTTCTGATTCTTGTCATAATATTGGCCTCATTATCTATCCTTTACTTTTCTTGTTGTTATCTTGTGTAGTGGACTGTTTTTGGGTCCTTTTTGAATCCAAAAATTTATGTTCTTATTGTCATCTTGTTCTTCACATTTTGTGGCTGTTTTGGGTGTCAAATACACCATTGTTATCTCGTATTGTTGTTGTTGTAGTGAATCCGAGAGTGGTCTCCATCTTGGTCCTCAAATCCTTAAGATTAGTGGACTGTTTTGGAGTTGTTTCGTGTTTCCCTTGTCTTTCTCGTATCATTTGGTATCAAAGCATGGCTTTATCTTGTTCCTAAAAGATCAATCTTGGGCTTGCTTATAAAATTCAAAAAAAAAAAAGAAGTTGAAATCTGAAAATTCTATAAAAAAAAATAGCAATCTGTCCATTTTGTGTTATTGGCCGAAAATTGTGTTCTTGTGGTGTTCTTGGCCGAGATTTACTCTTGAGTCTAGGTCTAGGAGTCTTTTATTTGTCCTGTGTGTTTGTGGTGTTAGTTTTGTTCTTCCCTAACACTTTGAGTCGATCTAAAATTGAGCTTTAAAGATTGATGTTATTGTGAACAAGTAAGGCCGTGTGGTAGACATTGTTGTTGAGAAACTTGACTTGGCCATGTGTGTGGTTGTTGTTGTTGAAAAGAGTATTGTTGTTGTTCTTGAAGTTCTTCAAAACCTTCATCTCTTGTTAAAAAGAAAAAAAAACTGAAATGCAACACTAAAGAGACTTGACCGTTGTTGGTTTTGTAATCTTGGCCGTGAGAAAACATTGTTGTCTTGGAGTTGGCCGTGTGGTTGTATTGTGGATCTTGGTAATTATTTTTGATTGTTCTTGGTGATTTTTGAAGTGTTCTTGATGTTCTTCCCAACCTTCATACCTTGTTAAAATAAAGTGAATGCTAGATCTATAAAGGTGAAGGGATAAAGGTGAAGAATTGTTTGTCTTGAAAGACCCCCAACCACCAAAAGACTTTACATCACATCTCAACTACTTTCCATGAAACAAGGATCCATGTTTTAAGGAGAAGTACAAGAAAAAGTCAAGTCTTGAAAATTGAAAAAGGTTTCAAGACTTATTTTCCCTCCGAAAACAAATTCCACCAATCTAAATTAATTTTGACCAAGACTTGAACCTTTGAGAATAACCACTTGATAAAACCGAACCAATACGTGGCTGCCACGTCATCACTGCTACTGTTCACGCAATATTTTCGAGCTCAAATTTTAGATTCTTAGTTTTATCTTATTGTTTCATTAGTTTCATGTCTTGATTCTACAATTAATTAACAACTAGTAATCACCTACTTAGTTGCAGATTAATTATTGAATCCGTTTCTTCGTGTCTTTGTTATTTGTGTGCTTTTCTAATTTTTAACTCGTAGTAACTTCTTTGTTTCAAGTTCGTAAGCAGATTTTGTGTTGTGTCTTGAGACGATCAAACAAGAATCTATTCCGGCCGCCAAGTAGAATTGACATGTTATTGACTACCGGAATATAAGCAACTTTCAATATTCGCCGCTCCAAATTGTGGGAATCACAAAAGTGAGTGAATACAAGTGTTGGTGAGGAGCTTTTCTACTAATCTTGTTTGTTCATTTTGTAGGTTTAAAAGGTAATATAAGGGGAACATGTCTTCGATAGCCGGAGATTATTGTGACTACAACATGGGAGACTATGATTGTAGTGAGGGGTTTTATGGCTACGAAGTTGAGGGAGATTGCGGAGGCTATGAAAATAGCCATGATCAAAACTTGGGCAGATTTGAAAATTACTGTTTTGGGGGAGAAAATGAGGTGAATAAAGTACCTAGTGCTTATGGTGACTTTGGAGATGATATAAGACCTCGTGATGGATCTTATGATGACGTTGGGGCATGTGAGAAGTCTTACAATTCTCACTCCGAACCTAGATTTGGTGTTAGGTATAACCCTTTCGTTCGCAAAACTTATGAGAGCTATGATGAGAGTACACGTGAGGAGTGCGAAGATTCATATTCTACACCTTGTAGTACTCCTTATCAAGATCGATGTAGTGTGAATGGTTATACTAGCTCTAGTGGAGGTTGTCCAACGAGAAGAAGAGGGTATGCATCTCCAAAACCGAAGGGTACTCGTGAGCTTTATAATGTTGATCCAAGAAGGAGTGTACACTCTGGAAAGGTGACCATTTGTGGGATACCGGGCTGCCTCATTGTATTATATGATAGATACTATAGTAACTACATCGTTCCATCCATGTTTGACTTCTTGGGGTTGTTTCGTGAGCCTTTACTTGTTCCATACTTCTTGGACGGGTTTAAGGTTATCGAGAGGGTCAAGGTTGTCTTCTCCCAATTTGAATACCATGAGGAGGTGTGGTGTGATATTCTTCCATTGACATACGGTCATGTATGCTTAGGTGTCGATTGGTTTGCACAACATAGAGTTCCAAACGTGCAAATATGGCCAAATATTGTAAGAGATCAATGGGGGAATCGCCTCATGACTTACTAGCTGCCCAAGCCACGAAGAGAAATGCCTACCTACTCCAACCCGAATTATTATGAGAGACAAAAGATTGAGAGGAGTAAGGGGGTGCAAGGTGGTAATCCGAGAGTGGAAAAAGGAGAGGTTGTGGAGCAAAGTGAGGGGATTACCACCAAACCATGCTAACATTGGTTGTCCTTCTATTTCTAAGGACAATTGTGTAGGTACCAACATGGAAAGAGAAGAAGAACAATGCCAAAAGGAAGTTGCTGCCCAAGCTTTTGGAGGACCTTCACACCATGACAAAGAAGAATCTACTCAAGGACTTCAAGGTAAAATGGCTAACTCTTACACTTTTGTTCATGTGAATGATAATTGTGTGGCTAGTAGCCCATTGAGTGTGAGTTGTAGCTTGCCTATATGTGAGTCTATTGTTTCTTTGCCACTTGATGATGATGTACATATTGTGAGTGTGGATACACTAGTTGATCCTATTGATAACGAAATTGACTCCGCTTGTGAGATCAATTTATGTCCACCTAGTGTTGAAGCCTATATGTTGAATGGAAGTACAACGTCTTGTGTAATGGGTGTTGATCAACTTGTTCGTGAAAACTGTCCACCACTTGAGTATGTGTGTGATGTGCATAATAGGACTCAAGTGAGTGAAATATTTGAAAATGTTGGTCAACAAAGTGAGAATGAACCCGAGAGCTCTTCTTGGGGTAATATTGTGTTTGAAACATCCTTGAAACTTGATATTGATCATTTAGAGAGTGAGGAACTTGCTTGTTCCAAATCTGTCCGTGAGGTAGATCACACTCTTTTTAGGTATAATGTCTTGTTTGAAGATGATTTAAACACTCCTAATGAACCTAGTAGTGAAAATGATGGTATAGCTTGCCTTGGAAGCTATAGCCTATATGCTAACCTACTATGGTGTGACAACATTCCTCCTAAAGAGGGAAATCTCTTCTTGGAAGATGAGAGTACTCTTAAGGGTAAGGAATGTGTAGTTGCGGAAGCTACTTCTTCTTCTATTTTGTGTGATTTCATTGTTGAGAGTACTCATGGTGATTATTGGGAAACTAGTAGTGAGTACACACATGAGAGCACCTTAGTAGAAGTCGATTTGAGTGATACCTTTCTCTACTCTCTATTTGATTTGGATGATATGTATGTTATTGTAGAGAGTATGTCATTTAGTTTGGGTGTAGACCACGAGAAAGGGAAGTGTTGTCGAGACCCGTGTCTATGGCCACTTTTCCCATTTGACCCCGGTGCCAAATTTAGAAATGGTGATGTTGGTGCACAAAACTTGTTGCTTGGTCTACATGACAAGCAAAGTGTTACTCTTGATGTATCCTATAACCAAATCCTTTGTACATCTTTTATTGAGTTTTTAATATTCCTTTCAAAGGATTCTTGGTTATATTGCAAATATGTGCAACCTTGGCATGTTGAGATGATTTGTTATGCTAACCCTAAATCTCATGCCATGAGTAGTTTGTATTTGTTTGTCCTCTCTTCGGTTTTGCAAGGTTTGGATTCGAGGTCGAATCCTTTTCAAGAAGGGGAGGATGATACGGGACAAATGGTCATCTTATCTTTTGATGACATCTTTGGAGGCCAACATATAGAGGCTCAAGACTTGGTCACCTCGAGAATACAAGAACATGCATGGAGAACCCGTTTTGAGCATAACTTAAAGCAATCTCGCGTGTGGAAGATTGCTTAGAGCATTTAGGATTGAGGACTCACGGTTTTGGACCTTAATTAAGGGAATTTTGTACACTACACATGGTGTATTTACACACCATGGCCGCACCTATCATTAAGGGCAAAGTGGTCTTTTTGTCTTCTTTTGTAATACATTATAAATAGGTCATTTTAGCTCATTTCTTGGAAGATTTTGAAGGATGAAGAGTTGAAAGACATATTTTCTCTCTTTTGAGAGTGTAACACCCTTAGTTGTAGGGCTTGGAAAATCCATCCTTAGCATAGGGCTTGGAAAAGCCAATATTGATCTTTGCTTGGAAACGGTAGATCTTGAGGTGAGTTCATTCCCTTGGTGGTCACCGTAAGAGTGTGGTTTTTATTATTACATTTATTAGGGGTTTAGTGTATGATATACACTTGGTTTCTGATTCTTGTCATAATATTGGCCTCATTATCTATCCTTTACTTTTCTTGTTGTTATCTTGTGTAGTGGACTGTTTTTGGGTCCTTTTTGAATCCAAAAATTTATGTTCTTATTGTCATCTTGTTCTTCACGTTTTGTGGCTGTTTTGGGTGTCAAATACACCATTGTTATCTCGTATTGTTGTTGTTGTAGTGAATCCGAGAGTGGTCTCTATCTTGGTCCTCAAATCCTTAAGATTAGTGGACTGTTTTGGAGGGTGTATTGGACTATTTTGGAGTTGTTTCGTGTTTTCCTTGTCTTTCTTGTATCACTTCCCGTAGTATCACGTTGCGTCGATTTGGACATTCATTGGATTTATGTCCCCAACCTTGGCACTTGAAACATTGGAATCCTTTTGGGTTTGGATACTTGTGAACTTCTTGTTTTAGAGGAATTTTGTGGACTTTTTTGGGCTCGGGCAGCCTTTTAGTGGCGGGTTGGTCCTTGTTTTTGGGCCAACCCAAAGAGGATTGAACCATGTCCTTGCGTCTAGGCCAACCCGAGATGGATTGTCCCCTTGCCTTGAGAGACGACCTCTCTTTAAGCTCCCTTTCAATCTCAAGAGCCGCTTGGAAAATACCTTCAACGGTATCAAATTTGTGAAGTGTCAAATGAGTGGAGATCTCTTTGTTCAACCCATACTTGAATTGGATGATGTCATGACTGATTTGTTCCCCACGATGATCAAGCTTCAACATGATTTGTTGAAACTCATCATAATATGCCATCACACTTTTATTTCCTTGACGTAAGTTGTACAATCTAGCAAGCAATTCATGGCGATAACTCTCGGGAAGGTACCGTTGCCTCATCAAGTACCTTAACCAAAACCAAGGTGGTGGTTGCCCATCAACTAATTCATCACCAAAACGCTTGACGTACTCCCACCAAGTGTTGGCATAACCCTCAAAATGAGCTATGGCATAACAACTTTTCTTTTCTTCCGAGATATCATTAACTTGAAAAACTTTGTCACAAGCTGATTCCCATGCTAAGTAGGCCTCGGGGTCACTTTCACCCTTAAAGATAGGTAAGCTCAATTTGATGGTATTGATGCCTACGTCTCTTTCTTGGTGTCGATTTCCCCTTTCTCCATACCCTCGGTACCTCCTTAGATCAACACGGCCCCTTCTTAGCTCATCCTCTCTCATGTAAGCATCATCAAAGGCTCTATATCCATCATACTCCTATCTACCATGTTTCTCAAAGTGAGCTGGTCAGTTTGGGTGATTTGGAATCTGATTTGGAGGCATTGGGATTTGTGGAGGTGGTGGTCTTTGATTTGGTGGAGTTTGGTAAGGTACATTCAGATTTTGTGGAGGTAATGGACGGCTACATCCTTCTTGTGGAATTGGAGGAGTTTGGAAATGGTGTGGTCTATTCGCTTCTTGGTTTGGAGGGAAAGTAGTGGTATGATTTGTGGCATTTAGTGGGGCTAGAGGTGGATTCATTATTTGGTGCAATGTTTCTGGTGAGATAGTTGTGGATGAAGTTCTTTCATTCCCACTTGAAGGAATATGATGAGGAGTGGATGGACGAGAGTTCCTTTGACTCTCCACTTGCTCCAATCTCCCACTTATCATAGTCAAATCTCCCCTCATTGCCCCAATTTCCGTGTTCAACCTCTCTAAACTTCTGGTAATGGCCTCAAGTGTGGCCTTCATAGTGTCTTGTTCAGTAGTACCCCCACTTTGGGATGTGCTTCCTTCCATGTCAAGGTGTTACCTACATAATCAGCAAACAAGTTAGCGTTAAACCTCTCCTCACTCACACTCTCTCGGTTCACTCACACTTGAGCTCCACAAATGTTGTAGATTGGCTAGTAACCGTGAATCCTTAAGATATGAGTAAAGCTCTTGTCCGGAGTGGATTCTTGTTTGAAACTCAAAGAATTCTCGACGGACTGGAGTTAAGAAGTTACAACGTATTCAAACGAATAAAAGCACCCAACTAAATGTGGACCCGAACAAGAGAATTCAAAAGGACTAATTGACAACCTAGTAGGAGTGTACTAGCATGTTAATTAGTTCTAGAACCAAGTAATGAAACTAAGAATCAACAATTAGAAACTAGAAAACCTAAATTTGAGCTTATTAATGATGTGAACAGTAGCCAATGGGTGACGTGAACAGTAGAAAATGGGTGACGTGGCAGCAAGCAATTGGTCTTGGTCCCACACAATTTAAGCACCAATTCTGAAATTTAAATCTTTACACAATTTGGAAAGGATGACAATTGGTCTTGGAGGGAAAACATAGATCTTGAAATAAGAAAAGTACCTTATCCCACAACACTAGGTTCTTGAAATAAGAAAAAGTACTTGTCCCACAACACAAGGTTCTTGAAATAAGAAAAGGTATCTTGTGATATGGGAAAAACTACGGAAGCCACAAAACAAACACCAAATCAGTCCACTAGTTTGAAGAACCCGTGGACTTATTTGGTGACCACTCTCGGATTCACTACAACAACAAGAAGAATGAAATATAAGGGTGTGTTTCAACCCCAAAACAGCTACCAAACTAGATTTAACAAGAAGAAGATGAAGAACAAGATGAACTTACCAATGGGAATAACAACAACAACACAAACTGGTACAATACGAGATACAAACGTTACAAGATTTCAAGAATAGAAAGGATAGATAGAGTGACATACACTATCTCATGAACTAAGAACCTAAGTGTATTCAAGCACCTAGACCCTTAATACAATGATAATAGGAACACCTACTCTCTTCGGTGAGCACAAGTGAGACCTCAACCTCCTCTAGCACCCAACGTTCTAAGCAAGAATGCAACACTAGTGATTCCCCACCCTAGTATCACCCTAGTAACAAGTTTTGAATTTGTGCCTCAAGGAGAGAGGACTTGTCTTCCAATGTTATACAACATTCATTATCATCAAAGTCTAATGAATGAAACCCTAAAAGGTTCTATTTATAGATATTACAAAAATAGTGTGAAATCTCCATAATAGCCGTTCAAGAGTGGGCTGCCCCTTTAGTGTTTGTAGTGGGCCATTTTTGGTGTGTATTTGGGCCCTTAATTACGCTTCTCTTGCACACACACTTGGACGACTTCAATACACACCCACAAGAGTCCATCTACGTGATCGCACTCGTATCATCCTCCCCTTCTTGAAAAGAATTCGACCTCGAATCCATGCCTTGCAAAATTAAAAGAGAAGACAAACAAGCACACTTCCTCATGGCATGAGGGTTATGATTAGAAAAAATAAACAATAATGGTATGCACTCAAAACACTCAAAATATCCCACACCAAAAAAAAGAAACTGAGGACCCTTTGAGTTCAAGTCTCGGCCAACAAAAATCCTTGACATGCTAAGGTGGTTCATATTTGACATATAACCAAGAGTTCTTAGTGTTAAACATTATGAAGACATCGACAAATTCACCAAGGACTTGGCTATGATAAACACCCAAAAGAAACGCACCTAAGCCGAGAGCAAATCTTCCCCATCCTAAGATGGCACCGGGATCAAATGGGAAGAGTGGACATAGACACGGGTCTAAACAACACACCCATTTCCCGTAGTCTTTACCACAACCACATGGCCTACTCTCTACATTGGCATACATATCATCATAAGTAAAGAGAGGGTAGAGAAAGATGACACTCAATTCTACTTCTACTTCTACTATGGTGTCCTCGGAAAAGCCACACAAAGTAGAAGAAGAATTAGTTTCAAAGACCACACATTCCTTACCCTTAAGAGTACTCTCATATTCCAAGAAGAGATTTCCATCTTTAGGAGGAATGTTGTCACACCACAGTGGGTTAGCATATATGTTATTGCTTCCAAGGCAAGCTATACCATCATTTTCACCACTAGGTCTATTAGGAGTGTTTAAACTATCTTCAAACAAGACATTGTACCTAAAGAGTGAATGATCTAACCCGCGGACAGATTTGGAACGTTCACTCTCTAAGGAATCATTATCAAGTTCCAAAGATATGTCAAGTACACGATTAACCCTATGAGCCAAGCAAACATTAGAATCCTTACAACAACATAGGCTCACGGGTTCACTCCTTTTTTCTTGACCAACATTTTCAAATTCTTCACTCACTTGAGACTCATTAATCACATCACACATATCCTCAAGTTATGGGCAAGTTTTACTCATAAGTTGGGCAGCAACTTCCTCTGGGAAGCTCTCAACGCACGGTGCTTGGACAATTGGATTTTGTGGGTAGAGTTTGGGTAGCAATTGGCGTATAATTTCAATGTGCCATTTCATATCTTCAATATTGTCATTGATACGATCACATGTGGCATTGAAATTATAGGCAGCCATTGTACCTAACAAAAGACACAACAAACAAAGAAAACAAACAAACTTGTTAGCTCAAAAATGTCTCACCAGACTCTCACTCTCGATTTTTACCTCACACTTGGTTTCACAAGTATTGAAAGTCGGCTTGTACTTCGTGAGTGATTGAATGTCGAGTCTACTCTTGTCTCGGAATGGATTTTTTTTAAAACTCAAACAAAATCTTGTAGGACTTGAGTCAAGAACTAACAATGAATTCAAAAAGATAAAAGTACACAACAAACGTAAACACGAACAAACGGACACAAAACTAACTTACAAGCTAGTAGGAGATTACTAGGTTGGCAATTAGTGTTCGAACCAACAAACGAACTAAGAGACAATAAAATGAAACTAAGAAATCTAAAATTTGAGCCAAAATTGTTGTGTGAACAGTGTATATGGTGATGTGGCAGTCCACTTGTGGTTCCGTTCTTGACAAATTTTAATTTCATAATTTGGACTTTGGTGGAAATTGTTCAATGGAGGAAAATACAAACTAGTATTTGGAGCTTCATTTTCAATTCAAATTTCAAGACTTAAAAGTCTTTGACTAGACTTGTACTTCTCCTTAAAACATGGACCCTTATTTTATGGAAAAAGGTTGAGATGTGATGTAAAGTCTTTTTGGTGGTTGGGGGTCTTTCAAGATTCAACACATACTACACCTTGTCTTTCACCTTTTTAAGATCTAAGTTCACTTTAATATTAACAAGGTGATGAATATGGTGAAGAACTTCAAGAACACAACAACCACAACAAGAAAAACCAACAACAATCTCCCAAGAATAACAAGTACACCACAACAAGGTCAACAATCTCACGGCCAAGACCACAAGGATAGCAACAACAATCGGCTAAGTCCCCTTTGTGTTGTGTTTTTGGTTTTACAAAAGGTGAAGGTTATGATAAACAAAAAGAACACAACAACAATCTTTCAAGATTTACAACAACACCACAACACAAGGCCTTCAACTCGGTCAAGGATAGAACAACAACAACATTCAATCGGCCGCACTTTGTTCACAACAACAATATTAACAATTCAAGCTCAAGTTTGGATCGACTCAAAGTGTTAGTGAGGAAAAAAACTAACACTACAAACACACAAGACAATTAAAAGACTCATAGACCTAGACTCAAGAACAAATCTCGGCCAAGAACACCACAAGAACACAATTTCAACCAAGACAACAACAATGGACAGATTGCAATTTTTCTGAAATTTCAGTTTTCATTTTTTTTTTTTTTTTTATAGTTTTCAAGTCTCAAGCCCAAGATTGATCTTGTTAGAACAAAATCAATGATGTCTCTGATACCAAATGATACGGGAAAAACTACGGAAGCCACAAAACAAACACCAAATCAGTCCAGTAGTTTGAAGAACCCGTGGACTTATTTAGTGACCACTCTCGGATTCACTACAATAACAAGAAGAACAAAATATAAGGGTGTGTTTCAACCCCAAAATAGCTACCAAACTAGATTTAACAAGTAGAAGATGAAGAACAAGATGAACTTAACAATGGGAATAACAACAACAACACAAACTGGTACAATACGAGATACAAACGTTACAAGATTTCAAGAATAGAAAGGATAGATAGAGTGACATACACTATCTCATGAACTAAGAACCTAAGTGTATTAAAGCACCTAGACCCTTAATACAATGATAATAGGAACACCTACTCTCTTCGGTGAGCACAAGTGAGACCTCAACCTCCTCTAGCACCCAACGTTCTATGCAAGAATGCAACACTAGTGATTCCACCCTAGTATCACCCTAGTTACAAGTTTTGGATTTATGCCTCAAGGAGAGAGGACTTGTCTTCCAATGTTATACAATATTCATTATCATCAAAGTCTAATGAATGAAACCCTAAAAGGTTCTATTTATAGATATTACAAAAATAGTGTGAAATCTCCATAATAGCCCTTCAAGAGTGGGCTGCCCCTTTAGTGTTTGTAGTGGGCCGTTTTTGGTCTGTATTTGGGCCCTTAATTACGCTTCTCTTACACACACACTTGGACGACTTCAATACACACCCACAAGAGTCCATCTACGTGATCGCACTCGTATTATCTTGTCACACAACACTAGGTTTTTGAAATAAGAAAAAGTTGCTAAAAAGTATAGGCTTAGTCTAAGAAATGATGGGTTCAAGGCTTCTCAAAACATTCTTTACAATTTTCAGCTTCAACTCTTGAATTTATATCACACTTTTTGGTTGTCTAAAGTTGTAAGAAAAGATGAAGAACTTGATGAACACCACAACAACCTTCAAGAACTCAACAACAACTTCTTCAAAAACACAACACAACACCACCAATTGTCAACAACAAGTAACAACAAACAGCCAGCCACAAGGCACCACAACTATGGTCAATATTATAAGCTCAATCTTTAGATCTTGACACCTTTAGTGTTGGTGAGAAAGAAACCAACACTAGAAACACTCTATACAAGAAAAATACTACAAGATCTAGCCAAAAAAATAAGAAAATTTGGGCCCATACAACAACACATCACAATTTTTAGCCAAGAACACAAAGGTAGCAGATTTGACTATTTCTGGAATTTTCAGATTTCAGTTTTTTTTTTTTTTGTAGTTTTCAAGTCTCAAGCCCAAGATTGATCTTGTTAGAACAAAATCAAAGATGGCTTTTATACCAAATGATACACTACTAACTTGGAGCGTATCAAATCTGCCACAAAATCAGTCCAAACACACTACAATTCCGAGAGCTTGAAGGTAACAACTCCAATATGTGAAGACAACAACAATCACGAAATTTTGAAGGAATACCAACACCAAAACAGTAGCTACACAAGGAGAACAAGAAGATAACAATAACATTAAACAATGGTTCAACAACACAAGATGATAGATTACAAAGAGTACAATGTTAACAACAAGAACAACAAATGGTAGTAACTATAGTGAATCGAAAATCATCCCCACACAGCTTCACTAAGTTACTACAAAGTTTCAAGAGTACAAAATGAAAGATTACTTGACACAAAGATATCTTAGAATCTATGAACCCTAACTTGAAGATAGGACCCTAAGACCAAAAGATTTCAGTACCAAGTTCTTACTTAGACCAAGAGGAACTCATGAACCTCAAGATCTCAAGTTTCTAGCCAAGAAACAACACAAGTGTAACTACACTTGTTGGACAGATTTCAGGTTCTACTCTCAAGAATAAGAGAGAGAGAAATATTCAATGTTACAAGACTTGTTGTTGTGAAATATGAAGAATGAACTAAGTGCTGAAAATAACCCTAATAGCATCTATTTATATTACACACAAAATGAAGGACAAATGACCTTCCTACCCTTCAGTCATGGGGTGCCCTTAGAGTGTAATTTATTACACTTCAAGGCTCATTTTCACACTTAAAAATGTTGAAGCTCTTTGGCGGATCAAGTACCAACTCACACGCAGCCATTTACATGAACATGGCTTGTAGTTTTTGTAACTCCCGAGCTTGGCTTCGTGTGAATGGTCGAGAACGTATTGGACAGCTTTGTACACCCGCATCAACATTCGAGGACGAATGTTTCTAGGGGGGAAGGATGTAATATCCTGTATTTTGCTTGTAGTTGTTCTAATTATATGGAACTTTTTATAGCCTTGTGGTATAGTAACAGATGAGATTGTTATCCAAGTGTTAATGGTGTAGATAGGATTATAGATGTTTCCTGTGCAGTTCTATGTGATGCGACCAAGTTAAGTCGATACAGTTATTTAAACTTGGGATCTTAAGCTAGTATTTGGATCTGAAGTTTAAAGTGACCAAGTGTGTATAAGTTGAAGGTTAGATTAAAGGGATTAGGAGCTGAAAATTGAACAAAATATTGAGGTGATTGCTTGACTTAATTAAGCTAGTAGGTAAGTCACCTACTTGAGCTATTTGGACCAAATTAATGGGCATATTGAAGAGGAAGAAAATGGGCATATGGCCCAGCACACACAATCAGCCAAGGCCCAAATATAATTGAGCCCAACAAGTAATTAAGCAAGTAGGTGCATCACCTACTTTGAAGTTTCAGCAGCTTGGACCCTTAGCTGAACATGAGGTCAATAAGAAAGGTTTTAGAGGGCCCAATATAAGCTCAATATTTCTGCCAATTCTATTCATTTTAAACATAATTTCACCCATTTAAACTTCAGTTTTCTCTCTTTCTTAACAAAGGTTAAGAACAGCAGCCCTAAAACTCCTTTTAGGGTTCTTGAAGCAACCCTCACTTTTGCAGCCCAAGGTAAGTGAAAACCCTTAGTTTTTGTTTAATTATCTCATGGAAGATTATTAAAAGATGTTATTAGTGCTTAATTATAAATATATGGAAGAATATAGAACAAGCAATCTGCTCACTTTTCTTTGATATTAAGGAACTTCTCTTTGCTTCTTTGGTTTAAAGTGTGAAGGAAAGTTCAAGCTCCTGAAGAGTTCAATTAAAGGAATAAGTTGCAGAATTGAGGTAAGGTGACTCCTCCATTTTGTTATCCTTATATATGAATTTGAAAGAGAGTTATCGATGTGTTGTTATTGAGAACTCAAGTGATGACGAGTTCAATAATGGGTTGCTACAATAAGAGTGATTTGGGACTGTTTTGTGGACTGTTTTGTATGTTCATGTTATGGGATTCCATGTTGATGTTGGAGAAGGGTGTGATTAGTTTGTAATGAAATATAGAAGAAAGGTGTGGTGGTACACCACCGAACTAATTGTTGCCCTTGATTACTGCCCAATGTATTTTTGTGTTTTGTTTGGAGGGTGTAATGAAGCTGAGGTGGTTCCGGTGATCTTATAAGGACACGTATGGTATGTGGGTGTAATTTGAGGAGAAAAGGGTTAAGATAACGGCCTTGATTGACAGATTACGTGTTAACTGCCCGGTAACTGTTTTGGTGAAGTTAAGTAGCCTAAACATGTTGGTTGGTTACTAATACTAGTTTACCATATATTCTATTGTAGATAAGTAATCTAAAAGGCAGGAAGTCAAGTCGGTTATATAACCAGGTATGTAGGGCATACTCTATTTGGTACTCTTTGGCATCAAATCGAACATTTGTTCCATTAAGTTTCCAAGGTTGTCCTGTAACAAGTGACACCTACTAGCAGCGTATTGTATCCTATGAAGACAACGACCTTGTTCCCACTCTTTAACATATCAAAACATATCAATACATGTTTATTAGTAAACCTGCACATCTATCTTCATTTGAAAGTTTCAAAAGTTCTCCATTTACTCAATTAAGACCCATGTGTTATTTTAAGCTCCTAAATACTTCATTTGTGTGCCAACAGCTCCCTACCTCATTTTAGTTGCATTAAGTGCCTATTTACATGTCTCTTAGTAGCAGGTTACTCCTTTAAGGCACCATAATATGATGAACACCAAAGTAACAATCTCAAAGGCTAAATAAACTAAGTAACGTAAATCTGTACAACGAGTGGCAGCTCAGGGGAATAAGCCTAGCATGGGACGATTCCAATCTTTATATGTAGGTGGCAGCTCAGGGGCATAAGCCTAGCATGGGCCGATCCTAATTTATCTATTTACCACTGATCAGCTGGTCATTTGCATGATATATGGCTTACAAAGATTATGAAGTAAGAAGGTAAAAATGAAGAAAGAAACGTAGTGTATGTATTCTCACAAGTATATATAAAGGTGGTCTACTAGTACTACTTATATGTGATTTCTATTGAGTTTTTGTATCATGTGTTGTTACCTTTAGCCTTGCATACTCAGTATATATTTTCGTACTGATGTCCCTCATGGGGGATCTGTATTTCATGCTGCAAGCACAGGTACTTCAGTTCATAGACCTCATTAGTAGGAGCACAGCTATTCGGTGACTATTGGTGAGCTCCAGGTTGAATCGGGGCTTTCCGAGTTTGTTCCATATATTTTGGTATTATGCAGAAGGTTAAGAGTAGGGCAGGTGTTTGTCTCGATCCTAACTAAGTATATGTTTCTTTTAGAGGCTTTGTAGACTAATGTAAAGTTATAGTAGTGTTTGTCTTTAGATGTGGTGTCCCCAACGGCCTAGTGTTCTATATATAAGTTTGTGCTTGCCTATGTAATTATTCTCATCGATACATAATATTATGTTGGTTAGAACCTTTGGTTGTCATAGTTACATGCATGAGAAGTACAAGGTTATGAATTGGTTCTCTCAAGACTTTACGGATACGAGTGCATGTCCGCCCCAATAAGAGTTATGGTCGATCTACTTTAGCTTATTAAAACAGTCCACCAAAGTATAGATTTGACATTATTTAAATTTTAAAGGCATTTTGGGCATTTTCTATTATATTATGGATGGGAATATGTGTATATATACATGTATATGAGTTCAAAAACTCATTTTCATCATCAATCATTGAGAAAGAACAAACCCTAGCCAAATTTGACCTTTAAATTACTTTTGATTCAACCGTAGAAATTCCAAAGTAATCCGATAACTGCGTTTGTCAACTCGAGAGCATCGAATGACACCTATTATTTGTGCAAACAGGATTGCATAATCAAGAGGTGAATTCTAAGGTATGAATATTGTTTGCCTTTGTTCTTTTCCATATGTATATGTGTGATAGAGGATTATATGTATTGGTTGTTATTGAAAGGTGATGGAAATAGGGTTATGGACTATTTTGCATGGTTTGGTTGTATTGAATTGTGGAAGGTGGATATGGTGATATACTATTAAATTGAGGATTATTTATGTCTATGGCTCAATTTGGTTTAATGGACTGGTTGGAAGGATAAATGAATCCAAACTTGATATTGGAGGATGTTGCATGAATATGTATGGCATGTGAATGTAATTAGAGTATAAGAGGGTTGAAGTAACACCCTTTATGGTGTAATTAAGGCTTACTACTTAACCACTAGTTTGGTGAATTCAAATAATTGAATTGTGGTGTTTGGTTGCTAATACTAGATTTTGCTATATATGTTCATTGTAGATAAGTCTTCCGAAAAGACGGGAAGTCCATTTGGGACTAGTATTGAAGGTTGACAGTCAGGTATGTAAAGCATACTCTATACCATATCTTTGGCATGAAAGTGAACAATTGTTCTATTAAGAAAGTTTCCAAAGTTATTCAATAACATGTGATCCATAATGGTTTTGAATGATGTCCTACGTTACCAATGAACTTGTTTCCACCCTACAAGATGTCAAGACATTCCAATACTTACTTGTTTTCCAAATCTTACATGTTTATTGCACTAATGAATGTCAGAAGGTATTCGGTTACTCAAACAAGATCCATGTGCTATTAATGACTCCAAAATGTTTCATTGATATACAAATAAGTTCCTGCTTCATTGTTATGGCATTGATGACTCCAATATACAGTACAGTACAATAATGATTAAAAAGATGATAAGAACGAAGCTAAAGTGATTGAATAAATACAATGTACAGGTTGTCACAAGTTCTAGTAAGTGTGGTCCACTCCTATTACGATGTATTCACTTGTTTCTGATTTCTATTGATCTCCTATATCATATGTGATTATCTACAGCTTTACATACTCAGTACATATTTCGTACTGACGTCCCCCATGGGGGACCTGAATTTCATGCTGCAGTCACAGGTACCTCAGCTCATACACCGCACAAGTAGGAGCCAGGATATCCAACTTCTTTTGATGAGCTCTAGTTTGCTTCGGGGATTTTCGTGTCATATTCAGTCACTTTTGGTATTGTATAGAAGTTAGTTATATGGCAGGGTGTGTCTCGACCTTAGTTAAACTCTGTGTATTGTCTAGAGGCTTTGTAGACCTAATGTACAGTCAAGGTGGTGTTTTGTTAATAGACGTGATGGCTCAAACGACCAAGTATTGTATATACATATATATGTGTGCTCGAGCTTATACAGGTGATTATTTCCTTTTATATGCGACATGATGCTACCCTAATTTTGAGTTATCATAGAGGTATGCATGGGAAGTATAAGGTTATGAGTTGGTTCTCCCGAGCCTCCTCGGTTACAGGTGCCAGTCCGCCCCAATAGGATTTGAGGCGTGACAAAAGTGGTATCAGAGAAGTTCGTCCTAGTGAGTCTACAAATTCGTGTCTACATAGAGTCTTGTTTATCGGTGTGTTGTGCACCACATCTATAAACAGGAGGCTATGGACATTTAGGCATTGTCTCTTTTCGTCATGTCTTAGATCTTGGGATAGAGCCTATATTGTATATGAAGTCATAGTTGACCACTGAATCCAGTTGTTTCTCTTATTATAGTAATGATGCCGGTTACCAAAAGCAAGAATACGGTAAGCAAGTAGATGTGGCTGCCAGAGAGGGGACTAGTAAGTCACCCACTATAATAGCTAATCAAAGTGAGGCTCCAGCTGAGCATACATCAGAAACTTCTTCCACTCCAGAAAAAATAAGGAGGAAGAGAACTATATCCCCAGAGCCACCTATTAATGCTGCTGATCAAGATCTTAGAAATGCAGTGCAACTTTTGACTCGTATAGTTGCTGGGCAAGCTCAAGGGAAAGCCATTCATACCACGGGGGACCAATGTTTTCTTTTGGTGCGGTATGTCGGGGCATATGATGAGAGAATGCCCACGAAGGGGCATAGGGGGTATGTTATGACCTACGGGGTCATTTGTTGCATCATCATCATCGATGCCTTATTCAGGAAGGGGTGCACAACCAATGGGGCGTGTTAGAGGTGATAGAAGAGCCATGAGTTCTAGCGGGGCTCAAAATCGTACGTATGCTCTAGCGGATCGACAGAATTTAGAGGCTTCCCCAGATGTGGTTACGGGTACATTGTCTATCTTTTCATTCGATGTATATGCCTTAATTGATCCCGGTTCTACATTATCTTATGTTACTCCATTGGTTGCTGGAATGTTTGAAAGAATACCTGAACTGTTAGTTAAGCCATTTGAAGTGTCCACACCGGTTGGGGAATCTATTATAGCTAGAAGGGTTTACCGAAACTGCATAGTAACTGTTTATGGTCGTGATATGATGGCTGATCTTGTGGAGTTAGAAATGGTAGATTTTGATGTTATAATGGGTATGGACTGGTTGGCGTCTTGTTATGCCACAATTTATTGCTACACTAAAAAGGTATATTTCCATTTTCCAAATAAATCAGTCCTTGAATGGAAAGGTGAAATTGGCGCGCCAAGAGGTAGATTTATTTCTTATTTTAAGGCAAGAAGAATGATTTCCAAGGGATACATATATCATTTAGTTAGAGTAAGGGATACAAAAGTGGAGCCACCAACTCTTCAAGCTGTTCCGGTGGTAAATGAATTTTCTGATGTATTTCCTGAAGATCTTCCAGGTTTGCCTCCTAAACGAGAAGTAGAGTTTGGTATTGATGTAATACTAGGCACCTAACCAATCTCCATTCCTCCGTATAGAATGGCCCAAGCAGAATTACGAGAATTGAAAGAGCAATTGAAAGATTTGCTAGAGAAGGGATTCATAAGGCCTAGTATGTCCCCCTGGGGAGCACCAGTGTTATTTGTACGCAAAAAGGATGGCTCGCTGAGGATGTGTATTGATTATCGGCAATTGAATAAGGTGACTATTAAGAATAAATATCCTCTCCCAAGAATTGATGATTTATTTGATCAGTTACAGGGCGCCAAGTGCTTTTCTAAGATTGATTTGAGGTCAGGTTACCACCAAGTGAGGGTCAAAGAGAAGGATATACCCAAGACAGCTTTCCGAACATGGTATGGTCATTATGAGTTTCTAGTTATGTCATTTGGGCTAAGAAATGCACCCACAACTTTTATGGATTTGATGAATAGGGTGTTTAAGCCATTCTTGGATGTATTTATGATAGTTTTTATAGATGATATTCTAGTTTATTCTAGATCAGAAGAGGACCATGCTAATCACTTATGACAGGCATTGCAGACTCTTCGTGATTGTAAACTTTATGCAAAGTTCTCTAAATGTGAGTTTTGGTTAAAGTCGGTGGCATTTTTGGGTCATATTGTATCTAGTGAAGGGATAAAAGTTGATGCTCAAAAGATAGAACTTGTGAAGAACTGGCCAAGGCCCACAACGCCTACGGAGATTCGTAGTTTTCTCAGGTTGGCCGGTTATTATAGAAGGTTTGTTGAAGGCTTTTCTTCCATTTCAGCACCCTTAACCAAGCTAACCCATAAAGCATCCAAATTCCAATGGAATGATGTCTGTGAGAAGAGTTTTCAAGATTTAAAGAACAAGTTGATTTCTACACCCGTGTTGGTACTTCCAGAGGCACCGAAGGGTATACAATGTATTGTGATGCTTCCATAATTGGTTTAGGATGTGTATTGATGCAGCATGGTAAGGTAATAGCATATGCTTCTAGACAATTGCGGCCACATGAGAAAAATTATCCTACACACGATCTTGAGTGGCAGCAGTTATTTTTGCTTTAAAGATATGGCGCCACTACTTATATGGGGTTCATGTCGATATATATACTGACCATAAGATCTTGCAATATATTTTTAATCAGAAGGATCTAAATTTAAGGCAGCGGAGATAGCTTGAACTATTAAAGGACTACGATGTTGATATCTTGTACCATCCAGGGAAAGCAAATGTAGTAGCCGATGCGTTAAGTCGTAAGGCTATGATGACGCCTATAGAAAGGCAAGGGATGATTAAAGATCTTCACCAGTTAGCTAGTTTGGGAGTTCGCCTTCTTAAAACTCCGGATAAAGATCTTATCGGACATAATGCTGCGGAATCTTCATTAGTAGCTGAAGTAAAAGAGAAGCAATATGCAGATCCTATTTTATTACATCTTAAGGAGAACGCTCAGAGTGGTGCGACCAAGGCATTTGAGCTTACGCGAGAAGGAGTACTTCAGTGCCAAAATCGATTGTGTGTGCCGGATGTAGACGAGCTAAGAAAGAAGATTATGACAGAGGCACATTATTCAAGGTATTCCATTCATCCAGGATCAACCAAAATGTATCAAGATTTGAAAGATATGTATTGGTGGAATGACATGAAGAAGAGCATTGCAGAATTTGTAGCTGAATGTCCAAATTGTCAAAGAGTTAAAGTTGAGCACCAAAAACCCAGAGGTTATATGCAATGCATTAATCTTCCAAGCTAGAAGAGGGACATGATCAACATGGATTTCATTATTGGTTTTCCTCTTACATCCCGGAAGTTTGATTCTATATGGGTGATTGTTGATAGACTTACCAAATCCGCACATTTCCTACCAGTTAGGACCACTTACACAGTTGAAGAGTATGCGAAGCTGTACATTAAAGAGATAGTCCGATTACATGGAGTGCCAATCTCTATTATATCAGATCGGGGAACCCAATTTACTGCAAACTTTTAGAAGTCTTTTCAGAGGTGTTTGGGAACACAAGTGAAGTTGAGTACAACTTTTCACCCTCAAACAGATGGACAAGCAGAATGTACCATCCAAACACTTGAAGATATGCTACGAGCTTGTGTAATAGATTTTAAGGGCAACTGGGATGATCATTTACCTCTTATTGAGTTTGCCTACAATAATAGCTATCATTTAAGTATCAAAATGGCACCATATGAAGCTTTATATGGAAGGAAGTGTAGATCACCAATAGGATGGTTCGACGTGGGTGAAACTCTTTTGTTTGGACTGGATCTTGTTTATCAAGCCATAGAGAAGGTTAAAGTAATTCATCAACGACTGAAAACAGCCCAAAGTCGACACAAGTCAAATGCGGATAGTAGAAGGAGAGGGCTAGAGTTTTCTATAGGTGATTGAGTATTTTTGAAGGTATCACCAATGAAAGGGGTAATGAGATTTGGCAAGAAAGGGAAGTTGAGTCCACGTTATATAGGCTCGTATAAGATCACTCGAAGGTTTGTACAAGTTGCATATGAATTAGAGCTACCCCAAGAGCTCTCATCAGTACATCCGGTATTTCATGTGTCAATGCTTTGAAAGTGCATCGGAGATCCATCACATATCACTTCTACTGAGTATGTGCAAGTTGTGGAAGATCTTACCTATGAGGAAGTGCCTATTGCTATTCTAGATCGCCAAGTTAAGAAGATGAGAAATAAAGAGATAGCATCTGTGAAAGTACATTGGAGAAATCATCAAAGGAAAGAGATTACATGGGAAGATGAGGAAGCAATGAAATCTAAGTACCCTCATTTGTTCAAAGATGAAGAGGAAGTTCAAGAAACAAAGTTAGAACATTAACAAGTTTTTTTTATATATGCATAGTATTTATGTGATGATGTGAATATTAATGATGGACTTGAACTTGTTTCGGTTGAATAACTACACTAACATTCGAGGACGAATGTACTAAAAGGGTGAAGGATGTAACACCCCGTATTCAAGTACGTGTATTGGCGTATTCAAGTACGTGTATTGGTCTTATTTATATGGAATTATTTTTTTTTATTTTATTTATACCGGAATTTGCCCGTCGATGGTTCCATGCAAAGGTTATTGAATAAGATTTCCAACAATATAAAGATTTCCAAAAAAGGATAGGTTTCAGATATAATCGAGCACGTTTGAAACTATAAAACGGTGTCCGGGATATTTGGGAATAGTAAATGTGCAGGAAAATTCCTGCACACAAACTACTGAGGCCAGCCAAATTTTTGGTTCAACTTCGAACGATCATAACTCCCTTAATATAATGAACTGGGAGATCTGCGACATATCAAAAGAAAGATCTTTGAGTCTTATTCCAATGCAAATCCAAATCTAACGTCTGAGTAAGGAGTTATACTCGTTTTACTTCAGCCTATCAAAATAGATTTTTAGGGTCAACTTCAAACGACCATAACTCCTTGTACAGACGAACTGGGTGGCCTACTTTATATGAAATGAAAGCCCTTTGAATTATTCTTCCAACGATACCAATTTCACCCAAATCCTATATCGGAGCAAAGAGTTACGGTCGATCTACATTAGCTTATCAAAACAGTCCACCAAAGGACAGATTTGACATTATTTAACTTTTAAAGGCATTTTGGTCATTTCCTATTATATTATGAACGGGAATATGTGTATATATACATGTATATGATTTCAAAAACTCATTTTCATCATCAATCATTGAGAAAGAACAAACCCTAGCCAAATTTGCCCTTTAAATTACTTTTGATTCAACCGTAGAAATTCCAAAGTAATCCGATAACTACATTTGTCATCTCGAGAGCTTCGAACGACACCTATTATTTGTGTAAACAGGATTCCATAATCAATAGGTGAATTCTAAGGTATGAATATTGTTTTCCTTTGTTCCTTTCCATATGTATATGTGTGAGAGAGGATTATATGTATTGGTTGTTATTGAAAGGTGATGGAAATAGGGTTATGGACTATTTTGCATGGTTTGGTTGTATTGAATTGTGGAAGGTGGATATGGTAATTGAGTTATGGAAGGTGGATATGGTGATATACTATTGAATTGATGATTGTTTATGTCTATGGCTCAATTTGGTTTAATGAATTGGTTGGAAGGATAAATGAATCCAAACTTGATAATGGAGGATGTTGCATGAATATGCATGGCATGTGAATGTAATTGGAGTATAAGAGGGTTGAAGTGACACCCTTTATGGTGTAATTAAGGCTTACTACTTAACCACTAGTTTGGTGAATTCAAATAATTGAATTGTGACGTTTGGTTGCTAATACTAGATTTCTATATATGTTCATTGTAGATAAGTAATCTGAAAAGACGGGAAGTCCATTTGGGACTAGTATTGAAGGTTGACAGTTAGGTATGTAAAGCATACTCTATACCATATCTTTGGCATGAAAGTGAACAATTGTTCTATTAAGAAAGTTTCCAAAGTTATTCAATAACATGTGATCCATAATGGTTTTGTATGATGTCCTACGTTACCAATGAACTTGTTTCCACCCTACAAGATGTCAAGACATTCCAATACTTACTTGTTTTCCAAATCTTACATGTTTATTGCACTAATGAATGTCAGAAGGTATCCGGTTACTCAAACAAGATCCATGTGCTATTAATGACTCCAAAACGTTTCATTGATATACCAATAAGTTCCTACTTCATTGTTATGGCATTGATGACTCCAAATCACTTCATTGATGTGCCAATGAGTTCTTACTTCATTGTTATTGCATTGATGGTCTATTTATATGTCTCTTATTGATGTATCATTGATTCAAAGTATAAAAAATGCGGTGGCAACCGAAATAACAATCTCAAAGATTAATTGAACTAAGTGATGGAAGTTCTCTCTTATCGAGTGGTATCTCCGGGGCATAAACCTATCATGGGTCGATCCTTATTTATGTGTTTATGGGTGGTATCCTAGGGGCATAAGCCTATCATGGGTCGATCCCAGTTGATATGTACTGGAGGCAGCCTAATGGTCACAGTATAGTATAGTAATGATTACAAAGATGATAAGAACGAAGCTAAAGTGATTGAATAAATACAATATGCAGGTTGTCACAAGTTCTAGTAAGTGTGGTCCACTCCTATTACGATTTATTCATTTGTTTCTGATTTCTATTGAGCTCCTATATCATATGTGATTATCTACAGCTTTACATACTCAGTACATATTTCGTACTGACATCCCCCATGGGGGACCTGCATTTCATGCTGCAGGCACAGGTACCTCAGCTCATACACCGCACATGTAGGAGCCAAGATATCCATTTGCTTTTGGTGAGCTCCAGTTTGCTTTGGGGCTTTCTGTGTCATATCCAGTCACTTTTGGTATTGTATAGAAGTTAGTTATATGGAAGGGTGTGTCCTAACCTTAGTTAAACTCTGTGTATTGTTGTCTAGAGGCTTTGTAGACCTAATGTACAGTCAAGGTGGTGTTTTGTTAATAGACGTGATGGCTCTAACGGACAAGTATTATACATACATATATATGTGTGCTCGAGCTTATACAGGTGATTATTTCCTTTTATATGCGATATGATGTTGTCCGAATTTCGGGTTGTCATAGAGGTATGCATAGGAAGTATAAGGTTATGAGCTGGTTCTCCCGGACCTCCTCGGTTATGGGTGACAGTACGCCCCAATAGGATTTGAGGCGTGATAGTTTTATTGTGAGCTCAAGGGGTGTAGAAGTGGATGAATCCAAGATAGACTCTATACGAAGTTGGCGGACCCCTAAGACTATTGGAGAAATCCAAAGTTTTCATGGTTTGCCGAGCTTTTATAGGAGGTTTTTCAAGGGTTTTATCTCCATAGCAGCCCCCTTGATCGAGGTTATTAGAAAGGACCAACCCTTTAAGTGGGGTGATGAGCAAGCTAAGGCTTTTGAATCCTTAAAAGCTACGCTCATCTCGGCACCTTTGTTTCAATTGCCCAATTTTGATAAGATGTTTGAAGTTGAGTATGATGCTAGTAAGGTTGGTATTGGGGATATTTTGATGCAAGAAGGCAATCCAGTTGCTTATTTTAGTGAAAAGCTCAAAGGGGCAACTCTTAATTATTCGACTTATGATTTGGAGTTGTACGCCCTTGTTAGAGCTTTGGGCAATTGGTAACATTATTTGTGGCCTAAGGAGTTTGTGATATGAATAGATCATGGATCGTTGAAACACCTTAAGAGCACAAGTTGAATAGGCGTCATGCTAAGTGGATTGAGTTTATTGAGACTTTCCCTTATGTAATTCATTACAAGAAGGGGAAGAAAAATGTTGTTGCCGATGCATTTTCTAGAAAGCATGTGCTTGTTGCTACCTTATCTTCGAAGTTGATGGGATTTGAGATCTTGCGGATGTTGTATCCCGAGGATCCTACCTTTTCTCCTATTTTTAGGGAATGTGAAGAGTGGGGAAGGGACCGATGGCTTAAAGAGAATGGCCATTCCTCCTACTCTCAATTTGATGGTTGTTTGTTCAAAGGGAGGAGGTTGTGTGTTCCTTCTAGTTCATGGAGGGAATTGTTTGTGAGAGAAGCACATGATGGTGGCCTTATAGGGCATTTTGGGGTTGACAAGACCCTTGGTATCTTAGAGGAGCAATTCTATTGGCCCAAAATGCGCAAGGATGTTGCTAAAGTGTGTGGCCAATGTATGGATTGTCAGAGTGTGAAATCTCACCTCCTACCTCAAGGATTGTACACCCCACTTCCCACTCCCCTTAGGCCTTGGTCAGATATATCCATGGACTTTTTTTTTGGGCTGCCAAGGACTAGAAAGGGTCGAGATAGTATTTTTGTTGTTGTTGATAGATTCTCCAAAATGGCTCATTTCATTCCATGTGCCAAAACCGAGGATGATCCTAGTGTAGCTTCATTATTTGTTGAACATGTTGTAAAGCTTCACGGGATCCCAAAGACTATTGTGAGTGATAGGGACTCAAAGTTCTTAAGTCTCTTTTGGAAGTCTATGTGGGGTAGTCTTGGAACGAAGTTGCTTTTCTCCACGTCTTGCCACCCACAAACCGATGGCCAAACAGAGGTAGTAAATAGAACCTTAGGGTGTATGCTACATTCTATGGTTAAAGGTAAAATGACTTCATGGGAAGATCACCTACCCTTGGTGGAATTTGCATACAATTGGGTAATACATTCAAGTACGGGAATGACTCCTTTTGAGTGTGTTTATGGCATGAATCCCCTTACCCCTTTGGATCTCACTCCTTTGTCTAGTGATCTTTTGACAAGTTTAGATGGATGCAAAAGAGCTGAGACAATGAAGAAAATGCATGAGGAGGTGCAGATCAAGCTTGAAAAGAAAAACCAAGAGGTTGCAAAAAGGGTGAACAAAGGTACAAGAAATCTTGTGCTTGAACCCAGAGATTGGGTATAGGTACACTTAAAGAAGGAGAGGTTCCCAAATCAAAGGAAAGCTAAGCTTATGCCTCGGGGAGATGGACCCTTCCATGTTCTTAAAAGGATCAACGACAATGCTTACAAAATAGATATACCTTCGGATTATCAAGTTCATTCCACTTTCAATATTTGTGATCTTTCACCCGTGGACATTCTTGATGTTGATGAAGTCGCAAGTTTGAGGACAAAATCTCTTCAAGATGGAGAAGATGATGCAAGTGCTAAGTCCTCAAGACCTTTTACACATAGCCAAGCCAAGGAATTGCAACAACTTCAATCATTGTTCATGCAATTGAAGGCGTGTGAAGGTGTAATGCATCTGACCAAAGGAGGTTACTTGCTGATTTTTGAAGAAGTGCATTGAAAGAACTACTCTTCTACACCTCATAGGCATCTATTGGGAGGGGTTTGGTGGACTTTTCACACTTAAAGTCCACACTCAAGAGACGCCTCTTTTAGGGCCTCATTAAGGGCATTTGAGTCTTTATTCATGTAATAGTATAAATAGGCATTTTACTTCTCTTTTCATTAGACTTTTGATGAAATTGAACCTACTTCTATATTGTAGTTTTAGCTTTGTAGAGAGAGAGTAGAATCTGAAAATTGGTCCTTGAACACTTGAAAGTTAGGGTTTTCATTTGTCTTGGATAATTGGCAAGAAAGGTGTTCTTGGGGAAGAGTGTTTCCTTTGGGTGACCTAAGAGAGTGGTTTGACCTTACATAGTGATGTGTGTTTGAAGGTTTGATACACCTTCTAGTGCTATTCACTTGTGGAAGTAAGGCTCACTTTACTATATTTTCATCTTATGCAATCTTCACCTTCTCCCCCTTTCTTTGTGTGTTGTTTTCTTTAGTTGTGTTTGCTTGAAATTGTTTGTTGAACCCAAAATTTCGTGATTTCTTAGTGTTTAGGCTATCAGTATGCAAGGTTGAAGGTAACAACACATGATATAAAAACTCAATAGAAATCAGATATAAGTATTACTAGTAGACCACCTTTATAAACACTTCTGAGAATACATACATTACGTTCCTTTCTTCATTTTTACCTTCTTCCTTCATAATCTTTGTAAGCCATATATAATGAAAATGACCAGCTGATCAGTGGTAAATAGATAAATTAGGATCGGCCCATGCTAGGCTTACGCCCCTGAGCTGCCACCTACATATAAAGATTGGGATCGATCCATGCTAGGCTTATGCCCCTGAGCTGCCACCTATAAAGGTATCGATATCGGCCCATGCTAGGCTTATTCCCCTGAGCTGCCACTAGTTTTTACAGATTTGCATTACTTAGTTTATTTATCCTTTGAGATTGTTACTTTGGTGGTCATCACTTTATGGTAACTGTAAATAAAAACCTGCCACTAAGAGACATGTAAATAGGCACTTAATGCAACAAAAATGAGGTAGGGAGCTTTTGGCACACAAATGAAGTGTTTAGGAGCTTAAAATAACACATGGGTCTTAATTGTGTAAATGGAGAACTCCTGAAATTTTCAAATGGAGATAGATATGCAGGTTTGATAATAAACATGTATTGAGGTGTTTTGATATGTTAGAGAGTGGGAACAAGGTCGTTTTCTTCATAGGATACAATACACTGTAAGTGGTATAACACTTTGAAAGACAAGTCCTCGCTTATCTTGATCAGGCAACCCAAAATTAGGGTGATACTAGTATGGAATCACTAGTGTTGCATTCATGGCTTGAGACGTTGGTGTTTAGAGGAGGTAAAGTCCCTCTTGTGTCAACGTAGGAGTTAGGTTAACCGTTGTGTGTAGTGTTAAGGGTCCAAGAGTATCACATGTTCTTGGGTTCTTAAGATTATACCAACCAAGGTCTAACTATCTATCCTTTGTTCATTGTAATTTTGTAACCATTTGTGTATCTTGTAATATTCAATCCGTGAGTTGTTGTCTCTTGTTGTTATTGTTCTTATCATATTGTTTTCCACCTTGTTGTGTTGTTGCGGTTTTGGTGTGGTTATACACGTTATTATCTCATCATTGTGTAGCATTCTTTGTTTTGGACTTGTTTCCAACTTGTCTCGGTTTTGTATATTGTGTTGGTAGACTGTTTTTGTGGCTGTTTTGGTACAATCCATGTGGGGAGTGTAGAGATTTCCACATTCCAAGAGGGTGCCGGGATCAAATGAAAAAATTAGCCAAGGTCCTAAGC
Source organism: Capsicum pubescens (assembly GCA_030864215.1). NCBI lineage: Eukaryota > Viridiplantae > Streptophyta > Magnoliopsida > Solanales > Solanaceae > Capsicum > Capsicum pubescens. Next base: position 42,582,383 of record CM061539.1, on the reverse strand, counting down.
CGATGCTATCCCTTTCTTCCCCTAGAATGTCACTCCCACATTTACACACAAAAATATTTTCATACACATAGTCTCTATGAACAAAACTAATTGAAATGTTTTTACCACACAAGAAGTTCAACGAGTCATGTGCCTTATCAAGATCAATTCTATAGACATCATCACTAACTTGAGAATTTTTAAGCACACTATTCACATGCTCAAGTAGTGAACTACATTTAAGAGTAAATTGATCATTATGCACACCAAGAGTACTACCAAGAGTACTCACTTCCGAGACTACACATTCCTTGCCCATAAGAGAGTACTCTCATCTTCCAAGAAGAGATTTCCATCTTGAGGAGGAATGTTGTCACACCATAGTGGGTTAGCATATAGGCTATAGCTTCCAAGACAAGCCATGCCGTCAACATCACTTGCACCACTAGGTTCATTAAGAGTAAATAAACTATCTTCAAACAAGACATTGTGCCTAAAGAGTGAATGATCTAACCCGCGGACAGATTTGGAGCTTTCACTCTCTAAGGAATCATTATCAAGTTTCAAAGATATGTCAAGCACATGATTAACCCTATGAGCTAAACAAACATTAGCTTCTTTAAAACAACATAGGCTCATAGGTTCACTCATTTTTCCTTGGCCAACATCTTTAAATCCTTCACTCACTTGAGATTCATTAATCACATCACACATATCCTCAAGTGGTGGACAAGTTTTACTCACAAGTTGGGCAGCAACTTCCTCCGGGAAGCTCTCAACGCAAGGTGCTTGGACAATTGGATTTTGTGGGTAGACTTTGGGTAGCAATTGGCGTATAATTTCAATGTGCCATTTTATATCTTCAATATTGTCATTGATAAGATCACATGTGGCATTGAAATTATGGGCAGCCATTGTACCTAACAAAAGACACAACAAACAAAGAAAACAAACAAACTTGTTAGTTCAAAAATGTCTCACCCCACACTCTCACTCTCAATTTTTACCTCACACTTGGTTTCACAAGTGTTGAAAGCCGGCTTGTACTTCGTGAGTGATTGAGTGTCGAGTCTACTCTTGCCCCGGAATGGATTTTTGTTTGAAACTCAAACAAAATCTTGTAGGACTTAAGTCAAGAACTAACAACGAATTCAAAAAGATAAAAGTACACAACAAACGTAAACATGAACAAACGGACACAAAGCCAACTTACAAGCTAGTAGGAGATTACTAAGTTGTCAATTAGTGTTCGAACCAACAAACGAACTAAGAGACAATAAAATGAAACTAAGAAATCTAAAATTTGAGCTCGAAAATATTGCGTGAACAGTAGCAGTGATGACATGGCAGCCATGTATTGGTTCGGTTTTATCAAGTGGTTATTCTCAAAGGTTCAAGTCTTGGTCAAAAATTAATTTAGATTGGTGGATTTGTTTTAGGAGGGAAAATAAGTCTTGGAGCCCTTTTCAATTTCAAGTTTTCAAGACTTGACTTTCTTGTACTTCTCCTTAAAACATGGATCCTTAAATCATGGAAAAGTGTTGGAAACTGGTTGAGACTTGATTGATAGGTCCTTGTTGGTTGTAGTGTCTTTCAAGACTAACAAATAATACACCCTTTTCCTTCAACTTTTTGGATTTAGCATTCATTTTATCTTCAACAATATATGAAGGTGGTGATGAACATTAAGAACACAACAACAATGTTTCAAGAACGACAACAACAAGTCCAACACCCAACTACAAGGTCACCTTCGGCCAAGCTACAACAACATCAACACGTCCAAATTCAAATCCATAACAACAACAACAACAACAATTGGCCAAGCTTATGTTCACAACAACAACTTTCAACAAGTTCAAGCTCAAGTTTAGATCTAGACTCAAAGTGTTAGTGGACAAGAAAACTAACACTAGAAACAACAAAAAAAACAAGAACACTACTAGATCTAGACATACAACAAAAAAATCTCGGCCAAGACACAACAAGAACACAATTTTGGCCAAGAACACAAACACGGACAGATTGTTGTTTCTGGAATTTTCAGATTTCAGTTTTTTTTTTTGTAGTTTTCAAGGTCTCAAGCCCAAGATTGATCTTGTTAGAACAAAATCAAAGATGTATTTGATACCAAATTATATGAGAACAACTTGGATTGTACCAAAACAGACACAAAAACAGTCTACAAACACAATACAAAACCGAGACAAGTTGGAAACAAGTCCAAAACCAAGAATGCTACACAATGATGAGATAATAATGTGTATAACCACACCAAAACCGCAACAACACAACAAGGTGGACAATAATATGATAAGAACAATAACAACAAGAGACAACAACTCACGGATTGAAGATTACAAGATACACAAATGGTTACAAGATTATAATGAACAAAGGATAGATAGTTAGACCTTGGTTGGTATAATCATAAGAACCCAAGAACATGTGATACTCATGGACCCTTAACACTACACGGAACGGTTAACCTAACTCCTACGTTAACACAAAAGGGACTTTACCTCCTCTAAACACCAACGTCTCAAGCCATGAATGTAACACTAGTGATTCCACACTAGTATCACCCTAATTTCGGGTTTCCTCATCAAGAGAAGAGAGGACTTGTCTTTCAAAGTGTTATACCACTTACAAATATCATCAAAGTCTAATGAATGAAACCCTAAAAGGTTCTATTTATAGATATTACAAAAATAATTTGAAATGTCCATAATAGCCCTTCAAGATTGGGCTTCCCCTTTAGTGTTTGTAGTGGGATGTTTTTGGTGTGTATTTGGGCCATTAATTACGCTTCTCTTGTACACACACTTTGATACAAAATCAAACCAACAACACCAAGAGCTTCAAGTAGGCTCGGATTTCAGTCCAACAACACAAGAACAACAAGTTTAAGTTTCGGTTTTCCAGTCCAACAACACAAGAACAACAAGATAGATAACAATGCTAGTGAATCGAAAAGAGCCCCACACGGCTTCACTAGACTTTAAGATAACAAAATCAACAACAACAACAAGATAAAGAAAGATAGATAACTTGACATATAACATTCAAGAAACTAAGAACCCTAACATCAAGAGAGGACCCTAAGTCTAATGAATATAAACACCAAGTTCTTACGAGGACCAAGAGGCACTCAACGACCTCAAAACCCTTGTTTCTAGCCAAAGAGACAACACAAGTATCCCTCTACTTGTGAGATAATAGGGACGGCTTCTAAGAGTGGAAGAGAGAGCCGAAATGTTTAGTGTTTTTAGGTTACAAAATCAGCATTCAAAAACTAAGGAATAACTCTCTAACATGTTCTATTTATACTACAAACAAAAGGGGTAAAATGACCCATCCGCCCTTGCTTCTTGTGCCAACCTTGAAGAGTAGTTTATTACACATTAAGACCACTCTTCACACATAAAAACGTTTAGGTCCTTGGTTGGTTCAATCACCAACTCCCTCACGGCCATTTGCATGAACAAAGCTTGGAGTTTTTGTAATTCCCGAGCTTGGCTTTGTGTGAAAGGCCGTGTACCTGTGGAGGCTGCCCCAACCGTATCATCCTCTCCATCTTGAGAGGAATTTGACCTCAAATTCAGCATTTGGTCATCTTCAACCGCATCCACGAGGGAGAGATCACCAATGTTGAAAGTGTTGTGCACTTGATATTCCGGTGGAAGGTCAATCTGGTAGGCGTTGTCATTGATTCTCTCAAGTACTTGGAAAGGACCATCACCCCTTGGCAGCAATTTGGACTTCCTTTGAGCTGGAAACCGATCCTTTCGAAGATGCACCCACACCCAATCTCCGGGTTCAAGCACAAGCCTTCTTCTCCCTTTGTTTACCCTTTTTGCAACCTCTTGGTTCTTCTTTTCAAGCTTGATCCGCACCGTCTCATGCATTTTCTTCATTGCCTCGGCTCTTTTATTTCCATCTAAGCTAGTCATGAGATCACTAGACAAAGGAGTGAGATCTAAAGGGGTAAGGGGATTCAGGCCATAAACACATTCAAAGGGAGTCATTCCCGTGCTCGAATGTATTACCCAGTTGTATGCAAATTCCACCAAGGGTAGGTGATCTTCCCATGAAGTCAGTTTACCTTTAACCATAGAACGTAGCATAGACCCTAAGGTTCTATTTACTACCTCCGTTTGGCCATCGGTTTGTTGGTGGCAAGACGTGGAGAAAAGTAACTTCGTTCCAAGCCTACCCCACATGGACTTCCAAAAGAGACTTAGGAACTTGGAGTCCCTATCGCTCACAATAGTCCTCGGTACCCCGTGAAGCTTTACAACATGTTCAACAAATAATGAAGCTACACTACGAGCATCCTCGGTTTTAGCACATGGAATAAAATGAGCCATTTTAGAGAATCTATCAACAATAACAAAAATGCTATCTCGGCCCTTTCTAGTCCTTGGCATCCCCAAAACAAAATCCATCGAAATGTCCAACCAAGGTCTAAGGGGAGTAGGGAGTGGGGTGTATAATCCTTGAAGTAGGAGACGAGATTTCGCACTCCGGCAGGCCACGCATTGACTACAAATTTTAGTGACGTCTTTGCGCATTTTGGGCCAATAGAAGTTCTCCTCTAAGATTCTGAGGGTCTTGTCTACCCCAAAGTGCCCCATGAGGCCTCCGTCATGGGCCTCCCTCACAAATAATTCCCTCCAAGAACTAGAAGGAACACACAACCTCCTCCCTTTGAACAAATACCCATCGAACCGAGAGTAGGAGGAATGTTCATTCTCCTTAAGCCAACGGTCCCTTCCCCACTCTTCGCATTCCCTAAAAATAGGAGCAAAGGTAGGATCCTCGGGATACAACAACCGCAAGCTCTCAAAACCCATCAATTTCGAAGACAAGGTAGCAACAAGCACATGCTTCCTAGACAAGGCATCGGCAACAACATTTTCCTTTCCCCTTTTGTAATGAATTACATAAGGGAAAGTCTCGATGAACTCAATCCACTTAGCATGACGCCTATTCAACTTGTCTTTGCTCTTAAGGTGTTTCAACAAATCATGATCCGTTCGTATCACAAACTCCTTAGGCCACAAATAATGTTGCCAATTTCCCAAAGCTCTAACAAGGGCGTACAACTCCAAATCATAAGTTGAGTAATTAAGAGTTGCCCCTTTGAGCTTTTCACTGAAATAAGCAACGGGCTTACCTTCTTGCATCAAAACAGCCCCGATGCCAACCCTACTAGCATCACACTCTACTTCAAACATCTTATCAAAATCGGGCAATTGCAATAAAGGCGCTGAGATGAGCGTAGCTTTCAAGGCCTCAAAAGCCCTAGCCTGCTCATCACCCCATTTAAAGGGTCCGTCCTTTCTAATTACCTCGGTCAAGGGGGCTGCTATGGAACTAAATCCTTTGACAAACCTCCTATAAAAGCTTGCCAACCCGTGGAAACTTCGGATTTCTCCAATAGTTTTAGGGGTCGGCCAACTTCGAATAGAGTCTATCTTGGAATCGTCCACTTCCACACCCCTTGAGCTCACGACAAAACCCAAGAATATAACCTTATCAACACCAAAAGAACACTTCTCCATGTTGGCATACAGCTTCTCCTTTCGGAGCACATCAAACACACATCTCAAATGCATTACATAATCATCAATAGACTTACTATACACCAACACATCATCAAAGTAAACCACCACAAACTTTCCAATATAAGGCTTCATTACATGATTCATTAGCCTCATAAAGGTGCTAGGAGCATTGGTAAGGCCGAAGGGCATGACCATCCACTCATATAGACCGAATTTGGTCTTGAATGCGGTCTTCCACTCATCACCGGGTTGCATGCGAATTTGGTGATAGCCACTCCTAAGGTCCACTTTAGAAAACAAACAAGATCCGTGGAGCTCATCTAACATATCATCTAGTCTAGGGATTGGATGACGATACCTTATAGTGATTTTGTTGATGGCTCTACAATCGACGCACATGCGCCAAGTTCCGTCCTTCTTCGGTACCAAAAGCACCGGAACAGCACACGGACTCATGCTTTCCTTGATGTATCCCTTGTTGAGAAGCTCCTCAACTTGTCTTTCAAGCTCCTTAGTGTCCATGGGATTGCTCCTATAGGCCGGTTTGTTTGGAAGTTGTGAACCCGGCACCAAATCAATTTGGTGCTCAATTCCCCGAAGTGGGGGCAATCCTTGCGGAAGTGCTTGAGGAAATACATCTTCATACTCCTGCAACACACAAGAAATCAAAGGGGAAATGGAAGAACTAGTGGGGTTAGTATTAAAACAATGGGCCAAAAGTAACATCGGCTTGTTTTCATCATGGTCCACGAAGAGTTCTTTCCTCCTAGCCAACATCACTACGTTTTCCATCTCCCTTGTCGTTGGGACAGCCTCGGATGTCCCTACTTCCTCACCTACGGCATCCCCCCCCTTTTCTCCCTTTCCGGATTCCTTTCCCTTTCCCTTCAACTCTCTCATCTTTTGATGCCACTCATTTACTTGGGAGGGTGAAAGAGGATGAAGTGTGACCTTTCGGCCATCCTTCTCAAGCGTATACCGGTTGGAACTCCCATCGTGTTTAGTAGACCTATCATATTGCCATGGTCTACCTAACAACAAGTGACATGCTTGCATTGGGATTACGTCACAAAGCACTTCATCGTGGTAGTTTCCCACCTTAAACCGAATCACACATTGCCTTGTGACCTTTAATTCACCACAATCGTTCAACCATTGTAGCTTGTAAGGACTAGTGTGTAGTGTAGTTGGTAGCTTCAAGAAATTTACCATAGCATGGCTCGCAACATTTGTACAACTACCACTATCAATCACCAAGGTGCACACACTCCCCTTTACAAGACACTTAGTATGGAATAGATTTTCCCTTTGACTCGGGTCATCTATCGCCTTACTAATCATGACACGTCTAACCACAAAGTTTGGAACCACACACTCCCCTTATTGTGGATAGACATCTTCACTACCATCTACTTCATCATCATTCGGCCCATTTTCAGCTCCCTCTCCATCTTGAGGCTCGGCCTCATCCTCCCCCCTTTCGGAAACCACCTCCTCACCAAGGTAGTACACTTTCCCTTCTCGTAGGATCACATTGCACCGGTTCGGACATTCATTGGCCTTATGCCCCCAACCTTGGCACTTGAAGCATTGGAACCCCTTTGGGTTGGGATATTTGTGAGCCTCTGGTTTCGGAGGGAATTTAGGGACTGTTTTGGACTAGGGCAGCTTCGTAGGGGCGGGTTGGTCCTTGTTTTTGGGCCAACCCGAGGGGGTTTGTACCCTTGCCTTGAAGGATGATCTCTCCTTAAGTTCCCTTTCAATCTCAAGGGCCGCTTGGAATATACCGTCAATGGTTTCAAACCGGTGAAGGGTCAAATGAGTGGAGATCTCTTTGTTCAACCCACACTTGAACCGGATGATGTCGTGACTGATTTGCTCCCCACGATGATCAAGTTTCAACATGAGTTGTTGGAACTCGTCAAAATAGGCCATCACACTCTTTCCTCCTTGCCGCAAGCCATATAATCTAGCAAGCAACTCATGACGATATCTCTCGGGAAGGTATCGTTGTCTCATCAAATACCTCAACCGATACCAAGGTGGTGGCTGCCCATCAACTAATTCATTACCAAATCGTTTAACATACTCCCACCAAGTGTTAGCATAGCCCTCGAGGTGAGCTATAGCGTAGCAACTCTTCTTTTCTTATGAGATGTCATTAACTTGGAAAACTTTGTCACAAGCCGATTCCCAAGTTAAGTAGGTCTCGGGGTCACTTTCACCCTTAAAGATGGGTAGGCTCAACTTGATGGTGTTGATGCCTACGTCTCTCTCTTGGTGTCGGTTTCCCCTATCTCCATACCCCCGGTATCTCCTAGGTTCTCCTCGACCCCCTCTTAACTCCTCCTCCCTCATATAAGCATCATCAAAGGCTCCATCTCCTTCATACTCCTCTCTACCGTATCCTTCCAAGTGGGCTGGTCGGCCTTGGCCATTTTGATTCGGAGGATTTGGAATTTGCGGTCTTTGGGTTAATGGAGCTTGGAATGGAGGGTTCGGATTTAGTGGAGGTACTTGGCGTCCAAATCCCTCTTGTGGAATTGGAGGGGCTTGGAAATGTAGTGGTCTAGTGGGGTCTCGGTTTGGAGGAAAATAGGTAGTTTGGCTTGCGGTATTTAGTGGAGCTTGGGGTGAATTTAGCATTTGGTGGACTGTTTCGGGGGTGATGGTTGCGGAGGAGGTCCTATCATGACCATTGGTAGATACATGTAGAGGAGTAGAAGGACGAGAGTTCCTTTGACTCTCCACTTGTTCTAATCTCCCACTAATAGTCGACAATTCCCCCTTTATTGCTGCCAAGTCCCCTCTCACGGCCCCAAATTCCGAATTCAACCTTTCAAGTGTCCGGGTAACGGCCTCAAGAGTGACCCTGATAGAATCAAGGTCATTAGTATCCACATTATGAGACGTAGCTCCTTCCATTGTCAAGGTATTATCCGCTTTAGTTCACCACAAGTTCGTGTTCCACAAGTGTTGTATAATTGGGTAGTAACCGTGAAATTTTTAAGGTATGAGTAAGCTCTTATCCGGAATGGATTCTTGTTTTGAAGACACAAAGAATTCTTGCCGGACTAGAGTCAAAAATCAGCAATTCATTCAAACGAATAAAAGTACTCAAATAATCGTTGACACGAACAAACGGTTCAAGGAACTAGTTGACAACCTAGTAGGAATGTACTAGTTTGTTAATTAGTTCTAGGACCAAGTAAGGGAAACCAAGGATCAACAATTAGAAACCAAAGAATATCCTAAGTTGAGCTTATAGTGACGTGGCAGCATGCAATGGTTCCACACGTTCTTCTTCTCTTTTTTTTTGTGTTAATATTCACACAACTTGTTATAGTTTGCAAAGTGTTTTGGTGGGAAAAATAAAATCTTGTAGTATTTCACCCTTTTCAAACTCAAGAAAGTGAGGTTTGGTTGACTAATCCCACAAAACAAGGCTCCTTGAATTAGGGAAAAGTGATTGACAAGACTAGAAGGTGATGGGTGCAAGTCTTTCACAACAACTTTATAGCTTGTCTTACAACTTGAGCACACAACAAGATGAACAAGATGAACAAGTTCAAAAGATGAACACCTCAACAAACTTCATCAACTTCTTTAGCACATAATCACACAACCACCGATTTTTCTTTTGGTTATCAACAACACACAACTTTCGGCCACTTCAAGTCACTACACAATGTTCAAGTTTTCAAGCTCAACTTTTGGATCTAGACACCTTAGTGTTGGTGAGAAAGAAACCAACACTATAAACTCACTAAACAAGCAAAATAACACCTAGATCTAAACATACAACATCATTCTTGGTTTCAACTTTTAATGGACAGATTTTCAGAATTTCTTTTTGGTGTTGTTTGTTTAAGCCGTGAACTAGCCCAAGATGGGTTATGTTGGAACACAACCGGTCTCGCTCTGATACCAAATGATACAAAATCAAACCAACAACACCAAGAGCTTCAAGTAGGCTCGGATTTCAGTCCAACAACACAAGAACAACAAGTTTAAGTTTCGGTTTTTCAGTCCAACAACACAAGAACAACAAGATAGATAACAATGCTAGTGAATCGAAAAGAGCCCCACACGGCTTCACTAGACTTTAAGATAACAAAATCAACAACAACAACAAGATAAAGAAAGATAGATAACTTGACATATAACATTCAAGAAACTAAGAACCCTAACATCAAGAGAGGACCCTAAGTCTAATGAATATAAACACCAAGTTCTTACGAGGACCAAGAGGCACTCAACGACCTCAAAACCCTTGTTTCTAGCCAAAGAGACAACACAAGTATCCCTCTACTTGTGAGATAATAGGGACGGCTTCTAAGAGTGGAAGAGAGAGCCGAAATGTTTAGTGTTTTTAGGTTACAAAATCAGCATTCAAAAACTAAGGAATAACTCTCTAACATGTTCTATTTATACTACAAACAAAAGGGGTAAAATGACCCATCCGCCCTTGCTTCTTGTGCCAACCTTGAAGAGTAGTTTATTACACATTAAGACCTCTCTTCACACATAAAAACGTTTAGGTCCTTGGTTGGTTCAATCACCAACTCCCACACGGCCATTTGCATGAACACAGCTTGGAGTTTTTGTAATTCCCGAGCTTGGCTTCGTGTGAAAGGCCGTGTACCTGTGGAGGTTGCCCCAACCGTATCACACTTGGACAACTTCAATACACACCCACAAGAGTCCATCTACGTGATCTCACTCGTATCAGAAAGAGTACCAAATAGAGTATGCCTTACATACCTGGTTATATAACTTCGAAACTAACCTGACTTGACTTCCCGCATTTTATATTACTTATCTACAATAGAATATATGGTAAACTAGTATTAGCAACCAACCAACATGTTTAGGCTACTTAACTTCACCAAAACAGTAACCGGGTAGTACACACGTAATCTATCAATCAAGGGCGTTATTTTAACCCTTTCCTCCTCCAATTACATCCACATACCACAGATGTCCTCATAAGATCACCAAAACCACATCAGCTTCGTTACACCCTCCAACCAACACACAAAATAAATTGGGCAGTAACAAATGCAACAATTAGTTTGGTGGTGTACCACCACACCTTTCTTCTATATTTCATTACAAACTAACCACACCTTTCTCCAACATCAACCTGACAGCTCATAACACAAACACACAAAACAGTCCGCAAACAACACCTCAATCATCCTTTAATAACAACCAAATATGTTCAATCCTCTACCAACACATGTAGATAGAAAAAGGACAAAAGTGGACAGCAAACATACCTTGATTTCCTTGTTAGTTTAGCCTCTTAATTTGTATCTCTTCAATAGCTTAATCCCTTCACACATACACCAAATGAGAAAGAAAGAAATCCCTTAATAACTAAGAATAATGGACTGTCCAACTTATAGAGAGGGTTGTCCAGAAATTAATCTTGAAGAACACATAGTTTCGTTAGTACAAGATGATGACTTGCCCACTTACCTTTATCTTGGGAGGAAGGTCAATTCCAAGAACCCTTGTGGGAATATAGGGTTACTTCATATCCAAGAGAGAACAAGAGAGAAAAACCTAGAAGCTGAAATTTTTGTCTAAGTTAAAAATGAGCAAAAATTGCTGATTTCAATCTATATAAAGGAGCTGCTCTTTGGCCGAATTTCTTGACCCTTTTTGTCCCATATTTTATCAAGTGAATGATGTATCTACTTGCCCAATATATTGGGATTTTGTGGATCCAAAGTTATTGGGCCTTAGCCACCCATTTTCCCTTCTTTTCTTCTCTTTAACGCCTTGGCAGATTTGAGTATTGGACCTTTTTACCCATTTTATTTCTCTTCTATTCAATTTGATCCAAATGAGTACATTACATTAGTATAGGCCCAAATCTGGTCCATAGCCATATGTCCATTAATTTGGTCCAAATAGCCATAGCTTAATTAAGTCAAGCAAGCACCTAATATTTTGTTCCATTTTCAGCTCCTAATCCCTTTAATCTAACCTTAAACTTATACACACTTGGTCACTTTAAACTTCAGATTCAAAAACTAGCTTACGATCCCAAGTTTAAATAGTTGTATCGACGTTAACTTGGTCGTATCACATAAAAACTGCACGGGCAGCATATATAATTCTATCTATGCCATTAATACTTGCATAACAAACCTCACCCGTTACCTATCCTATAATACCATACCAGGTTCCATATAATTAGAATAAGTACAAGCAAAATACGGGATGTTACAAAATGATAGCCTAAAGGGTATGAAACTCACGAAATGGACTAACAAGATGCAAATTCCAGAAACTAAGAAAGAGAAAACAACACATAGAATGGAGATGAAGAAGAGGAATACTTGAAATTTAAAGATAGATAGAAAGACACTAGAAGATGTTTCAAAATCTTCAACACACCTCACAAATAAGAGTTCAAACCTTCCTCTTAGGTGACCCACAAAGGAAACACTCTTCCTCAAACCACCTTTCTTGCCAAATTATCAAAAACAAGTGAAACCCTAACTTCAAATGTTCTTGGACCTTAGTTTCGGATTCTAAGACCTAAATCTAGAGAGTAAAACTACAATATAAGAGTAATATCAAATTTCATCCAAGTGTAATGAAAAGAAAAGTAAAATGGCCTATTTATACTATTACATTTAATGGACAAAAATGCCCTTAATAAGGGAGGGAATTTGGGGCGCCTCTTGAGTGTTGTTTTGGAGTGCATAATGACTTCAATTCCCTTCACTTGAGGTGCCTCTTGAGTGTATAAGTTCTCTTCCTTTCTTCTCTTGACCAAGGCTTCAAAAGCTCTGAAAAGTCTTGAATTGATTTCCAATTCCGAAGCCTCAATCCTTAGACCATACTTTGTGGTTTTGATGCTCCTTGTGTTTGTATCATCCTCTCCATCTTGAAGGAATTTCTCCTCAAATTCAGATCTTGCAAAACCAAAGAGAGAGCAAAAATAAACACAAAATCCCCTTGGTAGGAGTGTTAGCATTAGTACCACACTTATATCATCAACCCATGGTTCCTCTCACTTAACATACATCCACATATCCTTAGTTTTTAACATAAAAAGCTTAGCATAAAGGGTACCAAAGACATGAATAGCCTCATTATCAGGAATAAGTGAGCATGACCAGCAACTATAACCTTCACATCTCAAGAGTATTCCAGGGTCAAATGGGAGCAAATGATAAAGGTTTAAGTCTAGATCGCCCCTTCCTTTCACTAGGTTACCAAGTTCAGAATCATTCAAGACATTATCCACCACTAGGATAAACACAACGTCACTATGAACAAGATTAATATAATGGTTTTCATTACACAAGTTCAATGGACCATGTTCAATATCAAGACCATCATTACTAGCATCAACACTAACTTGGAAGGCTATACACGAAATTGGTACTAAAGGTAACAAAAACCAGCAAGCAAACAAGAGAAAAACAACACAATAGAAGGAGATAGAGAAGAAAAATTGCATGAAATTAAAGATAGATATAAAGAACCTTACTTCCACCAATGAACAGCACTAGAAGGTGTATCAAACCTTCAAACACACATCACCAATGTAGGCTCAAACATTCCTCTTAGGTGACCCAAAGGACTCACACTTCCTCAAGCACACCTTTCTTGCCAAATAATCCAATACAAGTGAAAAGCCAATTCCAAATGTATTAGGATTCAAGTTTCAGATTCCCTCTCTTAAGGAGAAGAGAAAGAATACAAACTAACACTAAGATTACAATCTAAAAGTCACTCAATTCATTATATCAAAATTAAGGAAAATAAGAGCTAAGGTGCCTATTGATACTTATTACAAACAATGACAAAAATACCCTTAATGAAGGGTGCTCCTTTGGAGTAATAAGGCCATTAAAAGACAATAATATCCCTAACTTTGGGTGCCTATTGGGTAAAAAATTCCTTTTTACCCTTCAAGTGAGGCGCCTCTTGAGTGTATGGATTTCCTTCTCCTCCTTCAACTTGACAAGACTTTAAAAAGGCTCCAAACACTTGCCAATTCCAAAGCTTGAGCCTTTGACCATGCCTTGTATCCTTTTGTGCTCTTCATGCTTGTATCATCCTCTCCATCTTGAAAGGAATTTGTCCTCAAATTCACACCTTGTAAAACTAAAGAAAGGGAAAATAAACACACAATCCTCATGATAGGAGGGTTAGCATTAGCATCATAAGTGAGGTAAACATACCAAGGGGGTACACTCTTACAATACAACCAACCATCCTTTGGGAGGAGTAAGAAAATCTGACCACTAACATCACAAAGGATAGGAAAATCTGTCACGCCTCAACTCCTATTGGGGCGGACAGGCACTTGTAGCCGTAAAGGCCCGAGAGAGCCAATTTATAACCTTGCACTTCTCATGCATGTAACTATGACAACCAAAGGTTCTAACCAACATGATATTATGTATCGATGAGAATAATTACATATGCAAGCACAAACTTATATATACAACACTAGGCCGTTGGGGCCACCACGTCTAAAGACAAATACTACCATAACTTTACAATAGTCTACAAAGGCTCTAAAAGAAACATATACTTAGTTAGGGTCGGGAAAAACCCCCGCCCTACTCTTAACCTTCTGCACAATACCAAAATATATGGAACAGACTCGGAAAGCCCCGAATCAAACTGGGTCTCACCAATAGTCACCGGATAGCTGTGCTCCTAATAAGGTGTATGAACTGAAGTACTTGTGCCTGCAGCATGAAATACAGGTCCCCCATGAGGGACGTCAGTACGAAAATATGTACTGAGTATGCAAGGCTGAAGGTAACAACACATGATACAAAAACTCAATAGAAATGAGATATAAGTAGTACTAGTAGACTACCTTTATATATAATTATGATAATACATACATTACGTTCCTTTCTTCATTTTTACCTTCTTACTTCATAATCTTTATAAGCCATATATCATGCAAATGACTAGCTGATCAGTGGTAAATAGATAAATTAGGATCGGCCCATGCTAGGCTTATGCCCCTGAACCTACATATAAAGATTGGGATCGGCCTATACTAGGCTTATGCCCCTGAGCTGCCACCCACATATAAAGGTATCGAGATCGGCCCATGCTAGGCTTATGCCCCTGAGCTGCTACTCGTTTTACAGATTTATGTTACTTAGTTTATTTCGCCTTTGAGATTGTTACTTTGGTGGTCATCACATTATGGTGACTTGAAGGAATAACCTGCTACTAAGAGACGTGTAATTAGGCACTTAATGCAATTATAATGAGGTAGGGAGCTGTTGGCATACAAATGAAGTGTTTAGGAGCTTAAAATAACACATGGGTCTTTATTGAGTAAATGGAGAACTTCTGAAACTTTCAAATGAAGATAGATGTGAAGGTTTAATAATGAACACGTATTGAGATGTTTTGATATGTTAAAGAGTGGGAACAAGGTCGTTGTCTTCATAGGATACAATACGCTGCTATTAGGCGTCACTTGTTACAGGACAACCTTGGAAACTTGATGGAACAAATGTTCGATTTCATGCCAAAGAGTACCAAATAGAGTATGCCTTACATACCTGGTTATATAACTCCAAAACTAACCCGACTTGAATTCCTGCCTTTTAGATGACTTATCTACAATAGAATATATGGTAAACTAGTATTAGCAACCAACCAACATGTTTAGGCTACTTAACTTCACCAAAACAGTAACCGGGCAGTAAACACGTAATCTGTCAATCAAGGGCGTTATCTTAAACCTTTTCTCCTCCAATTACACCCACATACCATACATGTCTTTATAAGATCACCGGAACCACCTCAGCTTCATTACATCCTCCAAACAACACACAAAAATACATTGGGCAGTAAACAAAGGGCAATAATTAGTTCGGTGGTGTACCACCACACCTTTCTTCTATATTTCTTTACAAACTAATCACACCCTTCTCCAACATCAACGTTGCAGCCCATAACATGAACATACAAATCAGTCCACAAAACAGTCCCAAATCACTCTTATTGTAACAACCCATTATTAAACTCATCATCACTTGAGTTCTCAATAACAACACATCGATAACTCTCTTTCAAATTCATATACAAGGAGAACAAAATGGAGAAGTCATCTTACCTCAATTCTGCAACTTATTCCTTTAATTGAACTCTTCAAGATCTTGAACTTTCCTTCACACTTTAAACCAAAGAAGAAAAGAGAAGTTCTTTAATATCAAAGAAAAGTGAGCAGATTGCTTGTTATATATTCTGCCATATATTTATAATTAAGCACTAATAATATCTTTTCATAATCTTCCATGAGATAATTAAACAAAAACTAAAGGGTTTTCACTTACCTTGGGCTGCAAAAGTAAGGGTTTCTTCAAGAACCCTAAAAAGAGTTTTAGGGCTGCTGTTCTTAACCTTTGTTAAGAAAGAGAGAAAATTGAAGTTTAAATTGGTGAAATTGTGTTTAAAATGAATAGAATTGGCAGAAATATTGAGCTTATATTGGTCCCTCTAGAACCTTTCTTATTGACCTAATTTTCAGCCACAAATTAGTCCAAGTAGGTGATGCACCTACTTAAGGGTCCAAACTGCTGAAACTTCAAAGTAGGTGACGCTCCTACTTGCTTAATTTCTTGTTGGGCTCAATTATATTTGGGCCTTGGCAGATTGTGTGTGTTGGGCCTTATACCCATTTTCTTCCTCTTCCATTTAATTTTGGCCCAAATGAGTACATTACATTGCCAAAATCTGGTCCATAGCAATATGTCCATTAATTTGGTCCAAATAGCTCAAGTAGGTCACTCACCTACTAGCTTAATTAAGTCCAGCAAGCACCTCAATATTTTGTTCAATTTTCAGCTCCTAATACCTTTAATCTAAACTTCAACTAAACACACTTGGTCACTTTAAACTTCAGATCCAAATACTCGCTTAAGATCCCAAGTTTAAATTGTTGTATCGACTTAACTTGGTCGCATCACATAGAACTGCACGGGCAGCATCTATAATCCTATCTACACCACTATCACTTGCATAACAATCTCATCCGTTACTATACCACAAGGCTATAAAAGGTTCCATATAATTAGAACAAGTACAAGCAAAATACGGGATGTTACATCCTTCCCTCCTTAGAAACATTCGTCCTCGAATGTTAGCATAATTGTCCAATCAAAACAAGTTCAAGACTAATTTTAATATCCCTATTATCACATAGTACCTACATATATTACACTTACTTGTTATTTCTCCAATTCAGCATCTTGGACTTTTTCTTCGTATTTGAATAAATGGGGGTACTTGGATTTCATCGCTTCTTCAGCTTCCCATGTGATCTCTTCTACTTGCTGATTCCTCCAAAGCACTTTTACAGAAGCTATTTCCTTATTCCTCAACTTCTTAACCTGTCGATCTAGAATAGCAATAGGTATTTCCTCATAGGTGAGATCTTCTGTAATTTGTACATCTTCAGTAGGGGTAATATGAGATGGATCTCCAATGCACTTTTGAAGCATTGAGACGTGAAATACCGGATGAACTGTTGAGAGCTCTTGAGGTAGCTCTAATTCATAAGCGACTTGGCCAAACCTCCGAGTAATCTTATATGGGCTTATATAACGTGGACATAGTTTTCCTTTCTTACCAAATCTCATAACTCCCTTCATTGGTGACACCTTCAAGAATACCCAATTATCTATAAAAAACTCTAGCCCCCTCCTTCTAACATCTGCATATGACTTGTGTCGACTTTGGGCTGTTTCTAGCTGCTGTTGGATCACTTTAACCTTTTTCCATATCTTGATGAACAAGATCTGGCCCGAATAAGACAGTTTCACCTACTTCAAACCATCCAATTGGTGATCTACACTTTCTTCCATACAAAGCTTCATATGGTGCCATTTTGATACTTGAATGATAACTATTGTTGTAGGCAAACTCGATGAGAGGTAAATGATCATCCCAACTACCTTTAAAGTCCAATACACAAACTCGTAGCATATCTTCAAGTGTTTGAATGGTACGTTTTGCTTGTCCATCTGTTTGAGGGTGAAAAGTTGTACTTAGATTCACTTGTGTTCCCAAATTTCTCTGGAAAGACTTCCAAAAATTTGCAATAAATTGAGCTCCTCGATCTGATATAATAGAGATTGGAACTCCATGTAGTCGAACTATCTCCTTAATATATAATTTGGCATATTCTTCAACTGTGTAAGTGGTCCTAACCGGTAGAAAGTGCACTGATTTGGTAAGCCTATCAACGATCACCCATATGGAATCAAACCTTCGATATGTACGAGGAAAACCAGTGATGAAATCCATGTTGATCATGTCCCACTTCCAGATTGGAAGATCTATACATTGCATATAACCCCCGGGCTTTTGGTGCTCTACCTTAACTCTTTGACAATTTGGATATTCGGCTACAAATTTTGCAATGTTCTTCTTCATGTCACCCCACCAATACATTCCCTTCAAATCATCATACATTTTAGATGACCCTGGATGGATGGAATACCTTGAATGATGTGCCTCTGTCATAATCCTCTTTCTTAGTTCATCTACATTTGGCACACACAATCTGTTTTGGCACCGAAGTACACCCCCTTGAGTAAGCTCAAATGCGTTTGTCATACCATATTGCACATTCTCCTTAAGCTGTAACAGAATAGGATCTGCATGATTCTTCACTTTTACTTCAGTTACTAATGAAGATTCTGCCGCATTATGCACAATAAGCCCCTCATCTGGAGTTTCAAGAAGGCGAACCCCCAAATTTGCTAGTTGGTGTAGATCCTTAGTCATCCCTTTTCTTTCTATAAGATGGATCCATAGCCTTACGACTTAACGCATCTGCCACCACATTTGCTTTTCCCGGATGATACAAGATATCAACATCATAGTCTTTTAATAATTCAAGCCATCTTCTTTGTCTCAAATTTAGGTCCTTCGGATTAAAGATTAATGCAAACTCTTGTGGTCAGTATATATGTCAACATGAATCCTATAAAAATAGTGAAGCTATATCTTTAAGGCAAATATAACCGCCGCTAGCTCTAGATCATGCGTCGGATAATTCTTCTCATGTGGCCGCAATTGTCTTGAGGCATATGCTATAACTTTACCACACTGCATCAATACACACCCTAAGCCAATTCTTGAAGCATCACAATACACTACATACCCTTCTGTGCCTTCTGGAAGTACCAATACGGGTGTAGAAGTCAACTTATTCTTCAGATCTTGGAAACTTTTTTCGCATGCATCATTCCATTGGAACTTGGATGCTTTGTGTGTTAGATTTGTTAAAGGTGCAGAAATTGAAGAAAATCCTTCAACAAACCTTTATAATAACCTGCCAACCCAAGGAAACTACGAACCTCCGTAGGCGTTATAAGTCTTGGCCAGTTCTTCACGGGTTCTATCTTTTGAGTATCAACCTTTATCCCTTCATCAGATACAATATGACCTAAGATTGGGATCGGCCTATGCTAGGCTTATGCCCCTGAGCTGCCACCCACATATAAAGGTATCGAGATCGGCCCATGCTAGGCTTATGCCCCTGAGCTTCCACTCGTTTTATAGATTTACGTTACTTAGTTTATTTAGCCTTTGAGATTGTTACTTTGGTGGTAATCACATTATGGTGCCTTGAAGGAATAATTTGCTACTAAGAGACGTGTAAATAGGCACTTAATGCAACAAAAATGAGCTAGGAAGCTGTTGGCATGCAAATGAAGTGTTTATGAGCTTAAAATAACACATGGGTCTTAATTGAGTAAATGGAGAACTTCTGAAACTTTCAAATGAAGATAGATGTGCAGGTTTAATAATAAACACGTATTGAGATATTTTGATATGTTAAAGAGTGGGAACAAGGTCGTTGTCTTCATAGGATACAATACGCTGCTTAGGTGTCACTTGTTACAGGACAACCTTGGAAACTTGATGGAACAAATGTTCGATTTCATGCCAAAGAGTACCAAATAGAGCATACCTTACATACCTGGTTATATAACTCCAAAACTAACCCGACTTGACTTCCTGCCTTTTAGATTACTTATCTACAATAGAATATATGGTAAACTAGTATTAGCAACCAACAAACATGTTTAGGCTACTTAACTTCACCAAAACAGTAACCAGGCAGTAAACACGTAATCTATCAATCAAGGGCGTTATCTTAACCCTTTTCTCCTCCAATTACACCCACATACCATACATGTCCTTATAAGATCACCAGAACCACCTCAGTTTTATTACACCCTCCAAACAACACATAAAAACACATTGGGCAGTAAACAAGGGCAACAATTAGTTCGGTGGTGTACCACCACACCTTTCTTCTATATTTCATTACAAACTAATCACACCCTTCTCCAACATCAACATGGCAGCCCATAACATGAACATACAAAACAGTCCACAAAACAGTCCCAAATCACTCTTATTGTAGCAACCCATTATTGAACTCATCATCACTTGAGCTCTCAATAACAACACATCAATAACTCTCTTTCAAATTCATATACAAGGAGAACAAAATTGAGCAGTCACCTTACCTCAATTCTGCAACTTATTCCTTTAATTAAACTCTTCAAGAGCTTAAACTTTCCTTCACACTTTAAACCAAAGAAGAAATAAGAAGTTCTTTAATATCAAAGAAAAGTGAGCAGATTGCTTGTTCTATATTCTGCCATATATTTATAACTAAACACTAATAGCATCTTTTCATAATCTTCCATGAGATAATTAAACAAAAAATAAAGGTTTTTCACTTCAAGGGCTGCAAAAGTGAGGGTTTCTTCAAGAACCCTAAAAGGAGTTTTAGGACTGCTATTCTTAACCTTTGTTAAGAAAGAGAGAAAACTGAAGTTTAAATGGGTGAAATTGTGTTTAAAATGAATAGAATTGGTAGAAATATTGAGTTTATATTGGGCCCTCTAGAACCTTTCTTATTGACCTCATTTTCAGCCACAAATTAGTCCAAGTAGGTGATGCACCTACTTAAGGGTCCAAGCTGCTGAAACTTCAAAATAGGTGATGCACCTACTTGCTTAATTTCTTGTTGGGCTCAATTATATTTGAGCCTTGGCACATTGTGTGTGTTGGGGCCATATACCCATTTTCTTCCTCTTCTATTTAATTTGGGCCCAAATGAGTACATTACATTGCCCAAATCTGGTCCATAGCAATATGTCCATTAATTTGGTCCAAATAGCTCAAGTAGTCACTCACCTACTAGCTTAATTAAGTCCAGCAAGCACCTCAATATTTTGTTCAATTTTCAGCTCCTAATCCCTTTAATATAACCTTCAACTTATACACACATGGTCACTTTATACTTCAGATCCAAATACTAGCTTAAGATCCCAAGTTTAAATAGTTGTATCGACTTAACTTGGTCGCATCACATAGAACTGCACGGGCAGCATCTATAATCCTATCTACACCATTAACACTTGCATAACAATCTCATCCGTTACTATACCACAAGGTTATAAAAGGTTCCATATAATTAGAACAAGTACAAGCAAAATACGGGATGTTTCAAAATCCGACCACTAACATCACAAAGGACACACTTAAAGCAAACATCAATGAGTGGAGAATACAATCTGAAACAAACACATATGTCACTTATTTTCAAGGGAAGGAAAACATTCAAA
The DNA here is from genome assembly GCA_030864215.1 of Capsicum pubescens. Lineage (NCBI taxonomy): Eukaryota > Viridiplantae > Streptophyta > Magnoliopsida > Solanales > Solanaceae > Capsicum > Capsicum pubescens. The sequence continues at coordinate 42,561,169 of CM061539.1, read as the reverse complement.
ATTAGACATCTACGGCTAAGAAAGGTTCCCTTAACAACACATATTTCATCACTCAAAGGTTGTTCACACTTGACATATACCCACATACCTTGGTATTAGACATGAAGATCTTAGCATAAAGGATACCAAGGAAGTGAATAGAATCAATAGTAAAAGATAATGGGAATGAACCAAAATTACACCTTCCATAACTCAAAAATATTCTGGGGTCAAATGGGAGTAGAAGACAAAGGGTTACTCCGAGGTGACCCACTCCTTTCAGTAGGCTACCAAACTCACAATCATCATCATTCAAGCAAGGAATACAGCCACCAAAATTACTACCTCTACATAATACCAATTCAAAATTAACATGGTCATCATCATAGGCAAAGAGGTAGTATAGAAAGGAATCAAGTGTGAAGCCATCACCCAAGGTGCTATCATCTACAAGGGGGTCATTGATACCAAAACTCCCCAAGAACACAACAACACAAACACCAAAATCAGTCCACTAGTTCAAGAACTATGGACCCTTTTGATGACCTCTCTCGGATTCGCAAGAATAACAAGAAGGGAAGTGATATCAAGAGTAAAACACACTAAAACAGCAACAACACTTGATGAACAAGATGCAATAACAACAACACACGGTTACAAGACAAGAACACAAACGGATTACATAGATATAGATAAACGATTACAAGAAAGTAAAGATAGATAGATAGACCAAGGGATGGTCTAATATTAACAACCCAAAAGCTTATTCCACTTTTGGACCTTTAATATCACACACAACCTAAACCTATCTCTTACGTGACCTCAAGGTAACCGAAATTCCCAAGCAATCTCCGTTTCTAAGCAAATGATCAACACAAGGATTCCACCTTGCTAAAGACTCTCAAAGAGGCTACAAAAAATATTTTCCAAAAATCTCCCAAAAATGACCTAATGAGGTTCTATTTATACCTAGGTTAACTTATTACAAATGACTAAAAAACCCTTGCAAAGGGCGGATGAATAGTGAATGCGGATGAACAGTGAAATGAACAGCGAAATAGTTTTGGAGCTTGTGGGACTTGTTCTCTACACTTCAAAGCTTGTTCCTTGGATGGGAAGCCCCCCGAGCTCGAGTCTTGACGCATTAGACCCCGATCATGATCGTACCCGTATCATCCTCCCCTCCTTAGAAAGGATTCATCCTCAAATCCGAAACTTGCAAAGTAATAGGAAGGACAAGCAAACAAAAGTTCCTTAAGGTATGAGGGTTAGGATTAGTGTAATCAATCATAGAATCTTGCCAAGGTGGCTTAAACTTCACATATACCCAAACATTCCTCTTACCCGAATACCCTACCAAGGAAGAATCAACTAATTTATCCACATAAGTGTGACAAGAAACAAGGAACAAGCGTCGCTTATCAAGTGAAAAATATAGACTCTTCTTGGAACAACAATTAGACTTGAAAGCTGAGAGAGGAAAGCCATATACTCCATGCATATTCAAGTCATTCCAAAAGACATCCTCATCACCACACTTCAAATGATCACCAGAATCAAATGGGTAGAGTGTCCATGGGCACGGGTTGGGAATACATTTTCTTACCCCAATACTACTACAATAATGATCACATTTCCCCTCTATACTATCATGGTCAATAACAAAAACAACTAAAGGGTCATCCTTAGTCATTCGGCCAACATGTTCAACATCATCATTTTCACACACAAGTTGGTCTTCATGACTTCCATAAGACAATGTACTACCACTTTCCACGATGGCTTCAACACTAGGTGAATCAGCTAGTGTATCCACAATCTCAAGTTGTACATTATCATCACAAAACAAAGGCACATTCGGCTCACTTAAAGACAAACTATCATTCAAACTTAGTTGGCTATTATCCTCATTCACTAGAGTTCAAAAGTTAGTTTGATTACCTTGTAGCTCATATGGAGCATGGACACTTAAGGGAATTTGATTAGGAAGGCTTGGATACTCCATCAAGTTATCCAACTTCTTGCACAGAGAGCCTTCCGTCCCTTCCAATCTTCCTTCCATTCTGCCCATTATTTGCCTATCTATGGCATCAAGTATTGCCATGATGGATTTAACCCAACTAGGCATTTTAGCTTCATTCTCCATTGTACCCATCAAGAGCTACTAAGAAAACAACAAGAAAACAACAAACACATTAAAGATTAGCAAAAATCAGTCCACAATTCGTCACAAAACAGTCCACAATGCATCTCAAAATAGTCCACAATCCCTCACTTTCACACTTTGAATTTTTCACTCTATTGGCTTTACAAGTGTTGATAACTTGCTTATACTCCAATGAGGTTACTTGGTCCCAATTGTGGCTCGAGGTCGGAGTAGATTCTTGTTTGAAATGACTCAAATAAGTAATGTACGAACTTGAACCAAAAAAGATACTACGACTCAAAAATGAGAAAAGCACACAACAAACAACGTTAACACGAAGAACGTACACAACACTAACTTACAAGCTAGTAGGGTATTACTAGGTTGTCAATTAGTGTCGAGCAAACAAACAAAACTAGGAAACAATAAAATGAAACTAAGAAATCTAAAATTTGAACTCAAAAATGTTGTGTGAACAGTATTTTAGTGACGTGTCAGTCGACTATTGGCCTCAAGTTTTATCAAAATTTTATTTCCCAATTTCAAGTCTTGATCAATATACAATTTGGAATTGGTGGATTTGGTTAATGGAGGGAAAAGTGGTCCTGGAGCCTTTTTGTTCAAATTTCAAAAATAAAACTTGACTTCTTTGAACTTTCTCCTTGAAACAAGGTCCTTAAATCAAGGAAAAGTAGATGAAAAGTCTTTGAAGTGATAGGCACAAGTCTTTAACTAAGAACTACTACAAGCTTGTCTTTCACCTTTTTAGATCTAGTTTGCACTTTAAGGATTAACAAGATGATGAAAGAGTGAAGAACCTTAAGAACACAACAACAACTCCAAGAACAACAACAATTTCAGTTTCCATCTCCACTACAACAAAACCATCAAATCGGCCAAGGTTTAGGTAACAACAACATCCAACTTGGCCACACCTTGTTTACATCAATAACTTCAACAAGTTCAAGTTCAATCTTTGATTTGGAGACTTTTTAGTGTTGATGAGAAAGAAACCAACACTAGAAACACTCTAAACAAACAAAAGACTACAAGTTCTAGACACACAACAAACAAATCTTGGCCAAGATAACAACAACACAATTTTCGACCAAGAACACAAAATGGACAGATTGCTATTTTTCTAGATTTTTCAGTTTTGAACACTTTTTTTTTTGAAATTTTCTAACAAGAAAGCCCAAGATTGATATTTTAGGAACAAAATCAAGCCATGCTTTGATACCAAATGATACGGAAAAAACAGCGGAAACACGAAATAAACACCAAATCATTGGTGGGTTTTGAGGAGTGTGAATTCCCTTGGTCCACCTAAGAGGAAGGTTTGAGCTTCTATTGGTGAGGTGTGATTGATGGTTTGATACACCATCTTTTGTTAATCACTTGGTAGAAGTAAGGGTCTTTCTATCTATCTTTACGTTTATGCAATCTTCTTCTTCATCCCCTTTCTCTTTGTGTGCTTGCTGATTTTGCATCTTGTGTATCCATTTCGTGAATTCCTAGTCTTCTCTTGTATCATCTTCCAATCTGGAAGTGAGACATGATCAACATGGATTTCATCACTGGTTTTCCTCGTACATCTTGAAGGTTTAATTCCATATGGGTGATCGTTGATAGGCTTACCAAATCAGCGCACTTTCTATCGGTTAGGACCACTTACTGATACAAGTACGACCACGAAGATGGACGCATGTGAGAATGTAATGAACCCGGGGCTTGGAGTGTGCGAGTGAAGGACTTAAAACCACCAAACCGACCCTAATCTCACACTTGGAGTGTAAAGAGGAGCCTTGGAACACAACAAGGAAGCCCCTAAATACACTTGAAGGGAGCCTAGTTCTTAAAAGGGCATTTTGGACATTTTGTATTTTATTTGTAACCTAGTATAAGTAGAACATTGTAGGGATTTTAGACTTAGATTATTCATGATGTTGTAAGTCTTGAAACACAAAGAAACACAAGTCCTCTCTCCTTGAGGCACCAAAACCGAAATTAGGCATAGAGAGTGTGGAATCACTTTTGTTGATCTCATGGCTTGGAAACGTGATGCTTGGGAGGTGGATTCCGACCTTGTGTCTTCGTAAGAGATAGGTGAACGTTGTGTGTAGTGTTAAGGGTCCAAGAGTGGAATATGCTCTTGGGTTCTTAAGATTATACCTTCATTAAGTCTATCTAACTATCCCTTTACTTTTATTGTGTTCTTGTAACCGTTTCTATCTCTTGTTAGTAAAACCCTGTGTTGTTCCTATCTTGTTATTGGTGTCCATCTCACCATATTGTTTCTGTTTTGGTGTATTTACACCTTCAATATCTTGTTGTTATTGTGTTTTCATTGTTGTTGTAGTAAATCCAAGAGTGGTCACCAAAGGGGTCCTCGGTTCTTCAAACTTGTGGACTGATTTGGTGTTTGTTTCGTATTTTCCTTGTGCTTCTTGTATCACTTACACAGTTGAAGAATTGCCAAATTATATATTAAGGAGATAGTTCAACTACATTGAGTTCCAAACTCTATTATATCAGATCGAAGAGCTCAATTTACTGCAATTTTTTGGAAGTCTTTCCAGAGAAATTTGGGAACACAAGGGAATCTAAGTACAACTTTTCACCATCAAACAGATGGACAAGCAGAACGTACCATTCAAACACTTGAAGATATGCTACGATCTTATGTATTGGACTTTAAAGTTAGTTGGGATGACCATTTACCTCTCATCAAAATGCCACCATATGAAGCTTTGTATGGAAGAAAGTGTAGATCACCAATTGGATGGTTTGAAGCGGGTGAAACTGCCTTATTCGGGCCAGATCTTGTTCATCAAGTTATGAAAAAGGTTAAAGTGATCCAACAATGATACGGGAAAGTCAAGGGAAGCACGAAACAAACACCAAATCAGTCCACTAATCTTAAGGATTTGAGGACCAAGATGGAGACCTCACTCGGATTCGCTACCAACAACAAGAATACAAGATACAAGAGTATATTTTAACACCAAAACAGTTACAAAATGTGATGAACAAGATGAACAACAATAATACAAGTTTTGGATTCAACGAAGACCCCAAAACAGTCTACTACACAACACATACACGATTTGCAAGAAAAATAAAGATAGATAGTGAGACCAAGATTATTACAAGATTAACAACCAAGTGTATTTCAACACTAACCCCTAATGAATGTAACAATCAAAACCACACTCTTACGGTGACCACCAAGGGAATGAACTCGCCTCAAGATCTACCGTTTCCAAGCAAAGATCAATATTGGCTTTTCCAAGCCCTATGCTAAGGATGACTTTTCCAAGTCCTACAACTAAGGGTGTGACACTCTCAAAAGAGAGAAGTTATGTCTTTCAATTCTTCATCCTCCAAAATCTAGTGAAAATAAGACTAAGGGGCCTATTTATAATATATTACAAATGAAGATAACAAGACCACTTTGCCCTTAATGAGAGGGGCGGCCATGGTGTGTAAATACACCATGTGTAATGTCCAAAATACCCTTAATTAAGGTCCAAAACCGTGAGTCCTCAACCTTAAATTCTCCAAGCAATCTTCCACACGCGAGATTGCTTTAAGTTATGCTCAAAACGGGTCCTCCATGCATGTTCTTGTTTTCTCGAGGTGACCAAGTCTTGAGTCTCTATGTGTTGGCCTCCAAAAATGTCATCAAAAGATAAGATGGCCATTTGTCCCGTATCAAACAACGATTGGAAACAACCCAAAGTCGACACAAGTCATATGCAGATATTACAAGGAGGGGGCTAGAGTTTTCTATAGGTGATTGGGTATTCTTGAAGGTGTCACCAATGAAGGGGGTTATGATATTTGGTAAGAAAGGAAAACTAAGTCCACGTTATATAGGCCCATATAAGATTACTCGGAAGTTTGGCCCAGTCACTTATGAATTAGAGATACCCCGAGAGCTCTCAACAGTTCATCCGATATTTTACGTCTCAATGCTTCAAAAGTGCATTGGAGATCCATCTCATATTACCCCTACTGAAGATGTACAAATTACAGAAGATCTCACCTATGAGAAAATACCTATTGCTATTCTAGATCGACAGGTTAAGAAGTTGAGGAATATGAAAATAGCTTCTGTAAAAGTGCTTTGGCGGAATCAGCAAGTAGAAGAGATCACATGGGAAGCTGAAGAAGCGATGAAATCCAAATACCCCCATTTTTTCAAATACGAAGAAAAAGTCCAAGATGCTGAATTGGAACAATAACAAGTAAGTGTAAAATATATAGGTACTATGTGGTAATAGGGATATTAAACTTAGGATTGAACTCATTTTGGTTGGACAGTTATGCTAACATTCGAGGATGAATGTTTCTAAGGGGGAAAGGATGTAACATCCCGTATTTTGCTTGTACTTATTCTAATTATATGGAACCTGGTATGGTCTATAGGATAGGCAACGGGTGAGGTTTGTTATGCAAGTATTAATGGCATAGATAGAATTATATATGCTGCTTGTGCAGTTTTTATGTGATGCGACCATGTTGACGTCGATACAACTATTTAAACTTGGGATAGTAAGCTAGTATTTGAATCTGAAGTTTAAAGTGACCAAGTGTGTATAAGTTTAAGGTTAGATTAAAGGGATAAGGAGCTCAAAATGGAACAAAATATTGAGGTGCTTGCTTGACTTAATTAAGCTAGTAGGTGAGTCACCTACTTGAACTATTTGGACCAAATTAATGGACATATGGATATGGACCAGATTTGGGCCTATACTAATGTAATGTACTCATTTGGGCTCAAATTTAATAAAAGAGAAATAAAATGGGTAAAAAGGCCTAATACTCAAATCTTCCAAGGCCCAAGTTAAAGAGCAGAAAAGAAGGGAAAATGGGCGGCTAAGGCCCAATAACTTTCGATCCACAAAAGGCCAATATATTGGTCAAGTAGATACATCATTCACTTGATAAAATATGGGCCAAAAAGGGTCAAGAAAGTCGGCCAAAGAGCAGCTCCTTTATATAGATTGAAATCAGCAATTTTTGCTCATTTTTTACTTAGACAAAAATTTCAGCTTCTAGGTTTTTCTCACTTGTTCTCTCTTGGCTATGAAGTAACGCTATATTCCCACAAGGGTTCTTGGAATTGACCTTCCTCCAAAGATAAAGGTAAGTGAGCAATTCATGAGCTTGTACTAAGGAAACTATGTGTTCTTCAAGATTAATTTCTGGACAGCCCTCTCTATAAGTTGGACAGTCCATTGTTCTTAGTTATTAAGGAATTTCTTTCTTTCTCTTTTGTTGTATCTGTGAAGTGATTAAGATATTGAAGAGATACAAATTAAGAGGCTAAACTAACAAGGAAATCAAGGAATGTTTGTTGTCCACTTTTGTCCTTTTTCTATATACATGTGTTGGTAGAGGATTGCACATATTTGGTTATTATTAAAGGATGATTGGGGTGTTGTTTGCGGACGGTTTTGTGTGTTTGTGTTATGGGCTGCCAGTTTGATGTTGGATAAAGGTGTGGTGATACGGTTGGGGCAGCCTCCACAGGTTCACGGCCTTTCACACGAAGCCAACCTCGGGAATTACAAAAACTCCAAGCTTTGTTCATGCAAATGGCCGTGTGTGAGTTGGTGATTGAACCAACCAAGGACCTAAATGTTTTTATGTGTGAAGAGAGGTCTTAATGTGTAATAAACTACTCTTCAAGGTTGGCACAAGAATCAAGGGCGGATGGGTCATTTTACCCCTTTTGTTTGTAGTATAAATAGAACATGTTAGAGAGTTATTCCTTAGTTTTTGAATGCTGATTTTGTAACCTAAAAACACTAAACATTTCGGCTCTCTCTTCCACTCTTAGAAGCCGTCCCTATTATCTCACAAGTAGAGGGATACTTGTGTTGTCTCTTTGGCTAGAAACAAGGGTTTTAAGGTCGTTGAGTGCCTCTTGGTCCTCGTAAGAACTTGGTGTTTATATTCATTAGACTTAGGGTCCTCTCTTGATGTTAGGGTTCTTAGTTTCTTGAATGTTATATGTCAAGTTATCTATCTTTGTTTATCTTGTTGTTGTTGTTGATTTTGTTATCTTAAAGTCTAGTGAAGCCGTGTGGGGCTCTTTTCGATTCACTAGCATTGTTATCTATCTTGTTGTTCTTGTGTTGTTGGACTGAAAAACCGAAACTTAAACTTGTTGTTCTTGTGTTGTTGGACTGAAATCCGAGCCTACTTGAAGCTCTTGGTGTTGTTGGTTTGATTTTGTATCATTTGGTATCAGAGCGAGACCGGTTGTGTTCCAACATAACCCATCTTGGGCTAGTTCACGGCTTAAACAAACAACACCAAAAAGAAATTCTGAAAATCTGTCCATTAAAAGTTGAAACCAAGAATGATGTTGTATGTTTAGATCTAGGTGTTATTTTGCTTGTTTAGTGAGTTTCTAGTGTTGGTTTCTTTCTCACCAACACTAAGGTGTCTAGATCCAAAAGTTGAGCTTGAAAACTTGATCATTGTGTAGTGACTTGAAGTGGCCGAAAGTTGTGTGTTGTTGATAACCAAAAGAAAAATCGGTGGTTGTGTGATTATGTGCTAAAGAAGTTGATGAAGTTTGTTGAGGTGTTCATCTTTTGAACTTGTTCATCTTGTTCATCTTGTTGTGTGCTCAAGTTGTAAGACAAGCTATAAAGTTGTTGTGAAAGACTTGCACCCATCACCTTCTAGTCTTGTCAATCACTTTTCCCTAATTCAAGGAGCCTTGTTTTGTGGGATTAGTCAACCAAACCTCACTTTCTTGAGTTTGAAAAGGGTGAAATACTACAAGATTTTATTTTTCCCACCAAAACACTTTGCAAACTATAACAAGTTGTGTGAATATTAACACAAAAAAAAAGAGAAGAAGAACGTGTGGAACCATTGCATGCTGCCACGTCACTATAAGCTCAACTTAGGATATTCTTTGGTTGCTAATTGTTGATCCTTGGTTTCCCTTACTTGGTCCTAGAACTAATTAACAAACTAGTACATTCCTACTAGGTTGTCAACTAGTTCCTTGAACCGTTTGTTTGTGTCAACGATTATTTGAGTACTTTTATTCGTTTGAATGAATTGCTGATTTTTGACTCTAGTCCGGCAAGAATTCTTTGAGTCTTCAAAACAAGAATCCATTCCGGATAAGAGCTTACTCATACCTTAAAAATTTCACGGTTACTAGCCAATTATACAACACTTGTGGAACACGAACTTGTGGTGAACTAAAGCGGATAATACCTTGACAATGGAAGGAGCTACGTCTCATAATGTGGATACTAATGCCCTTGATTCTATGAGGGTCACTCTTGAGGCCGTTACCCGGACACTTGAAAGGTTGAATTCGGAATTTGGGGCCGTGAGAGGGGACTTGGCAGCAATAAAGGGGGAAGTGTCGACTATTAGTGGGAGATTAGAACAAGTGGAGAGTCAAAGGAACTCTCGTCCTTCTACTCCTCTACATGTATCTACCAATGGTCATGATAGGACCTCCTCCGCAACCATCACCCCCGAAACAGTCCACCAAATTCTAAATGCACCCCAAGCTCCACTAAATACCGCAAGCCAAACTACCTATTTTCCTCCAAACCGAGACCCCACTAGACCACTACATTTCCAAGCCCCTCCAATTCCACAAGAGGGATTTGGACTCCAAGTACCTCCACTAAATCCGAACCCTCCATTCCAAGCTCCATTAACCCAAAGACCGCAAATTCTAAATCCTCCGAATCAAAACGGCCAAGGCCGACCAGCCCACTTGGAAGGATATGGTAGAGAGGAGAATGAAGGAGATGGAGCCTTTTATGATGCTTATATGAGGGAGGAGGAGTTAAGAGGGGGTCGAGGAGAACCTAGGAGATACCGGGGGTATGGAGATAGGGGAAACCGACACCAAGAGAGAGACGTAGGCATCAACACCATCAAGTTGAGCCTACCCATCTTTAAGGGTGAAAGTGACCCCGAGACCTACTTAACTTGGGAATCGGCTTGTGACAAAGTTTTCCAAGTTAATGACATCTCGGAAGAAAAGAAGAGTTGCTACGCTATAGCTCACCTCGAGGGCTATGCTAACACTTGGTGGGAGTATGTTAAACGATTTGGTAATGAATTAGTTGATGGGCAGCCACCACCTTGGTATCGGTTGAGGTATTTGATGAGTCAACGATACCTTCCCGAGAGATATCGTCATGAGTTGCTTGCTAGATTATATGGCTTGCGGCAAGGAGGCAAGAGTGTGATGGCTTATTTTGACGAGTTCCAACAACTCATGTTGAAACTTGATCATCGTGGGGAGCAAATCAGTCACGACATCATCCGGTTCAAGTGTGGGTTGAACAAAGAGATCTCCACTCATTTGACCCTTCACCGGTTTGAAACCATTGACGGTATATTCCAAGCGGCCCTTGAGATTGAAAGGGAACTTAAGGAGAGATCATCCTTCAAGGCAAGGGTACAAACCCCCTCGGGTTGGCCCAAAAACAAGGACCAACCCGCCCCTACGAACCTTCCCTAGTCCAAAACAGTCCCTAAATTCCCTCCGAAACCGGAGGCTCACAAATATCCCAACCCAAAGGGGTTCCAATGCTTCAAGTGCCAAGGTTGGGGGAATAAGGCCAATGAATGTCCGAACCGGTGCAATGTGATCCTACATGAAGGGAAAGTGTACTACCTTGGTGAGGAGGTGGTTTCCGAAAGGGGGGAGGATGAGGCCGAGCCTCAAGATGGAGAGGGAGCTGAAAATGGGCCGAATGATGATGAAGTAGATGGTAGTGAAGATGTCTATCCACAATAAGGGGAGTGTGTGGTTCCAAACTTTGTGGTTAGACGTGTCATGATTAGTAAGGCGATAGATGACCCGAGTCAAAGGGAAAATCTATTCCATACTAAGTGTCTTGTAAAGGGGAGTGTGTGCACCTTGGTGATTGATAGTGGTAGTTGTACAAATGTTGCGAGCCATGCTATGGTAAATTTCTTGAAGCTACCAACTACACTACACACTAGTCCTTACAAGCTACAATGGTTGAACGATTTTGGTGAATTAAAGGTCACAAGGCAATGTGTGATTCGGTTTAAGGTGGGAAACTACCACGATGAAGTGCTTTGTGACGTAATCCCAATGCAAGCATGTCACTTGTTATTAGGTAGACCATGGAAATATGATAGGTCTACTAAACACGATGGGAGTTCCAACCGGTATACGCTTGAGAAGGATGGCCGAAAGGTCACACTTCATCCTCTTTCACCCTCCCAAGTAAATGAGTGGCATCAAAAAATGAGAGAGTTGAAGGGAAAGGGAAAGGAATACGGAAAGGGAGAAAAGGGGGGGGATGCCATAGGTGAGGAAGTAGGGACATCCGAGGCTGTCCCAACGACAAGGGAGATAGAAAACGTAGTGATGTTGGCTAGGAGGAAAGAACTCTTCGTGGACCATGATGAAAACAAGCCGATGTTACTTTTGGCCCATTGTTTTAATACTAACCCCACTAATTCTTCCATTTCCCCTTTGATTTCTTGTGTGTTGCAGGAGTATGAAGATGTATTTCCTCAAGAACTTCCGCAAGGATTGCCCTCACTTCGGGGAATTGAGCACCAAATTGATTTGGTGTCGGGTTCACAACTTCCAAACAAACCGGCCTATAGGAGCAATCCCATGGACACTAAGGAGCTTGAAAGACAAGTTGAGGAGCTTCTCAACAAGGGATACATCAAGGAAAGCATGAGTTCGTGTGCTGTTCCGGTGCTTTTGGTACCGAAGAAGGACGGAACTTGGCGCATGTGCGTCGATTGTAGAGCCATCAACAAAATCACTATAAGGTATCGTCATCCAATCCCTAGACTAGATGATATGTTAGATGAGCTCCACGGATCTTGTTTGTTTTCTAAAGTGGACCTTAGGAGTGGCTATCACCAAATTCGCATGCAACCCGGTGATGAGTGGAAGACCGCATTCAAGACCAAATTCGGTCTATATGAGTGGCTGGTCATGCCCTTCGGCCTTACCAATGCTCCTAGCACCTTTATGAGTCTAATGAATCATGTAATGAAGCCTTATATTGGAAAGTTTGTGGTGGTTTACTTTGATGATGTGTTGGTGTATAGTAAATCTATTGATGATCATGTAATGCATTTGAGATGTGTGTTTGATGTGCTCCGAAAGGAGAAGTTGTATGCCAACATGGAGAAGTGTTCTTTTGGTGTTGATAAGGTTATATTCTTGGGTTTTGTCGTGAGCTCAAGGGGTGTGGAAGTGGACGATTCCAAGATAGACTCTATTCGAAGTTGGCCGACCCCTAAAACTATTGGAGAAATCTGAAGTTTCCACGGGTTGGCAAGCTTTTATAGGAGGTTTGTCAAAGGATTTAGTTCCATAGCATCCCCCTTGACCGAGGTAATTAGAAAGGACGGACCCTTTAAATGGGGTGATGAGCAGGCTAGGGCTTTTGAGGCCTTGAAAGCTACGCTCATCTCGGCGCCTTTATTGCAATTGCCCGATTTTGATAAGATGTTTGAAGTAGAGTGTGATGCTAGTAAGGTTGGCATCGGGGCTTTTTTGATGCAAGAAGGTAAGCCCGTTGCTTATTTCAGTGAAAAGCTCAAAGGGGCAACTCTTAATTACTCAACTTATGATTTGGAGTTGTACGCCCTCGTTAGAGCTTTGGGAAATTGGCAACATTATTTGTGGCCTAAGGAGTTTGTGATACGAACGGATCATGAGTCGTTGAAACACCTTAAGAGCCAAGACAAGTTGAATAGGCGTCATGCTAAGTGGATTGAGTTCATCGAGACTTTCCCTTATGTAATTCATTACAAAAGGGGAAAGGAAAACGTTGTTGCCGATGCCTTGTCTAGGAAGCATGTGCTTGTTGCTACCTTGTCTTCGAAATTGATGGGTTTTGAGAGCTTGCGGTTGTTGTATCCCGAGGATCCTACCTTTGCTCCTATTTTTAGGGAATGCGAAGAGTGGGGAAGGGACCGTTGGCTTAAGGAGAATGACCATTCCTCCTACTCTCGGTTCGATGGGTATTTGTTCAAAGGGAGGAGGTTGTGTGTTCCTTCTAGTTCTTGGAGGGAATTATTTGTGAGGGAGGCCCATGACGGAGGCCTCATGGGGCATTTTGGGGTAGACAAGACCCTCAGAATCTTAGAGGAGAACTTCTATTGGCCCAAAATGCGCAAAGACGTCACTAAAATTTGTAGTCAATGCGTGGCCTGCCGGAGTGCGAAATCTCGTCTCCTACCTCAAGGATTATACACCCCACTCCCTACTCCCCTTAGACCTTGGTTGGACATTTCGATGGATTTTGTTTTGGGGCTGCCAAGGACTAGAAAGGGCCGAGATAGCATTTTTGTTATTGTTGATAGATTCTCTAAAATGGCTCATTTTATTCCATGTGCTAAAACCGAGGATGCTCGTAGTGTAGCTTCATTATTTGTTGAACATGTTGTAAAGCTTCACGGGGTACCAAGGACTATTGTGAGCGATAGGGACTCCAAGTTCCTAAGTCTCTTTTGGAAGTCCATGTGGGGTAGGCTTGGAACGAAGTTACTTTTCTCCACGTCTTGCCACCCACAAACCGATGGCCAAACGGAGGTAGTAAATAGAACCTTAGGGTCTATGCTACGTTCTATGGTTAAAGGTAAACTGACTTCATGGGAAGATCACCTACCCTTGGTGGAATTTGCATACAACCGGGTAATACATTCGAGCACGGGGATGACTCCCTTTGAATGTGTTTACGGCCTGAATCCCCTTACCCCTTTAGATCTCACTCCTTTGTCTAGTGATCTCATGACCAGCTTAGATGGAAATAAAAGAGCCGAGGCAATGAAGAAAATGCATGAGACGGTGCGGATCAAGCTTGAAAAGAAGAACCAAGAGGTTGCAAAAAGGGTAAACAAAGGGAGAAGAAGGCTTGTGCTTGAACCCGGAGATTGGGTGTGGGTGCATCTTCGAAAGGATCGGTTTCCAGCTCAAAGGAAGTCCAAATTGCTTCCAAGGGGTGATGGTCCTTTCCAAGTACTTGAGAGAATCAATGACAACGCCTACAAGATTGACCTTCCACCGGAATATCAAGTGCACAACACTTTCAACGTTGGTGATCTCTCCCTCGTGGATGCGGTTGAAGATGACCAAATGCTGAATTTGAGGTCAAATTCCTCTCAAGATGGAGAGGATGATACGTTTGGGTAAGCCTCCACAGGTACACGGCCTTTCACACGAAGCCAAGCTCGGGAATTACAAAAACTCCAAGCTTTGTTCATGCAAATGGCCGTGTGTGAGTTGGTGATTGAACCAACCAAGGACCTAAACGTTTTTATGTGTGAAGAGAGGTCTTAATGTGTAATAAACTACTCTTCAAGGTTGGCACAAGAAGCAAGGGCGGATGGGTCATTTTACCCCTTTTGTTTGTAGTATAAATAGAACATGTTAGAGAGTTATTCCTTAGTTTTTGAATGCTGATTTTGTAACCTAAAAACACTAAACATTTTGGCTCTCTCTTCCACTCTTAGAAGCCGTCCCTATTATCTCACAAGTAGAGGGATACTTGTGTTGTCTCTTTGGCTAGAAACAAGGGTTTTGAGGTCGTTGAGTGCCTCTTGGTCCTCGTAAGAACTTGGTGTTTATATTCATTAGACTTAGGGTCCTCTCTTGATGTTAGGGTTCTTAGTTTCTTGAATTTTGTATGTCAAGTTATCTATCTTTCTTTATCTTGTTGTTGTTGTTGATTTTGTTATCTTAAAGTCTAGTGAAGCCGTGTGGGGCTCTTTTCGATTCACTAGCATTGTTATCTATCTTGTTGTTCTTGTGTTGTTGGACTGAAAAACTGAAACTTAAACTTGTTGTTCTTGTGTTGTTGGACTGAAATCCGAGCCTACTTGAAGCTCTTGGTGTTGTTGGTTTGATTTTGTATTAACATTGTCCCACAAGTATTTATAAAGGTGGTCTACTAGTACTACTTATACACTTGTATCAGATTTCTATTGAGCATTTGTATTAAGTGTGTTGCTACTTTCTGCCTTACATATTCAGTACATATTTTCGTACTGACGTCCCTCACGGGGGACCTGCATTTCATGCTGCAGGCAGAGGCACTTCAGCTCATACAACTCACTAGTAGGAGCGCAGGCTTTTCAGGGACTATTGGTGAGCTCCAGGTTGATTCGGGGCTTTCCGAGTCTGTTCCATATATTTTGGTATTGTACAGTAAGTCAAGAGTAGGGCGAGGGTTTGTCCCGCCCTAACTAAGTCTATGTATCTTTTAGAGGCTTTGTAGACTAGTAAAGTTATGGTAGTGTCCTGATTCTAGACATGGTGGCCCCATCGGCCAAGTGTTGTACATATCAGTTTGGGCGTGCATGTGTAGTTATTTTCATCGATACATAATATCATGTTGTCAGAACATTTGGTTGTTACAGTTACATGCATGGAAGTACAAGGTTATGAATTGGTTCTCTCGGGCCTTTACGGCTACGGGTGCCTGTCCGCCCCAACAGGATTTGAGGCGTGACAGTTCTTGATTGACTCTATTAGTATCATAATTAGTCTTAATCCGCTAATTTTGAATACTAAGATCAATTAGGGTTCTTAGCACTTAACCTCGAAATTAGGAATTTTATTCTCTAATTTATCTTATCTTTAATTTCTTACCTTTAATCTTAGTATTTTCGCTTCCGCATTATTTTCTTGTTTATTAACGTAACCCGATTCTTATCAATAAGCCTATCATGGGCCGATCTAGATACCTTTATATGTGGGTGGAAGCTCAGGGGCATAAGCCTAGCATGGGCCGATCCCAATCTTTATATGTAGGTGGCAGCTTATAGGCGTAAGCCTAGTATGGGCCGATCCTAATTTATCTATTTACCATTGATCAAGTGGTCATTTGCATTATATATGGCTTACAAATATTATGAAGTAATAAAGGTAAAAATGAAGAAAGGAACGTAATGTATGTAGTCCCACAAGTATATATAAAGATGGTCTACTAGTACTACTTATGCAAGTACTTGTATCTGATTTCTATTGAGCTTTTGTATCATGTGTTGTTACCTTCAGCCTTACATATTCAGTACATATTTTTGTACTGACGTACCTCATGAGGGACGTGTATTTCATGCTATAGGCACAGGCACTTCAGCTCATACACCTCACTAGTAAGAGCGCAGGCTATTCAGTGACTATTGGTGAGCTCCAGGTTGATTCGGGGCTCTCCGAGTCTATTCCATATATTTTGGTATTGAGCAGAAAGTCAAGAGTAGGGCGGGGGTTTGTCCCGACTCTAACTAAGTCTATGTATCTTTTAGAGGCTTTGTAGACTAGTGTAAAGTTATGGTAGTGTCTTGCCTTTAGACGTGGTGGCCCCAACGACCAAGTGTTGTATATATAAGTTTGTGCTTGCCTATGTAATTATTCTCATCGATACATAATAATATCATATTTTTCAGATCCTTTGGTTGTCATAGTTACATGCATGAGAAGTACAAGGTTATGAATTGGTTCTCTCGGGCCTTTACGGCTACGGGTGCCTGTTCTCCCCAATAGGATTTGAGGCGTGACAAAAGTGGTATCAGAGCAGGTCGTCCTAGGGTGTCTACAAAGCCGTATCTATATAGAGTCTTGTTTATGGGTGTGTTGTACACCACATCTATAAACAGGAGGCTATTGGACATTTAGGGTTGTCTCTTTATCTTCATATCTTAGATCGTGTAATAGAGGCCATGTTGTAGGTGAGGTCATATTTAACCATTGAACCTATTTTTCCTCTTATTATAGTAAAGATGCTGGTTACGAGAAGGAGTAAGAATATATGTAAGTGAATAGATGTAGCTGTCGGAGAAGGGACCAACAAGTCACCACCTAGACAAGCTAATCAAAGTAAGGCTCAAGCTGAGTTTGTATCCCAAACTTCTTCTACTCCTCCATCTCCAGAAGAGCTAAGAAGGAGAAGAACTGCATCCTCAGAACCACCTATTAATGCTACTGACCAAGATCTAAGGAATGCGGTAAAATAATTAGCTCGTATAGTTGCTGGACAAGCTCAAGGACATGCCATTCCAACCATAAGTTGTAGTGGTGCAGATAGGGCAGCTAGCCTACGAATGCAGGATTTTCTTAAATTGGATCCTCCCACATTCACTAGATCAGATCTTAATGAAGACCCACAGGACGTTATTGATCAAATCCAAAGGGCTCTAGATGTCATGCATGTGTCGGGTAAAGAGACAGTTGAGCTAGCAACATATAGATTCAAAGGAGAGGTTATATTTTAGTATGAAGACAGGAAACAATCTAGGGGTATCGATGCACCTTCAGCTACTTGGAAAGAGTTCAAAGAGGTATTTCTTAATCATTACCTTCCATTTGAGATTCGAGAAGCCCGTGTAGATCAGCTCCTGAATCTTCGCCAAGGAAATATGAGCATGAGGGAGTACAACTTCCAGTTTAACTCTTTGGCTAGGTGCATCTCCTAATGTAGTAGCTATAATGGATGATAGAGTTCATTGATATGTGGATAGATTGGATCCATAGCTAGTTAGAGATTGTACTATTGCTGCTTTGAACAAAGACATGGACATAGAAAGGATACAAGTATTTGCATAAAAAATGAAGGATCAGAGGCAAAGAAGAAGAACACAAGAATTGTAAAGAGGGTATTCTAAGGGGTCTAGATCTACGGGGCAGTTTATGGCATCCCAAGAAGATTTTAGGCTTTGGTTTTCTAATAGACCGCCTAGGCCATTCTCTTTTTATTCTGCAGCTAGTGGCTCCACCATAGTTTCAAGGGTCTAAAGGAAACTAGTTTGGGCAAAGAAGTGAGAGTCAGAGTTCACGAACACCGGGGTATCAAGAGAAAGGGAGTATGAGCCAATTAAGGCCTCCTCGGCAACTATGTAAACAATGTGGAAAGCTTCATTTAGGTGCATGTTGGTTCGGGACAAATGCTTGCTTTTGTTGTGGTACATCAGGACGTTAATGAGAGAATGCCCTCAAAGGGGCATAGGTGGTATGGCACGACCTACTAGATCAGCCGTTTCATCATCATCATCGGTGCCTTATTTAGGTAGAGGTATAGCCTATGGGTCATCGTAGAGGTGCTGAAAGAGAAGCTAGATCTAGTGGAGTTCAGAATTGTACATATGCTTTAGCGGATCGACAAAATTCAGAGGCTTATCCAGATGTGGTTACAGGTACATTGTCCATCTTTTCAAATGATGTATATGCATTAGTTGATCCGGGTTCTACATTATCATATGTCACTCCATTGGTTGCGGGAAAGTTAAAAAAAACACCAGAATTGCTAGTTAAGCCACTTGAAGTATCTACACCGATTGGTGAATCTAATGAGTGTATCGAAATTGTATAATAACTACTTGTAGTCACGATACAATGGCTGACTTGGTTGAGTTAGAAATAGTAGATTTTGATGCTATAATGGGTATGGATTGGTTGGCTTCTTGTTATGCCACAGTATATTGCTGAACTAAGAAGGTGTATTTTCATTTTCCAAAAGAGGCAATCCTTGAATGGAGGGGTAATTGGTACATCAAGAGGTAAATTTATTCTTATTTTAAGGCAAAAATGATGATTTCTAAGGGTTACATATGTCATCTAGTTAGGGTGAAGAATACAGATGCGGAGCCACCAACTCTTCAAACTATTCCAGTAGTAAATGAATTTCTCGATGTATTTCCTGAAGATCTTCCAGGTTTGCCTCTAGAATGAGAAGTAGAGTTTGGTATTGATGTGATTTCAAGTACCTAACCAATTTCAATTCCTCCGTATAGAATGGACCCGACAGAATTACGATAGTTAAAAGAGTAATTCATCATCTAGATCAATATTCGAAGCATCAACACTTACTTTAAAAATTTCAATCATACCATTCACATGTTCAAGTAGTGGACTAGATTCATGAGTAAGTTGATCATCATTCATAACCTCACTAGTTGTTGGCAACTCACATACCAACATAGACTCACCTTATTTTTCACAAGGGTCAACTAGTGTGTGAATACTCTTGTCACTTGGTAATGGAACCTTATTCAAGTTATAGGTGCTAGCACTAGGTGGACACAAATCATTCTTATGAAAAGAATTGATTTTGTCATCTAAAGGATCAACTTGTGCTTGCGTACTCACAACAAGATCTTGGTCCTTAGGCAACCTAACAACCCCAAGAGTATCACAAAAGAAAGATTCATGCACTTCTTCACTAAGCAAATTCAAAACTACACTTTGGCCACTACTAGCCACATCACAATAATTCAAGTTTCTAGGAGTGTAGAAGATAGCTTTGTTACCTTGTAGATCATGGGAAGTGTTTTCTTCACTTGGTTTTGCATTAGGGTAGCCTTCATTCTCCACATTACAAGGGAATATGTCAAGGTTTCCCTTTGGACTCACTTCTTCATCACTTATCCCAAAATTAGGACTTTCGACCAAGGGCTTGAAGGGAATTTTCTTGGGCTTCTCCTTGGGACTTCTAGGGTCTTGAACCTGCACATGAGAAGATAAAATACTAGTCAAAATTCTAGTATTTGGGTTAGTGAGTAATAAGGATTCTTTGTGGACAAGATCCACAATCAAGCATTTCTTTCCCTTTTCTACTTCACTCCCCACGGTTTCCCATTCCCTTTCCTTCTTTCCTTCACACTCTTTAATATTAAGATTCTCTCTATCTTGAGGCTTGGCCTCATTATCTTTCTAACTTATGGAGAAGAGTCATTGGATTTTGTGAAGTGTAGGATCTTTGGACTTGCGAAGGGTAAAGCCTTTGGTCAAGTGAGTTTGGAACTTGGTACTTTGGATTTTGAGGTAGCATTTGAGTACTAAGTCCCTTTTGTTGGACTTGGTTCAATTGTTGGTGTGATGGTCTTTGGACCTCTCAGGTTTGGGGACTTTGGACTTGATAGCTTGGCTTTATGGATGCTTTGGTGGAAAAGTCTATCAACTCCCGCTTTCATTCTAATCACGTCACCCTTTATTAATCACACATAACCTCTCATATCTCCCACGTCCATTCTTACTTTTGCCAAATCATGAGATAAGGCATCAAACCGAGCCAACAAAACTCCCATAGCATGCATCATTTCCCAAAGGTTGGGATGAAGAACCCTCGGGATCCATGGTCAAATGTACCTAATAAGAAGCAAAAAAACATCAAAGGAAAACCTATAAAACGAGCAAACTAGTTCAAAAGCCTCACCACACTTACTCTCGAATCTCACCTCACACTTGGTCTCACAAGTGTTGAAGACTTCGCACTACTTGGCAAGTGAATTGAGTGGTGAATAATACTTGGTCCGAAATTGATTTTTGTTTGATAAGACTCAAATAAAATGATGCACGGACTTGAACCAACAAACTACTACGAATTAAAAATGATAAGAAAGCACACAAAAATCAAAAATCGAAAACACGAAAGAAACGAACTCTAGACTAATTACCAGCCTAGTAGGTACTTACTTGTTTGCTAATTAGTGATAGACTTAACTCAAAAGAAACTAGAATATGCTAGGGAATATTCTCCTACAAACACTTATTACACTCTCTTTCTTCTCCCTTTTTGGATCAAACAAGCTACTTGAATATTCTTCTTCAACAAGATTTGAAGATGGTGGATGGAACAAGATAAATATTCAAGAGTTGACCAAGGTTTGACCACTAGGGAAATGAACCCTAACTTCAATTTTTCTTTTATATCTAGGTTTCCTTTGCCAAAACAATCACAACCAACACAAAACCAGCAATAAAACACCACAAACAAGTTGATCAAAAATGAGATCCCTCCTCAAATGCTTTAAAAAACCCACAACAATGGTGGATCTAGCTCAAAAACAATCAAATCTTATTCTAAATTTAGATCTAGACCCTTTAAGTTCTAGAGAACAAGAATCTAACACTAGAAACTATCAAAACAACCTAAAAATTAGTAGATCTAAGTTGTGAAATTCGGATCTACTACCAAACAACAAACCAACACACAATTTTTTTGAGTTTTTTGGATTTTTGACTCTTGTTTGTGGATTTTTTTACTCTAGAATCTTTTTTTGTGAAGATTTTCTTAGATCCAAGACCTAGCGGGAACAACTTTAAAACCTGGCGTTGATACCAAATGATACAAGATCTAAACCTAATACACGAAATAAAGGACTCAAGACTCAAAAATCAGCGACCACAAGACAAAGAAAACAACACAATAAGAAAGGGGATGAAATAGAGATGCAAAAAAGTAAAGATAGGTAATGAGACCCTTACTATCACCAATTATTAGCACAAGAAAGTGTATCAAACCTTCAAACACACCTCATCAATGGTAGTTCAAACCTCACTCTTAGGTGGACCAAAGAAATTCACACTCCTCAATCACACTTTTCTTGCCCATTGATCAACACAAGTGAATCCATCAAATGTATTAATCTCTCAAGTTTGGATGTCTTTTCCAACACCTACACTAAGATGGCTTTTCCAAGCCCTACACTAAGGAAAGAAGCTACACTAAGAGTAATACTCAATTTCAATTCATCAAAGTCTAATGAAAATGGAAGATAAAAGGTCTATTTATACTATTACATAACAATAACTAAAATGCCCTTAATGAAGGGTGCTCCTTTGGAGTGTTAAAGGGAGGTCTTAAAAGACCATAATGCCCTTAGTTGAGGCGCTTATGTGATGTAGAAATCCCTCTTTCTCTCTTTAATTTGGACAAGGCTTTGTAATGATTCCAAAAGGTCTTCAAGCACTTGTAAAAATGAGAATCCTTTGACAATCCGTAGCTTGAACCTTCTACAAGACCTTATAATCCTTGTGTTTTTTATTCTTGTATCAAGTTTCTTACACTATGATACGGAACAACAAAGCTTGAAACTAAAATTATAACTAAAGAGAGGAGATGGAGATAATAACAATGACACAAGATGAAACAGGACATGGATTCAACACAAACACAAGGGAAATTGCATAGAAAATAAAGATAGATAGTGAGATCAAGATTATTACAAGATTAAGAACCAAGTGTATTTCAACACTAACCCCTAATGAATGAAACAATCAAAACCACACTCTTACGGTGACCGCCAAGGTAATCGACTCACCTCAAGATCCATCGTTTCCAAGCAAAGAACAATATTGGCTTTTCCAAGCCCTAAACTACAATAGCATTTCCAAGCCCTAAATAAGACTATACTAAGGTGTTCTACTCTCAAAGAGAGGACTTTCAATGTTTCAATCTTTCATCATTCCAAAAACTAGTGAAAATAAGACTAAAGGGGCCTATTTATAATATATTACAAATGAAGATAAAAAAGACCACTTTGCCCTTAATGAAGGGTCTGCCATGGTGTGTAAATACACCATATGTAATGTATAAAATACCCTTAAGGAAGGGTCAGCCAAGGTATGTTATAACTTGAATGAATGGTGCCTTTTCAATGCTCTAAAAAATCGAGTATGGTTCATACTTCAAGGCTAGTGGTTCTCGGGTTAGCATCAATGTAAGCAACCAAGCAACCTTCCACACACGAGATTGCTTTAAGTCATTCGTAAAATGATCCTTCATTGCATATCCTTATGCTCTCGGGGTGACCAAGTGTTGAGCCTTTAGGTGTTGGCCTTAAAAGATGTCATCAAAAGCTAAGGTCGCCATTTGACTCGTATCATCCTCCCCATCTTGAAAAGGATTCGACCTCGAATCCAAACCTTGCAAAACCAAAGAAAGGACACACAAATACAAACTCCTCATGAAATAAGGGTTAGGGTTAGCACGACAAATCACCTCAACATTCCAAGGTTGCAGGCACATATTTAGAATATAACCAAGGATCCTTTGAACTAAATATTAAATAATTAATGAAAATGCACAAAGGATTTGGTTATGGAAATTACCAAGAGATATAGAAACTACATAGGTCCCAATGGCATCAAATAATCCACAAGGTAGAACTTCCATCTTATGAGCCATAAGACACCATTGCTTCTTTATCTCGTCAAAAGAAAACACTAAGAAGGGTGTTTCGATTGTTTCTAAAGTCCATAAAATCCATATAGCATTATCACACACACACATGGACAGACCAACAAACTTTTTACCTCGACATAAAACAAATCCAAAACTAGCATGGACATCATCATAGGCAAAGAGGTAGTATAGGAAAGAATCACGTGCAAAGGAATTCACAGGTGAAGAATAAGCATTTAAACACATACACATTCTTTCCTTCAAATAACTAGACAACTTGGCATCCACAAGTTGGAATTCATGTAATTTAGGCACAAGTGTGTCAAACAAGGATGGACATTTAGGAACGATACCCAAAGGAGTCAATGACACCTTTGCCCTTGGGTTTTCAAGAACTATACATTCCTTACCCTTAAGAGTACTCTCATCTTTCAAAAAGAGATTTCCATCTTTAGGAGGAATGTTGTCACACCATAGTGAATTAGCATATCGGCTATAGCTTCCAAAGCAAGTTATACCATCATTTTCACCACTAGGTTCAATAGGAGTGTTTATATCATCTTCAAACAAGACATTATACCTAAAGAGAGCATGATCTATCCCACGGGCAGATTTGGAACAAGTAAGTTCACTCTCTAAAAGTTCATTATCAAGTTTTAAAGATGTCTTAAACACATGATTATCCCTATGATCCAAGCAAATATTAGAGTCAAAGGGTAAGCTCACGGGTTCACTCCTATTCCTTTGATCAATATTTTCAACATCATCACACACTTGAGGTTCATTAATCACATCATACACATCCTCAAGTGGTGGTCAATTTTCACACATAAGTTGATCAACACAAATTTCACAAGATAATGTTCTTTCATTCAGCACAATGGTTTCAACACTAGGTGGACATAAATCAATCTTACAAGAAGAGTCAATTCGGTCATCAATAGGATCAACTAATGTATCCACACTCACAACATGTACATCATCATCAAGTGGCAAAGAAACAATAGACTCGCATATAGGCAAGCTACAACTCACACTCAATGGGCTACAAGCCACACAATTATTATTCATATGCACAAAAGTGTAAGAGTTAGCTATTTTACCTTGAAGTCCTTGAGTATATTCTTCTTTGTCATGGTGTGAAGGTTCTCCAAAAACTTGGGTAGCAACTTCTTTTTGGCATTGTTCTTCTTCGCTTGCCATGTTGGTACCTACACAAATGTCCTTAGAAATAGAAGGACAACCAATGTTAGCACATTTTGGTGGTAATTCCCTCACTTCGCTCCACATAACCTCTCCTTTTTCCACTCTCAAATTACCACCTTGCACTCCCTTACTCCTCTCAATCTTTTGTCTCTCATAATAATTTGGATTGGAGTAGTAGGTAGTCCAAAAATATTCAAAGAATATTCTATTCTTACAAAAGAAAGGGGGGGGGGGGGGTAAAGAACAAACCAAGTACTATTGAATTTATTAGGGGGAGACCATTGTATTTCATTTCAATTTGAGACTTGAAGGGACTCTAAATTGCCTTCTTACCCCCTCCAAATCCAAAATCTCTTCTTCCCCAAAGTGGTGTTTGGCCGAAATAAGTTTTTGGGAAATTTGAAATTTTGAAAAGTGACAACCAACCTCGTAGTGCCATGTCATCACTTGTGATCAACCAAAATTCGCCTCTAGAATTAGATTTCCTAGTTTCTACCTTTTCATTTTAGTTTCTTTTAAGTTAATTCTACCACTAATTAGCAAACTAGTAAGTACCTACTAGGTTGGTAATTATTCTAGAGTTCGTTTATTTCGTGTCTTCAATTTTTTGTGTGTTTTCTCATTTATAAGTCGTAGTATTTTGTTGGTTCAAGTCCGTGCATCACTTTATTTGAGTCGTTTCAAACAAAGATTGAGTCTGGACCAAAGTTTCTCACCTCTCAAGTAACTTGCCAAGTATTACCAATTCTCCAACACTTGTGAGGTCAAGTGTGAGGCGAGGTTGAGTGTGAGTGAAGTGAGGCTTTTGAACTAACTTGTTTTCTCTTTTTGTAGGTTGTTTTGTTTGCTGTTTTTATCTCTATTTAGGTACATTTCACCATGAAAGCCGAGGGCTCTTCACCCCAACCCTTGGGAAATGATATTATGGGGGCCTTGACGGCTCACTTTGAGGCCTTTGCCTGGGATATGAAGGGTGAAATAGATACTATGAGGAGAGAGTTGAAGAGTGATAATGATGCCTTGAGGAGTGAAATAGTGACTATGAAAGGTGAAATTTCCACTTTTAGTAGAAGACTTGATTGTATTGAAAGTAGGAGGAACTCACGACCTTCTACTCCTAATCCCTACCATGCATCCTCTAGTGTCCAATCCAATAACTCTTCCATGACTATAACACCCGAAACCCTCCACCAAATGCTTAACCCTCCAAGAGTTCCACTAAACCAGCCACTAAACCAATCCCAAACCTCTCCTAACCAGACCCTACAAAGGACACTACATCACCAAATGAACCAAGTCCAACAAGAGGGACTTGGAACTCAAACTCCACCCCCAAATCCGAACCAAATACCTCCACAAAATACCACTTACCAAATGCCAAATACCATGGACCAAAGACCGTACCATCCACCACCTCCAATACCACAAGTTTAAGTACCACATAATCAAAGACCAAACCCATTTCCCCAAAGGCCTTAAATCTGAAACCCACTCATCCAAATTGAGGATTATGGTAGAGGGGAGCAAGAAGGTTATGATGTTCCTAATGATGACTATTGGTTGGAAGAAGAAATAAGGGCAAGACATGATCAAAGAGGGCATTATGGAAGATTTCGAGGCCATGAGGCAAGACAAGGCCATATTGAACATCCAAGAATCCGAGACCAGCATTAATTCAATCAAGGTTAGCATTCCAATTTTCAAAGGTGAGAGTGATCCAGAAATGTACTTAGCTTGGGAATCCACTTGTGAAAAGATTTTTCAAGTGAATGATCTTTCCGAAGAAAAGAAAAGTTGCAATGCTATTGCTCACTTTAAAAGATATGCAAATACCTCCTTGGGAGATGTTGAAGAGAGTTATGAGAGAAATATATATACCGAAGCATTATAGGCATGAGCTTCTTGCTAAGATTTACAATCTTAAATCAAGGAAACAAGAGTTTCATGGCCTATTATGACGAATTTCAGCAACTTGTCTTAAAACTTGACCATAGAGGTAAACAAGTGCAACATGATGTTATCCGCTTCAAGGTTGGGTTGAACAAGGACATATCCTCTTGTTTGACTCATCACAAGTTTGGAACCGTGGTTGAAGTTTTCCAAGCTACCATGGAGATTGAAAAAGAGAACAAAGAAAGGTCGGCTTATAAGCTTAGAGTCCAACAAGGTTAAAGTTTGACTAAAACTAAAGAGGTAAGTCCTTTGACTTCGGGTTTGAACAAGAACAAATCTTCTACATCTTCTTGTTCTTCTTCTTCTTCTCAAATCTCAACCAAACAAGTGTTATATCAACCTCCAAAGTTGGAGGTGAAGACGAATGCCCTTTCTCCCTTATCTAAGAGAGTATAATATTTCAAGTGTCAAGGTTGGGGTCATAGGGAAAGTGAGTACCCTAACCGATATAACGTAATCCTAAGGAAGGGGATGTTGTATTATCTTGGTGAAGAAATGGAGTTGGAAACTGAGGAGAATGATGACAACTCTCAAGATGGAGAGTGCTTAGAACCAAAGTTAAAGGTGGGGGTAGTGAAGAAGATGTGTTTCCTTGTGAAAGAGAATGTGATGTGCCTAGTTATGTGATTAGGAGAACTTTGTTTAGTAAGGTCTTGTATGATCAAAGAGAGAACCTCTTTCATACCAAGTGCCTTATTAAAGGAAGTTTGAGTTCAATGATTATTGATAGTGAGAGTTGTGTGAATATTGCTAGTGTCACCTTGGTTGATACGGGAAAAATAGCCATCTTATCTTTTGATGACATCTTTGGAGGCCAACACATAGAGGCTCAAGACTTGATCACTTCGAGAATACAAGAACATGCATGGAGGACCCGTTTTGAGCATAACTTAAAGCAATCTCGCGTGTGGTTGGAGCATTTAAGATTGAGGACTCACGGTTTTGGACCTTAATTAAGGGAATTTTGAACATTACACATGGTGTATTTACACACCATGACCGCACCTATCATTAAGGGCAAAGTGGTCTTTTTGTCTTCTTTCGTATTACACTATAAATAAGTCATTTTAGCTCATTTTTTTGCAGTTTTTTGAATGATTAATATGTGAAAAACTTCTTATCTCTTTGAGAGTGTAACACCCTTAGTGTAGGGCTTGGATAATCCATCTTTAATGTAGGGATTGGAAAAGCCGATATTGTACGTCGCTTAGAAACGGTAGATCTTGAGGTGAGTCGATTACCATGGTGGTCACCGTAAGAGTGTGATTTTGATTGTTATATTCATTAGGGGTTAGTGTTGAAATACACTTGGTACTTAATCTTGTAATAATCTTGGTCTCACTATCTATCTTTATTTTATATGCAATTTCCCTTGTGTTTGTGTTGAATCTGTGTCTTGTTTCATCTTGTGTCATTGTTATCATCTTCATCTCCTCTCTTTAGTTATAATTTCAATTTCTAACTTAGTTTTCCGTATTATTTGGTATCATATACATCTTTGATTTTGTTCTAACAAGATCAATCTTGGGCTTGAGACCTTGAAAACTACAAAAAAAAAAAACTGAAATCTGAAAATTCCAGAAACAGTCAAATCTGCCACCTGTGTTCTGGGACGAAAATTGTGTTGTTGTTATCTTGGACAAGATTTGTTTGTTGTGTGACTAGATATAGTAGTGTTCTTTTTTGTTTTGTTGTTTCTAGTGTTAGTTTTCTTGTCCACTAACACTTTGAGTCTAGATCTAAACCTGAGCTTAAACTTGTTGAAAGTTGTTGTTGTGAACATAAGCTTGGCCAATTATTGTTGTTCTTGTTGTTATGGATTTGAAGTTGTCCGTGTTGATGTTGTTGTTATAGCTTGGCCGAAGGTGACCTTGTAGTTGGGTGTTGGACTTGTTGTTGTTGTTCTTGAAACATTGTTGTTGTGTTCTTATTGTTCTTCACCCTTTCATCTTTTGTTAACACAAGAAAAGTGAACTTTAAATCTACAAAAGGTGAAAGAAAAGTTGTAGTAGTTGTTGGTGAAAGGACTAGTTCACATCACTCATAGACTTGACATCAACTTTTTCAACCATTTTTCCATATTCAAGGAGCCTTGTTTTGTGGAACTAGTACAAGTCAAATCTCAACTTTTGAGTTGAATTTGAAAAGAGTTACAAGACTTTTTCTTTCCCTCCAAATACTAATTGTCTTCCATTCCAAAATTATAAGGAATAAAAATTTCAAGAATGGTGATTAAAACTTGATAAAACCGAACCAATACGTGGCTGCCACATCATCACTGCTACTGTTCACACAATATTTTCGAGCTAAAATTTTAGATTCTTAGTTTCATCTTATTGTTTCATTAGTTTCATGTCTTGATTCTAGAATTAATTAACAACTAGTAATAGCCTACTTAGTTGTAGATTAATTATTGAATCCATTTCTTCGTGTCTTCGTTATTTGTGTGCTTTTCTCATTTTTAACTCGTAGTAACTTCTTTGTTTCAAGTTCGTAAGTAAATTTTGTTTTGTGTCTTGAGTCGATCAAACAAGAATCTATTCCAGCCGCCAAGTAGAATTGACATCTTATTGACTACCGGAGTATAAGCAACTTTCAATATTCACCGCTCCAAGTTGTGAGGATCACAAAAGTGAGTGAATACGAGTGTTGGTGAGGAGCTTTTACTACTAATCTTGTTTGTTCATTTTGTAGGTTTAAAAGGTAATATAAGGGGAACATGTCTTCGATAGCCGGGGATTATTGTGACTACAACATGGGAGACTATGATTGTAGTGAGGGGTTTTATGTCTACGAAGTTGAGGGAGATTGCGGAGGCTATGAAAATAGCCATGACCAAAACTTGGGCAGATTTGAAAGTTACTGTTTTGAGGGAGAAAATGAGGTGAATAAAGTACCTAGTGCTTATGGTGACTTTGGAGATGATATAGGACCTCGTGATGGATCTTATGATGATCTTGGGGAATGTGAGGAGTCTTACAATTCTCACTCCAAACCTAGATTTGGTGTTAGGTATAACCCTTTTGTTCGCAAAGCTTATGAGAGCTATGATGAGAGTACATGGGAGGAGTGCAAAGATTCATATTCTCCACCTTGTAGTACTACTTATCAAGATCGATATAGTGTGAGTGGTTATACTAGCTCTAGTGGAGGTTGTCCAACGAGAAGAAGAGGGTATGCATCTCCAAAACCGAGGGGTACTCATGAGCTTTATAATGTTGATCCAAGAAGGAGTGTAAAATCTGGAAAGGTGACCATTTGTGGGATACCGGGCTACCTCATTATATTAAATGATAGGTACTATAGTAACTACATCATTCCATCCATGGTTGACTTCTTGGGGTTGTTTCATGAGCCTTTACTTGTTCCATACTTCTTGGACGGGTTTAAGGTTATCGAGAGGGTCAAGGTTGTCTTCTCCCAATTTGAATACCATGAGGAGGTGTGGTGTGATATTCTTCCATTGACATACGGTGAGTATGCTTAGGTGCCGATTGGTTTGCATAACATAAAATTCCAAATATGCAAAATTGGCCTAATATTTTAAGAGACCGATGGGGAAATTGCCTCAAGACGTACATTCTTCCCGGGCCGCAAAAAAAAGTTCCTACCTACTCCAATTCGAATTATTATAAGAGACAAAAGATTGAGAGGAGTAAGGAAGTGAAAGGTGGTAATCCGAGTGTGGAAAAAGGATAGGTTGTGTTGAGCAAAGTGAGGGGATTACCACCAAACCGTGCTAACTTTGGTTGTCCTTCTATTTCTATGGACATTTGTGTAGGTACCAACATGGCAAGCGAAGGCGACCAATGTCAAAAGGAAGTTGCTGCCCAAGCTTATGGAGGACCTTCACCTCATGGCAATAAAGAGTCTACTCAAGATCTTCAAGGTAAAATAGCTAACTCTTATACTTTAATGCATGTGAATGATAATTGTATGGCTAGTAATCCATTGAGTGTGAGTAGTAGCTTACTTATTTATGAGTCTAATGATTCCTTGCCTCTTGTTGATGATGTACATATTGTGAGTGTGGATACACTAGTTGATCCTATTGATGATGAAATTGACTCCTCTTGTGAGATCAATTTATGTTCACCTAGTGTTGAAGCCTATATGTTGGAAGTACATCGCCTTGTGTTATGGGTGTTGATCAACTTGTTTGTGAAAATTGTCCACCACTTGAGTATGTGTGTGATGTGCTTAATAGGACTCAAGTGAGTGAAGTATTTGAAAATGTTGGTCAACAAAGTGAGAATGAACCCGAGAGATCTTCTTGGGGTAATATTGTGTTTGAAACATCCTTGAAACTTGATATTGATCATTTAGAGAGTGAGGAACTTGCTTGTTCCAAATCTGTCCGTGAGGTAGATCACACTCTTTTTAGGTATAATGTCTTGTTTGAAGATGATTTAAACACTCCTAATGAACCTAGTGGTGAAAATGATGGTATAGCTTGCCTTGGAATCTATAGCCTATATGCTAACCCACTACGGTGTGACAACATTCCTCCTAAAGAGGAAAATCTCTTCTTGGAAGATGAGAGTTCTCTTAAGGGATTATGTGTAGTTACAGAAGCTACTTCTTCTTCTACTTTGTGTGATTTCATTGTTGAGAGTACTCATGGTGATTATTGGGAAACTAGTAGTGAGTACACACATGAGAGCACCTTAGTAGAAGTCGATTTAAGTGATACCTTTCTCTACTCTCTATTTGGTTTGGATGATATGTATGTTATTGTAGAGAGCATGTCATTTAGTTTGGGTGTAGACCACGGGAAAGGAAAGTATTGTCGAGACCAGTGTTTATGGCCACTTTTCCCATTTGACCCCGATGCCAAATTTAGAAATGGTGATGTTGGTGCACCAAACTTGTTGCTTGGTCTACATGATAAGCAAAGTGTCACTCTTGATGTATCCTATAACCAAATCCTTTATACATCTTTTATTGAGTTTTTAATATTCCTTTCAAAGGATTCTTGGTTATATTGCAAATATGTGCAACCTTGGTATGTTGAGATGATTTGTTATGCTAACCCTAACCCTCATGCCATGAGGAGTTTGTATTTTTTTTGTCCTCTCTTTGGTTTTGCAAGGTTTGGATTCGAGGTCGAATCCTTTTCAAAAAGGGGAGGATGATACGGGACAAATGTCCATCTTATCTTTTGATGACATCTTTGGAGGCCAACACATAGAGTCTCAAGACTTGGTCACCTCGAGAATACAAGAACATGCATGGAGGACCTGTTTTGAGCATAACTTAAAGCAATCTCGCGTGTGGAAGATTGCTTGGAGCATTTAAGATTGAGGACTCACGGTTTTGGACCTTAATTAAGGGCATTTTTGACATTACACATGGTGTATTTACACACCATGGCCGCACCTATCATTAAGGGCAAAGTGGTCTTTTTGTCTTCTTTTGTATTACACTATAAATAGGTCATTTTAGCTCATTTCTTTGCAGATTTTGAAGGATGAAGAATTGAAAGACATATTTTCTCTCTTTTGAGAGTGTAACACCCTTAGTTGTAGGGCTTGGAAAAGCCATCCTTAGCATAGGGCTTGGAAAAACCAATATTGATCTTTGCTTGGAAACGGTAGATCTTGAGGTGAGTTCATTCCCTTGGTGGTCACTGTAAGAGTGTGGTTTTTATTATTACATTTATTAGGGGTTTTAGTGTATGATATACACTTGTTTTCTGATTCTTGTCATAATATTGGCCTCATTATCTATCCTTTACTTTTCTTGTGGTTATCTTGTGTAGTGGACTATTTTTGGGTCCTTCTTATCGATATAGTGTGAATGGTTATACTAGCTCTAGTGGAGATTGTCCAACGAGAAGAAGAGGGTATGCATCTCCAAAACCGAGGGGTACTCGTGCGCTTTATAATGTTGATCCAAGAAGGAGTGTACACTCTGGAAAGGTGACCATTTGTGGGATACCGGGTTGCCTCATTGTATTAAATGATAGGTACTATAGTAACTACATCGTTCCATCAATGGTTGACTTCTTGGGGTTGTTTAGTGAGCCTTTACTTGTTCCATACTTCTCTGACGGGTTTAAGGTTACCGAGAGGGTTAAGGTTGTCTTCTCCCAATTTGAATACCATGAGGACGTATGGTGCGATATTCTTCCATTGACATACGGTCATGTATGCTTAGGTGCCGATTGGTTTGCACAACATAGTGTTCCAAACATGCAAAATTGGCCAAATATTGTAAGAGACCAATGGGAGAATCACCTCATGACTTACCTGCTGCCCAAGCCACGAAGAGAAATACCTACCTACTCCAATCCAAATTATTATGAGAGACAAAAGATTGAGAGGAGTAAGGGAGTGCAAGGTGGTAATCTGAGAGTAGAAAAAGGAGAGGTTGTGTGGAGCAAAGTGAGGGGATTACCACCAAACCATGCTAACATTGGTTGTCCTTCTATTTCTAAAGACATTTGTGTAGGTACCAACATGGCAAGCGAAGAACAACAATGCCAAAAGGAAGTTGCTGCCCAAGCTTTTGGAGGACCTTCACACCATGACAAAGAAGAATCTACTCAAGGACTTCAAGGTAAAATGGCTAACTCTTACACTTTTGTACATGTGAATGATAATGTGTGGCTAGTAGCCCATTGAGTGTGAGTTGTAGCTTGCCTATATGTGAGTCTATTATTTCTTTGCCACTTGATGATGATGTACATGTTGTGAGTGTGGATACACTAGTTGATCCTATTGATGACCGAATCTACTCTTCTTGTAAGATCGATTTAGTGTTGAAACTATTATGTTGAATGAAAGTACATCTTCTGAAATTTGTGTTGATCAACTTATGTGTGAAAATTACCCACCACTTGAGGATGTGATGATGTAATTAATGAACCTCAAGTGTGTGATGATGTTTAAAATGTTGATCAAAGGAATAGGAGTGAACTCGAGAGCTATTCTTGGGATAATCTTGCACTTGAAATCTCTTTGAAACTTGATATTGATCTTTTAGAGAGTGATGAATGTGTTTGTTCCGAATCTGCTCATGATATAGATCATGCTCTCTTTAGGTATAATGTCTTGTTTGAAGATGATATAACCGCTCCTAGTGAACCTAGTGGTGAAAATGATGGTATAGCTTGCCTTAGAAGCTATAGCCGATATGCTAACCTACTATGGTGTGACAACATTTCTACAAAAGATGGAAATCACTTCTTGGAAGATGAAAGTACTCTTAAGGGTAAGGGATGTGTAGTCTTGGAAACTACTTCTCCTTCTACTTTTTGTGATTTTATTGTTGAGAGTACTCATGGTGATGATTGTGAAACTAGTAGTGAGTACACACATGAGGGCACCTTAGTAGAAGTTGACTTGAGTGATACCTTTCTCTACTCTCTATTTGCTTTGGATAATATGTATGCTATTGTAGAGAGTATGCCATTTAGTTTGGATAGAGACCACGAGAAAGAGAAGTGTTGTCTAGACCCGTATCTATGGCCACTCTTCCCGTTTGACCCCGGTGCCAAATATAGATTTTATGATGATGGGGCACCCAGCTTGTTGCTTGGTTTACATGAAAGGCAAAGTATCACTTTTGGTAAATCCCATAACCAAATCCTTTGTGCATTTTTCATTAATTATTTAATATTTAGTTCAAGGGATCCTTGGTTATATTCTAAATATGTGCAACCTTGGAATGTTGAGTCAATTTATCGTGCTAACCCTAACCCTCATTCCATGAGGAGTTTGTATTTCTGTGTCCTTTCTTTGGTTTTGCAAGGTTTGGATTAGAGGTCGAATCCTTTTCAAGATAGGAAGGATGATACGAGTTAAATGGCCACCTTAGCTTTTGATGACATCTTTGAAGGCCAACACGTAAAGGCTCAAGACTTGGTCACCCCAATAGAACAAGGATACGCAAGGAAGGATCATTTTGAGCATGACTTAAAGCAATCTCGTCTGTGGAAGGTTGCTTGGTTGCTTATATTGATGCTAACCCGAGAACCACAAGCCTTGAAGTATGAACCATACTCAGTTTTTGGAGCATTGAAAAGGCGCCATTCATGCAAGTTATAACATACCTTGGCTGCCCCTTCATTAAGGGAATTTTATATATTACATATGGTGTATTTACATACCATGGCCGCCCCTCTCATTAAGGGAAAAGTGGTCTTTTTAACTTTATTTGTAATATATTATAAATAGGCTCCCTTAGTCTTATTTTCACTAGTTTATGAATGATGAAATATTGAAAAATGACTTCTTCTCTCTTTGAGAGTGTAACATCCTTAGTGTAGGGCTTGGATAAGCCATTAGTGTAGGGCATGGAAAATCCTTTATTGATCTTTGCTTAGAAATGATGGTTGTAAGGTGGAGTTAATTCCCTTAGCGGTCACCGTAAAAGTGTGGTTTTGATTGTTACATTTATTAGGGGTTAGTGTTGAAATACACTTGGTTCTTAATCTTGTAATAATCTTGGTCTCACTATCTATCTTTATTTTCTATGCAATTTCCCTTGTGTTTATGTTGAATCTGTGTCTTGTTTCATCTTGTGTCATTGTTATCATCTTTATCTCCTCTCTTTAGTTATAATTTCAGTTGCTAGCTTTGTTTCTCGTATCAATATGGAAAGATAGGAAGTGAACATACACTATTACAAGGTTAAGAACCCAAAGATGTATTAAATCTAAGGATCCCTAAGACTTACAATAGCAACACCACACTCTTACGTGACACAAGAGGGATTCCACCACTCAAGCA
The DNA here is from genome assembly GCA_030864215.1 of Capsicum pubescens. Taxonomy (NCBI): domain Eukaryota; kingdom Viridiplantae; phylum Streptophyta; class Magnoliopsida; order Solanales; family Solanaceae; genus Capsicum; species Capsicum pubescens. The sequence continues at coordinate 42,526,181 of CM061539.1, read as the reverse complement.
CCAACGTTTCCAAGCAATACACAATCACAAGTGAATCCACACTTATTCATGTCCTAGTTTAGGCCTAGAGACCCTCTCTCTCAAGAGATGTGTTCTTTCAATAATATTTAACAGAAACTAATGAACTAAAACCTTATATTGTTCTATTTATAGTACTTTACAAATAAAAAGATAAAATGACAAAAAGGCCCTTTAATGACCAAGTAGGCAAATAGGCACCCATGGAGTGTTTTAGGGGAGGTTTGGAGCCTTTTTTAACACTTCAACTCGACCACCTCCGAGGTTATATCCAAAATACTCAAAAACGTTCATCTTCATGATCGTGCTTGTATCATCCTTGTAACGCTCCGTACATCCCAAACATAGACCAACTTAGCGTGAAAGTATTTAAACTCGAGATAGGTATTTGAGCTTAAAGTTAAAGGTAAGTGTTAAGTTAAGTAGAGGGATCAATATTTTGGAAAAATTAAGAGAAAATAAGTGAGGAGCTTGCTTGACTTAATTAAGTTAATAGGTGACTAGTAGGTGCGTCACCTACTTATACTATTGGACTAAATTGAGGCCTATATTATTGGACATATTAAAGACCCAAATTAAGTAAAAGAAAAAAAGAAAGATGAGCATCCCAATACCTATTCTATTTAAGGCCTAAATGAGCAACCCAATACCTATTCTATTTAAGGCCCAAATGTCCAGACCAATACCTATTCTATTTAAGGCCCAATATGGTGTGATCCAATTAGAAATAAACCAAGTAGGTGCATCACCTACTTGGAATTTTTGAGCAGCTTAAATATCCAAGTAGGTGCATCACCTACTTGGACTAATTTTGAACAATATGTGGCTGGAAATGAGCAAAAAAGAGGCGGTCAAGTGGAAGGATTTATAAGGTCCATTTAGTTCATTTTCTCTTTATTCTTGCAAAAAAAAAATCAGATTATAATTAGCTCCCTCTCTCTTTTCTTTCAAGCCTAAAACAGTCGCCTCTTTTCTCTCCTAGGGTTCTTGAAGAAACCCTCCTTATTTCCAGCCAAGGTAAGTGAAAATAACTATGGTTTATATTTAATCATGTCATGGGAAGTTATGGAAATCAAGTTATTATTTTTTTTGAAGTATAGGGCAGACCTTTTTTTTCCAAGCTTGGCAGTCCACTTCTCTTTAATCTCCAAAATATTTCCCAATAGTATTTGGTTCAACTTGAAGGGAAACTTAGCGTCTTGATGGAGTGCACTTTAAGAAAGAAAATTTCAGAAATAAATGTAAGGTTACGGCCCCGATTTACCCCTCCTTTTGTGTAGGCCTTGATGGAGGATTTTATATATATTGTTGCTAAGAACTCACGGGACGGTGATCGGAAGCCGTGAGTTCAATATCTTATATTGTGTTGAAGGATTTTGGGACTGTTTAGGTGATGTCTATAGGTGTTGTTGGAGGCAGTGGATAACCTTATGGAATGGTAAAGTGGAGTTGTATTAAAGTATAGAAGGAGGGTGTGGTGATACACCAAGTGTTTGATGGGCTGAATAGTCTTACTGCCCGTCAAGTGTTTAGCTACTATTTTACAAGGGTTACATTGTGATTAGTTGCTAATATTAGCTCCTTTATGTGCTTATATTGTAGATTAACACCTTAAAGGAAAGAAGTCTAATTCATTGTAATAATCAGGTTGCACAACGAGGTATGTAAGGTTATTCTAGTTCATATTCTTTGGCATGGTGTCATATACTCGTGTACCAATAAAGTGAGCTTCGTAGATGATCTTTCATGTTAAAAGATACATTGTGATGGCGTACCAACCCCACTATAGTTAATCGACCTTGTATGTACTGCCCATGGTCTAAAAGTGTGTCAAAGTGTCACATGTTTCTCTTATATGAGTCAATAAGATCCAAGATTATACAAGTTAAAGAGTGTCACATGTTGGATTACAATCTGTCCAAAATTGCTTTAATTGATTGTATACTTCTTTTGGCTACACATGTTCTTTTTTCGAATATCATTCCCATCGTGTTTGGGCATAAGGTGACCTTATAGAGTCTTTACCTATTTAGTGTATAGTTTATATGTCCTTATGTGGGATATACATTTGTTCCTAATTAGAATCTGCCCACATGCTTCAATAGTACCTATTCTCACGTACCCTTCTATTTGTTATTACCTAATAAGTATTTATTGTACAGTCCAAACCTCTTTAGTCGAGGAGTTACGTATCTCAACTTGCTATGCACGTATTCCCCCATTTGAAACGTCTAAATTTCTACACTTGAATCTGCCCTAATTGCTATATGCTAGGTAAGATCACTAGAATCTGCCACAACCCATATATGCTATGTAATGTCACTTGCTTACTAGTTATACACCTTACTAGCTTATTTGTTACAGGTCATCATCTCCTCGCTTGTCACATACCTTCTTGGCTTATATATTAGTGGATATATTTTATGCCCAGTAAGGCTCATGGTGTCATATAAGTTCCAAGGTATTACCCTTCTTTCCTATATCATTGTTCTTGTCTCAATCGCATGTTTTCTTCTATTGGTTCATAGCTCTAAAGCTCAATAATGTTATGACCACCAAAATAACAATCTAAAAGATTAAAGAAGTAATGTAAAGTAAATATACTCATGTGTGAGTGGTAGCTCAGGGGTGAGAGCCTAGCATGGGTCGATCTCAATTTATTGATTTATGGGTGGTATCCCAAGGGTGGAAGGAACACCTAGCATGGGTCGATCCCATTATCGGGTGGCATCCCAGGGGTGAAAGGTAAGCCTAGCATGGGTCAATCCCGGTCTATGTATTGATGAGGAACGTATCCCAGGGGTATAATACCTAGCATGGGTCATCCTCTTTTACCACTGATCAGCTGGTCATATGTATCACATGGCTTACAAATTTTATAAAGCAAAGAAGAGTAAAGTAAAGAAAAGCATGTAATATACAGTCTTCCACAAGTGTAAGTAAAGGTGGTTTGTTCATCCTTATCTATATGTTTATATATATTGACCCCGAGTTTCATTAATTTCTTATTTCACTTATGGTTATCTCATTCCTTACATATTCAGTACATTACTTCGTACTGATGTCCCTCACGGGGACCAGTGTCCTATGTTGCAGGAACAGGTCTTTTTAGCGAGTAGATTTCCCCAATAGAACACAGGATACTCAGCGGCTGTTGGTGAGCTCTAAGTTGATTCGGGGCCTTACCGAGTCTTTATCATATATATTTTGATGGTTTTATAGTCATGGATTCCATTAGAGGCTTTGTAGACATTGTAAAGCAATCATATGTATTCATAGGTTCACATATCATCTGTATCGATTTGGCTAATTGGTTGTTATTATATCTATAGCTTTTTATCAGTGATTCCATTTGTTTAGTGATTCATTTTATCATCTTGTTTGTTTTTATAGTATGTGTTCCTATAGTTGTTGTCTACCTCATCTAGTATGGGGTGTGACAAATGTTGTATCAGAGTAGTTAATCTAGGAGTCTACAAAGTCGTGTCTAGTAGAGCCTTACTTATAAATGTTTTGCGCGCCATATTTATAATTAGGGGGCTACTTGGACATTCAGGAAATGTCACTTTCTTTCATTATCCAGATTGTACGATAGAGCATTGTTAAGAAGTCCATTCCCGCTCGTATTATAATTTCTTATATTCATACTATACCTACTATAGCTAAGGTCAATGGTGGCAAACAAACTCCAGCACAACTAATGTCCAAGAGGCAATGTACAATGAAGGGTCTTAAGATATCAAAATTCAGATTAAGGCGAACCAATTTAGTTCGACCCTCATGGCCCATAATAGAGAACATCGTAAAGGTTTTTGTGTTACTTGCACATAAGGCTGTATTTGTAGTATTTGTATTGCTTTGGTTTATTTAAGTAAGATATAATAAGGTTGTTAATATTTTTGTATGATAAATGGTTAGTCATAAAGATGGGTTGAAAATATTTCTTAGTGCACTTCTTAAGAGGACATGAATGGTTCTTAGGTTTGAGATTTCCTTCATATGACTCCTTCAATATATGGGAATTAATACCGCGGAGGACATTTAGTACTTCGTTAGTAAGTATATAGGGTTTAAGAGTTATACATATTTTTAAAATAGTATCTGCTAAACTAGTTTTGTATTAGTTGAAAGAGGCTAGTAGAGGGTGAACCTTTCAATGTGATAGCGCATATACCCTAGTTAAGAAGATAAGGACCAAACACCTACTAGATATCATTCTCTATTTTATTAATTATCTTTTTATAAGGTAAGTGTGTATGACACCCCAAATAGGTAACAATAACATGCAATCCATTTTGTGGTTAGAAAACTCTAGGATGAGTATTTCCAATTGTTCTATATAAGAGTATATGTAAACTTGATTCCTATGGTGAACTATGTTTTGGCTATAGAAGGTTAGTATACGACTACAACTTATGGTTGAAAAAAGTATATTGACTGGTTTCTACTATGTGGTGATTATCTAGACTATTTTTGCGCATTAGAATACATGAAGTGAGCCATTTTGGTTAAAAAGGGTATTTGTTAGACATGAAGCAGGTAAGAGTGACACGCAACTGACAATATGAATGCATGTTTGGATGCCTAGTCTTATTAAATGCAGGAATAGAGAGACGATCAGAAGATATACACTTGGACTAACCTAATGCATTTGTATTATCCTTATTAAAATAAGAGGTAGTTTGTTATGTATATGTATAGAGCTTTAATGGCTTATCAAAATTGTCGTGAAGTATAAGTTACCTTTTTTTTCACTTGAGTCCCTGATATGGAAATTCCCTTGATGCATAACTTATCTAAATTTCTTGACTAAAGGTATTGGATTGCCATCACTTGTTGTGTACATATATATTATAGTTCCTATATTATATACACATATCCTATGATAATTCTCATCCTTTTATCACATGAATTAGTTATTCTTGGTTGCTGTACATACATATTTGAGCATGTTGAAGAAAGGTTTGGGAGGGGGGGGAATATTCTTGACTATATGTCTAATCACCGATAGAAAATCTATTATCTACATCAAGTTGTTCGAGCTCATGTTCTAAGTATGTCAAGGCTACCTTGTTACGAAAAATAGTTAGCATGGATAGACCTATCTAGTTAAGCCCGGAGTGACTAACCTTCAGATGTTTTAGAATCATAATATAATTTTGCATGTACTTGACATTTGTGTGTGAGTTGCTGTAAATAAGAGTTTATGTGTTATAGTGCCTTTAAGTTTTATTTGTAATTTATTTATTTGAACTTTTATATGGTACCAAACATTGATTGTAATGACATCCTAGGTTAGTAGAAAAGATAAGGTTGATCTTGACCTCCTACTCCTATAAATGAACTGTTAAGGATTTCTTTTCTATTATGGCCCCGAAACACTGATAAGGAGAATTCATAGGAGCTTAAAAGATGATATAGGGAAACTAATTGCAAGTGTTTTTAGTTAGTGACAAACACGAGCAGAACTATCCCGCCAGTGATTTAGCACTAGCGGTAGTATGCTCGAAATTAATAGGGTAGAGTGAACCCATAAGATGTCTCCTAGCTTCCAAAGAATCTGGTCTGTTACATAATTATACATGCTACAAGTTCTATAGCTTGTTTGTTTATAGGTCGTATGTCTTTTGTGGATTATTTTCTCACTTATAACATATGTCACGGAATACTTGCATGTAGATGTTATCTACTTCATTGAACCCTCATTTATTGCTATATATGTTCATAGGAATTTGCCGTATATGTAATTATGCTAATTATTTACCATAGATCACTTGTCCGTATTTTTGTTGCATCATAGATTAACTTGAATGTGTTATGGGCATTAGAATTAGTTCTCATGAGTTAAAGTATCCCTATAACTTGCTTACATGTTATACCTTTCATAAACCATTTGCCTATATGCTACACTCCTCATAGCCTACATGTTTTGTATGATTATTCATGTGTTAGTCTAGTTATTCATGCTCTAGTCCACTTGCTCAATGTGATGTGTGTTTCATAGTTCACTTTATTATCATGTTCATTCTTGTAGCCCACTTGTTTATATATTGGATAAATTGTCATAACGTAGACCTCTGGATTATGTGCTCATCTAGCCCAATATTTTATTTCACTTGCTCACATACTATAAGTCTTTCAATTCACCTTCCTATATGTTACAAGTCTCATAGTTCATTTTATCACATTTTTAACGGTTCATATGCTCATTTGCTACATGCTTTAATATTTTTCTTTTACATAAATCTCATATTTCTGTAACTTAATTGTCTATATGTCACAAGCATATTAGGTTCATATATTTGTATGTTAAGTGCTCTTTTGTGCTGATCTGTGTGTGTGTCATAGATTCAATGCGACTTATCTACATATTATATCCCCTCTATGCTTATTGATGTGAGTATTAATGTAGTTGGATAAAGCTTTCTCATATTAGGATATAATGAGAATGGTGTGTAGAATAGGATAGGCATATGAATGACTTCCAGTATGAAACTTACTCATAGGTGGGTAGCTTAGTCTAATAACCTATTCTAAGGTGCGACTCAAAATGTTAGTTTTATGTTGATAACTATTGCTCTTAAGAGATTCTCCTCTGAGATCAAATGTGGAATGAAAGGAGAGTTGAGCCCAATATGTTAGACTAAAAAGCCTATGATTCCATGTGTCCATTTTACAGAAATTTGTGGGAGATCCATTCTTCATTGTGCTCCCTTAACTATAGTAAATGACCCAACCTATCATGAAAACAAGTCCCCACAACCATTCGTAATTGCTAAGGCAGGAAGTTAGGGACAAAAGGTTTACCTCCATTGAAGTATTGTGGAAAAACTAGGATATAGAATAAGCCACTTGGAAATACAAGATGGTAGAAATTCTAAATCCCCTCCTCATTCCAAGCATCAATGAGAGGATCTTAGATCATGCTCTCCCCTAAATGATCCTAAGTTCTACTAGCATTTGTTCATTTCATATATCATTTACAAGTCGTGTGTTCATAATTCTATGTGTTCTACTTGTTTAGACAGAAAATGAGGGAATCCCGCTATACTAAAATAGTTTTCATTAAGTTACATGGTCAGGAGAGGGGTTTTATATATCATATTTTCATTTCATGTGTTATATCTATTGATATGCCATGTGAGTTTTGTATACATTATTTTAGTTACCCCACAGATTTAGTGTAGTCTTATTTACAAAGGAAACTCTAGAAAAAAAAATTATGGGGAAAATTCTAGGGTTAGTCAAGTCATTAGCTATACCTCTCATTAGAGGACGAATGATCCAAAGGGGGAGATGATGTAACGCTCCGTACATCCCAAACATAGACCAACTTAGCATAGATGAAAGTATTTAAACTCGAGATAGGTATTTGAGCTTAAAGTTAAAGGTAAGTGTTAAGTTAAGTAGAGGGATCAATATTTTGGAAAAGTTAAGAGAAAATAAGTGAGCTGCTTGCTTGACTTAATTAAGCTAATAGGTGACTAGTAGGTGCGTCACCTACTTATACTATTGGATTAAATTGAGGCCTATATTATTGGACATATTAAAGACCCAAATTAAGTAAAAGAAAAAAAGAAAGATGAGCAGCCCAATACCTATTCTATTTAAGGCCTAAATGAGCAGCCCAATACCTATTCTATTTAAGGACCAAATGTCCAGCCCAATACCTATTCTATTTAAGGCCCAATATGGTGTGATCCAATTAGAAATAAACCAAGCAGGTGCATCACCTACTTGAACTTTTTGAGCAGCTTAAATAGCCAAGTAGGTGCATCACCTACTTGGACTAATTTTGAACAATATGTGGCTGGAAATGAGCAAAGAAGAGGCGGTCAAGTGGAAGGATTTATAAGGTCCATTTAGTTCATTTTCTCTTCATTCTTGCAAAAAAAAATCAAATTATAATTAGCTCCCTCTCTCTTTTCTTTCAAGCCTAAAACAGCCACCTCTTTTCTCTCCTAGGGTTCTTGAAGAAACCCTCCTTATTTCCAGCCAAGGTAAGTGAAAATAACTATGGTTTATATTTAATCATGTCATGGGAAGTTATAGAAATCAAGTTATTGTTTTGTTTGAAGTATAGGGTAGACCTTTTTTTTCCAAGCTTGGCAGTCCACTTCTCTTTAATCTCCAAAATATTTCCCAATAGTATTTGGTTCAACTTGAAGGGAAACATAGCGTCTTGATGGAGTGCACTTTAAGAAAGAAAATTTCAGAAATAAAGGTAAGGTTACTGCCCCGATTTACCCCTCCTTTTGTATAGGCCTTGATGGAGGATTTTATATATGTTGTTGCTAAGAACTCACGTGACGGTGATCGGAAGCTGTGAGTTCAATATCTTATATTGTGTTGAAGGATTTTGGGACTGTTTAGGTGATGTCTATAGGTGTTGTTGGAGGCAGTGGATAACCTTATGGAATGGTGAAGTGGAGTTGTATTAAAGTATAGAAGGAGGGTGTGGTGATACACCAAGTGTTTGATGGGCTGAATAGTCTTACTGCCCGTCAAGTGTTTAGCTACTGTTTTACAAGGGTTACATTGTGATAAGTTGCTAATATTAGCTCCTTTATGTGCTTATATTGTAGATTAATACCTTAAAGGAAAGAAGTCTAATTCATTGTAATAATCAGGTTGCACAACGAGGTATGTAAGGTTATTCTTGTTCATATTTTTTGGCATGGTGTCATATACTCGTGTACCAATAAAGTGAGCTTCGTAGATGATCTTTCATGTTAAAAGATACATTGTGATGGCGTACCAACCCCACTATAGTTAATCGACCTTGTATGTACTGCCCATGGTCTAAAAGTGTGTCAAAGTGTCACATGTTTCTCTTATATGAGTCAATAAGATCCAAGATTATACAAGTTAAAGAGTGTCACATGTTGGATTACAATCTGTCCAAAATTGCTTTAATTGATTGTATACTTCTTTTGGCTACACATGTTCTTTTTTCGAATATCATTCCCATCGTGTTTGGGCATAAGGTGACCTTATAGAGTCTTTACCTATTTAGTGTATAGTTTATATGTCCTTATGTGGGATATACATTTGTTCCTAATTAGAATCTACCCACATGCTTCAATAGTACCTATTCTCACGTACCCTTCTATTTGTTATTACCTAATAAGTATTTATTGTACAGTCCAAACCTCTTTAGTCGAGGAGTTACGTATCTCAACTTGCTATGCACGTATTCCCCCATTTGAAACGTCTAAATTTCTACACTTGAATCTGCCCTAATTGCTATATGCTAGGTAAGATCACTAGAATCTGCCACAACCCATATATGCTATGTAATGTCACTTGCTTACTAGTTATACACCTTACTAGCTTATTTGTTACGGGTCATCACCTCCTCGCTTGTCGCATACCTTCTTGGCTTATTTATTAGTGGATATGTTTTATGCCCAGTAAGGATCATGGTGTCATATAAGTTCCAAAATATTACCCTTATTTCCTATATCATTGTTCTTGTCTCAATCGCATGCTTTCTTCTATTGGTTCATAGCTCTAAAGCTCAATAATGTTATGACCACCAAAATAACAATCTAAAAGATTAAAGAAGTGATGTAAAGTAAATATACTCATGTGTGAGTGATAGCTTAGGGGCGAGAGCCTAGCATGGGTCGATCTCAAATTATTGATTTATGGGTGGTATCCCAGGGGTGGAAGGAACACCTAGCATGGGTCGATCCCATTATCGGGTGGTATCCCAGGGGTAAAAAGTAAGCCTAGCATGGATCAATCCCGATCTATGTATTGATGAGGAACGTATCCCAGGGGTATAATACCTAGCATGGGTCATACTCTTTTACCACTGATCGGCTGGTCATATGTATCACATGGCTTACAAATATTATAAAGCAAAGAAGAGTAAAGTAAAGAAAAGCATGTAATATACAGTCTTCCACAAATGTAAGTAAAGGTGGATCGTTCATCCTTATCTATATGTTTATATATATTGACCCCGAGTTTCATTAATTTCTTATTTCACTTATGGTTATCTCATGCCTTACATATTCAGTACATTACTTCGTACTGATGTCCCTCACGGGGACCAACGTCCTATGTTGCAGGCACAGGTCTTTAGCGAGTAGATTTCCCCAATAGAACACAGGATACTCAACGGCTGTTGGTGAGCTCCAAGTTGATTCGGGGCCTTACCGAGTCTTTATCATATATATTTTGATAGTTTTATAGTCATGGATTATATTAGAGGCTTTGTAGACATTGTAAAGTAGTCATATGTATTCATAGGTTCACATGTCATCTGTATCGATTTGGCTAATTGGTTGGTATTATATCTATAGCTTTTTATCAGTTATTCCATTTGTTTAGTGATTCATTTTCCCATCTAGTTTGTTTTTATAGTATGTGTTCCTATAGTTGTTGTCCACCTCATCTAGTATGGGGTGTGACAATCCTCTCCATCTTGAGAGGAATTTGACCTCAAATTCATGGCACTAACTAAATGAAAATGGCTCCAAAACAGTCCAAAAAATAAGAAGAAACCGAAAACACAACAATTTCAAGTCTCGGACAACGTCTTCATTTTGCACCTTGGCTTCCTCTCCATCTTGATATTTGCCTTCAATCTCATCTGTCTCAATTGCATTTAGCCAAGAAGTTTCACTACAAAACAACAAATGGGTTAGTTGTAAAAGAAAGGTCCTCACACTCTCTCTTTATTTCTTTGTTCTCGGATTCCTCACACTTAATCTCACAAGTTTTGTATGCTTGCTTGTACTCTGTGGGGTGTTGAGAGGTGAATTCCAATGTTTACAACAACTCCAAAATAAAAAAAAATACACAAGGACGTAAACAAAAAGAACGGTTTCAAACCAACTCACAATCTAGTAAGTGGTTACTAGTTTGTAAGTTAGTATTGGAATCAACAAAAGAAACAACAAAATGAAACTAGAAGATCAAATTTGAGCTTAAAATTTGTCGTATGAATAGTAATTGGTGACGTATCACCCCCTAATTTATCATGGGTCCATACAAGTTTTAATCACCATTCTTGAAATTTTTAGTCCTTATACTTTTGGAATGGAAGACAATTAGTATTTGGAGGGAAAAACACACGTCTTGTAACTCTTTTCAAATTCAACTCAAAAAGGTGAAATTAGACTTGTACTAGTTTCCACAAAAAAAGGCTCCTAGAAACAAGGAAAGTGGTTGAAAAAGTTGTTGTCAAGTCAAGAGTGATGTGAGCTAGTCCTTTCACCAACATGTCTTCCAACTTTGTCTTCACCTTTTCTAGATCTATTAACTACTTTAAGTTGGTCAAGATAAGAGAAGTGATGAAAACAACAAGAACACAACAACTTTTCAAGAACAACAATAACAACACCTACAACGCCCACTCCAACCTCCACAAATTTCAGTCTAGGTCTTTGTTCACAACACAACTTTAACAAGTTTTTAAGCTCAAATATAGATCTAGATACCTTTAGTCTTAGTGAATCAAGAAACAACAATAACAACAAAGAAATTCTAGACCTAGACTCCGCAAATTTCGGCCAAGACTACAACAAGAACACTACAAGTTGCTCGGCCATGAACAAGAACAAAAATAAGAACAAGAACAAGAACACTTCTTTTTCTTTTTATTTTTTGATTTTTCTAGCAAGCCCAAGATTGATTTTGTTGGAACAAAATCAACCACAAGATTTGATACCAAATGATACGATACAAATTTGGTACGTATCAAAAAAAGGCCAAAAATAGTCCACAAACAAAGGAAAACCCGAGAGCTCAATAAACACCAAATCTCGGTTCCAACAACATCAAGAAACAAGGTGTAAATGACACCAAAAGCACTAATAACAACATGAGATAAAAAACAATAACTAGAGGAACAACACTACAATAACAACAATCCAACGGTTACAAGATTACAAGAACAACAAGAACCAAACGGTTCACTAGACTACACAACTAGTACATGATATGGAAAGATAGGAAGTGAGACATACACTATTACAAGGTTAAGAACCCAAAGATGTATTAAATCTAAGGACCCCTAAGACTTACAATAGAAACACCACACTCTTACGTGACACAAGAGGGATTTCACCGCTCAAGCACCAACGTTTCCAAGCAATACACAATCACAAGTGAATCCACACTTGTTCATGTCCTAGTTTAGACCTAGAGACCCTCTCTCTCAAGAGATGTGTTCTTTCAATAATATTCAACAAAAACTAATGAACTAAAACCCTATATTGTTCTATTTATAGTACTTTACAAATAAAAAAATAAAATGACAAAAAGGCCCTTTAATGACCAAGTAGGCAAATAGGCACCCATGGAGTATTTTAGGGGCGGTTTGGAGCCCTTTTTAACACTTCAACTCGTACACCTCCGAGGTTACATCCAAAATACTCAAAAACGTTCATCTTCATGATCGTGCTTGTATCACATATCATGTACTAGTTGTGTAGTCTAGTGAACCATTTGGTTCTTGTTGTTCTTGTATTCTTGTAACTGTTGGATTGTTGTTATTGTAGTGTTGTTCCTCTCGTTATTGTTGTTTATATCTTGTTGTTGTTAGTGCTTTTGGTGTCATTTACACCTTGTTTCTTGATGTTGTTGGAACCGAGATTTGGTGTTTATTGAGCTCTCGGGTTTTCTTTTGTTTGTGGACTATTTTTGGCTTGTTTTTGATACGTACCAAATTTTTATCATATCATATGACTCAAAAATGAGAAAAGCACACAAAAAACAACATTAACACGAAGAACGTACACAAAACTAACTTACAAGCTAGTAGGGTATTACTAGGTTGTCAATTAGTATCGAGCCAACAAACGAAACTAGGAAACAATAAAATGAAACTAAGAAATCTAAAATTTAAACTAAAAAATGTTGTGTGAACAGTACTTTGGTGACGTGGAAGTCCACTATTGGCCTCGAGTTTTATCAAAAGTTAATGTCCCAATTTCAAGTCTTGATCAATATACAATTTGGAATTGGTGGATTTGGTTAATGGAGGGAAAAAGTGGTCTTGGAGCCTTTTTGTTCAAATTTCAAAGCAAGACTTGACTTCTTTGAACTTTCTCCTTGAAACAAGATCCTTAAATCAAGGAAAAGTAGATGAAAAGTCTTTGAAGTGATAGGAACAAGTCCTTCGCCAACAACTACTACAAGTTTGTCTTTCACCTTTTTAGATCTAGATTGCACTTTAAAGATTAATAAGATGATGAAAGGGTGAAGAACCTTAAGAACACAACAACTCCAAGAACAACAACAATTTCAGTCTACAACTCGACTTCAACAAGACCATCAAATCATCCAAGGTTTAGGCAACAACAACATCCAACTCGGCCATACTTTGTTCACATCAACAACTTCAACACGTTCAAGTTCAACCTTAGATTTGGACACTTTTTAGTGTTGGTGAGAAAGAAACCAACAATAGAAACACTCTAAACAAACAAAAGACTACAAGTTCTAAACACACAACAAGCAAATCTTGGCCAAGATAACAACAACACAATTTAGGCCAAGAACACCAAAATGGACAGATTTCAATTTTCTAGATTTTTTTCAGTTTTCAGCTTTATTTTTTTTTTTTAATTTTCGTCCAAGAGAACCCAAGATTGGTAGTATAGGAACACAACAAGACTTGATCTGATACCAAATGATACCAAACTCCCCAAGAACACAACAACATAAACACCAAAATCAGTCCACTAGTTCAAGAACTATGGACCCTTTTGATGAACTCTCTCGGATTCGCAAGAAAAACAAGAAAGGAAGTGATATCAAGAGTAAAACACACTAAAAAAAACAGCAACAACATGTGATGAACAAGATGAACACAAGAACACAACTTTTGGATTCAACAAGACATAAAAACAGTCCACTACAAACATACAAAGTGCAATAAGATAAAAGATAGATAGATAGACCAATGAAGAGGTAATATTAACAACCCCAAAATCTTATTCTACTTTTGGACCTTTAATATCACATGCAACCTAAACCTATCTCTTACGTGACCTCAAGGGAACCGGAATCCCCAAGCAATCTCCGTTTCTAAGCGATTCATCAATACAAGGATTCCACCTTGCTAAGAGGCTCTCAAAAGAGGCTACAAATATCATCAAAAATCTGTCCAAAATGACCTAATGAGGTTCTATTTATATCTAGGTTAACTTAGTTCAAATGACTAAAAAGCCTTTGCAAAGGGGTGGATGAATAGTGATGAATGAACAGTAATGACTTACTTGCTGCCCAAGCCGCGAAGAGAAATGCCTACCTACTACAATCCAAATAATTATGAGAGACAAAAGGTTGAGAGGAGTAAGGGAGTGCAAGGTAGTAATTTGAGAGTGAAAAAAAGAGGTTGTGTGGAGCGAAGTGAGGTGATTACCACCAAACTGTGCTAACATTGGTTTTCCTTCTATTTCTAAGGACATTTATGTAGGTACCAACACGACAAGTGAAGACGAACAATGCCAAAAGGAAGTTTCTGCCCAAGATTTTGGAGGACCTTCACACTATGACAAAGAAGAATCTACTCAAGGACTTCAAGGTAAAATGCTTAACTCTTACACTTTTGTACATGTGAATGATAATTGTGTGGCTAGTATCCCATTGAGTGTACAGCTTGCCTATATGTGAGTCTATTATTTCTTTTCCACTTGATGATAATGTACATGTTTTGGGTGAGGATACACTAGTTGATCCTATTGATGACCGAATCGACTCTTCTTGTAAGATCAATTAATGTCCACCTAGTGTTGAAACTATTATGTTGAATGAAAGTACATTATCTTCTGAAATTTGTGTTGATCAACTTATGTGTGAAAATTACCCACCACTTGAGGATGTGTATGATGTAATTAATGAACCTAAAGTGTGTGATGATGTTTAAAATGTTGATCAAAGGAATATGAGTGAACTCGAGAGCTATTCTTAGGATAATCTTGCACTTGAAATCTCTTTGAAACTTGATATTGATCTTTTAGAGAGTGATGAACGTGTTTGTTCCGAATCTGCCCATGAAATAGATCATGCTCTCTTTAGGTATAATGTCTTGTTTGAAGATGATATAACCACTCCTAATGAACCTAGTGGTGAAAATGATGGTATAGCTTGCCTTAGAAGCTATAGCCGAATGCTAACCCACTATGGTCCGACAACATTTCTACTAAAGATGGAAATCACTTCTTAGAAGATGAAAGTACTCTTAAGGGTAAGGGATGTGTAGTCTTGGAAACTACTTCTCCTTCTACTTTGTGTATTTTATTGTTGAGAGTCCTCATGGTGATGATTGTGAAACTAGTAGTAAGTACACACATGAGGGCACCATAGTAGAAGTTGACTTGAGTGATACCTTTCTCTACTCTCTATTTGCTTTGGATAATATGTATGCTATTGTAGAGTGTACGCCATTAGTTTGGGTAGAGACCACGGGTAAGGGGATTGTTGTCTAGACCCGTGTCTATGGCCACTCTTCCCGTTTGACCCCGGTGCCAAATATAGATTTTATGATGATGGTGCACCCAAATTGTTGCTTGGTTTATATGAAAAGCAAAGTATCACTTTTGGTAAATTCCATAACCAAATCCTTTGTGGATTTTTCATTAATTATTTAATATTTAGTTCAAAGGATCCTTGGTTATATTATGTGCAACCTTGGAATGTTGAGGTGATTTGTCGTGCTAACCCTAACCCTCATTCCATGAGGATTTTGTATTTGTGTGTCTTTTTTTTGGTTTTGCAAGGTTTGGATTCGAGGTCGAATCCTTTTCAAGATGGGGAGGATGATACGAGTCAAATGGACACCTTAGCTTTTGATGAAATCTTTGAAGGCCAACACATAAAGGATCAAGACTTGGTTACCCCGAGAGCACAAGGATACACAAGGAAGGATCATTTTGAGCATGACTTAAAGCAATCTCGTGTGTAGAAGGTTGCTTGGTTGCTTACATTGATGCTAACCCGAGAACCACAAGCCTTGAAGTATGAACCATACTCAGTTTTTGAGAGCATTGAAAAGGCACCATTTATTCAAGTTATAACATACCTTGTCTTCCCCTTCATTAAGGGTATTTTATACATTACATATGGTGTATTTACACACCCTGGCGGCCTCTCTCATTAAGGGTAAAATGGTCTTTTTATCTTCATTTGTAATATATTATAAATAGGCCATTTTAGTCTTATTTTCACTAGTTTATGAAAGATGAAGTATTGAAACACTTATCCTCTCTCTTGAGAGTAAACCAACTTAGTGTAGTTCTAGTATAGGGCTTGGAAAAGCTAACATTGTTCTTTGCTTGGAAACGGTGGATCTTGAGGTGAGTTGATTCCCTTGGCAGTCACCATAAGAGTGTGGTTTTGATTATTACATTCATTAGGGGTTAGTGTTGAAATACACTTAGTTCTTAATCTTGTGATAATCTTGGTCTTACTATCTATCTTTATTTTCTATGCAATTTCCCTTGTGTTTGTGTTGAATCCATTTTTAGTTTCATCTTGTGTCATTGTTATCATCTTCATCTCCTCTCTTTAGTTATAATTTCAGTTTCTAGCTTTGTTTTCTGTATCAACCACTTACACAGTTGAAGAATATGCCAAATTATATATTAAAGAGATAGTTCGGCTGCATGGAGTTCCAATCTCTATTATATCAGATCGAGGAGCTCAATTTACTGCAAATTTTTGGAAGTCTTTCCAGAGAAATTTGGGAACACAAGTGAATCTAAGTATGGTTTTTCACCCTCAAACAGATGGACAAGAAGAACGTACCATTAAACACTTGAAGATATGCTGCGAGCTTGTGTATTGGACTTTAAAGGTAATTGGGATGATCATTTACCTCTCATCGAGTTTGCCTACAACAATAGCTATCATTTGAGTATCAAAATGGCACCATATGAAGCTTTGTATGGAAGAAAGTGTAGATCACCAATTGGATGGTTTGAAGCGGGTGAAACTGCCTTATTCAGACCAGATCTTGTTCATATTATGGAAAAGGTTAAAGTGATCCAATAGCAGTTAGAAATAGCCCAACGTCGACACAAGTCATATGCAGATGTTAGAAGAAGGGTGCTAGAGTATGCTATAGGTGATTGGGTATTCTTGAAGGTGTCACTAATGAAGGGGGTTATGAGATTTGGTAAGAAAGGAAAACTAAGTCCACGTTATATAGGCCCATACAAGATTACTCAGAGGTTTGGTCAAGTTGCTTATTAATTTAGAGCTACCCCAGGAGCTCTCAACAGTTCATCTAGTATTTCACGTCTCAATGCTTCAAAAGTGCATGGGAGATCCATCTCATATCAATCCTACTGAAGATGTACAAGTTACGAAAGATCTTACCTATGAAGAAATACCTATTGCTATCCTAGATCAATAAGTTAAGAAGATAAGGAATAAAGAAATAGCTTATGTAAAAGTGCTTTGGAGGAACCAACAAGTAGAAGAGATAACATGGGAAGGTCAAGAAGCGATGAAATCTAAGTACCCCCATTTATTCAAATATGAAGAGAAAGTCCAAGATGCTGAATTAGAGAACTAACAAGTAAGTGTAATATATAAGTACTATGTGATAATAGGGATTTTAAACTTAGGCTTGAACTTGTTTTGGTTTGATAGTTATGCTAGCATTCGAGGACGAATGTTCCTAAGGGGGGAAGGATGCAACATCCCATATTTTGCTTGTACTTGTTCTAATTATATGGAACTTCGTATAGCCTTGTGGTATAGGTAACTTATGAGATTTGTTATGCAAGTATTAATGGTGTAGATGGAATTATAGATGTTGTCCATACATTTTAATGAGATGCAACCAAGTTAACATCGATATGACTATGCAAACTTGGGATCGTGAGCTAGTATTTGAATCTAGAGTTTAAAGTGACCAAGTGGGTATAAGTTGAAGGTTAGATTAAAGGGATTAGGAGCTGAAAATGGAATAAAATATTGAGGTGCTTGTTTGACTTAATTAAGCTAGTAGGTGAGTCACCTACTTAAGCTTTTGGACCAAATTAATGAACCCATGGCTATGGACCAGATTTGGGCCTATACTAATGTACTCATTTGGGCCCAAATTGAATAAAAGAGGAAGAAAATGGATAAATGACCCAACACACAAATCTGCAAAAGGCCCAGGTTAATTGAGCCCAAAATAAGAATTTAAGTAAGTAGGTGCATCACCTACTTTGAAAATTTGAGCAGCTTGAACCCTTAAGTAGGTGTATCACTTGTTTTGGATAATTTGGCAAGAAAGGTGTACTTGAGAAATAGTGTTTCCTTTGGGTCACCTAAGAGGAAGGTTTGAACTCTTATTTGTGAGGTGTGTTGAAGATTTTGAAACATCTTCTAGTGCTAATCATTGAATAGGAGTAAGGGTCATTCTTCTTCTTCATCTCCATTCTGTGTTGTTTTCTCTTTATTTGGTTGCTGGAATTTGCATCCTGTGAGTCTATTTTCATGTATTCATAGCCATTAGGCTATCATTTGGTATCAAAGCCTTGGTTAGGGTTGTTCCAACATCCCTAAATCTTGGTTTTAGTGTCCTTATCAAGAAAATCTCACAAAAAAAAGTCAAAATATCTGTAAATCTCAAAAAAATTGTGTGTTGTCTTGTTTTTGGTAGATCCATGAGTTACAAGTTAGATATACTAAATTTTATTGTGTTTTGTTGGTTTCAAGTGTTAGATTCTTATTCTCTAGCACTTAAGTGTCTAGATCTAAGTTTGAAACAAGATTTGGTTGTGTTTGAGCTAAGATCCACCATTGTTGTGGCGTTTTGAAGCTTTTGTGAAGAGGGTAACGTGTGATTTATGGTATTGTGGACGATTTGTGGCTGATTTGTTGATATTTGCCCAGTGGTCAAACCTTGGTCAACTCTTGAATATTCATATTGTTCTTCATCATCTTCAAAACTTGTTGAAGAAGAATATTCAAAGTCCTAGTTTGATCCATAAAAAGAAAGAAAGAGAAGGTGAAAGTTGTTTGTACAAAGAATATTCCCTAGCATATTCACAATCTTCCAAAAGAAGAGGGGACAAAGGGAATATCAAAGTACAATTGAAAGTACAAGGGGGACCAATCCATTTTGAATTTATTTGAAGCTCCAAAAGGGCTCCAAACCTTCAATTTTTCCCTCCCAAACGAAATTTCTTCTTCTCCTAAGTGGTTTGGCCAAAATAAGTGAATTGAGATTTGAAAATTTTGAAAAGTGACGTCCAATTACAAGCTGCCACGTCATCACTTTGGTGACCAACCGAATTGAGTTCAAATTTAGATTTCCTAGTTTCTAATTGTTGTTTATAGTTTCAATTTTTTTGGTTCTATCACTAATTAGTAAGCTAGTAAGTACCTACTAGTTTGGTAATTAGATTAGAGTCCGTTGTTTCATGTCTTCAGTTTTTGTATGCTTTTTTCGTTTTAATTTGTAGTGTTTTGTTGGTTCAAGTCCGTGCATCACTTTATTTGAGTCATTTCAAAAAAAGATCGATTCCGGACCAAAGCTTCTCACCACTCAAGTAACTTGCCAAGTATTGCCAATTATTCAACACTTGTGAAGCCAAGTGTGAGGTGAGGTTGAGTAAGAGTGTGGTGAGGCCTTCTTGAACTAACTTGTTTGTTCATTTTGTAGGTTCTCTTTGCTGTTTTTTTGCTTCTTCTTAGGTACATTTACCATGGAATCCGAGGGTACTACTTCCCAACCATTGGGAAATGATGCTATTGGAGCCTTGATGGCTCGAATTGATGCCTTGGGTCGAGACTTTGCTCAAAGAATGGAAGATAGTCATGATGCCTTGAGAAGAGACATGAAGAGTGATATAGATGCTATGCGGACTGAAATTTCCACTTTTAGTGGAAGACTTGATCGTGTTGAAAGTAGGAGGAACTCACGACCTTCTACTCCTATTCCCTACCATGCATCCTCTCTAGTGTCCAAGCCAATAAACCCACCCCAATCTCCTAACCGAACCCTACAAAGACCACTATATTCCCAAATGAACCAAGTCCAACAAGAGGGACTTGGAACTCAAACTCCACCACCAAATCCGAACCAAATACCTCCACAAGTTCAAACCCCTCAAAACCAAATATCCTACACTTCACTAAATCTAGATCCACCAACCCAAATCCATCTTTAACCAAAGCTGATACCCCCTCTCCAAACCATACTAAACTGAATTCCTTCATCCTAGTAGAAAAAGAGGAGAAAAGAGAATCCAAAGAGAATGAGGCCAAGCCTCAAGATGGAGAGAAAATAGATGGTGAAGTGCAAGAAGAATATGAATAAAATAGGGAAAAGAAAAGGGAAGTCGTGGGTAGTGAAGTTAGGATGGAAGCAAAATACTTGATTGTGGATCTTATCCACAAAGAACCTTTGTTACTCACTAACCCAAGTGCTAGAATTTTACCTTAGCATTGATTCTTCTTACTTGCAGGTACAAGAAGATATATTTCCAAGGGAGAATTCAAAATAACTCCATCCCAAACATGTGGGAGTTCCAAAGGCACCAATGGCCGAAAACTCCAAACTAATGGACTGCCCAAGTCTAACCCAAGGTAACATCACTACTTCCTACATTTCCTTGAACTTAAAATATTGTGATTTAGTTTTTTGTGAAGTGGTGATGGGTTTACAAGTGCATTCTTCTTTACTTGGTAGCTCTTTAGTTATGAACAAAACTCCTAAGGCTAGTCCATGCACTTCATTGAGCTTGAAATGTTATGATGTACCATATAGTGTGTTGGGTTTGGGTTTGTTTGACATAGGGGTGTATGCTTCTTCTCTTAATATCTTTTTTAATTTGTACCATGATCAACTTGCTCTTAAAACTAGTTCACTACTTGAACATGAGAAGGGTGTGATTAAAAACTTTCAAGTTAGTGTTGATGCTAGTAATGATGGTCTTGATATTGAACATGGTCCTTTGAACTTGTGTGATAAAATCCCTTATAAATATCTTGTTCATTGTGGCCTTGTGTTTGTCCAAGTGGTGGGTAATGCCTTGAATTATCGTGGGCTTGGTAACCTAGTGAAAGGAGTGGGCCATCTCAGCTTAAATCCTTATCCTTGGATCCCATTTGACCCCAGAATACTCTTGAGGTGTGAAGGTTATAATTGCTGGTCATGCTCCCTTATCTTTAATATTAATGTTATTCATGTCTTTGGTTTCATTTATGCTAAACTTTTCATGTCAAATACTAAGGATATGTGGGTATATGTCAAGTGTGAGCAACCATGGGTTGATGATATGAGTGAGTTACTAATACTAAACCTCCTACCAAGAGGATTGTGTGTTTGTTTTGCTCTCTCTTTGGTTTTTACAAGATCTGAATTTGAGGACAAATTCCTTCAAGATGGAGAGGATGATACAAGCACAAGGAGCATCAAAAGTACAAGGAATTATCTAAGGGGTCAAGGATTCGGAATTAGCAAGTAATTGAAGACTTTTCAGAGTATTTTGAAGCCTTGGGCAAGAGAAGGAAGGAGGGGAACTTATGCACTCAATAGGTGCCTCAAGTGAAGGTTAATGAAGACATTTTGCACTCCAAGGAAACACTAAAGAGGCGCCCAATTCCCTTAGCTCATTAAGGGTAGTTTTGTCATTTGTCATGTAATAGTATAAATAGACCATTTTGTTGCTCTTTTCATTAGATGAAATTATTGAGAGATACTCTTTAGTTGTAGTTTTCTTCCTCTCTTAGAGAGAGAATCTGAAATTAGGGTTTGCACTAAGTGATGGATTTCACTTGTGTTGACAAATT
This sequence comes from Capsicum pubescens, assembly GCA_030864215.1. NCBI lineage: Eukaryota > Viridiplantae > Streptophyta > Magnoliopsida > Solanales > Solanaceae > Capsicum > Capsicum pubescens. The sequence continues at coordinate 42,504,407 of CM061539.1, read as the reverse complement.
GGCAAGAAAGGTTGGTGCTTGAGGAAGGTGACTCCCTTTGTGTCCTAAGAGAGTGATACGGGTGTACAAAGCTGTCCAATACGTTCTCGACCATTCACACGAAGCCAAGCTCGGGAGTTACAAAAACTACAAGCCATATTCATGCAAATGGCTGCGTGTGAGTTGGTACTTGATCCGCCAAAGAGCTTCAACGTTTTTAAGTGTGAAAATGAACCTTGAAGTGTAATAAACTACACTCTAAGGGCACCCCATGACTGAAGGATAGGAAGGTCATTTTTCCTTCATTTTTTGTGTAATATAAATAGATGCTATTAGGGTTATTTTCAGCACTTAGTTCATTCTTCATATTTCACAACAACAAGTCTTGTAACATTGAATATTTCTCTCTCTCTTATTCTTGAGAGTAGAACCTGAAATCTGTCCAACAAGTGTAGTTACACTTGTGTTGTTTCTTGGCTAGAAACTTGAGATCTTGAGGTTCATGAGTTCCTCTTGGTCTAAGTAAGAACTTGGTACTGAAATCTTTTGGTCTTAGGGTCCTATCTTCAAGTTAGGGTTCATAGATTCTAAGATATCTTTGTGTCAAGTTACTATCTTTCATTTTGTACTCTTGAAACTTTGTAGTAACTTAGTGAAGCCGTGTGGGGCTGATTTTCGATTCACTATAGTTACTACCATTTGTTGTTCTTGTTGTTAACATTGTACTCTTGTAATCTATCATCTTGTGTTGTTGAACCACTGTTTAATGTTATTGTTATCTTCTTGTTCTCCTTGTGTAGCTACTGTTTTGGTGTTGGTATTTCTTCTAAATTTCGTGATTGTTGTTGTCTTCACATATTGGAGTTGTTATCTTCAAGCTCTCGGAATTGTAGTGTGTTTGGACTGATTTTATGGCAGATTTGATACGCTCCAAGTTAGTAGAGTATCATTTGGTATCAAAGCCATCTTTGATTTTGTTCTAACAAGATCAATCTTGGGCTTGAGACTTGAAAATTACAAAAAAAAAAAAACTGAAATCTGAAAATTTCAGAAATAGTCAAATCTGCTACCTTTGTTTTCTTGGCCAAAAATTGTGATATGTTGTTGTATGGGCCGAGATTTTCTTGTTTTTTTTGGCTAGATCTTGTAGTATTTTTTCTTGTATAGAGTGTTCCTAGTGTTGGTTTCTTTCTCACCAACACTAAAGGTGTCAAGATCTAAAGATTGAGCTTATAATATTGACCATAGTTGTGGTGCCTTGTGGCTGGCTGTTTGTTGTTACTTGTTGTTGACAATTGGTGGTGTTGTGTTGTGTTTTGAAGAAGTTGTTGTTGAGTTCTTGAAGGTTGTTGTGGTGTTCATCAAGTTCTTCATCTTTTCTTACAACTTTAGACAACCAAAAAGTGTGATATAAATTCAATAGTTGAAGCTGAAAATTGTAAAGCATGTTGTGAGAAGCCTTGAACCCATCATTTCTTAGACTAGGCTTCTACTTTTCAGCAACTTTTTCTTATTTCAAGAACCTAGTGTTGTGGGACAAGGTACTTTTCTTATTTCAAGATTTATGTTTTCCCTCCAAGACGATTTGTCATCCTTTCCAAATTGTGTAAAGATTTAAATTTCAGAATTGGTGCTTAAATTGTGTGGGACCAAGACCAATTGCATGCTGCCACATCACCCATTTGCTACTGTTCACGTCACCCATTGGCTACTGTTCACGTCATTAATAAGCTCAACTTTAGGTTTTCTAGTTTCTAATTGTTGATTCTTAGTTTCATTACTTGGTTCTAGAACTAATTAACATGCTAGTACACTCCTACTAGGTTGTCAATTAGTCCTTTTGAATTCTCTTGTTCGTGTCCACGTTTAGTTCGGTGCTTTTATTCGTTTGAATACGTTGTAACTTCTTAACTCCAGTCCGTCAAGAATTCTTTGAGTTTCAAACAAGAATCCACTCCGGACAAGAGCTTTACTCATATCTTAAGGATTCACGGTTACTAGCCAATCTACAACATTTGTGGAGCTCAAGTGTGAGTGAACCGAGAGAGTGTGAGTGAGGAGAGGTTTAACGCTAACTTGTTTGCTGATTGTGTAGGTAACACCTTGACATGGAAGGAAGCATATCCCAAAGTGGGGGTACTACTGAACAAGACACTATGAAGGCCACACTTGAGGCCATTACCAGAAGTTTAGAGAGGTTGAACACGGAAGTTGGGGCAATGAGGGGAGATTTGACTACGATAAGTGGGAGATTGGAGAAAGTGGAGAGTCAAAGGAACTCTCGTCCATCCACTCCTCATCATATTCCTTCAAGTGGGCATGAAAGAACTTCATCCACAACTATCTCACCAGAAACATTGCACCAAATAATGAATCCACCTCTAGCCCCACTAAATGCCACAAATCATACCACTACTTTCCCTCCAAACCAAGAAGCGAATAGACCACGCCATTCCCAAACTCCTCCAATTCCACAAGAAGGATGTAGCCATCCATTACCTCCACAAAATCTGAATGTACCTTACCAAACTCCACCAAATCAAAGACCACCACCTCCACAACTCCCAATGCCTCCAAATCAGATTCCAAATCACCAAAACCGACCAGCTCACTTTGAGGAACATGGTAGAGAGGATTATGATGGATATGGAGCCTTTTATGATTCTTACATGAGAGAGGAGGAGCTAAGAAGGGGCCGTGTTGATCCAAGGAGGTACCAAGGGTATGGAGAAAGGGGAAATCGACACCAAGAAAGAGACGTAGGCATAAATACCATCAAATTGAGCTTACCTATCTTTAAGGGTGAAAGTGACCCCGAGGCCTACTTAGCATGGGAATCATCTTGTAACAAAGTTTTTCAAGTTAATGATATCTCGGAAGAAAAGAAAAGTTGTTATGCCATAGCTCATTTTGAGGGTTATGCCAACACTTGGTGGGAGTACGTCAAGCGTTTTGGTGATGAATTAGTTGATGGGCAGCCACCACCTTGGTTTCGGTTAAGGTACTTGATGAGGCAACGGTACCTTCCCGAGAGTTATCGCCATGAATTACTTGCTAGATTATACAACTTACGTCAAGGCAATAAAAGTGTGATGGCATATTATGATGAGTTTCAACAACTCATGTTGAAGCTTGATCATCGTGGGGAACAAATCAGTCATGACATCATCCGGTTCAAGTGTGGGTTGAACAAAGAGATCTCCACTCATTTGATGCTTCACAAATTTGATACCGTTGAAGGTATTTTCCAAGCGGCTCTTGAGATTGAAAGGGAGCTTAAAGAGAGGTCGTCGCTCAAGGCAAGGGGACAATCCATCTCGGGTTGGCCTAGAAGCAAGGACGTGGTTCAATCCTCTTCTGGTTGGCCCAAAAACAAGGACCAACCCGCGACTACAAGGCTGCCCGAGCCCAAAACAGTCCACAAAATTCCTCTAAAACAAGAAGTTCACAAGTATCCAAACCCAAAAGGATTCCAATGTTTCAAGTGCCAAGGTTGGGGACATAAATCCAATGAATGTCCAAATCAACGCAACTTGATACTACGGGAAGGGAAATTGTATTACCTTGGTGAGGAGGTGGGTCTTGAAAAAGAGGAGGATGAGGCCGAGCCTCAAGATGGAGAGGAAACTTGAAATAGGCCACTTGATGATGATGATGATGATGGTGAAGTTATTTACCCACAAGAAGGGGAGTGTGTTATTCCAAACTTTGTAGTTAGACGCGCTATGATTAGTAAGGCAATAGACGACCCTAGCCAAAGGGAAAATCTATTCCATACTAAATGCCTTGTAAAGGGGAATGTGTGCACTTTGGTGATTGATAGTGGTAGTTGTGCGAATGTCGTTAGTGTCGCTATGGTGAACTTTCTGAAATTACCAACTACACTTCATACTAGTCCTTACAAGTTGCAATGGTTGAACGAATGCGGTGAATTGAAGGTCATAAGGCAATGTGTGATACGGTTTAAGGTAGGGAACTACCAAGACGAAGTGCTTTGTGATGTGATACCAATGCAAGCATGACATTTGTTGTTAGGTAGACCTTGGAAATATGATAGGTCTACCAAACATGATGGGAGGACCAACCGATATTCACTTGAGAAGGATGGTCGAAAGGTCACTCTTTATCCTCTTTTGCTATCACAAGTGAATGAATTACATCAAAAGATGAGGGAGTTGAAGGAGAAGGGAAAGAAACCCGAAAGTGGTGAAAAGGAGGGGAAAACCGTGGGTGGGGCAGTAGGGATTTCCGGGACTGCCTCAACATCAAATGGGCAAGAAAACATGGTGATGTTGGCTAGAAAGAAGGAACTCTTCTTGGATTATGATGTGGACATGCCGATGCTTCTTTTGGCTCATTGTTTTAATACTAACCCCACTAATTCTTCTATTTCTCCTTTGATTTCTTGTGTGTTGCAGGATTATGAAGATGTATTTCCCAAAGAACTCCCACAAGGATTGCCCCCGCTTCGGGCAATTGAGCATCAAATTGACTTTGTGCCGGGCTCACAATTGCCAAATAAGACAGCTTACAGAAGCAACCCTACGGACACCAAAGAATTGCAGCGTCAAGTTGAGGAACTCCTCAACAAAGGGTATATCAAGGAGAGCATGAGTCCGTGCACGGTTCCTGTGCTACTGGTGCCTAAGAAAGATGGAACATGGCGTATGTGTGTGGACTGTTGAGCCATCAATAAGATTACGGTAAAATATCGTCACCCTATCCCTAGGTTAGATGATATGCTTGATGAATTGAATGGTTCGTGTTTATTTTCCAAGATTGATTTAAGGAGTGGCTATCACCAAATAAGAATGCAACCCGGTGATGAATGGAAAACCGCCTTCAAGACTAAATTTGGTCTCTATGAATGGATGGTTATGCCATTCGGCCTAACAAATGCTCCAAGTACTTTCATGAGGCTAATGAATCATGTGATGAAGCCATTTATTGGAAAGTTTGTTGTTGTTTACTTTGATGATGTCTTGGTCTATAGTAAGTCAATTGATGAGCATGTGATGCATTTACAATGTGTGTTTGATGTCCTTAGAAGGGAAAGGTTGTATGCAAATCTGGAGAAGTGCTCTTTTGGTGTTAATGAAGTTGTTTTCTTGGGTTTTGTTGTTAGTTCAAGAGGGGTTGAAGTGGATGAATCCAAGATAGATGCTATCAAAAATTGGCCAACCCCACAAACCATTAGTGAAGTAAGAAGCTTCCACGGGTTAGCTAGTTTTTATAGAAGGTTTGTCAAAGGATTCAGCACCATAGCCGCTCCTTTAACCTCGGTCATTCGAAAAGACCAACCCTTCAAGTGGGGTGAAGAGCAAGCTAAGGCTTTTGAAACCTTGAAAGCTATGCTCGTTTCCGCGCCTTTATTACAATTGCCCAACTTTGATAAGATATTCGAAGTTGAGTGTGATGCTAGTAAAGTGGGCATAGGGGCTGTTTTGATGCAAGATTTAAAACCCATTGCTTATTTTAGTGAAAAGCTCAAAGGAGCAACTCTAAACTACTCCACGTACGATCTAGAGTTGTATGCCTTGATTCGAGCTTTGGCCACTTGGCAGCACTATTTGTGGCCCAAGGAGTTCGTGATCCGAACGGACCATGAATCCTTGAAGCATCTTCGGGCACAAGACAAGCTTAACAAGCGGCATGCAAAATGGATTGAGTTTCTTGAAACCTTCCCTTATGTTATTCAATACAAAAAGGGTAAGGACAACGTAGTAGCTGATGCTTTGTCTAGAAAACATGTTCTTGTGTCAACATTATCTTCTAAATTAATTGGTTTTGAGAGTTTGAAAGAATTGTATCCCGAGGACCCTCACTTTGCTCCTATCTTTAGGGAATGCGAAGAAATGGGTAGGGACAAGTGGGATTCGTCTAGGGGTTCAAATCCTTATGCCAAGTTTGATGGATACTTGTTTAAAGGTAGACGATTGTGTGTACCCTCCAGTTCTTGGAGAGAGTTATTTGTGAGGGAATCACACAATGGCGGTCTAATGGGTCACTTTGGGATCGAAAAGACCCTTGGAATATTGGAGGAGCAATTCTATTGGCCAAAAATGCACAAGGATGTGGCCAAGATTTGTGGCCAATGCATAGATTGCAAAGGATCCAAATCGCGGCTCCTACCTCATGGGTTGTACACCCCGCTGCCCACTCCTTTACGCCCTTGGCTTGACATATCTATGGATTTCATGTTAGGGTTGCCTAGGACTAGACGAGGTCGGGACAGTATCTTTGTTGTGGTCGATCGGTTTTCTAAGATGGCACACTTTATTCCTTGCTTTAAATGTGATGATGCACCTAGTGTGGCCTCTTTGTTTGTTGATAATGTTATCAAGTTGCATGGTGTTCCGAGGACCATTGTGAGTGATAGGGACTCTAAGTTCCTAAGTCACTTTTGGAAATCCATGTGGGGTAGGCTTGGAACCAAGTTGTTATTCTCTACATCTTGCCACCCACAAACTGATGGTCAAACGGAAGTAGTAAATAGGACTTTAGGTGCTATGCTACATTCCATGGTAAAAGGAAAATTGACTTCTTGGGAGGAACACTTACCATTGATTGAGTTTGCATATAATCGTGTCATACACTCAAGTACGGGAATGACTCCCTTTGAGTGCATATATGGCCTCAACCCCCTTACCCCTTTGGATTTAACTCCTTTGCCTAGTGATGTTATGATTAGCTTAGATGGAAGCAAGCGGGCTGATTCGATGAAAAAGTTACATGAGAAGGTGCGGCTTCGACTTGAGAAGAAAAATCAAGACATTGTGATACGGGAAAGACAAGGGAAGCACGAAACAAACACCAAATCAGTCCACTAATCTTAAGGATTCGAGGACCGAGATGGAGACCTCACTCGGATTCGCTACCAACAACAAGAATACAAGATACAAGAGTATATTTTAACACCAAAACAGTTACAAAACGTGATGAACAAGATGAACAACAATAATACAAGTTTCGGATTCAACGAAGACCCCAAAACAGTCCACTACACAACACATACACGATTTGCAAGAAAAATAAAGATAGATAGTGAGACCAAGATTATTACAAGATTAAGAACCAAGTGTATTTCAACACTAACCCCTAATGAATGTAACAATCAAAACCACACTCTTACGGTGACCACCAAGGGAATGAACTCGCCTCAAGATCTACCGTTTCCAAGCAAAGATCAATATTGGCTTTTCCAAGCCCTATGCTAAGGATGACTTTTCCAAGGCCTACAACTAAGGGTGTGACACTCTCAAAAGAGAGAAGTTATGTCTTTCAATTCTTCATCCTCCAAAATCTAGTGAAAATAAGACTAAGGGGGCCTATTTATAATATATTACAAATGAAGATAACAAGACCACTTTGCCCTTAATGAGAGGGGCGGCCATGGTGTGTAAATACACCATGTGTAATGTCCAAAATACCCTTAATTAAGGTCCAAAACCGTGAGTCCTCAACCTTAAATTCTCCAAGCAATCTTCCACACGCGAGATTGCTTTAAGTTATGCTCAAAACGGGTCCTCCATGCATGTTCTTGTTTTCTCGAGGTGACCAAGTCTTGAGTCTCTATGTGTTGGCCTCCAAAAATGTCATCAAAAGATAAGATGGCCATTTGTCCCGTATCATCCTCCCCTTCTTGAAAAGGATTCGACCTCGAATCCAAACCTTGCAAAACCGAAAAGAGGACCAACAAATGCAAACTCCTCATGGCATGAGGGTTAGGGTTAGCATAACAAATCATCTCAACATGCCAAGGTTGCACATATTTGCAATATAACCAAGAATCCTTTGAAAGGAATATTAAAAACTCAATAAAAGATGTACAAAGGATTTGGTTATAGGATACATCAAGAGTGACACTTTGCTTGTCATGTAGACCAAGCAGCAAGTTTGGTGCACCAACATCACCATTTCTAAATTTGGCACCGGGGTCAAATGGGAAAAGTGGCCATAGACACGGGTCTCGACAACACTTCCCTTTCCCGTGGTCTACACCCAAACTAAATGACATACTTTCTATAATAACATACATATCATCCAAAGCAAATAGAGAGTAGAGAAAGGTATCACTCAAATCGGCTTCTACTAAGGTGCTCTCATGTGTGTACTCACTATTAGTTTCCCAATAATCACCATGAGTACTCTCAATAATGAAATCACACAAAGTAGAAGAAGAAGTAGCTTCCGCAACTACACATTCCTTACCCTTAAGAGTTTTCTCATCTTCCAAGAAGAGATTTCCCTCTCTAGGAGGAATGTTGTCACACCATAGTGGGTTAGCATATAGGCTATAGCTTCCAAGGCAAGCTATACCATCATTTTCACCACTAGGTTCATTAGGAGTGTTTAAATCATCTTCAAACAAGACATTATACATAAAAAGAGTGTGATCTACCTCACGGACAGATTTGGAACAAGCAAGTTCCTCACTCTCTAAATGATCAACATCAAGTTTCAAGGATGTTTCAAACACAACATTACCCCAAGAAGAGCTCTCGGGTTCATTCTCACTTTGATCAACATTTTCAACATCATCACATACTTGAGGTTCATTAATTACATCATACACATCCTCAAGTGGTGGGTAATTTTCACACATAAGTTGATCAACACAAATTTCAGAAGATAACGTACTTTCATTCAACATAATGGTTTCAACACTAGGTGGACATAAATCGATCTTACAAGAAGAGTCTATTCGGTCATCAATAGGATCAACTAGTGTATCCACACTCACAACATGTACATCATCATCAAGTGGCAAAGAAACAATACACTCACATATAGGCAAGCTACAACTCACACTCAATGGGCTACTAGCCACACAATTATCATTCACATGTACAAAAGTGTAAGAGTTTGTCATTTTACCTTGAAGTCCTTGAGTAGATTCTTCTTTGTCATGGTGTGAAGGTCCTCCAAAAGTTTGGGCAGCAACTTCCTTTTGGCATTGTTCTTCTTCGCTTGCCATGTTGGTACCTACACAAATGTCCTTAGAAATAGAAGGACAACCAATGTTAGCATAGTTTGGTGGTAATCCTCTTACTTTGCTCCACACAACCTCTCCTTTTTCCACTCTCGGATTACCACCCTGCACTCCCTTACTCCTCTCAATCTTTTGTCTCTCATAATAATTCGGATTGGAGTAGGTAGGCATTTCTCTTCGTGGCTTAAGCATACATGACCGTATGTCAATGAAAGAATATCGCACCACACCTCCTCATGGTATTCAAATTGGGAGAAGACAACCTTGACCCTCTCGGTAACCTTAAACCCGTCCAAGAAGTATGGAACAAGTAAAGGCTCACGAAACAACCCCAAGTAGTCAACCATGGATGGAACGATGTAGTTTCTATGGTACCTATCATTTAGCTCAATGAGGCAGCCCGGTATCCCACACATGGTCACCTTTCCGGAGTGTACACTCCTTCTTGGATCTACATTGTAAGGCATACGAGTACCCCTTAGTTTTGGAGATGCATACCCTCTTCTTCTCATTGGACAACCTCCACTAGAGCTAGTATAACCATTCATACTATATCGACTTTGATAAGAAGTACTACAAGGTGGAGAATATGGATCTTCATACTCCTCACGTGCACCCTCATCATAGCTCTCATAAGCTTTGCAAACAAAAGGGTTATACCTAACACCAAATCTAGGTTCGGAGTAAGAAGTGTAAGACTCCTCACATGCCCCAACATCATCATAAGATCCATCACGAGGTCCTACATCATCTCCAAAGTTACCAGAAGCACTAGGCACTTCATTCACCTCATTTTCTCCCTTAAAACAGTAACTTTCAAATCTGCCCAAGTCTCGATCATGGCTATTTTCATAGCCTCCGCAATCTCCCTCAACTTCGTAGCCATAAAACCCTTCACTACAATCATAGTCTCCCATGTTGTAGTCACAATAATCCCCGGCTATCGAAGACATATTCCCCTTATATCACCTTTTAAACCTACAAAATGAACAAACAAGATTAGTAGTAAAAACTTCTCACTAACACTCGTATTCACTCACCTTTGTGATTCTCACAATTGGAGCGGCAAATATTGAAAGGTTGTTTATACTCCGGTAGTCAATAGGATGTCAATTCTACTTGGTGGCCGGAATAGATTCTTGTTTGATCGACTCAAGACACAAAAATAAAATTCACTTACGAACTTGAAACAAAGAAGTTACTACGAGTTAAAAATGAGAAAAGCACACAAACAACGAAGACACGAAGAAACGGATTCAATAATTAATCTACAACTAAGTAGGTGATTACTAGTTGTTAATTAATTCTAGAATCAAGACATGAAACTAATGAAACAATAAGATGAAACTAAGAATCTAAAATTTTGAGCTCGGAAATATTGCGTGAACAGTAGCAGTGATGACATGGCAGTCACGTATTGGTTTCGGTCCCACACAACTTTTGTTGTCCAATTTCAAGTCTTGGTCAATTTTTCAATTTGGACTTTGGTGGAATTTGTTTAAGGAGGGAAATTCAAACAAGTCTTGGAGCCCTTTTCAATTTCAAGTTTTCAAGAATTGACTTTATTGTACTTCTCCTTAAAACATGGATCCTTAAATCATGGAAAAGTGTTGGAAAGTGGTTGAGACTTGATTGATAGGTCTTTGTTGGTTGTAGTGTCTTTCAAGACTAACAAATAATACACCCTTTTCCTTCAACTTTTTAGATTTAACATTCACTTTATCTTCAACAATATATGAAGGTGGTGATGAACATCAAGAACAACAACAACAACACCAAGAACTACAACAATAATCTCCAAGAACACCAACAATTTTCACACGGCCACTCCCAAATTCCACAATAACAATATCTCCAACACTTGGCCAAGACAACTACACCTTCAACAAAATGGTTCTCAATCCACCAATTAACAACAATATCACGTGGCCAAGCTTATAACAACAACAAGATGAAAGCCACAAGGCCAAAACAGTCCACCACAACAATGTTCAACAACAAATCGGCCAAGTCCAAGTTCATGTAAACAACACCAACAATGTAAGCTCAAACTTAGATTTAGACTAAAGAGTGTTAGAAATGAAGAAAACTAACACTAGAAACAACAAAACAAGTAAAAATCTCGGCCAAGACACAACAATAACACAATTTCGGCCAAGAACACAAAATGGACAGATTTGCTTCTTTTTGATTTTTTTTTTCAGTTTTTAACACTTTCCTTTTTTTTTTTTTGAATTTTCTAACAAGCAAGCCCAAGATTGATCTTGTAGGAACAATATCAAGCCATTCTTTGATACCAAATGATACGGGAAAGACAAGGGAAGCACGAAACAAACACCAAATCAGTCTACTAATCTTAAGGATTCGAGGACCGAGATGGAGACCTCACTCGGATTCGCTACCAACAACAAGAATACAAGATACAAGAGTATATTTTAACACCAAAACAGTTACAAAACGTGATGAACAAGATGAACAACAATAATACAAGTTTCGGATTCAACGAAGACCCCAAAACAATCCACTACACAACACATACACGATTTGCAAGAAAAATAAAGATAGATAGTGAGACCAAGATTATTACAAGATTAAGAACCAAGTGTATTTCAACACTAACCCCTAATGAATGTAACAATCAAAACCACACTCTTACGGTGACCACCAAGGGAATGAACTCGCCTCAAGATCTACCGTTTCCAAGCAAAGATCAATATTGGCTTTTCCAAGCCCTATGCTAAGGATGACTTTTCCAAGTCCTACAACTAAGGGTGTTACACTCTCAAAAGAGAGAAGTTATGTCTTTCAATTCTTCATCCTCCAAAATCTAGTGAAAATAAGACTAAGGGGTCCTATTTATAATATATTACAAATGAAGATAACAAGACCACTTTGCCCTTAATGAGAGGGGCGGACATGGTGTGTAAATACACCATGTGTAATGTCCAAAATACCCTTAATTAAGGTCCAAAACCTTGAGTCCTCAACCTTAAATTCTCCAAGCAATCTTCCACACGCGAGATTGCTTTAAGTTATGCTCAAAACGGGTCCTCCATGCATGTTCTTGTTTTCTCGAGGTGACCAAGTCTTGAGTCTCTATGTGTTGGCCTCCAAAAATGTCATCAAAAGATAAGATGGCCATTTGTCTCGTATCACATTGCAAGGAGAGTCAACAAGGGGAGAAAGAAACTCATTCTTGAACCGGGAGATTGGGTGTGGGTTCACCTTAGAAAGGATAGGTTTCCATCTCAAAGAAAGTCCAAATTGATGCCAAGAGGCGATGGTCCATTCCAAGTACTTGAGCGGATCAATGATAATGCCTACAAGATTGACCTTCCCCCGGAATACCAAGTGCACAACACTTTCAACGTGTGTGATCTTTCTCTAGTGGATGCGGTTGAGGATGACCAAATGCTGAATTTGAGGTCAAATTCCTCTCAAGATGGAGAGGATGATACGGGTGTACAAAGCTGTCCAATACGTTCTCGACCATTCACACGAAGCCAAGCTCGGGAGTTACAAAAACTACAAGCCATATTCATGCAAATGGCTGCGTGTGAGTTGGTACTTGATCCGCCAAAGAGCTTCAACGTTTTTAAGTGTGAAAATGAACCTTGAAGTGTAATAAACTACACTCTAAGGGCACCCCATGACTGAAGGATAGGAAGGTTATTTTTCCTTCATTTTTTGTGTAATATAAATAGATGCTATTAGGGTTATTTTCAGCACTTAGTTCATTCTTCATATTTCACAACAACAAGTCTTGTAACATTGAATATTTCTCTCTCTCTTGTTCTTGAGAGTAGAACCTGAAATCTGTCCAACAAGTGTAGTTATACTTGTGTTGTTTCTTGGCTAGAAACTTGAGATCTTGAGGTTCATGAGTTCCTCTTGGTCTAAGTAAGAACTTGGTACTGAAATCTTTTGGTCTTAGGGTCCTATCTTCAAGTTAGGGTTCGTAGATTCTAAGATATCTTTGTGTCAAGTTACTATCTTTCATTTTGTACTCTTGAAACTTTGTAGTAACTTAGTGAAGCCGTGTGGGGCTGATTTTCGATTCACTATAGTTACTACCATTTGTTGTTCTTGTTGTTAACATTGTACTCTTGTAATCTATCATCTTGTGTTGTTGAACCATTGTTTAATGTTATTGTTATCTTCTTGTTCTCCTTGTGTAGCTACTGTTTTGGTGTTGGTATTTCTTCTAAATTTCGTGATTGTTGTTGTCTTCACATATTGGAGTTGTTATCTTCAAGCTCTCGGAATTGTAGTGTGTTTGGACTGATTTTGTGGCAGATTTGATACGCTCCAAGTTAGTAGTGTATCAGAGAGTGGTTTGAACTTTTATTTGTGAGGTGTGATTGGAGATTTGATACATCTCCTTTTGTTAATCATATAGTGGAAGTAAGGGTCACTCTACTATCTTTACATTTATGCAATCTTTCTTCTTCATCTCCTTTCTAAGTGTTGTTTTCTCTTTGTGTGCTTGCTGATTTTTGCATATCTCTAGTGTCAATTTCGTGTTATTTTCAGCTCCTAAACCTGCACGTCTATCTTCACTAAAAAATTTCAGGAGTTCTTCACTAAATATATGTCTCTTATTAGTAGATTATTGGTTCAAGGTACCATAATGTTATGACCACCAAAGTAATCTCAAAGGCTAAACAAACTACGTAACGTAAATATGTAAAACGAGTGGAAGCTCAAGGGCATAATCCTAGCATGGGCCAATCTCGATACCTTTATATGGGTGAAAGCTCAGGGCATAAGCCTACCATAGGCCGATCCCAATCTTTATATGTAGGTGGCAGCTCAGGGACGTAAGCCTAGCATGGGCCGATCCTAATTTATCTACTTACCACTGATCAGCTGGTCATTTTCATTATATATGGCTTACAAAGATTATGAAGTAAGAAAGGTAAAAATGAAGAAAGAAACATAATGTATGTAGTCCCACAAGTATATATAAAAGTGGTCTACTAGTACTACTTATACACTTGTATATGATTTCTATTGAGCTCTTGTATCATGTGTTGTTTCCTTCAGCCTTACATATTCAGTACATATTTTCTTACTGATGTCCCTCACGGGGGACCTGTATTTTATGCTGCAAGCACAGGTACTTCAGCTTATACACCTCACTAGTAGAGCGCAGGCTATTCAGTGACTATTGGTGAGCTCCAGGTTGATTCGGCATTCTCCGAGTCTGTTCCATATATTTTGGTATTGTGCAGTAAGTCAAGAGTAAGGCGGGGGGTTTTCCTGACCCTAACTAAGTCTATGTATCTTTTAGAGGCTTTGTAGACTAATGTAAAGTTATGGTAGTGTCTTTCCTTTAGACGTGGTGGCCCCAACGACCAAGTGTTGTATATATAAGTTTGTGCTTGCCATTGTAATTATTCTCATCGATACATAATATCATATTTATCAGAACCTTTGGTTATCATATTTACATGCATGAGAAGTACAAGGTTATAAATTGGTTCTCTCGGGCCTTTATGGCTACGGGTGCTTGTCCGCCTTAATAGGATTTGAGGTGTGACACCCTTACCCAAATCCATACAATCTTTAATAGTTAAATAAGTGTGGTGAATTGAAGGTTAAACGAAAATGTGTGATTAGATTCAAGATAGGGAATTATCATGATGAAGTTTTATGTGATGTAATACCTATGTAAGCATGTCACATATTGTTGGGAAGGCCTTGGAAATTTTATAGGCACACCATACATGATGGAAGATCTAACCTACACCTTTGTGCATGGTGGACGAAAGTTCACTCTTCTCCCTCTTTCACCATCTAGTGTGAATGAAATCCAAGAAAAAATTGAGAAGTTGGATGAGAAAAGAAAAAAGGAAAAGGGAGGGGAGGTTTTGGATTGTGAAAAGGGAAAAGGGAAGACAACTTTGTTTGTAGGACTTGCCTAAAAAGGTTCCTTGATACATACCAACTCAAAGGATAGAATTTTACCTAGCCTTGATTCTTCTTATTTGTAGGTTTAAGCTCATGAATTATCAAAGAAGGATCAACAAGAAATCTCACAAGAAATTGGCCTCAAGACACCCTTGGCCAAGAGCTTCAAAAAAGTGGACGGTCCTAGTCCAAACTGAGGTAATAATGCTATTTCCCTATATTTTCTTGAGCTTAAATTGTTGTCATGTGATTCCTTGTGTAGAGGTTTCAGAATTTCTTGATGCAGGTGTGCATGTTTCTTCTTTTGTTAGCTCTCTTGATATGTATAATAAACCATGTGCACCTAAGATTAGCTCACTACTTGAATATGAGACTAGTGTGATTACAAACTTTACAGTTAGTGTTGATGCTAGTAATGATGGTCTTGACATTGAATATGGTCCTTTGAACATGTATAATGATAGCCATGATATTAATTTTGTTCATAGTGGTCTTGTGTTTGTCCTAGTGGTGGGTAATGCCTTGAATGATTGTGAGCTTGGTAACTTAGTAAAAGGAGTGGACCATCTCGGCTTACACCTTTATCCTTTGCTCTCATTTTATCCCGGAATACTCTTGAGACGTGAAGGTTACAGTTGCTGGTCATGCTCACTTATTTTTTATATTGATGCTATTCATGTCTTTGGTGTCCTTTATGCTAAGATTTTTATATCAAATACAAAGTATATGTGGGTGTATGTCAAGTGTGACCAACCATGGGTTGGTGATAAGAGTGTGGTACTAATACTAACCCTTCTACCAAGAGAATTGTGTGCTTTTTTTGCTCTCTCTTTGGTTTTTGCAAGATCTGAATTTGAGGAAAAATTCCTTCAAGATGGAGAGGATGATAAAAGCACAAGGAGCACCAAGAGTACAAGGTAAAGGCGCCTCAAGTGAAGGGCATTGAAGACATTTTTCACTCCAAAGTGACACTCAAGAGGCGCCCCAATTCCCTCTCTCAATAAGGGAATTTTTGTCCATTGAATGTAATAGTATAAATAGACCATTTTACTTCTCTTTTCATTAGACTTTTGATGACATTGAATATTACTCTTAGTTTGTAACTTAGTCTTCTAGTTGGTAGCTTTAGAATCCGAAATTGAAACCCTAGTAGAAATTGAAATTGGTTTTCACTTGTTTTGGGAAATTTGGCAAGAAAGGTGTGCTTGAGCAAGTGTGAGTCCTTTGGGTCACCTAAGAAAGTGGTTTGAACTTCCATTTGTGAGGTGTGATTGGAGATTTGATACATCTCCTTTTGTTAATCATCTAGTGGAAGTAAGGGTCACTTTACTATCTTTACATTTTTGCATTTTTCTTCATCTCCTTTCTTCTTAGTGTTTTGTTTACTCTTTATGTGCTTGCTGGTTTTTGTGTTTTGTGTCTCCATTTTCATGAGTTCATAGCCTTTAGGCTATCATTTGGTAAGAAAGGAAAACTAAGTCCACGTTATATAGGCCCATACAAGATTACTCGGAGGTTTGGCCAAGTCACTTATGAATTAGAGCTACCCCAAGAGCTCTCAACAGTTCATCCAGTATTTCACGTCTCAATGCTTCAAAAGTGCATGGGAGATCCATCTCATATCACTCCTACTAAAGATGTACAAGTTACGGAAGATCTTACCTATGAAGAAATACCTATTACTGTCATAGATCAACAAGTTAAGAAGTTAAGGAATAAAGAAATAGCTTCTGTAAAAGTGATTTGGAGGAACCAACAAGTAGAAGAGATAACATGGGAAGTTGAAGAAGCGATGAAAACTAAGTACCCCCATTGGTTCAAATACGAAGAAAAAGTCCAAGATGCTGAATTAGAGCAATAACAAGTAAGTATAATATATAAGTACTATGTGATAATACGGATATTAAACTTAGGGTTGAACTTGTTCTGGTTGGATAGTTATACTAACATTCGAGGACGAATGTTCCTAAGGGGGGAAGGATGTAACATCCCATATTTTGCTTGTACTTGTTCTAATTATATGGAACCTGGTATAGCCTTGTGGTATAGGTAATGTATGAGATTTTTTATGCAAGTATTAATGGTGTAGGTGGAATTATAGATGTTGCCTGTACAGTTTAATGTGATGCGACCAAGTTAATGTCGATACGACTATTTAAACTTGGGATCGAAAGCTAGTATTTGAATCTAGAGTTTAAAGTGACCAAGTGTGTATAAGTTGAAGGTTAAATTAAAGGGATTAGGGGCTGGAAATGGAATAAAATATTGAGGTGCTTGCTTGACTTAATTAAGCTAGTGGGTGAGTCACCTACTTAAGCTATTTGGACCAAATTAATGGACCCATGGCTATGGGCCATATTTGGGCCTTAATATACTCATTTGGGCTTAAATTGAGTAAAAGAGGAAGAAAATGGATAAATGGCCCAACACACAAATCTACCAAAGGCCCAAGTTAATTGATCCCAAAATAAGAATTTAAGTAAGTAGGTGCATCACCTACTTTGAAAATTTGAATAGTTTGAACCCTTAAGTAGGTGCATCACCTACTTGGACCAATTTGACCAATTTTAATGTCCAAAATGCAGCTAAGGAGGTGGACAAAATAGAGCCTTTATAAGGAAAAGTTTCTGGTCATTTTACTTTATTTCTAAGTCACAAAAAAGAGTATATTTCACAAAATCTCTCTACTCTCTCTAAAACAACATGGAGCAGCCCTAAAATTCCTTCTAGGGTTCTTGAAGAAATCCTCACCTTCGCAGCCCAAGGTAAGTGAAAACACTTATGGTTTAGCTTAATTATCTCATGGAAGATTAGGAAAACATGATATATGATACAAGCACAAGGAGCATCAAAAGCACAAAGTATGGTCTAAGGGTTGAGGCTTCGGAATTGGCAATCAATTGAAGACTTTTCAGAGCATTTTGAAGCCTTGGTCAAGAGAAGGAAGGAAGGGAACTTATACACTCAAGAGGCGACTCAAGTGAAGGGAATTGAATTTATTATTGATATGGAGAAGACAAGAGAAGGCTCAAAAACTACTCAAAATAGTTCACAAATCAACTAGAACCCGAGGACCCCTTTGAGAGCAACTTTCGGCCAACAATAACAACACAAGGATTACAAGATACAAGGTGTATTTTAACACCAAAATAGCAACAATGACACAAGATGAAACAAGACACAGATTCAACAAAAACACAAGGGAAATTGCATAGAAAATAAAGATAGATGTGAGACCAAGATTATTACAAGATTAAGAACCAAGTGTATTTCAACACTAACCCCTAATGAATGTAATAATCAAAACCACACTCTTACTGTGACCACCAAGGGAATGAACTCACCTCAAGATCTACCGTTTCCAAGCAAAGACCAATATTGGCTTTTCCAAGCCCTATGCTAAGGATGGCTTTTCCAAGCCCTACAACTAAGTGTGTTACACTCTCAAAAGAGATAAAATATGTCTTTTAATTCTTCATCATTCAAAATCTGCAAAGAAATGAGCTAAAATGACCTATTTATAGTGTAATACAAAAGAAGACAAAAAGACCACTTTGCCCTTAATGATAGGTGCGGACATGGTGTGTAAATACACCATGTGTAATGTCCAAAATGCCCTTAATTAAGGTCCAAAACCGTGTGTCCTCAATATTAAATGCTCCAAGCAATCTTCCACATGTGAGATTGCTTTACGTTATGCTCAAAACTGGTCCTCTATGCATGTTCTTGTATTCTTGAGGTGACGGTCTTGAGCCTCTATGTGTTGGCCTCCAAAGATGTCATCAAAAGATAAGATAGACATTTGTCCCGTATCATCCTCCCCTTCTTGAAAAGGATTCAACCTCGAATCCAAACCTTGCAAAACTGAAGAAAAGACAAATAAATACAAACTCCTCATGGCATGAGGGTTAGGGTTAGCATAACAAATCATCTCAACATTCCAAGGTTGCAAATATTTGCAATATAACCAAGAATCCTTTGAAAGGAATATTAAAAACTCAATAAAAGATGTACAAAGGATTTGGTTATAGGATACATCAAGAGTGACACTTTGCTTTTCAAGTAGACCAAGCAACAAGTTTGGTGCACCAACATCAACATTTCTAAATTAGGAAACAGGGTCAAATGGGAAAACTGGCCATAGACACAGGTCTCGACAACACTTCCCTTTCCCGTGGTCTACTGATACGGGTACGACCACAAGGATGCATGTTTGTGAGATGTATTGAACCTGAGACTTGGAGTGTGAAAGTGAAGTGCAAATGAGGACTTAAAAAGGATCCAAAACCGTCCATATAATGCTCTCCAAGGGCACCCACTTGAAGACTTGAGACTAAGGGGTCATTTTGGACATTTCACACCTTGTTTGTAAACTGCTATATAAGGAACCTTTTAGGTCATTTGTTAGGAGACTTTGCTGATTATGGATGTTGTATAACACTTACAAACATTTCCTCTCTAAGGAGAGAAGACCACAAATCTAAAACTTGTAACTAGGGAAATCAACTTGAGTGTGGAATCACTCATGTTGGATTCAAGCTTGGAAACGTTGGATGCTTGGGAGATCGAGGTCACTCTTGTACCAACATAAGAGATAGGTTTGTGTTGTGTGTAGTATTAAAGGTCCAAGAGTGTAACAAGTCTTGGGTTGTTAATATTTTTCCCTCATTTGGTCTATCTACCTATCTTTATCTTATTGCGCTTTGTAGATTCATAGTGGACTATTTTTGTGACTTGTTGAATCCGAATTTTATAACCATTGTGTTCATCATATATTGTGGCTGTTTTGGTGTTGAAAACACACCTCTTTATCTTGTTATTGTGTTGTTGATAGCAAATCCGAGAGTGGTCTTCAAAAGGGTCTTCAAATCCTTAAGATTAGTGGACTGTTTTGGAGTTGTTTTGTGTTCGTTCCTCTTGTTCTTTCCGTATCACTTTTCTCCACACAACCTCTCCTTTTTCCACTATTGTATTACCACCTTGCACTCCCTTACTCCTCTCAATCTTTTGTCTCTCATAATAATTCGGATTGGAGTAGGTAGGCATTTCTCTTCATGGCTTGGGCAGCAAGTAAGTCATGAGGCAATTCCCCCATTGGTCTCTTACAATATTTGGCCAATTTTTCACGTTTGGAACTCTATGTTGTGCAAACCAATCGGCACCTAAGCATACATGACCGTATGTCAATGGAAGAATATCGCACCGCACCTTCTCATGGTATTCAAATTGGGAGAAGACAACCTTGACCCTCTCGGTAACCTTAAACCCATCCAAGAAGTATGGAACAAGTAAAGGCTCACGAAACAACCCCAAGAAGTCAACCATGGATGGAACGATGTAGTTACTATAGTACCTATCATTTAATACAATGAGGCAGCCCGGTATCCCACAAATGGTCACCTTTACAGAGTGTACAGTCCTTCTTCGATCAACATTATAAAGCTCACGAGTACCCCTCGATTTTGTGTGCTTTTATCATTTTCAAGTCGTAGTATTTTTGTTGGTTCAAGTTCGTGCATCACTTATTTTGAGTCGTTTCAAATGAAGATCTAATCCGATTCAAAGTTTCTCACCTCTCAAGTAACTTGCCAAGTATTGCCGGTTCTCCAACACTTGTGAAGCCAAGTGTGAGGTGAGGTTGAGTGTGAGTGAAGTGAGGCTTTTGAAATAACTCGTTTGCTCGTTTTGTAGGTTATTTTGCTTGCTGTTTTTTGCACTTCGTAGGTACATTTTCCAATGAAACTAAAGGTACTCCCAACCTTTGGGAAATGATGTTATGGGAGCTTTGATGGCCCAAATGGAGTCCTTGAGTCTAGAAATGAAGAGCATAAATGATGCTATAAGGAGTGATATGGATTCAATGAGGGGTGACATGATTAGAATTAGAGCGAGGGTTGATAGACTATTCCACCAAAATCTCCACAATTCCAAACACCTCAAGTCCAAAGATCCTATACTTTACAAAACCAGCCACTAAACCCACATGAAGAGGTGAAACAAGGGAGAAGACTTGACAAACTCCCTTGTGATGTGAGATTCTCAAAGGAGAAAGTGGGTTGCCATGATCCGAACCAAGGCAAAGAAGAATGTACTCAAGAACATAAAGGTAAAATAGCAAACTCATACACTTTTGTACATGTGGAGGATGATTGTGTGGCTAGTAGCCCATTGAGCATGAGTGGTAGCTTATCTATTTGTGAGTCTATTGATTCTTTGCCTCTTGTTGATGATGTACTTGTTATGAGTGTGGATACACTAGTTGATCCTATTGATGACCGAATTGACTCTTCTTGTAAGATCAATTTAAGTCCACCTAGTGTTGAAGACATTGTGTTGAATGATAATACATCATCTATTTATTCTTTGCCCCTTGATGATGATGTACATATTGTGAATGTGGATACACTAGTTGATCCTATTGATGACCGAATTGACTCTTCTTGTAAGATCAATTTATGTCCACCTAGTGTTGAAGCTAATGTGTTGAATGATAGTACATCATCTTGTGGGAATTGTTTTGATCAACTTATGTGTGAAATTTTTCCACCACTTGAGGATATATGTGATATGTTTAATGGATCTCAAGTGAGTGATGATGTTGAAAATATTGATCAAATAAATAGGAGTAACCCCTTTAGCATAACCTCTAGTGAATTTTCTACTCTCGGTTTTGCTCATAGGGATAATCATGTGCTTGAAATATCTTTGATGCTTGATAACGATCTTTTAGAGAATGGATTTGCATATTCTATATCCTCTTCATGGATAGATCCTTCTGTCTTTAAGGATAATATCTTGTTTAAAGATGATGAGTTCACTCTTAATGAACCTAGTGGTAAGAATAAAGTTGAAGGTATAGCTTGTCTTAAAACCTATAGCCTTTATGCCAACCCACTATGGTGTGACAACATTCCTCCTAAAGATGGAAATCTCTTCTTGGAAGATAAGAGTACTCTTAAGGGAAGGGAATGAGAGGTCTTGGAAAGGAATGATCAATTGGGTGATGATAATTTTGACTTGCTTGAATTCTTAAGAAACCCAATAAGTGATTGTTCCTCGAAAATTGATTATGGTTGTGATCCTTTGTATGAAACCCCACCCATGTTTGATGATTATGAGGATGAATTACTTGCTTCTTGTGAAGACTTAAGTAATAATTTCTTTGACTTTGGTGGTGGTATGTGTATACTTTAGGATACTTCTATAGAGAGGGAAGGTGTCCATTGCTTTGAAATTACTTCTTCTTCTACTACGTGTGATCATATTGTTGAGAGTACTTATGGATATGATGTTGAAACTAGTGGTGAGTACATACATGAAGATACCTTAGTAGAAGTTGACTTGAGTGATACCTTTCTTTACTCTCTACTTGCTTTTGATGACATGTATGCCATTGTAGAGAGTATGTCGTGTAGTTTGAGTGAAGCCTTTAACATCCGGGCAAGGCAACGTTGTGGACGATTCTCTCAGTAGACTCTCCATGGGTAGTATTTCTCATATTGAGGGTAGCAAGAAGAAAATAACTCAGGAAATCCATCAGCTTGCCAGACTAGGCGTTCGCTTAGTCAACTCTTCAGAGGGTGGTGTATGTGTTCAGAGTAGTTCAGAGTCATCTCTAGTTTTCGAGGTAAAAAAAAGCAAGAAATGGATTCTAGCCTTGTCAAGCTAAAAGAGTCAGTTCAGAATCAGAAGGTTGAGGTTTTCTCCTAAAGGGGAGATGGTGTTCTTCATTGTCAGGGTCGTTTGTGCGTTCCAGGTGTAGATGACTTAAGGCAACGAATTCTTGCAGAAGCGCATGGTGCACGATACTTATTTATCCAGGGGCCACTAAAATGTACCGCGACTTGTGGGAGATCTATTGGTGGAGTGGGATGAAGAGAGATGCTGCAAAGTTTGTGGCTAAGTGCTCTACATGTCAGCAGGTTAAGATAGAGCATCATAAACCTAGTGGTTCCATGCAGGAGTTCACCATTCCTACTTGGAAGTGGGAAGAAGTGAACGTGAACTTTCTGATGGATTTGCCTCACACTCGTCATCAGTATGATTCAGTTTGGGTCATTATAGACAGAATGACTAAGTCAGCTCATTTCCTTCCAGTTCGTACTTCTTACTCAGCTGAGGATTATGCCAAACTCTACATCAGGGAGTTGGTCAAATTACACGGTGTTCCCTCATCTATTATCTCAGATAGAGGTACCCAGTTCACCTCTCACTTCTGGAAAGCATTCCAATCAGGTCTTGGTACCCAAGTCCATCTTAGTACAACATTTCATGCTCAGACAGATGGTCAATCAGAAAGGACCATTCAGACTCTCAAAGATATGCTAAGGGCGTGTGCAGTTGATTTTAAAGAAAGTTGGATGACCACTTGCCTTTGGTTGAATTTGCATACAACAATAGTTATCATTCCAGTATTCAGATGTCTCCATTCAAAGCTCTCTATGGTAGGAGGTGTAGATCTCTAATCGGTTGGTTCGAAGTTAGTGAGGCCTCAGTCATAGGTGGTATTCGATGCCTTAGAGAAAATTTAGTTGATCAGGGAGAGACTTCGGCCTGCTCAGAGCCGACAGAAGTCTTATTCAGATATTCGTAGAAAAGATCTCGAGTTCGAGGTCAATAAATATGTCTATCTTAAGATCTCTCCCATGAAGGGAGTGAAGAGGTTCGGCAATAAAGAAAAACTCAGTCCTCGCTATGTCGGTCCCTTCAGAATTCTCAATCGCTTCGGCAAGGTAGCTTATGAGCTCGAATTGCCTTCAGATCTAGCCTCAGTCCATCCAGTCTTCCATGTCTCTTTTCTCAAGAAGTGCATAGGTGACCCAACAATTGTAATCCTTATTCAGAGCATTGACATTCAGAACAACCTCTCTTATGAAGAGATTCCAGTTGAAATCTTAGACTATTAGACTCGTCGATTGAGGAACAAAGAAGTCCCTCTAGTCAAAGTTGTTTGGCAAAATCAGTCTCATGAGGAAGCTACTTGGGAAACAAAAGCAGATATGCATACCAAATACTCTCACCTTTTCTCCGCCAATTCGGATCAAGCTCAAGGTAACAGTCCTTCTTAAGCTTATATAGTTTCACGTTCAGCATTCAGTATAAACTTGGTATCTATTGCCATTGCATACTCAGACATGCGTTTATGTGTCGGTACAGTGTTTAATCATGCATCAGCTATGCATTCTCACCTTGAGAAACTCAGTTTATCAGATTGCTCAGTTACGTATTCATGTATCAGTTATACATGCATCAGATATGCATGATCAATATGCTATGTACAGTTTGTTAGTCATGAGATCATGTTCCAGCTATTCATGTTCAGATTATTGTTTCCCTTCCCAGTCAGTTTCATTCGAGGATGAATGTTCTCAAGGGGGAGATATTGTAATACCCGTGCCTTTTCCTAGCTAGAAATCATCTCAAGAATGCTAGGACTTACTTTGAAATGCAAATCTGTTTTTGTACATGTAGTATTTTTGCGATTTTCACTTTTTATTACGTGGGAAATTAAGTTGGATTTCCAACGATACCAATTTCGTCCAAATCCGACATCAGACAAAGGAGTTATGGACGTTTTACTCGGAACTGTCAGAATCGGCCAGGTGCGACGGCCCAGTTGGCGGTCAAAATAGTGACGGACCACCACTTGGACCGTCACTTCCAAGGCTTCCCCATTCTGGTTAAGGCCTGATGGAAAAGTTGACGGACCGTCAACTTAGTGATGGACCACCACTTAGACCGTCAAAGCCATGCCAGTTAAGCCATATTATGGATAAGGTGTGACGGACGAGTTGATGGACCACCAGATATTTGACGGACCGTCACTCATACCTTCAACCCTTATCCAGTGAAGCCCATTTTAGATCCACTTCTGACGGGCTAAATGACGGTCCACCAAGAGTCTAACGGACCTTCAGCCGGGACCATCACACTCCACGTTCAGTTTATTTCCAGCTCATTTTAACAGGGGTATTTTGGTAACTTACCACTCGTCTATATAAACCCAATTACACCCGATTTCAGCAACTTTTCATTATTCTTTCACTACAAACAACTAGGGTTTCTCCTTAAATTAAATCTTCAATACCAAGACTCAATCTTTTGCAAGAATCAAAGGATTTCAAATCCTTCCAGTTCAAAAACATCAAGAACCTTGAGTAAGGTATGCGTAGTGTTCATCTATGGACCCCTATCATTCATAGAGTTCAAGAACTATGATTTTAAATGAGAAACTTTGATTTCCTTGTTGCTATGTGATGTTGTTCATGTCAATGACCATTGTTTAAACTTCAGAATATTATTTTAAGATGATTTCCATGAAGTATGCATGTTTTTGGTTAAAACCCATGAAATTGGGTGGTTCAAGATGATTAACAATTGTTGAGAAAACCTATGCCCAAGGTGTGCATGCAAGGTGTTTGTTAAAATGGCTAGGATGCTAGAAGTCCATATTTACATGATTTTATGATACCTAAATGACAAGTCCATATTAGCTATATACTCAATATAAATTTCATGCTATTTATGTGTTGCTATTATTGTGGTGTGAAGCATGTGTGATAATGGAATTATAGAACATGTACATGAAATGTATCCATGCTTTCCCTACCATGTTTGAGATGTTCAATAGACTCATGAAGTACACTATCCCTTACTTATGATATTATGAATTGTGGACTGAAATCTTGTGATCAAGTCATGTCATGTGTGTCAGTTTCCTTCTATCGAGTCCTGGGGGTATTCGTACCCGAAACTTTAGTTGTGTGCCTAGAGCCATGTCATGTTGTCACGATATCTTCTGTCAAGACACGTTTCATAGAATTCAGTCAGTCATGTGATTCAGGAAACCTCAGAAACCTCATGATCTCAGTCTGTTATCTGTATTATTCCGTCAGTCAACGGAAATTCAGTAAACCCAGTTCATGTATAGTCAGTTAAGTCATGTTCAATCTCTTCAGATAGGAGTAGGAGTTAGCACCGAGCGAACCCAAGAATGGGAACTCACCTGCTTCAGATGAAGGTGTGATTCTTAGAAGCAATCCTTGCGTTCCAGAACTATGTAGCCAGTATAGGTTGAGCCATCAACACTGCCATCTTGAGGGTTCATGGGGCGGACATCCGTCGTTCTCTTTTGGGGACACTGCCAGATTTGAGGGTCACTCACAACATGTCTTTACCTGTGGCACGGTATTGACACCCTTCTAATCAGGGCAGTGATTAGACCCCAGTTCAGTTACTTTAGCATACATGGGGCATGTCGGTTAAACAACTATCTCCCACAGTTTTAGACTCAGTCTCAGTAAAAGAACTCAGACAGTTCTTCGGATATCCGTATACCAGGACTGTTAGATACAGTCAAATCTCAGTTATAGTACGAAACTCAGACAGTTCCATCAGATTCAGGACTGTCAGATACAGTTCCTCATGCTATCAGAACTATATTTTTTTAGCCATGTATTAGCGTACAGATTTAGCTATCACGTACTCATCATCTCAATATGTTTGCACTCTTACGTTTTATCAGTCAGTTAGTTAGCATTATTCATGCATGTAAACCCTTCGCATTAGCCTACCTCACTCGTATACTCAGTACTCCAGCTGTACTGGCGCATTTGCGCTATGGTGCTTTCTTTTCTCATTACACCATAGGTTCAGAGACACGAGTTCCAAACCAACAGTAGCAATCACATTCAGCACACAGAGTTGCAGTGAGTCCTCTTCATTCGAGGACGATATTATTTGATTTATTCATTTATTAATTCAGTTAGTTTTCAGTTTACGGAGTTAGTTGAAGACATGTTCCTTCAACTCCTTATTCAGACAGTACTTAGAGGTTTTTAGATCTAGTATTCAGATTCAGTTGTTTTGGGTATTTGCTACTTGCATGGATGTCATGTTTTGAAAGTTTCTTTATTCAGTTGAGCCTTATGGCCTATTGTTCATATTTCCATATTTTACAAGTATATTATGCAGTGTACAGGTACAAATATCATTCATGGGTTAGCTTGTGGTCCTTCGGGGTCATAAGCACCGCGTAGCCTTTCGGTTCCGAAAATTGGGGTGTTACAAACTTGATATCAGAGACTAAGGTTCAATAGAGTCCTAGGAAGTCTGAAAGACGCATCTAGAAGAGTCTTCTACATGGGTGTGTTGCGCGCCACATTGATGTGCAAGAGGCTATAAGATGTTTAAGGAATAGTTTCCCTTCTTTCAGTACTCATGTCGTGCTAGTGAGCATAATCTCAAGTTAAACTCTCAGTCTAATCCATCCTTCTCTTATTTCAGAATATGCCTCCAAAGAGAAGAAACCAGCCAGCTCCTCATCCCGAACATCCTCCTCAGCCCGAACATCCTTTGGGCGAAATGTTTCCCATGCAGAGTTTAGGGCTGCATTCACTACACTTTCTCAGTCTGTGGATACCCACAATGAATGGCCACCAGCTATTCCGGCCAATCCAGTGGCAAATTCCGCAGTAGCTAGGATTCGGACTTCACCTGGATGAATCCTCCATCTTTCTTCGGGTCTAAGTCTGATGAAGAGCCTCAAGAGTTCATTGACCAAGTCTAGAAGGTCATTGACATCATGGGTGTTACTTCTGTTTAGAGTTCTGAGTTAGCCACATATCAGTTGCAAGATGTGGCTCACACTTGGTACAAATAGTGGAAATCCAAGAGGATAGATGGTGCAGGTCCTATTGAGTGGGAGGAATTTGTCATGGCTTTCTTAGACAGATTCTTTCCCCAAGAGCTGAGGAAAGCCAAAGTTCTTGAATTCATCAACCTCGGATAGGGAAACATAACGGTTAGGGAGTATTCTCTTAGATTTACTCAGCTAGCCAGATATGCCCCTCATGTGGTTGCAGACAATAGGGCTAAGATGAGCAAGTTTATGTCTGTGGTGAACGACAGTGTGGTAAATGAGTATAGGTCTGCAATGCTGAACAGTGATATGGCCCTAGCCCAACTCATGACCCATGCTTAGCAAATAGAGGAGCAGAAGGTTAAGACTAGAGAGAGGCAAAATAAGAGAGCAAGATCAGGCAGTTTTAGTTTTGCTCCACCCAAATCTGAGGGAGGAAACCATTCACATTTTCATTCCAAGTCATCAGCTCCAGCTCATTCTACAACTAGTGCTTTAGTTTCTAAGTTCAGAGAGGGTAACCAAGATAGATCCCCAGGCTCTAAGTCTCAGGGCAGTGTTAGCAGTGCCCGAACTAATCCCCTATGTCAGACTTGTGGTAAGAACCACAAGGGTATTTGCAGAGCCTTTTTCAGTCTCTACCCAAGTGGGTAAATCCATCATAGCCCGACGGGTATACAAGAACTGTCCGATTATGATTTTTCAGAAAGTCACTCAGCAGACTTAGTTAAAATAGAGATGACTGATTTTGATGTCATTCTCGGCAAGGATTGGCTTCATTCCTACTATGCCACAGTCGACTGCAGAAATAGAATAGTTCAGTTCCAGTTTCTGAATGAACCTGTCTTAGAGTGGCAGGGTAGTACTTCATCATTCAGGGGTCAGCTTATTTCCTACCTTCGGGCAAGGAGAATGATATATAAGGGATATGTTTATCATCTTGTGCATATTAAGGATTCCATCTCTGAATCTCCCAGTCTCGAATCAGTCCCAGTGGTTAATAAATATTCTGATGTTTTTCCCGAAGATCTTCCAGGCATTCCCCCCGAAAGGGAAATAGATTTTGGCATAGACCTTCTCCTAGATACTCAGCCTATCTCTATTCTACCATACAGAATGGCACTAGCAGAGCTTAAGGAACTAAAAGATCAGTTGAAAGATCTCTCAAATAAAGTATTCATCAGGACAAGTGTATCCCCATGGGGTGCACCAGTCTTATTCGTGCGTAAGAAAGACGGTTCTCTCAGAACGTGTATCGATTACCGTCAACTTAACAAAGTTACGGTCAAGAACAAGTATCCACTTCCCAGAATATATGATTTGTTCGACCAACTTCAGGGCGCCAGTTACTTTTCCAAGATAGACCTCAGATCAGGATATCATCAGCTTAGAGTTAGAGAATGTGACATTCTGAAGATAGCTTTCCATACTCGGTATGGTCACTTCGAATTTCTAGTTATGTCCTTTGGTCTTACCAATGCACCTGAAGCTTTCATGGACTTAATGAACCAGGTGTTCAAGCAGTACTTAAACATGTTCGTCATAGTCTTCATAGATGATATTCTGGTCTACTCTCGCACAGAGTATGATCATTCAAACTATCTCAGAATTGTTCTTCAGACTCTTAGAGATCATCAGTTATTCGCCAAGTTCTGCAAGTGTGAATTTTGGCTAAGATCAGTAGAATTCCTTGGCCACATTATCTCTGGTGATGGCATTAGAGTAGATCCTCAGAAAATCAAAGCAGTAAGGAATTGGCCTCGCCTTGTCTCTCCATAAGATATCAGGAGTTTCTTGGGTTTGGCTGGCTATTACAGATGGTTTGTCGAGGAATTTTCTTCGATTACATCTCCTATGTCCAGATTGACTCAGAAGAAGGTTAACTTTTAGTGGTCAGATTCATGCGAGAAGAGTTTACAGATATTGAAGACTCGACTCACCTCAGCTCCAGTTCTAACTCTTCCAGATGGTTCAGACGATTTCATGGTATATTGGGATGCATCCAATGTAGGTTTAGGTTGTGTCCTCATGTAGCATGGTAAGGTCATAGCCTACGCCTCCAGACAGTTAAAGCCACATGAGAAGAATTATCCTACTCATGATCTTGAGTTAGCAGCCGTAGTCTTTGCCTTAAAGATTTAGAGGTATTATCTTTACGGAGTTCATGTAGATGTCTTCACAGATCATAAGAGTCTCCAGTATGTCTTTTCTCAGAAAGATCTCAATCTTTATCAGAGAAGGTGGTTAGAGCTCTTGAAGGATTATGACATAAGTGTTCTTTACCATCCGAGCAAGGTCAACATTGTGGCCGATGCTCTTAGTAGACTCTCCATGGGTAGTATTTCTCATGTTGAGGGTAGCAAGAAGAAAATAACTCAGGAAATCCATCAGCTTGCCAGATTTGGCATTCTCTTAGTCGACTTTTCAGAGGGTGGTGTATGTGTTCAGAGTAGTTCCGAGTCATCTCTAGTTTCTGAGGTAAAAGAAAAGCAAGATAGGGATTCTAGCCTTGTCAAGCTAAAAGAGTCAGTTCAGAATCAGAAGGTTGAGGTTTTCTCCCAAGGGGGAGATAGTGTTCTTCGTTGTCAGGGTCGTTTGTGTGTTCCAGGTGTAGATGACTTGAGGCAACGAATTCTTACAGAAGCGCATGGTGCGCGATACTCTATTCATCCAGGGGCCACTAAGATGTACCACAACTTGCGGGAGATCTATTGGTGGAGTGGGATGAACAGAGATATTGCAGAATTTATGGCTAAGTGCTCTACATGTCAGCAGGTTAAGATAGAGCATCAGAAACCTAGTGGTTCTATAAAGGTATTCACCATTCCTACTTGGAAGTGGGAAGAAGTGAACATGGACTTTCTGACGGGTTTACCTTGCACTCGTCATTAGCATGATTCAGTTTGGGTCATTGTAGACAGAATGACTAAGTCAGCTCATTTCCTTCCAGTTCGTACTTCTTACTCAGCTGAGGATTATGCCAAACTCTACATCAGGGAGTTGGTCAGATTACATAGTGTTCCCTCATCTATTATCTCAAACAGAGGTACCCAGTTCACCTCTCACTTCTGGAAAGCATTCCAAAAAGGTCTTGGTACCCAAGTCTATCTCAGTATAGCATTTCATCCTCAGACAGATGGTCAAGCGAAGGACCATTCAAACTCTCGAAGATATACTAAGGGCGTGTGTAGTTGATTTCAAAGAAAGTTGGAATGACCCCTTTGGTTGAATTTGCATACAATAATAGCTATCATTCCAGTATTCAGATGGCTTCATTCGAAGCTCTCTATGGTAGGAGGTGTAGATCTCCAATCGATTGGTTCAAAGTTAGTGAGGCCTCAGTCATAGGTCCTGACTTGGTATTCGACGCCTTAGAGAACATTCAGTTAATCAGGGAGAGACTTTGGGCTGCTCAGAGCCGACAGAAATCATACAGATGTTCATAGAAAAGATCTCATGTTCGAGGTCAACGACTATGTCTATCTTAAGATCTCTCCCATGAAGGGAGTGAATAGAGTGGTAAGTTACCAAAATACCTCTGTTAAAATGACCTAGAAATACCCTTGTTCCCACTCTCTAATGTGTTAAAACACCTCGATACATTCTAATTATTAAACCTGCACATCTATTTTCACTAGAAAATTTCAGAAGTTCTCCGTTTACTCAAATAAGACCCATGTGTATTTTCAGCTCCTAAACACTTCATTGGTGTGCCAACAGCTCCCTACCTCATTTATGTTGCATTAAGTGTTCTTTTACATGCCTCTTATTGTTGGTTCAAGGCACCATAATGTTATGACCACCAAAGTAACAATCTCAAAGGCTAAATAAACTAAGTAACGCAAATCAGTAAAATGAGTGGCAACTCAGGGGCATAAGCCTAGCATGGGCCGATCTTGATACCTTTATATGCGGTTGGAAGCTTGATACAAGCACAATGAGCCTCAAGAGCACAAGATATTATCTAAGGGTCAAGGCTTCGGAATTGGCAAGCAATTAAAGTCTTTTTGGAGTATTTTGAAGCCTTGGTCAAGAGAAGGAAGGAGGGGAATTTATACACTCCATAGGCGCCTCAAAGGAAGGATAATAAAGACTTTTTACACTCAAAAAGATCACTCTATAGGCGCCTCGTTTTATGTTTTCAATAAGGGCATTTTTGTCCTTTGGGATGTAATAGTATAAATAGACCATTTTACTTCTCTTTTCAGAAGACTTTTGATGACATTGAACTTACTTCTATATTGTAGTTTTAGCTTTGTAGAGAGAGAGTAGAATCTGAAAATTAGTCCTTGAACACTTGAAAGTTAGGGTTTCATTTGTCTTGGATAATTGGCAAGAAAGGTGTGGTTGGGGAAGAGTGTTTCCTTTGGGTCACCTAAGGAACATAATGTATGTATTCTCACAAGTGTTTATAAAAGTGTTCTACTAGTACTACTTATATCTGATTTCTATTGAGTTTTTGTATCATGTGTTGTTACCTTCAGCCTTGCATACTCAGTACATATTTTCGTACTGACGTCCCTTACGGGGGAACTGTATTTCATGCTGCAGGCATAGGCACTTCAGCTCATAGACCTCACTAGTAGGAGCGCAGGCTATTCAGTGGCTATTGGTGAGCTCCAGGTTGATTCGAGGCTCTCCGAGTCTGTTCCATGTATTTTGGTATTGTGCAGTAAGTCAAGAGTAGGGTGGGGGTTTGTCCCGACCCTAACTAAGTCTATGTATCTTTTAGAGGCTTTGTATACTAATAATGTAAAGTCATGGTAGTGTCTTGCCTTTAGACGTGGTGGCCCCAACGACCAAGTGTTATATATATAAGTTTGTGCTTGCCTATGTAATTATTCTCATCAATACATAATATCATATTTGTCGGAACCTTTGGTTGTCATAGTTACATGCATGAGAAGTATAAGGTTATGAATTGGTTCTCTCGAGCTTTTACGGCTATGGGTTCCTG
Source organism: Capsicum pubescens (assembly GCA_030864215.1). Lineage (NCBI taxonomy): Eukaryota > Viridiplantae > Streptophyta > Magnoliopsida > Solanales > Solanaceae > Capsicum > Capsicum pubescens. Next base: position 42,471,926 of record CM061539.1, on the reverse strand, counting down.
TCCGCCCTAATAGGATTTGAGGCGTGACAGAAAGAAACTACACTAAGAGTATTACTTAATTTCAATTCATCAAAGTCTTATGAAAAATGGAAGCTAAAGGTATATTTATACTGTTACAAGACAATGTCTAAAATTGTAGCACCCTATATTTTGCGTTTACTAGTTCTACTTATGTGGCACTTGATATGGACTTATGGGGTAGGTAATGGGCTCGGATATCCTATGTGATAGTGACGGTAAGATAGGTTTGGAGGAATTCCCACATGTATTGAAATGTGGTATGATTGAGTTACCATCGATGAGAGTATCTAAACTTGGGCCCTTAAGTAGGTATTTGAATCTAAAGGATGAAGTGACCAAGTGTACATAAGTTTTAAGTTTAACTATAGCATTTTGATCTTAAAATGGAATAAAATATTAAGGTGCTTGCTTGACTTATTTAAGATAGTAGGTGAATTGCTTACTTTGACCTTTTGACCAACCTAAAAACTAAGTAGGTGCATCACCTATTAAGGCTCCCTTGAACATCTTATTGGTACACTACCACCTACTTAAGTTAATTCTGGCCCAAATTAAAGAAGAGAAAAGGAAGAGAATGGGCAGCCAAGGCCCAATAGTTTTCAATCCACAAAGGCCCAATGTATTGGGAAAGTAGTTGCATCACTTACTTGATAAATTATGTCCCAAAAATGACCAAGAAAGTCGGCCAAGAGCAGCTCTTTTTAAAGGGATTAAAACCAGCCCTTATAGCTCATTTTAACTAGCCCAAAAAACAGCTTTCAAGATTTTCTCTCTTGTTCTCTCTTAGCTATGCAGCAGCCCTAAAATTCCACTATGGTTCTTTGGAAACCTTCCTTCCAAGTTAAAGGTAAGTGAACAAATCATGAGCACATCTTAAGAATACTATAAGGATTAAGTTCTCCATGATTAAACTATAAGATATCCCTTTTTAAGAGATTTTTCTCTTCACTTTTGGTTTGTGAGTAAAGGGATCAAGATATTGAAGAGATATACATTAAGGAAATAAACTACCACCAAAATTAAGGTATTGATACTATCCATTTTTTCCCTTTTCCTATAAACGTGTGTTGGTTGAGGATTGTGTCTATATTGTTGTTAAGAACTCAAGGGATGGTGAGTTCAATTTTTGGTTGCCATATTAAGGGATATTTGGGGCTGTTTTGGATCTGTTTTATGTATGTATGTTGGGGGCTGCTTGGATGACATTGGGGGAAAGGTGTGAATAATTTTCATTGAAAGGTAGAATAAGGGTATAGTGGTACACCACCGAATTGAATATCGCAAAAGTTTTCTGCCCACATCACTTGATATACTATTTTGAGGGTGCAATAAAGACGAAACTGTTAAGGGGATCTTATAAAAAGTAACATCGCGTGTGAATGTAATTGGAGAAGAACGAGGTTGAGAGAACACCCTTGGATTAGTTGATTGTGGGTTACTATTTTAGTAAGTTTAAATGGCGTGAATATATTAATTAGCTACTAATACTAGTCCTATACTTTTGTAGATTAGTAGTCTAAAAGGGAAGACGTTAAGTAAAAGTGTTATCAGTTGTGCAGCAAGGTATGTATGGTTCATAATTCCTATACTCTTTGGCATGAATCTAACTCCTTTGTTACAAAGTAAGCTTACTAAGTGTTCTTCCTTTCAAGTTATACATAATTACAGCGTACAACTCCCAAGGTGGTTAACAACCTTATTCTAACTTGTTAGGTTGTTAAAGCACCTAAAGATGTGTTTGTTACTAGATCTGTCCATTTTTCTTTCTAAATACTAGTATGATATGGGTGCTTTCAGAAATAAGCCTTACGAGTTGTTCTCTTAGTCAACATGACCCATGGTGTTAGTTAAGATCCTATGTGTTTTATTTCTATTATTATTGTATTCTACCTCATTGCTACTGCATCTAGTGCATATTTGCATACCTTTTGCTACCAAAGTTCCAAATCTAATACATGACCACCAAAACAATAACTTTAAAGATGAAAAGAATGATCTGAAGTGATTCTATATATATTTTGGGTGGTATCCCAGGGGTGGAAGAAACACCTAGCCTGGGTCGATCCCAACATTATGGGTGGTATCCCAAGGGTGGAAGAAACACCTAGCATGGGTCGATCCCAACATTATGGGTGGTACCAGGGGCAAAAGAAAAGCCTAGCATGGGTCGATCCCGATTTGTGCACTTATGAGGAACGTATCCCAGGGGTTAAAATGTCTAGCATGGGTCATCCTCTTTTACCATTGATCAGCTGGTCATTTGTATTATGCTTTATAATCTTATAAAGTAAAGAAGAATAAAGCAAAGTAAAGGATGTAATGTACATAATCCCATAAGCACAAGCAAAGTTGGCTATAGTTATATATTGATAACTGATTTTGTTAAGCTCTTGTCTTATTTTATAGTCACTTCATGCCGTACATACTCAGTACACTCTTTGTATTGACACCCTTTGGGGGGGACACTATGTTTCATGCTGCAGGTACAGGTACTCCAGCTAGTAGACCACCCAGTAGGAGCACAGGACATCCAGCTGTTGTTGGAGAGCTTCAAGTTGATTCAGAGCTTTCAGAGTCTGTTATATGTATTTTGGTATTGTATAGTAGTTATGAGCAAGGAGGGGGTTTGTCGGGACCTTAACTAAGTCCATGTGTCTTTTAGAGGCTTTGCAGACTAATGTGAAGTTAAGTGTGGTAGTATTGTATTCTTTTAACGTTGTGGCCCCAATGGCCAAGTCTTGTATATATAGGTTTGGACTTACTTATGTGGTTTATTTTATCAATGCATCGTATCCATACTAGCAGAACCTTTGAATGCCATAGTTACATGCATGAAAAGTATAGGGATATGAGTTGGTTCACCCAAAACGGGTGCCTGTCCACCCCAACGGAATTTGGGGGTGACAAAAGTGGTATCAGAGCAGGTCATTCTAGGGAGTCGTCTGCAAAGCCATGTCTATGTAGAGTCTTGATTATGGGTGTGTTGTGCACCACATCTCTAAGTAGGAGGCTACGAGGCATTTAGGAGTTGTTTCTTTTTCTTCATTCCTTAGATCGTCCGATAGATCCAATAATATAGATTGACTTGTATTTAACCTTAAATATTTTTTTTTAATATAGTATTGATGTCGATTACAAGGAGTAAGAGTAAGAAGTGTAAGTAAGTAGATGTGGCTGCCGGAGAAGGGGCAAGCAAATCACCACCTAGATATGCTGATCAAAGTGACGCCCAAGATGAGTTTGCATCACAGACTTCTTCTACTCCTCCATCTCCAAAAGAGCTAAGGAGGAGGGGAGTACCCCCAGAGTCATCTATTAATGCTACTGAGCAAGATTTGAGGAATGCGGTGCAATTATTAACATGTATAGTTGCTGGAAAAGGTCAAGGATAAGCTGGTCCAACTATGGGTTCTAATAGTGTGGATAAGGCAGCCAGTCTATGGACACTTGATTTTCTTAAATTAGACCCTCCTCAATTCACTGGGTCAGATCCTAATGAAGATCCACAAGACTTTATTGATCAAATTCAAAGGGCTTTAGATATTATGCATGTATCTGGTAAAGAGACAGTGGAGTTAGCAGCATATCTATTAAAGGGGGTGGCTATATTATGGTATGAAGCTTGAAAAAAATCCAGGGGTATAGGTGCACCTTTAGCTAGTTGGGACGAATTCAAAACAACATTTCTTGATCATTATCTTCCATTCGAGATTCGGGAGACCCGTGCATATCATTTTTTAAATCTTCGCCAAGGGAATATGAGCGTGAGGGAGTACAGTGATACAATATCAAGTTCACAATGCAAGAATCTAGCAAAAGCAACAAGATGAACAAACTAACACCAAAAATAACAAGTTGAACAACAAGTGCTAGTGAATCCAAATAGGTCACACACGGCTTCACTAGGCTTTAAGAATCACATTTTTAGAACAAGATGATGAAGTTTTCAACAAGAACCAGCAAGTCAACAAGGTGCTAGTGAATCGAAAGAGCCCCACACGACTTCACTAGACTTCAAGATTACAACACACAATCTTAACAAGATTACAAGAAGATAATAACTTGACATGTAATATTCAAGAGTCTAAGAATGCTAACAACAAGAGAGGACCCTAAGACTAAAGAATATTAGCACCAAGTTCTTACTTGGACTAAGAGGAACTCTATGACCTCAAGATCCTTGTTTCTAGCCAAGATACAACACAAATATCACTCTACTTGTGAGTTTTCAGATTTGGGGCTTCTCCAATGGAAGAGTGAGAAGTTCCTCAATATTACAAGTGTTTATGTCTCAAAATATTATGAAAGAACTAGCTTCCAAATAACCCTAATATTGTCTATTTATATTACACCATAAATAAAGGAGAAAATGACTAGATTGCCCTTTCCATGGGGTGGCCTTGGAGTGTAAGTTTATTACACTTCAAGGACCCTCTTCACACTTAAAAACATTTAGACCATTAGGTGGATCAATCATCAACTCACAAACGGCCATTTGCATAAACAAGGCTTGGAGTTTTTCTAACTCTCGAGCTTGGCTACGTGTGAATGGTTGTGAACTTGTTGGACAGCTTGCTACACCCATATTATCCTCTCCATCTTGAGAGTAATTTGACCTTAAATTTGTCATTTGGTCATCTTCAACTGTATCCACGAGAGAAAGATCACACACGTTGAAAGTGTTGTGCACTTGATATTCCGGTGGAAGGTCAATCTTGTAGGCATTTTCATTGATTTTATCAAGTACTTGGAATGGACCATCACCCCTCGGCATTAATTTGGACTTTCTTTGTGATGGAAACCGATCCTTTCGAAGATGCAACCACACCCAAACTCTCGGTTCAAGAATGAGTTTCTTTCTCCCCTTGTTGGTCCTCCTTACAATTTCTTGGTTTTTCTTCTCAAGTTGAAGCTGCACGTTCTCATGTAACTTCTTCATAGAATCTGCCCGCTTGCTTCCATCTAAGCTAATCATGAGATCACTTTGCCAAGGCGTTAAATCCAAAGGGGTAAGGGGGTTGAGGCCGTACACACTCAAAGGCAGTTATTCCCGTACTTGAGTGTATGACACAATTTGAAACGCCTCAAATCCTGTTGGGGCAGACAGGCACCCGTAGTCGTAAAGCCCCGAGAGAACCAATTCATAACCTTGTGCTTCCTATGCATGTAACTGTAACAACCAAATGTTCTGACAACATGATATTATGTATCGATGAAAATAACTACACATGCACGCCCAAACTGATATGTACAACACTTGGCCGATGGGGTCACCATGTCTAAAATCAGGACACTACCATAAATTTATATTAGTCTACAAAGCCTCTAAAAGATACATAGACTTAGTTAGGGTTGGGACAAACCCCCGCCCTACTCTTGACTTACTGTACAATACCAAAATATATGAAACAGACTCGGAAAGCCCCGAATCAACCTAGAGCTCACCAATAGTCCCTGAAAAGCCTGCGCTCCTACTAGTGAGTTGTATGAGCTGAAGTGTCTCTACCTGCAGCATGAAATGCAGGTCCCCCGTGAGGGACATCAGTACGAAAATATGTACTGAATATGTAAGGCAGAAAGTAGCAACACACTTGATACAAAAGCTCAATAGAAATCTGATACAAGTGTATAAGTAGTACTAGTAGACCACCTTTATAAATACTTGTGGGACAATGTACATTACATTCTTTCTTCGTTTTACCTTCTTACTTCATAATCTTTGTAATCCATATAATGCAAATGACCAGCTGATTAGTGGTAAATAGATAAATTAGGATCAGCCCATGCTAGGCTTACGCCCCTGAGTTGCCACCTATATATAAAGATTGGGATCGGCCCATGCTAGGCTTATGCCCCTGAGCTGCCACCCACAAATAAAGGTATCGAGATCGGCCCATGCTAGGCAAATGCCCTTGAGCTGCCACTCGTCATTTTACATATTTGCATTACTTAGTTTATTTAGCCTTTGAGATTGTTACTTTGGTGGTCATCACATTATGGTACCTTGAACCAGTAATACGCTAATAAGAGACATATAAATAGACACTTAATGCAACAAAAATGAGGTAGGGAGATGTTGGCACACAAATAAAGTGTTTAGGAGCTGAAATAACACCTGGGTCTTATTTGAACAAACGGAGAACTCCTGAAATTTTCTAGTGAAGATAGACGCGCAGATTTATTAATAAGCACGTATTGAGGTGTTCTAATGCGTTAGAGAATGGGAACAAGGTCATTGGATACATGGAGTGTAATGTTCTGCCATTATCTATCACTTTGTTATAGGATAACCTCAGAAACTTGCTTGATGGAACAATTGTACGATTTCATGCCAAAGAGTGTGAAATAGAGTATGCCTTACATACCTGGTTATTTGACTCCGAAACTAACCCGACTTGACTTCCCGCCTTTTAGATTACTTATCTACAATAGAATATATGGTAAACTAGTATTAGTAACCAATCAACACATTTGAGATACATAATTTCACCCAAAACAGTAACCGGGCAGCAACTATTACTCTATCAAACAAGGGTGTTATTTTAACCCTTTTTTTCCTCAAATTGTGCATACCATATAGGTTCTTATAAGTTTCACCAAAACTACCTCGACTTCATTACACATTCCAAATAATACGCATAATAGATTGGGCAGCAAGCATTAGTTCGGTGGTGCATCACCTCATCTCTCTTGTATAATTCATTACAAACTCATCACACCTTTATCCAACTTCAACCTGGCAGCCCATAACATATACATACAAAACAGTCCACAAAATAGTCCCAAACCGCTTTTATTGTAGCAATCAATTATTGAACTCATCATTTCTTGAGTTCTCAATAACAAGACATCCATAATCCCCTCTCAAATTCATATATAAGAAAAACAAAATGGGGCAGTCACCTTACCTCAATTCAGCAACTTATTCTTTTAATTGAACTCTTCAAGATCTTGAACTTTCCTTCACACTTAAACCAAAGAAGAAGAAAAAAAGTTCCTCAATAACAAGGAACTGTGAACAAACAGCTTGTTCTATAATGAGCCATATACTTATAGTCAAACACTTATAACTTGTTTCCCTAATCTCCCATGAGATAAATAAACAAAACCTTAAGTGTTTTTCACTTACCTTGGGCTGCAAACGGGAGGGTTTCTTCAAGAACCCTAGAAGGAAAAATAGGGCTGCTGCTCTTGTTGTTTTTGAGAGAGTAGAGAGATTTGCTGAAATATACTCCTTTTTTGTGCCTTAAAAGTGAAGTAAATTACCAGCAACTTGGCCTTTTAAAGGCCCTATCTTGTCCACCTCCTTAGCTGCATTTTGGACCATAAAATTGGTCAAATTGGTCCAAGTAGGTAATGCACCTACTTAAGGGTCCAAGCTGCTGAAACTTCAAAGTAGGTGATGCACCTACTTGCATAATTTCTTGTTGGGCTCAATTATATTTGGGCCTTGGCAGATTGGTGTGTTGGGCCACTTATCCATTTTCTTTCTCTTTTGTTCAATTTGGCCCAAATGAGTATATTAGCATAGACCCAAATCTGATCCATAGCCATGGGTCCATTAATTTGGTTCAAACAACTTAAGTAGGTGACTCACCTACTAGCTTAAATAAGTCAAGCAAGCACCTCAATATTTTGCTCCATTTTCAGCTTCTAATCCCTTTAATCTAACCTTCAACTTATACACACTTGGTCACTTTAAACTTTAGATTCAAATAGTAGCTTGCGATTCTAAGTTTAAATAGTTATCTTAACGTTAACTTAGTCGCATCACATTAAACTATACGGGCAGCCTCTATAATTCCATCTACACCATTAATAATTGCATAACAAATCTCATCCGTTACCTATACCATATGACCATACCAAGTTCCATATAATTAGAATAAGTACAAGCAAGATACGGGATGTTACATGATTATAGGCAAACTCAATCAATGGTAAGTGCTCCTCCCAAGAAGTCATTTTTCCATTAACCATGGAACGTAGAATAGCACCCAAAGTCCTATTTACTACTTTCATTTGTCCATCGGTTTGTGGGTGGCTAGACTTAGAGAACAACAACTTGGTACCAAGCCTACCCAACATTGACTTCCAAAAGTGACTTAGGAACTTAGAGTCCCTATCACTCACAATGGTCCTCGAAACGCCATGCAATTTGACAGCATTATCAACAAATAAAGAGGCCACGCTAGGTGCGTCATCACATTTAGAGCAAGGAATAAAGCACACCATCTTAAAAAATCGATCGACTATAACAAAGATACTATCCCGGCCTCGTCGAGTCCTTGGCATCCCCAACACAAAATCTATAGATATATCACGCCAAGGACGTAGAGGGGTGGGCAGCGGGGTGTACATCCCATGAGGTAGGATCTGAGATTTGGCTCCTTTGCATTCTACACATTGGCCGCAAATCATAACCACATCCTTGTGCATTCTTGGCCAATAAAATTGCTCCTCCAATATTCCAAGGGTATTTTTGACCCCAAAATGACCCATTAGACCGCCATCATGTGCTTCCCTCACAAACAACTCTCTCTAAGAGCTAGAGGGTACACACAATCATCTACCTTTAAATAAGTAACCATCAAACTTGGCATAGGTATTTGAAACCCTAGACGAATCCCACTTATCCCTACCCAATTCTTCGCATTCCCTAAAGATAGGAGCAAAGTAAGGGTCCTCGGGATACAATCCTCTTAAGCTCTCGAAACCCATCAATTTTGATGACAAAGTGGACACAAGAATATGTTTTCTAGACAAAGAATCGGCTACTACATTGTCCTTACCCTTCTTGTATTGGATAACATAAGGGAGGTCTCAAGAAACTCAATCCATTTGTCATGCCGTTTGTTAAGCTTGTGTTGTGCCCGAAGATACTTTAAGGATTCATGGTCCGTTCGGATCACGAATTTCTTAGGCCATAAGTAGTGTTGCCAAGTGGCCAAGGCTCTAATCAAGGCATACAAAATCTTGCATCAAAACAGCACCTATGCCTACTTTACTCGCATCGTACTCAACTTCGAATGTCTTATCTAAGTTGGGCAATTGTAACAAAGGTGCGGAGATGAGCATAGCTTTCAAAGCTTCAAAAGCCTTAGCTTGCTCGTCACCCCACTTGAAGGGTTGATCTTTTAGAATGACCTCGGTCAAGGGGGAGACTATGGTGCTAAATCCTTTGACAAACCTTCTATAAAAACTAGCCAACCCATGAAAGCTTCTTACTTCTCCAACGGTTTGTAGGATTGGCCAATTTTTGATAGCATTTATCTTGGTTTCATCCACTTTGACCCCTCTTGAACTAACAACAAAACCCAAGAAAACAACTTCATTAACACTAAAGGAGCATTTTTCTAGATTTGCGTATAGTTTTTCCTTTCTAAGGACATCAAACACACATTGTAAATGCATCACATGCTCATCTAAAGATGATGCACTATCAAGTCCATAAAAGAAGAATCTAGCAACAACAACAAGATGAACAAGCTAACACAAGAACTACAAGATGAGCAACAAGGTGCTAGTGAATCGAAATAGGCCACACCCGGCTTCACTAGACTTCAAAATTACAATGACAACAAGATGAAAGATTACAAAGAGTACAATGTTAACAACAAGAACAACAAATGGCAGGAACTATAGTGAATCAAAATCAGCCCCACACGGCTTCACTAAGTTACTGCAAAAGTTTCAAGAGTACAAAAATAAAAGATAGTAACTTGATACAAAGATACCCTAGAATCTATGAACCCTAACTTGAAGAAAGGACCCTAAGACCCAAAGATTTTAGCACCAAGTTCTTACTTAGACCAAGAGGAACTCATGAACCTCAAGATCTCAAGTTTCCAGCCAAGAAACAACACAAGTGTAACTACACTTTGTTGGACAGATTTCAGGTTCTACTCTCAAGAACAAGAGAGAGAGAAATGTTCAATGTTAAAAGACTTGTTGTTGTGAAATATGAAGTACGAACTAAGTGCTGAAAATAACCCTACTAGCATCTATTTATATTACACACAAAATGAAGGACAAATGACCCTCCTACCCTTCAGTTATGGGGTGCCCTTGGAGTGTAATTTATTACACTTCAAGGCTTCTCTTTACACTTAAAAACATTTAAGCTCTTTGGCGGATCAAGTACCAATTCACACACGACCATTTGCATGAACATGGCTTGTAGTTTTTGTAACTCCCGAGCTTGGCTTCGTGTGAATGGTCGAGAACGTATTGGACAGCTTTGTACACCCGTATCATCCTCTCCATCTTGAGAGGAATTTGACCTCAACTTCAGCATTTGGTCATCCTCAACCACATCCACTAGAGAAAGATCACACACATTGAAAGTGTTGTGCACTTGGTATTCCGGGGGAAGGTCAATTTTGTAGGCATTATCATTGATCCGTTATAGTACTTGGAATGGTCCATCGCCTCTTGGCATCAATTTGGATTTTCTTTGAGATGGAAACCTATCCTTCCTAAGGTGAAACCACACCCAATCTCCCTAGATCGTCAAGTTAAGAAGTTAAGAAATAAAGAAGTAGCTTCAGTAAAAGTGCTTTGGAGGAGCCCGCAAGTAGAAGAAATCACATGGGAAGCCGAAGAAGCAATGAAGTCAAAGTACCCTCATTTATTTGAATCTAAAGACTTGGTCCAAGGATGTTGATTTGGGGCATAAACAAGTAAGTATAAATACACAAGTGTTATATGGATAACAATGAGTTTAAACTTAGTCTTATATTCGTTTAGGCTAGCTAGTTATGCTAGCATTTGAGGATGAATGTTTCTAAGGGAGGTAGGATGTAACACCCTATATTCCGTGTGTACTAGTTCTACTTATGTGGCACTTGATATGGACTTATGGGGTAGGTAATGGGCTCGGATATCCTATGTGATTGGTGATGGTAAGATACGTTTGGAGGAGTTCCCACATGTACTGAAACGTGGTATGATTAAGTTACCTTCGATGAGAGCATATAAACTTGGACCTTAAGTAGGTATTTGAATCTAAAGGATGAAGTGACCAAGTTTTAAGTTTAACTATGGTACGGGTACGACCACAAGGATGCATGTTTGTGAGATGTATTGAACCCGAGACTTGAAGTGTGAAAGTGAAGTGTAAATGAGGACTTAAAAAGGGTCCAAAACCGTCCATATAATGCTCTCCAAGGGCACCCACTTGAAGGCTTGAGACTAAGGGGTCATTTTGGATATTTCACACCTTGTTTGTAAACTACTATATAAGTGGTACGGGTACGACCACGAGGATGCATGTTTGTGAGATGTATTGAACCCGAGACTTGGAGTGTGAAAGTGAAGTGCAAACGAGGACTTAAAAAGGGTCCAAAACCACCCATATAATGCTCTCCAAGGGCACCCACTTGAAGACTTGAGACTAAGGGGTCATTTTGGACATTTCACACCTTGTTTGTAAACTACTATATAAGGAACCTTTTAGGTCATTTGTTGGGGGACTTTTTGATGAATATGAATATTGTACAACATAGAAAGACACAGTCCTCTTTCCTTGAGGCAAATCTGAAACTTGGAACTAGGTAGCAACAAGAGGGTGGAATCACTTTTGTTGTTTGTTTGCTTGGAAACTTAGGTCTTGAGGTTCATGAGTCCCTCTTGGTCCAATTAAGAACTTGATTTTGCTATTTATTTTTCTTAGGGTCCTTTCTCATTGTTAGGGTTCTTAGATTTGTGAATATTATATGTCAAGTTACTATCCTTTTGTATCTTGTTATTGCGAAATCCAAATCTGGTTGTTTTTGCTGTCATATTTTTCATCACATTTTTGTTGTGTTTTATGGATGTTTTGGGTGTCAAATACACCTTTGTTTCTTATATTCTTGTTCTATTTGTCGAATCCGAGTGAGGTCTCCATTTGGTTCACGATTTCTTGTGATTTGTGGACTATTTTGGAGGGTGTATTGGACTGTTTTATGGTTGTTTCGTGTTCCTCTTGTTTGTCCCGTATCATTTGGTATCAAAGCATGGCTTGATATTGTTCCTACAAGATCATTCTTGGGCTTGCTTGATAGAAAAAAAAAAGTGTTAGAAAACTGAAAAATTAAAAAGAAGCAAATCTGTCCATTTTGTGTTCTTGGCCAAAATAGTGTTATTGTTGTGTCTTGGCCAAGATTTTTACTTGTTTTGTTGTTTCTAGTGTTAGTTTTATTCATCTCTAACACTCTTGAGTCTAAATCTAAGTTTGAGCTTACATTGTTGGTGTTGTTTTCGTGAACTTGGACTTGGCCGATTTGTTGTTGAACATTGTTGTGGTGGGACTGTTTTGGACCTGTGGCCTTCATCTTGTTGTTTTTATAAGCTTTTCCATGTGATATTGTTGTTCATTGGTGGCCTAAGAACCATTTTGTTGAAGTTGTAGTTGTCTTGGCCAAGAGTATTGAAGATATTGTATTGTGAAAATTGGAAGTTGGCCGTATGAAATTGTTGGTGTTCTTGGAGAATTGTTGTTGGTTGTTCTTGGTGATTGTTGATTTTGTACTTGAAGTTCTTCACAACCTTCATAGCTTGTTAAAATAAAGTGAACCTTAGACGTTGTGGTGGGACTGTTTTGGACCTGTGGCCTTCATCTTATTGTTGTTATAAGCTTGGCCATGTGATATTGTTGTTCATTGGTGGCCTAAGAACCATTTTGTTGAAGTTGTAGTTGTCTTGGCCAAGAGTATTGAAGATATTGTATTGTGAAAATTGGAAGTTGGCCGTGTGAAATTGTTGGTGTTCTTGGAGAATTGTTGTTGGTTGTTCTTGGTGATTGTTGATTTTGTACTTGAAGTTCTTCACAACCTTCATAGCTTGTTAAAATAAAGTGAACCTTAGACGTTGTGGTGGGACTGTTTTGGACCTGTGGCCTTCATCTTATTGTTGTTATAAGCTTGGCCATGTGATATTGTTGTTCATTGGTGGCCTAAGAACCATTTTGTTGAAGTTGTAGTTGTCTTGGCCAAGAGTATTGAAGATATTGTATTGTGAAAATTGGAAGTTGGCCGTGTGAAATTGTTGGTGTTCTTGGAGAACTGTTGTTGGTTGTTCTTGGTGATTGTTGATTGTTGATTTTGTACTTGAAGTTCTTCACAACCTTCATAGCTTGTTAAAATAAAGTGAACCTTAGATCTATAAAGGTGTAGGAAAAAAGGTGAAGCCTTATTAGTCTTCAAAGACTTACCATCACTCATCAACTAGTCAATCACATCTCAACCACTTTCCAACAACTTTCCATGATTCAAGGACCCATGTTTTAAGGAGAAGTACAAGTAATGTCAAAGTCTTGAAACTTGCAATTGAAAAGGGCTCCAAGACTTGTTTGAATTTCCCTCCTTAAACAAATTCCACCAAAGTCCAAATTGAAAATTGACCAAGACTTGAAATTGGACAACAAAATTGTGTGGGACCATGACCAATTACGTGGCTGCCACATCATCATATTTTTACTGTTCACACAACATAATTAAGCTCAAATTTTAGAATTATTAGTTTCATTTTATTGTTTCTTAGTTTCATTTGTTGGTTAGAACACTAATTGACAAGCTAGTAAACTCCTACTAGATTGTAAATTAGTTTTGTGTCCGTTTGTTCGTGTTAACGTTCTTTGTGTACTTTTCTCTTTTGTGAATTCGTTGTTAGTTCTTGACTCAAGTCCTATAAGATTTCATTTGAGTTTCATATAAAAATCTATTCCGGGCAAGAGTAGACTCTACCCTCAATCACTCACGAAGTACAAGCCGACTTTCAATACTTGTGAAACCAAGTGTGAGGTAAAACTGAGAGTGAGAGTGTGGTGAGGCAGTTTTGATCTAACAAGTTTGTTTGTTTTCTTTGTTTGTTGTGTCTTTTTGTTAGGTACAATGGCTTCCCATAATTTCAATGCCACATGTGATCGTATCAATGACAATATTGAAAATATGAAACAACATATTGAAATTATACGCCAATTGCTACCAAAACTCTACCCACAAAATTCAATTTTCCAAGCACCTTGCGTTGAGAGCTTCCCGGAGGAAGTTGATGCCCAACTTGTGAGTAAAACTTGCCCACCACTTGAGGATATGTGTGATGTGATTCATTATCTCAAGTGAGTGAAGGATTTAAAGATATTGTCCAAGGAAAAAGGAGTGAACCTATGAGCCTATGTTGTTGTAAAGATGCTAATGTTTGTTTGGCTCATAGGGTTAATCATATGCTTGACATATCTTTGAAACTTGATAATGATTCCTTAGAGAGTGAAAGTTCCAAATTTATCCGGGGGTTACATCATTCACTCTTTAGGCACAATGTCTTGTTTGAAGATAGTTTATCTACTCCTAATGAGCCTAGTGGTGAAAGTGATGTTGATGGCATAGCTTGTCTTGGAAGCTATAGCCTATATGCTAACCCACTATGGTGTGACAACATTCCTCCTAAAGATGGAAATCTCTTCTTGGAAGATGAAAGTACTCTTATGGGCAAGGAATGTGTAGTCTTGGTGATGAGTACCCATGGTAGTACTCTTGGTGTTCATGATGATAAATTTACTCTTAAAAGTAGTTCACTACTTGGGCATGTGAATAGTATGCTTAAAAATTCTCAAGTTAGTGATGGTGTCTATAAAATTGATCTTGATCTGCACATGACTCTTTGAACATCTTGTGTGGAAAAGCATTGCGATTAGTTTCGTTCATAGAGATCATGTGTATAAAAATGATTTTGCGTGTGAAGGTGGGAGTGACATTGTAGGGGAAGGACGGGCTAGCCTCGGCTTAGGTCCTTGGCTAATTTTTCCATTTAATCCCGACACTCTATTGGAATGTGGAAATCTCAACACTCTCCACTTAATGCTTGGTCAAGACGACAAGCAATGTTTGATTGTGGGTGCTAAGGAAGGAAGACAAGGTTCTTCCTTATCTCTTTTTGTTGGTGGTGAACACTTCCTTTGTGCCATTTGTACTAAGTTTTTTATGTTCAACACAAAGGATCCATGGATGTACTTCAAGTTTGTTCCACCTTGGCATGGCATATTGATATGTGTATTTTGCTAACCCTAACCCTCATGTCATGAGGATGTGTGCTTGTTTGTCTTCTCTTGATTTTGCAAGGCATGGATTCGAGGTCGAATCCTTTTCAAGAAGGGGAGAATGGTACGGGTACGACCATGAGGATGCATGTTTGTGATATGTATTGAACCCGAGACTTGGAGTGTGAAAGTGAAGTGCAAATGAGGACTTAAAAAGGGTCCAAAACCGTCCATATAATGCTCTCCAAGGGCACCCACTTGAAGACTTGAGACTAAGGGGTCATTTTGGACATTTCACACCTTGTTTGTAAACTACTATATAAGGAACCTTTTAGGTCATTTGTTGGGGGACTTTTTGATGAATATGAATATTGTACAACATAGAAAGACAAAGTCCTCTTTCCTTGAGGCAAATCTGAAACTTGGAACTAGGTAGCAACAAGAGGGTGGAATCACTTTTGTTGTTTGTTTGCTTGGAAACTTAGGTCTTGAGGTTCATGAGTCCCTCTTGGTCCAAGTAAGAACTTGATGTTGCTATTTATTTGTTTTAGGGTCCTTTCTCATTGTTAGGGTTCTTAGATTTGTGAATATTGTATGTCACGTTACTATCCTTTTGTATCTTGTTATTGCGGAATCCAAATCTGGTTGTTTTTGTTGTCATATTTTTCATCACATTTTTGTTGTGTTTTGTGGCTGTTTTGGGTGTCAAATACACCTTTTTTTCTTATATTCTTGTTCTATTTGTCGAATCCGAGTGAGGTCTCCATTTGGTTCACGATTTCTTGTGATTTGTGGACTATTTTGGAGGGTGTATTGTACTGTTTTATGGCTGTTTCGTGTTCCTCTTGTTTGTCCCGTATCAAACTATAAGCATTTTGATCTTAAAATGGAACAAAATATTGAGGTGCTTGCTTGACTTATTTTAAACTAGTAGGTGAATCACCTACTTTAACCTTTTGACCAACTTAAAAACTAAGTAGGTGCATCACCTATTAAGGATCCCTTGACCAGATTATTGGGCCAAATACACTACCACCTACTTAAGTTAATTCTGGATCAAATTAAATAAGAGAAAAGGAGGAGAATGGGCAGCCAAGGCCCAATAGTTTTTAATCCACAAAGGCCCAATATAATGGGCAAGTAGGTGCATAACCTACTTGATAAATTATGTCCCAAAAATGACCAAGAAAGCCGGCCAAGAGTAGCTCTTTTTAAAGGGATTAAAACCAGACCTTATAACTCATTTTAACTAGCCAAAAAAAAAAACAGCTTCTAAGATTTTCTCTCTTGTTCTCTCTTAGCTATGCAGCATCCCTAAAATTCCACTAGGGTTCTTTGGAAACCTTCCTTCCAAGTTGTAAGTGAACAAATCATGAGAACATCTTAAGAATACTATAAGGATTACGTTCTCCATGATTAAACTATAAGATATCCCTTTTTAAGTTTGGCAGTCCCTTTATCCTTGATTATTAAGATATTTTTCTCTTCACTTTTGGTTTGTGAGTAAAGGGATCAAGCTATTGAAGAGTTATACATTAAGGGAATAAACTACCACCGAAATTAAGGTATGGCTACTGTCCATTTTTTCCCTTTTACTATATACGTGTGTTGGTTGAGGATTTTGTATATGTTGTTGTTAAGAACTCAAGGGATGGTGAGTTCAATTTTTGGTTTCCATATTAAGCGGTATTTGGGGCTGTTTTGGATCTATTTTATGTATGTATGTTGGGGGCTGCTTGGTTGACGTTGGGGGAATGGTGTGAATAATTTCCATTGAAAGGTAGAAGAAGAGTATAATGGTACACCACCAAATTGAATGTCGCATAAGTTTACTGCCCACATCACTTGATAAACTGTTTTGAGAGTACAATAAAGATGAAACTGTTAAGGGGATCTTATAAGAAGTTACATCACGTGTGAATGTAATTGGAGAAGAACGAGGTTGAGAGAACACCCTTGGATTAGTTGATTGTGGATTACTGCCCGGTTACTGTTTCAGTAAGTTTAAATGGCGTGAATATGTTAATTAGCTACTAATACTAGTCTTATGCTATTGTAGATTAGTAATCTAAAAGGGAAGACGTTAAGTGAAAGTATGATCAGTTGTTCAGCAAGGTATGTATGGTTCATCGATCCTATACTCTTTGGCATGAATCTAACTCCTTTGTTACAAAGTAAGCTTCCTAAGCGTTCTTCCTTTCAAGTTATACATAACTACAACGTACAACCCCCAAAGTGGTTAACAACCTTATTCTAACTTGTCAGGTTGTTAAAGTATCTAAAGATGTGTTTGTTACTAGATCTGTCCATTTCCTTTCTAAATACTAGTATGATATGGGTGCTTTCAGAAATAAGCCTTATGAGTTATTCTCTTAGTTAACATGACCCATGATGTTAGCGAAGCTCCTATGTGTTATATTTCTATTATTGTTGTATTCGACCTCATTGCTACTGCATCGAGTGCATATTTACATACCTTTTGCTACTGGTCCAAAGTTCCAAATCTAATACATGACCACCAAAACGACAACTTTAAAGATAAAAAGAATGATCGGAAGTGAGTCTATATATTTTGGGTGGTATCCCAGGGGTGGAAGAAACACCTAGCATGGGTCGATCCTAATATTACGGATGGTATCCCAGGGGCGAAAGAAAAGCCTAGCATGGGTCGATCCCGATTTGTGTACATATGAAGAACGTATCCCAGGGGTTAAAATGGCTAGCATGGGTCATCCTCTTTTACCACTGATCAGCTGGTCATTTGTATTATGCCTTATAATCTTATAAAGTAAAGAAGAATAAAGCAAAGTAAAGGATATAATGTACATGATCCCATAAGCATAAGCAAAGTTGGTATTCTATCCTTATCTTTATAGTTATATATTGATAACTGATTTTGTTGAGATCTTGTCTTATTTATAGTCACTTCATGCCATACATACTCAGTACACTCTTTGTATTGACACCCTTCGTGGGGGACACTATGTTTCATTCTGCAGGTACAGGTACTCCAGCTAGTAGACCACCCCAGTAGGAGCACAGGACATCCAGCTGCTATTGGTGAGCTCCAAGTTGATTCGAAGCTTTTCGAGTCTGTTATATATTTTGGTATTGTGTAGTAGTTATGAGCAAGGCGGGGGTTTGTCCCGACCTTAGCTAAGTGTCCATGTGTCTTTTAGAGGCTTTGCAGACTATATGAAGTTAAGTGTGGTAGCATTGTGTTCTTTTAACGTTGTGGCCCCAACGGCCAAGTCTTGTATATGTAGGTTCGGACTTACTTACGTGGTTTGTTTTTATCAATGCATCATATCCATACTAGCAGAAGCTTTGAATGCCATAATTACATGCATGAAAAGTACATGATTAAGAGTTGGTTCTCCCAAAATGGGTGCCTGTCCGCCCCAACGAAATTTGAGGCGTGACAAATATCCTTCACCAATTCCTGCTTATCCTTATCCACATGCGACAAGCTACCCCTGGAAAACCTGCTAAGAGTATCAGCAACCACATTAACCTGACCTGGATGGTAGTGAAGACTCATATCATAATCATTGAGAAGCTTAAGACACCTCCTTTGCCTGAGGTTAAGCTCTTTTTTAGTGAACACGTACTATAGGCTCTTATGATCAGAAAAGATATCAATGTGAACCCCATACATATAGTGACGCCAGATTTTTAACGTGAACACCATAGCTAATAATTCCAAATCATGAGTCGGATAGTTCTTCTCATGAACCTTTAACTGTCTAGAGGCATAAGCAACCACCTTACCATGCAACATCAACACTCAACCCAAACTAACAATAGACAACAAAACCCTCTGTACCTTCAGGTAGAGTCAAGACCAGAGCGAAAGTTAACTTATCCTTTACCCTCTCAAAGCTACCTTTTTGAGCATTCGACCACAAGAACTTCACCTTCTTCTGAGTCAATTTGGTCAATGGAGCAGCAATGGATGAAAAACTCTCCACGAACCTCCTATAATACCCGGCTAAACCCTCTATCTCTGAATATCAATTAGAATCATGGGTCTAGACACTTCTTAACCATAAAAACTTTTTGAGGATCCACCATAATCCCCTCACTGGACACAACATGACCCAAAAAAGTTACAACATTTAACCAGAATTCATATTTGGAGAAATTAGCATACAATTACTGATCTTTCAAGGTCTACAAAACAAGATGGAGGTGATCGGCATGATCCTCTTTAATCTTAAAGTATACCAAGATGCCATCAATGAAGAAAATCACGAATAGATCTAGAAACTAATGGAAGACCCTATTCATCAAATCCATAAATGTCGTCGGGGCATTGGTCAATCCAAAAGACATAACCAGAAACTCAAAATGCCCATACCGGGTGCAAAAAGTTGTCTTAGGGATATCCACTTCCCTAATCTTTAACTTATGATACCCGAATTGAAGATCGATCTTAGAGAAGAATTTGCCACCCTGAAGCTTGATCAAAGAGGTCATCAATCCTTGGAAGGGGATACTTATTCTTTATTATCACCCTATTCAATTGCGGTAATCAATACACATCCAAAGGGAACCATTCTTCTTTTGTACGAATAACACTAGTGCTTCCTACGGGGACACAGTAGGATGGATGAAACCTTTGTCTAAAATATCCTTCAATAACTCCTTAAGCTCTATCAACTCAACTAGAGCCATTCTATACGGGGAAATAGAAATTGGACGAGTGTCTAGAATGAGATCAATACAAAAATCAATCTCCCTATCGAAAAGGACACTGGGAAGGTCACCAGGGAAGATCTCGGGAAACTCATTTACCACAAGAACAGAATGCAAAGAAGGACCTTCCAAGTTAGAATCTTTAACCCGAACTAGATGATAGAGACAACCATTGGAAATTAACTCCCGAGCTCTAAGATACGATATAAACTTCCCTTTAGGAGCTAGGGGACTACCCTCTCACTCAATAATTGGATCATTAGGGAATTTAAACACCTTTAGAAGCTAGGGGACTACCCTCTCACTCAATAATTGATCATTAGGGTATTTAAACACGACCTTTACGGGTCCGACAGTCTAGGGAAATATAGCACGCGTACAACCGGTCCAATCCCAGAACAACATCAAAATCAACCATATCCAACTCTATTAAATCTACTATAGTTTCTCTACTACCAACAGATACCACACCTCCCCTATAGAATCTTTTGACAATCATAGAGGCTCTTACCTGTGTAGAAATAGAATAAGGGTCCGACAGACACACAGGATCAAAACCAAAATACACAGCTACAAATGGGGTCACATAAGAGAGAGAGGACGTTGGATTAAGTAAACAGTACATATCATGGGAAAAGAGTTTCAATATACCAGTAAAAATATCCCGAGACGCGTCAGACTCCTGATGAGTAGTGAGGGCATAAATTAATTTTGACCAGTGTAGGAGCTAAAAATGAGGGAAAAAGAACCTTGTTAGCCCCAGAAGCAACTCTAGAGGGACAATCCCACTGCATATAACCAATCTGATCACACATAAAATATTGTTTCCTCCCCTTCTCACATTGACCACAATGATGCTGACCACAGAATCTACAAAAAGGGTAGGATAGTGTGGAATGGGCCTCACTGGCTTGATATTGGGCATCTTATGCCCTGGAAGCATCACCACCTTGAAAACGTCTGTATGTCAATGGCTTTGGGTAGGGAGTGATACGGAAAAGACAACGGAAGGACGAAACACACCCCAAACAGTCCACAAATCACAAGATCCGAGGACCTATTGGAGACCAACTCTTGGATTCAACAACTACAAAAAGAATACAAGATACAAGAGTGTATTTTAACACCAAAATAGCTACAAAATGTGATGAACAAGATGACAACAAAAACAACCAGATTTGGATTCCGCAATAACAAGATACAAAAAGGATAGTAACTTGACATACAATATTCACAAATCTAAGAACCCTAACAATGAGAAAGGACCCAGAGACAAATGAATAGAAACTTTAAGTTCTTAATTGGACCAAGAGGGACTCATGAACCTTAAGACCTAAGTTTCCAAGCAAACAAACAACAAAAGTGATTCCACCCTCTTGTTGTTACCTAGTTCCAAGTTTCAGATTTGCCTCAAGGAAAGAGGACTTTGTCTTTATATGTTATACAATATTCATATTCATCAAAAACTAATGAATTTTCCCTAGAAGGTTGTATTTATAGTGTATTACAAGAATAGTGTGAAATGTCCAAAATGACCCCTTAGTCAAAGTCTTCAAGTGGGCTCCCTTGGAGTGCATTGTATGGACTGATTTTGGAGCCTATTTAGGCCTTCCTTTGCACTTCATGTGTACACTCCAAGTCTCGGGTCAATTAACTCTCGCACTCACCCACCTTCGTGGTCGTACCCGTATCATCCTCCCCTTCTTGAAAAGGATTCGACCTCGAATCCATACCTTGCAAAATCAAAAGAGAAGACAAACAAGAACACATCCTCATGGAATGAGGGTTAGGGTTAGTGCAACAAAAATCAATCTAACAAATAACATCATCATTCCAAGGTGGTACACACTTGAAGTACAACCAAGAATCCTTTGGGTTGATCGTGAAAAGCTTAGTACAAATGTCACAAAGGAAGTGGCTATGACGAACATTAATAAATAATGAGCATGGGCTGAGAAAACTCCTACCATACCCTAAGATGGTACCGGGATCGAATGGGAGAAGTAGCCATGGACATGGGTTTCGGCCACTCTCACTTTCCCCTAAGGTGCCGTCCTCAAAATTAGGCATACCCTCTAGATCATTAGTGGAAATATCATGAGCACAAAGAGGGTAGAGAAAGGTGTCACACAATCTAACTTCAGCTATGGTGTCCTTATGCATGTACTCACTAGCTTCAAGTCCATCACCACTAGTATGCTCAACATAGGGAACACATAAAGAAGAAGTAGATAGAATTTCTAAGCATGCACCACCTTTTATTTCAAGAGAATAATCCCCACATAGATATAAATCACCATGGGCAGCAAAGGAATCATTCACAAAAATATTCTTACAAGAACAATCACATTTTGGGGTTCCCAAGTAATCAAGAAAATCATGGTCATCTTCACCCGATTGACTATTCCTTTTCAAGACTACACATTCCCTACCCTTAAGAGTACTCTCATCTTCCAAGAAGAGATTTCCATCTTGAGGAGGAATATTGTCACACCATAGTGGGTTAACAAATAGGCTATACCTTCCAAGACAAGCCATGTCGTCAACATCACTTGCACCACTAGTATTCTCAACATAGGGAACACATAAAGAAGAAGTAGATAGAATTTCTAAGCATGCACCACCTTTTATTTCAAGAGAATAATCCCCACATAGATATAAATCACCATGGGCAGCAAAGGAATCATTCACAAAAACATTCTTACAAGAACAATCACATTTCGGGTTTCTCAAGAAATCAAGCAAATCATGGTCATCTTCACCCGATTGACTATTTCTTTTCAAGACTACACATTCCCTACCCTTAAGAGTACTCTCATCTTCGAAGAAGAGATTTCCATCTTGAGGAGGAATGTTGTCACACCATAGTGGGTTAGAATATAGGCTATAGCTTCCAAGACAAGCCATGCCGTCAACATCACTTGCACCACTAGGTTTATTAGGAGTAAATAAATTATCTTCAAACAAGACATTGTGCCTAAAGAGTGAATTATCTAACCCGTGGATAGATTTGGAACTTTCACTCTCTAAGGAATCATTATCAAGTTTCAAAGATATGTCAAGCACATGTTAACCCTATGAGCCAAACAAACATTAGCATCTTTACAACAACATAGGCTCATAGGTTCACTCCTTTTTCCTTGGCCAACATCTTTAAATCCTTCACTCACTTGAGATTCATTAATCACATCACACATATCCTCAAGTGGTGGGCAAGTTTTACTCACAAGTTGGGCAGCAACTTCCTCCGGGAAGCTCTCAACGCAAGGTGCTTGGACAATTGGATTTTGTGGGTATAGTTTGGGTAGCAATTGGCGTATAATTTTAATGTGCCGTTTCATATCTTCAATATTGTCATTGATACGATCACATGTGGCATTGAAATTATGGGCAGCCATTGTACCTAACAAAAAGACACAACAAACAAAGAAAACAAACAAACTTGTTAGATAAAAAATGCCTCACCACACTCTCACTCTCGGTTTTACCTTACACTTGGTTTCACAAGTGTTGAAAGCCAGCTTGTACTTCGTGAGTGATTGAGTGTCAAGTCTACTCTTGTTCCAGAATGGATTTTTGTTTGAAACTCAAATGAAATCTTATAGGACTTGAGTCAAGAACTAACAACGAATTCAAAAAGATAAAAGTACACAACAAATGTAAACACAATCAAACGGACACAAAACTAACTTACAAGCTAGTAGGAGATTACTAGGTTGTCAATTAGTGTTCGAACCAACAAACGAACTAAGAGACAATAAAATGAAACTAAGAAATCTAAAATTTGAGCCAAAATTGTTACATGAACAGTAAAATGATGATGTAGCAGTCACGTGTATCCAACCTAAAATTGACGTTTCAGATCTGCTGATGCAGTTTGATTTGCCATCCGATGCACAAATCAATAAATATTGACCAAAGTCAACTATAAACTTTTCGAGCAACAAAAAACCTCAAACTCACAAAAATTACATAAAAAATATTAGGAATCGGGCTAATCAACCCCACACACTAGAAATACCATAATCCAACCATTAGGGAGGGTAAAATAGTCAGATCATACATAAATAAGTATTTAACACAAATCACCAAAAGTCAGGTCATTAAATCATCTACCACTAAGAATCTAGTTTTTCCTCAAACTAAGGGCATTAGAGATACTTGAATCCATAAAAAGTTGGAGATAACTACCATGCTTATCAGACTCAACCTACTGAGTAGATTAATCTATAGGCCAATGCCTCCACTGCACCTTAACTACAAGAATAACTCTAGAACACAACCATCTAAAGTCCCTATCTAAAATGAAGACAGACTCCTCAACAAAAGACAACCACTCATTCAACTAGACTGAATCCCAACAATTGAATGAGACTCATCCAGAATGTAATGCCAAAACATGAAAACATTAAAAATTGATTGAACAGTTGATAAATCTGGGGGCAAGTCCAACTCATAAGCCATATCTCTAATAGTCTGAAGAATCTCAAACGGCCCAAAATACCTAGGGCTAAGCTAGCCCCTCTTTCCAAACCTTATAATGCCCTTCACGAGTGACACACGATGGAAAACTCAATCACCAATGTTGAATCTCAAGGCGCAAAGTCTAAGAATAGCATAACACTTTTGCTTACTCTGATACGCTCGAAGTCTATCTTGAGTGATCTGTACTTTATCTAATGACTCACAAATCAAGTCCATACCATGAGGTTATTCTTAGAAACCTCAAACCAAATAACTGAGGAGTGACCACACCTACAATACAATCCCTCGAATAGAGCTATCTTAATACTAGAATGGTAGCTATTATTATATGCAATCTCCGCCAAAGCTAAGTACTGCTACCACTGCCCACCAAAGTCCATCAAATAAGTGAAGAACATATCCTTCAAAACCCAAATAGTCTACTCCAACTGACCGTCGATCTAGGGGTAAACTTTGTACTAAGATCAACCCGGGTACTAACTCCTCCTTAAAAGTGTTCAAAAAGTGGGATGTGAACACTGAACCTTAATTTGAGATGATAGACACTGGCATACTATGAAGATAGACTATCTCCCAAATAAAGATATGGGATAACCTCTCAACATTGAAGGAAGCTTGTACCAAAATGACATGAGCAAACTTGGTCAATTGATCCACGATGAACAAAATAGTATCAGAACCACAAAAAGTATAAGGAAACCTAGCCATAAAGTATATACTGATCTATTCCTATTTTCACTTGACAATGGGTAACCTCTAAAGCAAACCACCAGGTCTTAAATGCTTGATCTTCACCTACTAGAAACATAAGCAACAAGTTACAAAATTTTCTACATCCTTCCTCATACTACCTCACTAGTAATGCTGCCTCAACTCATGATACATCTTAGTCACTCTCGGAAAAATGGAATACCTGGAATAGTAAGCCTCTTGCAAAATCAATCTAATCCAATCACCCACTCTCATTATATAAACTCGACCACCAATCATCAAGACACCATCTGGATCAAGTGAAGCTTTCTTAGCCTCACCACTCTACTTCTTATCTCGAATCACTCTTAACCCAACACCCTCAAACGGATAGCTTCAATCTGCTTCAATAAAAAAGACCTGGCCTCCACGAATACCAAAACATACCCAGGTGTAGAAATATCAAAACAAACCATCTAGTTAGCTAAAGACTAAACCTACAAGGTCAAAGGTCTCTCTTGAATCAAAAGGTGTGCTAAGCTACCCATGCTAGTCAACTTTTGGCTCAAGGAATCCGCAACCACATTATCCTTGCCCTAGTGATAGAGAATAATTAAGTCATAATCCTTAAGTAACTCAAGCCAATGACACTGCCTCATATAAATATCTCACTGGGTAAAAAAGTATTGAAGGCTACAATAATCTAAGAAAATATCTTAACAGACTCCATATAAGTGGTGCCTTTACAACTTTAGAGTAAAAAAACTGCGCACAAATTCAAATAATGGGTAGGGTAATTCGTCTCATAGGGCTTCAACTAATAAGAGGAATAAGTAATCACCCTCCTCCCGCATTAATATAGCACCTAACCCAATAGTAAAAGCATCATTAAAAATGGTAAAACCCACGCCCTTCTAGGGAAGGATCAAGATAGGAGCTAAAGTCATCAAATCCTTGATCTTTCAAAAGCTAGCCTCAAAAGCACCAGACCATTGAAAGAAAATATTCTTCTGAGTCAACTTTGTCAATGGAGCTGCGATAGATGAAAAACCCTCAATAAAACTCCAAATCTCAGGAGAGAAGTAGGCCTATTCCAATCCCAAACGACTTCAATCTTGGATGGATCGACCATAATACCATTTTTGGTCTCCACATGACTCTAGAAAAAGATAGACTCCAACCAGAACTCATGCTTAGAGAACTTAGCATACAACTTATCTTTCCTAAATCTTTGAAGTACAATCTGCAAATGCTCCTCATGATCAGTCGCAATCTTGGGTAAACCAAGATATTATCTATAAATACAATGACAAAAGAGTCGAGATGCGGTCGAAATACTAGGTTCATCAACTCTAGGAATGCAGTTGAGGAATTTGTCAATGCAGAGGATATGACTAAGAACTCATAATGACCGTATCGAGTCTAAAAAGTTCTCTTTAGGATATTCAGAGCTCTAATCCTCAACTGGTGATACTCAAACCTTAGATCAATCTTTTAAAACACCTAAGTACTCTGAAGTTGGACAAATAAATTATCCATACATGGAAGAGGATACTTATTCTTAACCATTAATTTGTTCAACTATTGATATGATATACACATATGCATTGACCCATCCTTTTTTTTTCACAAACAAGACAGGCATGCCCCAAGGTTATATACTAGGTCAGATATATCCCTTGTATATCCTACAACTGATCCTTTAATTCCTTTAACACTGATGGAGCCATTTTATTAGTAGGAAAAGAAATAGGCTTGGTGTTAGGCTCAAGAACAATGGAAGAGTTGATAGCATGATCTGGAGGAATATAAGGAAAATCCATTGGGAAAATATCCACAAATTCAAAGACAACACAAATAGAATCCAAAGAAGGAGGTGAAACAAGACTAGTATCATGAATATGAGCCAAAAAAAGACAAACAAACCCTCTTAACCAAGATGAGCCTAAATAAAAGATATAACTCTCTTGGGGATCGAATGAATCACACCCTTCCAAGGTATGCTCGGCATACCCGGTGAAGCTAAGGTCACGGTCTTAGCATAACAATCTAGGACAGTATGCTAGGGAGCTAACCAATCCATATGGCGAAGTCAACCATATCTAAGACCATTAAAGAGTCTTATACGGGGTTTGATACACAAATAGGAACATCAAGATGCTCATAAGAAAACTCAAAACTCGAAGAAAAATTTGCAGACACCTAGGAGAAAGCCAATCTCAACTCAAAAAACACAGATAAAATTATAAAACAAACATGAATGACATATATGATGACAGTGTTGAAATTCTTTACCTCCGACCTAAAAGGTATAGCATAGCACTGACAACGTCTATCACCTGACTGGGCAGTACCTCGAACACCAATACGAGGACTACTACCTCTTCCACTCACATCTCTTATTGAACCTCTACCTCTTACAATCGATATAGGAGTAGCTCTAAAGACATGATGGGGATTGTCCCTATCCTAATGTCCAATCTTCTGAAACACATAGCAAACCCTATGGCCCAGCTTAATAGAAGGAGGTACGATTGAACTAGGACGACTACGAAAAGCTATCGAGCTAAAGGACCCACTACCTAAACTCTATAGGGCTACCTGGACGGATCTATTGTGGTACCCACAGATACCTCTAGAATCTCTACCTCTAGATATGTGACCTCGAAACTCACCTTAATAACTTACCTTATTTTCATCTGATGAGTGGTGATTTTACCAGTCATTTGGACTCAATTTTCGGGCATATTACCTTGTCTCAAATGAGTAAATGAGTCATAATTGTGATTTCAAGCACTAATATCTACTCTTTGCAAGTATAGGAGTTGAAAAGACAAAGAGATATGGATTGGAGATTGAAATGATCAAAAAAGGCAACAAAAAAAGTGCAGCTGAAGACTTGCAGTGATTTAGCCTCAGTTACCACGATTGTGGTCCATGGGCTGTGGTCGCATTCAGTCAAGATGGTTAATCAATCGTGATCATGAAAGTCAATCACATTCACGTAGCTACGATTGTAGCTAGACTTGCGAGATTACGGCTTGGAGAAATGTTCAGCCCAAGGGAAAAACTATTGTTGCACGTGTTGATCCCAATTTGAACAAAGAGTCTCAAAACCCTTATTTATCTCATCATTCATTCCATCACATTCCTTCTTCCCTAATTTTTCTAGGTTCTAGCATAAGACTTTGTAGCCTCCATATTTTGAGAAGAAAATATTGTATAAATTTTAAGTGAAGAATACATTGGAGACTTTTCAAGTGGAATATTTGCTCACTTCCATTGTTGATATAATGTAGGATCCAAGTTTGAAAGTAACATTCACTTAGATCTACCGTAAATTAATTCAATGGAGATTATGGGTATAGCTATGCTTGTTTATCTTATGTGTAGCCAAATCTCCCTCTTGGGGTTGTGTGAATAGGGGTCTAAGTGTGTATGTGTTGTTATTGTTAGCATCTATTTGGTAGTTTATGTTTATGGGTTCTATTATTTCTATGCTAGTTTGGTTGGGATTTGATGGGTTAAAACTTCAAATACCCACATGGACTTGATGGGTGAAATCTCCAAGCTCTAAAAAACCCTAAGGCTATCTTTGAAAGAAGGTTTTTGGGTGAAGTTTAGGAATCTATATCATCCTCAAAAGAGGGATGTGGAGACCAAAGCAATAATAGACAATTAT
This sequence comes from Capsicum pubescens, assembly GCA_030864215.1. Taxonomy (NCBI): domain Eukaryota; kingdom Viridiplantae; phylum Streptophyta; class Magnoliopsida; order Solanales; family Solanaceae; genus Capsicum; species Capsicum pubescens. The sequence goes on along the minus strand of CM061539.1, from coordinate 42,443,331 downwards.
GTGTGTAGTTTGCTGAATTCTCACTATCTTACAAATAAGGGTAAAAGTGAGGTTGACTATGCCTTGGGTGTCATCTAAGAAATAGGGATGCCCTGATTAAGGTTGTGGTTACTAATTGTTGACCACTTCCATTAGGTATTCAAAAGGATCAATGGGTGAAAGTTTGGTGTTTTGTTGAAAGACTATATTTGACTTACTAAATCGATGTTGATGATTAACTCCCACATGTCACTCCCATAGTAATGCATAATCCCAAGATCTGTGCATAATTGTTAAAACTCTAGTTATTTGTAGCCCCGAATTTATACTAGAAAATCCAAAAAAGAAATATTATTGTAGGAACTCACCTCCTCTATTTTATCTTTTTGTTCCATTTGTTTGAGTTTCACTTGTAACTATCATTTTAAATTAATTTGATCTCCACTCACATTGTTCCTCGTCGATTCGACCCTGACTCCAAAATTGAACAAATATATTAACGACAATTGCCTTACATTCAAATTGACATGTAAGTTGAGCGTTATCAAAAATGGCACCATTGTCAGGGAAAAATTTGGCATATTAAGTTAGTTTTCAATCTTAGTTACTTGCTTGAATTCAAGCTGTAAATATTTGTCTGTGATTTTTCTTTGTAGGTAGATTTTATTTTATTTTTACTTTTATTGATGGCATCTTCTAACAAATATAAGTTTAACGATTGAAAGTCATATCGTGACCTCCCATTTTTATATTGTTACGGACCACACAATAGGAGAGATTGTAAGTATACTCCCCGGGGAGAGATCTTACAATCTCAATCCGAGTAGGAGTATGGTTTCTCCATGTGTGGTCGTCTACAAGGACATTGGGATGAGTGTCCAAACAGCCCCTCCCCCTATTACTAATCGAGTTTCTAGCTATTCTTATGAGTTTGATAGGTCCCATGAAGAAAAGAAATAAGAACAACAATCCAAATCCACCGTTCTTGAAGAAATGCTCTAAATTATTTGGACCGAGTAGATGCAACAGGGGAGAATATGGAATCCATGTACAAAGAATAAACGGGTGTCAAGGAAGAGTTATTAGGTAAATAAAAGAGCTTGAAACTATTACTACCTTTCCCATTACTCAAGAGGAGTTTTATCATGAAGAGAAACCAAGCTATGATGATGATACGGGTGTAGCGAGTTGTCCGACAATTTCACGACCATTCACACGTATCCAAGCTCGGGATTTACAAAAACTCCAAACCTTTTTCATGCAAATGTCCATTTGTGAGTTGGTGATTGATCCACCTAATGGTCTAAATGTTTTTAAGTGTGAAGAGAAGCCTTGAAGTGTAATAAACTTACACTCCAAGGCCACCCCATGGCAAGGGCAATCTGGTCATTTACTCCTTTATTTATGGTGTAATATAAATAGATGATATTAGGGTTATTTTGAAGCTAGTTATTACATAATATTTTGTTACATAAACACTTGTAATATTGAGGAACTTCTCTCTCTTCCATTGGAGAAGCCCCAAATCTAAAAACTCACAAGTATAGTGATACTTGTGTTGTTGTATCTTGGCTAGAAACAAGGATCTTGAGGTCATAGAGTTCCTCAACTTGGTGTTAATATTTTTTAGTCTTAGGGTCCTCTCTTGTTTTTAGTGTTCTTAGACTCTTGAATATTATATGTTAAGGTACTATCTTCTTGTAATCTTGGTAAGATTATGTTTTGTAATCTTGAAGTCTAGTGAAGCCGTGTGGGGCTCTTTAGATTCACTAGCACCTTTTTGAATTGCTGGTTCTTATTGAAAACTTCATCATCTTGTTCTAAAAACGTGATTCTTGAAGCCTAGTGAAGTCGTGTGTGGCCTATTTTGATTCACTAGCACTTGTTGTTCAACTTGTTGTTCTTGTGTTAGTTTGTTCATCTTGTTGTTGTTGCTGGATTCTTGCATTGTGGACATGATAGTGTATCATTTGGTATCAAAGCAAGGCTGGTTGTGTTCCCACTCTACCAATTTTGGTCTCTCTTGGACAAAAATTCAAAAAAAATAAAAATTGTTGAAATCTGAAAATTCCAGAAAAAGAAAAACAGAAATCTGTCTATCTTGTTGTCTTGGTCGAGATTGGTGTTTCTGGGTTTAGATCTAGGTGTTATTTTACTTGTTTAGTGTCTTTATAGTGTTGGTTTCTTTCTCACCAACACTAAAAGTGTCTAGATCTAAAGTTGAGCTTATAATATTGACCATTGTTGTGGTGACTTGAAGGGGGTTGTAGGTTGTACCTTGTTGATGACAATTGGGGGTTTTGTGTTGTGTTCTTGAAGAAGTTGATATTGTGTTCTTGAAGTTTGTTGTGGTTTTCATCTTGTTCTTCATCTATTCTTACAACTTAAGACAACAAAGGTGTAAAATAGATCAAAAAGGTTGTAAGACAAAAGTTATAAAGTTATTGGTGAGAAGACTTGCACACATCACTTCCTAGTCTTGACAACCACTTTTCCTTAAATCAAGGGACCTTGTTTTGTGGGATTAGTATAGTCAAATCTCACCTTTTGAGCATGAAAAGTTTAAAAAGAGTACAAGACTTTTACTTTCCCTCCAAAACCAATTGTCATCCATTACAAGGTGTGTGAATATTGAAATTTTAGATTTGTGACAAAAAAATCTGTGTGGGACCAAGATCAATTACATGTTGCCACGTCACCATTGCTACTTCCACGTCACTAATAATCTCAAATTTTGATATTTTCTAGTTTTTAATTATTTATTGTTGATTTCCTTACTTGGTTCTAGAACTAGTTAACAAACTAGTACATTCCTACTAGGTTGTCAATTAGTCCCTTTGAATCTGTTTGTTCGTGTCAACGATTACTTGGGTGCTTTTATCTTTTGAATATGTTGCTAATTATTGGTTCTAGTACGATGAGAATTCTTTGAGTATTTAAACAAGAATCCACTCTAGATAAGAGCTTACTCATACCTTAAGGATTCACGGGTTACTAGCCAATCTACAACACTTGTGGAACTAAAGTGTGAGGTCATCAAAAGAGTGTAAGTGAGGAGAGGATTTTTTTGAGGAGAGGATTTTTTTTCACTAACTTGTTTGCTTATATTGTAGATAATACCTTGACAATGGAAGGGATTACATCCAAAAATATGGCTACTAATGCTCTTGACTCTATGAGGGCCACTCTTGAGGCCATTACCCGAACACTTGAAAGGTTGAATACAGAAGTTGGAGTCGTGAGTGAGGATTTGACAATAATAAAGGGAGATGTATCAGCTATTAGTGGGAGATTATAACAAGTGGAGAGTCAAAGGAACTATCTCCCTTCTACTCCTCTATATGTTTCTTTAAGTGGGCATGATAGAACTTCCTCCGCAACCATCACTCCCGAAACATTGCACCAAATACTAAATCCACCCCAAGCTCCACTAAATGCCACAAGCCAAACCACTCTTTTCCCTCCAAACCGTGACCCCACTAGACCAATATATTTCCAAACTCCTCAAGTTCCAAAAGAGGGACTTGGACGTCAAGTACCTCCGCTAAATCCAAACCCTCCCTTCAAAGCTCCATTAAACCAAAGACCACCACCTCCACAAAATCCAATTCCTCCAAATCAAGTTCAAAATGTCCAAAACCATCCAGCCCACTTTGAGGAATATGGTAGAGAGTTATATGAAGAATATGGGGCCTTTGATGATGCTTACATGAGGGATGAGGAGATGAGAAGGGGTCGTGGAGATCAAAGGAGGTACCGAGGTTATGGAGAAAGGGGAAATCAACACCAAGAGAGAGATGTAGGCATCAACACCATCAAGTTGAGCCTACTAATCTTTAAAGGTGAAAGTGACCCCGAGGCCTACTTAGCTTGGGAATTGTCTCGTGACAAAGTTTTCCAAGTTAATGATATCTCGGAAGAAAAGAAAAGTTGTTATGCCATAGCTCATTTTGAGGGTTATGCTAACACTTGGTGGGAGTACGTCAAGTAGTTAGGTAATGAATTAGTTGATGGGAAGCCACTTCCTTGGTTTTGGTTAGGGTACTTGATGAGACAATGGTACCTTCCTGAGAGTTATCACCATGAGTTTCTTGCTAGATTGTACAACTTGCGTCAAGGTAACAATAGTGTGATGGCATATTATAATGAGTTTCAACAACTTATGTTGAAGCTTGATCATCATGGGGAACAAATCAGTCATGACATCATCTGGTTCAAGTGTGGGTTAAATAAAGAGATCTCCACTCATTTAACACTTCACAAGTTTGATACCGGTGAATGTATTTTCTAAGCGGCTCTTGAGATTGAAAGAGAACTTAAAGAGAGGTCGTCGTTCAAGGCAAGGGGACAATCCACCTTGGGTTGGCCTAGAAGAAAGGATATGGCTCAATCCTCTTCGGGTTGGCCAAAACACAAGGACCAACCCGCTACTACAAGGCTGCCCGAGCCCAAAACAGTCCAAAAAATTCTTCCAAAATAAGAAGTTCACAAGTATCCTTACCCAAAAGGATATTATTGTTTCAAGTACCAAGGTTGGTGACATAAAGCCAATGAATGTCCAAATCGACGCAACGTGATCCTATGGAAAGGAAGATATTATTACCTTGGTAAGGAGGTGGATCTTAAAAAGGAAAAGGATAAGGATGAACCTCAAGATGGAGAGGAACCGGAGAATGGACCACGTGATGATGATGTTGGTGATGATGGTGAAGATGTTTATCCAAAAGAAGGGGAGTGTGTGGTTCCAAACTTTGTAGTTAGGGGCGTCATGATTAGTAATGCAATCGATGACCCAAGTCAAAGGGAAAATCTATTCCATATTAAATGTCTTGTAAAGGGGAGTGTGTGCACTTTGGTGATTGATAGTGGTAGTTGTGCAAATTTTGTTAGTGTTGCTATGGTGAACTTCTTGAAGTTGCCAACTACATCGCACACTAGTCCTTACAAGTTTCAATGGTTGAATGAATGTGGTAAATTAAAGGTCACAAGGCAATGTGTGATACGGTTTAAGGTGGGAAATTACCATAATGAAGTTCTTTGTGACATGATACTGATGCAAGTGTGTCACTTGTTGTTAGGTAGACCTTTGCTATATGATAGGTCTACCAAACATGATGGGAGGTCCAATCGATATACACTTGAGAAAGATGGACGAAAGGTTACACTACATCCTCTTTTATCTTCCTAAGTAAATGAGTGGTATCAAAAGATGAGAGAATTTAAGGAAAAGGGAAAGAAATTTGAAAAGGATGATAAAAGAGGGGAACCCGTAGGTGGGGCAGTAGGGGTATCCGAGGCTTCCTCAATATGAAAAGGGAAATAAAACATGGTGATGTTGGTTAGAAAGAAGGAAATCTTCGTGGATCATGATGAGGACATGCCTATGTTACTTTTGGATCATTGTTTTAACACTAACCCCACTAATTCTTCCATTTCTCCTTTGATTTCTTGTGTGTTGCAAGAGTATGAAGATGTATTTCCCAAAAAACTTCCGCAAGGATTGCCCTCACTTCGGGGAATTGAGCACTAAATTGACTTTGTGTCGGGCTCACAATTGCCAAACAAGCCAGTTATAGAAGAAACCCTATGGACACTAAGGAATTGCAACGTCAAGTTGAGGAACTCCTCAACAAAAGGTATATCAAGGAGAGCATGAGTTCGTGCATGGTTCTCATGATACTAGTGCTTAAGAAAGACGGAACATGGCATATGTGTGTGGACTGATGAGCCATCAACAAGATTACGGTAAAATATCATCACCCTCTCCCTAGGTTAGATGATATGTTTGATGAATTGAATGGTTCATGTTTATTTTCCAAGATTGATTTAAGGAGAGGCTATCACCAAATAAGAATGCAACCCGGTGATGAATGGAAAACCGCCTTCAAGACCAATTTTGGTCTTTATGAATGGATGGTTATGCCATTCGGCCTAACAAATACTCCCAGTACTTTTATGAGGCTAATGAATCATGTGATGAAGCCATTTATTGGAAATTTTGTTTTTGTCTACTTTGATGATGTCTTGGTTTATAGTAAATCTTTAGATGAGCATGTGATGCATTTACAATGTGTGTATGATGCCCTTAGAAAGGAAAAATTATATGAAAATCTGGAAAAATGCTCCTTTGGTGTTAATGAAGTTGTTTTCTTGAGTTTGGTTGTTAGTTCAAGAGGGGTCGAAGTGGATGAATCCAACGTAAATGCTATCAAAAATTGGCCAATCCCATAAACCGTTGGATAAGTATGAAGCTTTCATGGGTTGGCTAGTTTTTATAGAAGGTTTGTTAAAGGATTTAACATCATAACCGCCCCAAAGATCAACCCTTCAAGTGGGGTGATGAGCAAGCTAAGGATTTTAAAGCTTTGAAAGTTATGCTTATCTCCGTGCCTTTGTTACAATTTCCCAACTTTGTTAAGACATTCAAAGTCGAGTGCGATGTGAGTAAAGTAGGCATAGGGGCTGCTTTGATGTAAGATTTAAAACCCATTGCTTACTTTAGAGAAAAGCTCAAAGGAGAAACTCTGAACAAATCCATGTATTATTTAGAGTTGTATGCCTTAATTAGAGCCTTGGCCACTTGGCAACACTATTTATGTCCTAAGGAGTTTGTGATTCGAACGGACCATGAATCCTTAAAGCATCTTCAGGTACAAGACAAGCTTAACGAATGGCATGCCAAATGGATTGACTTTCTTGAGACTTTCCCTTATGTTATACAATACAAGAAGGGTAAGGACAATGTAGAAGACAATGCTTTGCCTAGAAAACATGTTCTTGTGTCCACTTTATTTTCCAAATTGATGGGTTTTGAGATCTTAAGAGGATTATATCCTGAGGACCCTCACTTTGCTCCTATCTTTAGGGAATGTGAAGAATTGGGTAGGGATAAATGGGATTTGACTAGGGGTTCAAATCCCTATGCCAAGTTTGATGGTTACTTATTTAAAGGTAGATGATTGTATGTACCCTGTAGCTCTTAGAGAAAGTTGTTTTTGGATCGAAAAGACCGTCAAAATATTGGAGGAGAAATTCTATTAGCCAAGAATGACCAAGGATGTGGTTAGGGTTTGAAGTCAATTTGTAGAATGTAAAGGAGCCAAATCTCGGCTCCAAACTAATGGGTTGTACACCCCACTGCCCATCCCTCTACATCCTTGGCATGATATAACTATGGATTTCGTGTTGGTGTTTCCAAGGACTAGGCGAGGCCGGGATAGTATCTTTGTTGTAGTCGATCAGTTTTCGAAGATGGCACACTTTATTCCTTACTTTAAATGTGATGACGCACCTAGAATGGCCTCTTTGTTTGTTGATAATGTTATCAAATTACATGGTGTTCCGAGGACCATTGTGAGTGATAGGGACTCTAAGTTCCTAAGTCACTTTTGGAAGTCCATGTGGGGTAGGTTTGGTACCAAGTTGTTGTTCTCTATGTCTTGCCAACCACAAACCAATGGCCAAACAGAACTAGTAAATAGGACTTTTGGTGCTATGCTACATTCCACGGTTAAGGGAAAAATGACTTCTTTGGAGGAGAACTTACCATTGATTAAGTTTGCCTATAGCCATTTCATACACTCAAGTACGGGAATGACTCCCTTTGAGTGTGTATACCGCCTCAACCCCCTTACCTCTTTGGATTTAACGCCTTTGCCAAGTGATCTCATGATTAGCTTAGATGGAAGAAAGCGGGCAAATTCTATGAAGAAGTTACATGAGAAGGTGCGGCTTCAACTTGAGAAGAAAAAACAAGAAATTGCAAGGAGGGCCAACAAGGGGAGAAAAAAACTCATTCTTGAACCGGGAGATTAGGTGTGGGTACATCTTCAGAAGGATTGGTTTCCATCTCAAAGGAAGTCCAAATTGATGCCGAGGGGTGATGGTCCATCCCAAGTACTTGAGAAAATCAATGACAACGCCTACAAGATTGACCTTCCACTGGAATATCAAGTGCACAACACTTTCAATGTGTGCGATCATTCTCTCGTGGATGCGGTTGAAGATGACTAAATGTCAAATTTGAGGTCAAATTCCTCTCAAGATGGAGAGGATGATACAGTTTTAGCAAGCTATCCAACAAGTTCACAACCATTCACATGTAGCCAAGCTCGGGAGTTACAAAAACTCCAAGCCTTGTTCATGCAAATGGCCGTGTGTGCATTGGTGATTGATCCACCTAATGGTCTAAATGTTTTTAAGTGTAAAGAGGGGCCTTGAAGTGTAATAAACTTACACTCCAAGGCCACCCCATGGCAAGGACAATCTTGTTATTTTCTCCTTTATTTATGGTGTAATTTAAATAGATGATATTAGGGTTATTTGGCAGCTAGTTCTTTCATAATATTTTGAGATATAAACACTTTTAATATTGAGGAACTTCTCTCTCTTCCATTGTAGAAGCCCCAAATCTGAAAACTCACAAGTAGAGTGATACTTGTGGTGTATCTTTGCTAGAAACAAGGATCTTGAGGTCATAGAGTTCCTCTTGGTCCAAGTAAGAACTTGGTGTTAATATTCTTTTGTCGTAGGGTCCTGTCTTGTTGTTAGGGTTCTTAGACTCTTGAATATTACATGTCAAGTTGCTATCTTTTTGTAATCTTGTTAAGATTGTGTTTTGTAATCTTTTAAGTCTAGTGAAGCTGTGTGGGGCTCTTTTGATTCACTAGCACCTTGTTTACTTGCTGGTTCTTATTGTAAACTTCATCATCTTGTTCTAAAAATGTGATTCTTAAAGCCTAGTGAAGCCGCGTGTGGCCTATTTCAATTGACTAACACTTGTTGTTCAACTTGTTGTTCTTGTGTTAGTTTGTTCATCTTGTTGTTGTAGATGGATTCTTGCATTGTGGACTTAATAGTGTATCAAATGATACACTTGGTAGAAAATATTCCTCAATGACTTCCCAATCATCTAACTCATACGAGGGAGAAGATCCCATAATAAAGGAATGGGACTAGAGTCCAAAGAAGAAGCCAAGCAAATCTCTTATGATGACTCTAGCTCATTTCAAGGTGGCTATGCTAAGTTGGATGTATTTCCTAAATTAAGGAAGGGACCCCATTCTAACAACTTTTCAACATTATGCTTGTTGGATTGGACGAAAGTTTATCTACTTGGGTTAGTGATGAATTGGGGAGAGAGGTAACTCTACCATTATATTTTGAAATTTGGCACTCCAACGGATCATATGGAGCCCTATATATCAATAGCCAAGGAACTCAACTTTCCAAGACCAAGGAACGGCCTATTGATGCACACTTTTTTACTTCAGGAGCCAAACTACAAAATGGATACAAAGTAGGGTAAAAGGTTAAAGTCTTTGAAGTGGCATGATAGAACATTCATCATCATCCCTCTATATTTGTTGAATGCTCCTCAAAGATATAATGATCAAAAATCGGGCAAGAAATTCAAATCCTCTAAGTGGAGACATAAATGGGGATCAAAGAGGTGTAGATTCGTGACATTAAACCATGCACTTGATGGGAGGCAACCCATTCTTTTCATGTTTACATGATTTTCGTTTGAATAAATCACAAAATTCTAGTGTTTTGTAGGTGCTTTGAGGCAGGTTGAATAACAAAAACAAGGAAAAAACAAGTTTTAAAGTGTAGTAGCCATGCAAAAATACAAGTCAAAATAGAGGAGCAATGGCCTCAGGTACTGTGATTGTGGGACATAGGCCATGATCGCGACACCACAATATAACCAATCAGGTCACGATCACGCCTCTCTGTCCAACTTTTAACATGGTTATTAATGTAGTTCCAGGGAGCCATTTAACCCTTCTTGTTCTTTTAAATTGTGTAGTGAGGTCACTACAAGTCAAACAGTTAGGGGTGTGGCCCTATCCTTGTGTGTATTCATTGGTTTGAAATACTTAAACTTAGTACGCGCGAGGCATAGATATTTTGTGAGTTATTTGTTTTCATTTTTGGTTTTCCATTTCTTCTAATAAGTGTAAATAGTCGTGTTTACATTTTGAGACATAGGAGCAGTGGAATTTTGAGTACCCATGGCATTGTTAAATTGGGATCACGTTATACACAATTGGCAAAGTCTGAGTAGCCATATGGGTGGTTTGCCCATTTCGAGCCAAAATGTAAGGTTAAGGCATTGGTTGTGGCCATTGAAATGCCTAAGTGCTTAACCATTGAAAATAAATGCCTAAAAAATTAAGGGTTCAACAAATGAAAGAATTGTATAGAAATTGTAAGAAAAAGAAATACATGAAAATAGGTAAACAATGGAAGCAAAAAGTAGGCATATGAAATGAGATAAAACAAAGAGGAGTGGCCCATAGTCAAAAAGAAGGATTGAAAAGTCTGATGAAGATGTCCAAGGAAGGGTGTAGCCATAATGTTCCCAAACGATATCCTACCCTAAACCGAACCTACGTTACAAACTTAGAAAGTCTTTGGAGATCTCCAACCATGTAATTTCTTCATAGTGGTCATTGAAAATAGGTGTAAGCCTATGATATGGCACTTGTTGCATAGAGATTTCTTTTGAGAGGGAGAGAGTTTTTGTACATAAAATTTCTTGTTGCATATTTGCTAGTTTGGTGTATGGAATTCTCTTTCTTGTGAGGTTGGCATGCAAACAAGTCGAGGTGGGTGATTTTTTCATCTCCCAAGCAATGATTCAAGTAGAGTATTGCTTAGTTGTGGTTAAAAGGGAGTCACTTCTAGAGTGTTAATTTTTGTTGCTCGGTTTCTCTTTAAAGTCTTGTGCATCCTTGGACAAAACATCTTATGATGAGGGGTGTAGTGGAAAATAGCTTAGCCCATTTACAATGAGCTACTTGAGGTAGCGACTAAGGTTGAAGTCATTGTTATCTTTAAGGAATAAAGATTGGGCATAGATAAATCTGTCTCATTGTAAGAGGTAGTGTTGTTGGAGGACAAACAAATTCTTAGGTTGAGGGTATTGATGAGTGGTGATTTTACCACTCATTTGTACTCAGTTTAAGTGCATATTTTCTTGTCTCAAATGAGTAAATGAGTTATAATTATGATTTAATGCACAAATATCCACTCTTTGTAGGTATAAGAGTTGAAAAGACAAAGAGATGTGGATTTGATACAATAATGTCGACGGAAGGCACAAAACACACTCCAAATCAGTCCATAATCTTAAGGATCCGAGGACCAAGATGGACCACTCTCGAATTCACTATCAACAAGAAGAATACATGATACAATGGTGTATATAACACTAAAAATAGCTACAAAATGTGAGGAACAAGATAAATAACAATAACACAAGTTTCAGATTCAATAAAGGACCCAAAACAGTCCACTACATAAGAGACAATAACTAAAGTAAAGGATAGATAGTGTGTAACGCCCTAATTTTTTCTAAAACTAGAATGCCACACGGTTCTCATTATCTCCAAGAATCACAAGATAACCCTTTTCTGATATCTGTACCTTAGCACTGCATAATATACTGAAATAAATGTGGAAAACTAGCGGAATCTTGCCATAAGGTTTAAAACATATAAAATACTCAAAACTGAAAACTGAATACTGATACATCTGTCCGAAAAGCCTCTAAACTATCTGAACTATGAAGTTGATGGGACATGTCCCCAACTAACTCTGTCTACTAAAAATAAACTGAGTCTAATGTCATAATAAAATAAGGATCATCCTCGAATGATGAGGACTCGTTGCTAAGTCAACTGCTGTTGGCTGAGTCTGGACTGCTAAGGGTTCCCTGTCTCTCGCTCTTGTAAAAAAATAGTATAAGAAAACATAGTGCAAGAGAAAAGTATGCATCAGTACTTTGATGTACTGGTATGCTAGATGAGGTAAGTCTAAATGCAAGGGCTTATGCATGAACATTACTTAACTGAATAACATAAGAGTACTGACTGAGGATACATGTATGGACTGAATACTACCTCCTGAATACTTGAACTTATGACACTGAGTTTACTAATACTGATATTTGCATTTACTAACACTGAGAGTCTGAATAACTGAGTCTACTAATAACTAAACTCTAAGCTTACTAATATCGAATGATTGAAACTGAGATCAAACCTATCTAGCGGATGATATTCAAATCTAGTAATAATGATAAGGAATGATTGAATCTGAGTTTGAGATCAGTCCTATATAGCGGGTGATCTCTGAATCTATTAATACTAATAATTGTTAACTTCATGTGAGACCAGGCCTTTCTATCGGGTGTTCTATGAAACTATGGAACTATCTAAGTTCCTCACTGAGCTGAATGACCATATCTGACAGTCTTGATTTGTAAGTGCTACTGTGATGACTGAGACTGAACTAAAATAGGAGAGTTTTCACTTAACTAACATGCCCCAAATCTGAACTAGTAGGGTCCAACCTGTAACCCTAACTGGAAGGGTGTCAGTACCGTGGAACGGGTATAGACACTACTATGGTCAAGCCTCTCTAAGGGATGAACCTGAATAAGAAGTCAATCCTAAGGCAATGGGTGAATCCTAGAAGGTAGTCAAGCCTTAATCTAGTGGGTGACTCCTGATCCTGTGCTAGCTATGCAGTTCAGGAGTAAAGAGATTGCTGATAACGACTCTGCCTCTCTAATGGGGAAGCCATCATCCCTGCACTCGCTCGGTGCTAGTTCCTACTCCCATCTTAAATACTCTAAACTAATTCTTAACTGCACTTAGACAAAGCTAAATCTATTATTGACTATATTACTTCACTAATCTAACTGATATTTGTTGGTTCCATTAACTAATGGAATAGTTCTTGGATTCTACTATCTGACTGAATGATACTGAATTCTTGTTAGCTTACTGAGTCTCACTGAAGCCTGAACTGAATACTGAATACTGAATACTACTGAATACTATTGAACCAGAACTAAATATTAAGTTGGATTAGACTGATATTGAGACGGAATTGCACTAACACTGAGATTACTATATTTCCTTACGTTTTGTAACTGTCTGAATTCTATTGATCATGGCTTGATTGAGAGTATGTTGAAACTTACACTGGCTCTAAACTTGCGACTAATTTGTAGGGTATAAATACCCCCAGGACTCGATAACATAAAAGTTAAACATAACCATTCTTGAATAACCATGAAAATGGACTTTCATTCACCATTACAATCACTAAAGCATTTCTTCAAGCACATGGAAATCTTAAAACATGTAAAGGTACACAGATGCATTCTAATTTCTCATAATTCATTCAATAAGGAGTGCACAAGCATAAGAATGCATGCAACATACCATAATTCACTCACTAAGGCATTTCAACGAACACTTGGCATACATGAATTTATACATAATTTGGGGATTTCTTGTCAACATGGAATAATGACCCTATTTACTTCACACAAGTATTTTATCAAATATATGGGGAGCAATATTTGGTTATACAACAAATACTACACCGAAGTAGCATGATTTCATCAACCAAAATGCAACTTGAAGAGGGTTTATCATGAACATCACACAATTAATCACATGCTAGAATCAATTCTTAATACTTGTAGTCTAAATCATGAATTAAAACTCAAAAACACATAATCATGAACTTTAATACACATAAATCATGAAATCTCATAAATACATAACCTTTGTAATTTTGAAATGGATTCTTGAACTTCTTGGGTGGAAGGAACCCAAGAATCAACACCTAACATACCTTAAGAGACTCTTTATTGAAGGTTCTTAGAGAGATTCTAGGTTTCTTGAGTTTTCTTGAAGAAGGGTTTGAATTTTCTTCTTGGGTTTTTGATCTTGAAAGAAACCCTAGCTTTTGATTTTATAGATGAATATGGAGTTATGAGCCTTGATCTGATTTAAATAGGTGTTAAAAAGGGTGGAAAAAGACCAAAAATCCCTTTCTAAAATGACTAAAAATAAATGAACGGGATATACGATGGTCCATCGAGGGCTCGACAATTCGTCGGTCCTGATCGTTGCACCTGGGCACTTTTGACTGCTTCCTGTATTTCGTCCATAACTTTCTACCCCGACACCGGATTTAGGAAAATTTGGTATCGATGGAAATCTTATTAAATTTCCCACTAACAAAATGTGAAAATAATAGAAATCCCATGTGTATAAAAATGGATTCATCTTGCAAAAGTAAGTTTCTAACATTCTTGCAATGATTTCAAGTCAGGTAGAAGTATGGGGTATTACAATATCTCCCCCTTGAGAACATTCATCCCCGAATGAGATTGAGTGAGAGGGGAGAAGTTCAACTAACATACATACTGAACATGAACAACTGGAACATGATCTCATGACTGATATGACTGATAACTGAATATATCATACCGAACGTTCATATCTGATGCATGTGTAACTGATTCATGAATGCATGACTGAGTGTTCTGAGGAAGTAAGTTTCTCAAAATGAGAATGCATATCTGATGCATGATTATACGACTGAACTGGTGCATGAATGCATGACTGAATACGTAATGGTATTTAATACCAAGTTTATAATGAAATTCTAACATGAAACTGAGTAAGCTTAAGGAAAACTGTTACCTTGAGCTTGATCTAAGTTGGAGAAGAAGAGGTGAGGATACTTGGTATGCATGTCTACTTCTGCTTCCCAAGTATCTCCCTCAACTGACTGATTTTGCTAAAGAACTTTGACTAGAGGGACTTTTTTGTTCCTCAGTCTATGAGTCTGATAGTCTAGGATTTCTACTAGAATCTGTTCATAAGAGAGGTTGTTCTGAACATATATGCTCAGAATAGGGACTACAACTGTTGGGTTAGCTATGCACTTATTGAGCAAAGATACATGGAAGACTGGATAAACTGAGGCTACATCTGAAGTCAACTCGAGCTCACAAGCTACTTTGCCAAGTCGACTGAGAATCTTGAAGGGACTTACATATCGGTAACTACGTTTTTCCTTCATGCCGAACCTCTTCAGTCCCTTCATGGGAGAGATCTTTAGATAGACATAATCACCAATCTCGAACTCAAGATCCTTTCTGTGCATATCTACATAAGACTTTTGTCGGATCTGAGCAGCCCGAAGTCTTTCTTTGATCAACTGGACTTTCTCTAAGGCATCGAATACTAAGTAAGGCCCTATGACTGAGGTCTCACTAATTTTGAACCTACCAATTAGAGATCTGCACCTTCTAACATAGAGGGCTTCGAATAGGGCCATCTGAATACTTGAATGATAGTTGTTGTTGTATGAAAGATCAATCAAAGACAAGTGATCATCCCAACTACCCTTGAAATAAATTGCACACACTCGTAGTATATCTTCTAAAGTCTGAATGATCCTTTCTGCTTGACCATCTATCTGAGGATGGAATGTTGTACTGAGATGAACTTGGGTACTAAGACCCTTTTGGAATGCTTTCCTGAAATGAGAGGTGAATTGGGTACCTCTGTCTGAGATAATAGATAATAAAACACTGTGCAATCTGACCAACTCCCTAATGTAGAGTTTGGCATAATCCTTGGCTGAATAAGAGGTATGGACTAGAAGAAAATAAGCTAATTTGGTTATTCTATCTACAATAACCCAGACTGAATTATGCTGGCGATGAGTATGAGGAAAACACATCACAAAGTCCATGTTCACTTCTTCCCACTTCCAAGTAGGAATACTGAACTCCTGCATGGACCCACTATACTTGTGATGCTCTATCTTAACCTGCTAACATGTAGAGAACTTAGCCACAAACTCTGCAATATCTCTCTTCATCCCACTCTACCAATAGATCTCCTGCAAGTTATGGTACATCTTTTTCTACCCTGGATGAATAGAGTAGTGTGCACCATGCGCTTTTTCAAGAATTCGTTGCCTCAAGTCATCTACGCCTGGAACATACAGACAACCTTGACAATATAGGACACCATCTCCTCCTTGGGAGAAAACCTCTACTTTTTGATCCTTGACTGACTCTTTCAACATGACTAGACTTGGGTCTCCATCTTGCTTTTCTTTCACCTCTAAAACTAAAGATGATTCTGAACCACTCTGAACCCATATGTCACCCTCCTTTGTATCGTCTATACGAATACCTAGTCTGTCAAGATGATGGACTTCCTGAGCTAACTTTTTCTTACTATCCTCAACATGAGAAACACTACCCATAGACAGTCTACTGAGAGTGTCGTCCTCCTCATTGGCCCTGCCCGGATGATAAAGAACACTAATGTCATAATCTTTCAAGAGCTCTAACCACCTCATTTGATGAAGATTGAGATCTTTCTGAGAAAAGATATACAAAAGTCTCTTATGATCTGTGAACATATCTAAATGAACTCCGTAGAGATAATGCCGTAAAATCTTCAAGGAAAAAACTATGGTTGCTAACTCAAGATCATGAGTAGGATAATTCTTCTCATGGGGTTTAAGCTGTCTGGAGGCTAGGATATGACCTTACCATGCTACATGAGGAAACAATCCAAACCTACTCTGGATGTATCATAGTGCACTACGAATCAATCTAAACTATCTGGAAGAGTAAAAAATAGAGCTGAGGTTAGTCGAGTCTTCAACTCCTCAAAACTCTTCTCGTATGAATCTGACCACTGAAACTGAACCTTTTTCTGAGTCAATATGGATATAGGGGATGCAATAGATGAAAATTCTTTAACAAATCGACGGTTATAGCCAGCCAAACCCAAGAAACTCCTAATATCTAATGGAGAGATGGGTCTGGGCCAGTATCTCACTGCTTCAATCTTTTGAGGATCAACTCTAATGAAATCAATGGAGACGATATGACAAAGGAATGCTACTGACCTTATCCAAAATTTGCACTTACTAAATTTGGTAAAAAGTTGATGATCTCTGAGGGTCTTAAGTACAATTCTGAGATGGTCTACATGATCATGCTCACTGTGGGAATAAACCAAAATATCATCTATTAAGACTATAATGAACATGTCCAAGTAATGCTTCAATACGCAGTTCATCAAGTCCATGAAAGATGTGGGGGTTTAGTTGACCAAAGGACATGACTAGGAATTCTAAGTAACCATATCGAGTATGAAAGGCTGCTTTCATACTGTCACATTCTCTGACTCTGACCTGATGATAGCCTAATCTGAGGCCTATCTTAGAAAAATAGCTGACACCCTAAAGATGATCGTACAAGTCATCGATTCTGGGAAGCGGATACTTATTCTTGATGGTGATTTTATTGAGCTGACGGTAGTCTATAGACAATTTGAGAGAAATGTCTTTCTTCCATAAATATAAGACTAGTGCACCCCACGGGGAAACACTGGGTCTGATGAATCCCTTATCAAGGAGATCCTTCAACTGTTTCTTCAGTTCTCTGAGTTCTGGTGGTTCCATTCTGTATGGTGGAATAGATATAGGTAGAGTATCTGGAAGGAGATCAATGTCAAAGTTGATACGGGTGTACAAAGCTGTCCAATATGTTCTCGACCATTCACACGAAGCCAAGCTCGGGAGTTACAAAAACTACAAGCCATATTCATGCAAATGGCTGCGTGTGAGTTGGTACTTGATCCGCCAAAGAGCTTCAACATTTTTAAGTGTGAAAATGAACCTTGAAGTGTAATAAACTACACTCTAAGGGCACCCCATGACTGAAGGGTAGGAAGGTCATTTTTCCTTCATTTTGTGTGTAATATAAATAGATGCTATTAGGGTTATTTTCAGCACTTAGTTCATTCTTCATATTTCACAACAACAAGTCTTGTAACATTGAATATTTCTCTCTCTCTTATTCTTGAGAGTAGAACCTGAAATCTGTCCAACAAGTGTAGTTACACTTGTGTTGTTTCTTGGCTAGAAACTTGAGATCTTGAGGTTCATGAGTTCCTCTTGGTCTAAGTAAGAACTTGGTACTGAAATCTTTTGGTCTTAGGGTCCTATCTTCAAGTTAGGGTTCATAGATTCTAAGATATCTTTGTGTCAAGTTACTATCTTTCATTTTGTACTCTTAAAACTTTGTAGTAACTTAGTGAAGCCGTGTGGGGCTGATTTTCGATTCACTATAGTTACTACCATTTGTTGTTCTTGTTGTTAACATTGTACTCTTGTAATCTATCATCTTGTGTTGTTGAACCATTGTTTAATGTTATTGTTATCTTCTTTTTCTCCTTGTGTAGCTACTGTTTTGGTGTTGGTATTTCTTCAAAATTTCGTGATTGTTGTTGTCTTCACATATTGGAGTTGTTATCTTCAAGCTCTCGGAATTGTAGTGTGTTTGGACTGATTTTGTGGCAGATTTGATACGCTCCAAGTTAGTAGTGTATCATTTGGTATCAAAGCCATCTTTGATTTTGTTCTAACAAGATCAATCTTGGGCTTGAGACTTGAAAACTACAAAAAAAAAAAACTGAAATCTGAAAATTTCAGAAACAGTCAAATCTGCTACCTTTGTGTTCTTGGCCAAAAATTGTGATATGTTGTTGTATGGGCCGAGATTTTCTTGTTTTTTTTTGGCTAGATCTTGTAGTATTTTTCTTGTATAGAGTGTTTCTAGTGTTGGTTTCTTTCTCACCAACACTAAAGGTGTCAAGATCTAAAGATTGAGCTTATAATATTGATCATAGTTGTGGTGCCTTGTGGCTGGCTGTTTGTTGTTACTTGTTGTTGAAAATTGGTGGTGTTGTGTTGTGTTTTGAAGAAGTTGTTGTTGAGTTCTTGAAGGTTGTTGTGGTGTTCATCAAGTTCTTCATCTTTTCTTACAACTTTAGACAACCAAAAAGTGTGATATAAATTCAAGAGTTGAAGCTGAAAATTGTAAAGCATGTTGTGAGAAGCCTTGAACCCATCATTTCTTAGACTAGGCTTCTACTTTTCAGCAACTTTTTCTTATTTCAAGAACCTAGTGGTACCTTTTTCTTATTTCAAGAACCTAGTGTTGTGGGACAAGGTACTTTTCTTATTTCAAGATTTATGTTTTCCCTCCAAGACCAATTGTCATCCTTTCCAAATTGTGTAAAGATTTAAATTTCAGAATTGGTGCTTAAATTGTGTGGGACCAAGACCAATTGCATGCTGCCACATCACCCATTTGCTACTGTTCACGTCACCCATTGGCTACTGTTCACGTCATTAATAAGCTCAAATTTAGGTTTTCTAGTTTCTAATTGTTGATTCTTAGTTTCATTACTTGGTTCTAGAACTAATTAACATGCTAGTACACTCCTACTAGGTTGTCAATTAGTCCATTTGAATTCTCTTGTTCGTGTCCACGTTTAGTTGGGTGCTTTTATTCGTTTGAATACGTTGTAACTTCTTAACTCCAGTCCGTCGAGAATTCTTTGAGTTTCAAACAAGAATCCACTCCGGACAAGAGCTTTACTCATATCTTAAGGATTCACGGTTACTATCCAATCTACAATATTTGTGGAGCTCAAGTGTGAGTGAACCGAGAGAGTGTGAGTGAGGAGAGGTTTAACGCTAACTTGTTTGCTGATTGTGTAGGTAACACCTTGACATGGAAGGAAGCACATCCCAAAGTGGGGGTACTACTGAACAAGACACTATGAAGGCCACACTTGAGGCCATTACCAGAAGTTTAAAGAGGTTGAACACGGAAGTTGGGGCAATGAGGGGAGATTTGACTACGATAAGTGGGAGATTGGATCAAGTGGAGAGTCAAAGGAACTCTCGTCCATCCACTCCTCATCATATTCCTTCAAGTGGGCATGAAAGAACTTCATCCACAACTATCTCACCAAAAACATTCCACCAAATAATGAATCCACCTCTAGCCCCACTAAATGCCACAAATCATACCACTACTTTCCCTCCAAACCAAGAAGCGAATAGACCACGCCATTCCCAAACTCCTCCAATTCCACAAGAAGGATGTAGCCATCCATTACCTCCACAAAATCTGAATGTACCTTACCAAACTCCACCAAATCAAAGACCACCACCTCCACAAATCCCAATGCCTCCAAATCAGATTCCAAATCACCAAAACCGACCAGCTCACTTTGAGGAACATGGTAGAGAGGAGTATGATGGATATGGAGCCTTTGATGATGCTTACATGAGAGAGGAGGAGCTAAAAAGGGGACGTGTTGATCCAAGAAGGTACCGAGGGTATGGAGAAAGGGGAAATCGACACCAAGAAAGAGACGTAGGCATAAATACCATCAAATTGAGCTTACCTATCTTTAAAGGTGAAAGTGACCCCGAGGCCTACTTAGCATGGGAATCAGCTTGTAACAAAGTTTTTCAAGTTAATGATATCTCGGAAGAAAAGAAAAGTTGGTATGCCATAGCTCATTTTGAGGGTTATGCCAACACTTGGTGGGAGTACGTCAAGCGTTTTGGTGATGAATTAGTTGATGGGAAGCCACCACCTTGGTTTCAGTTAAGGTACTTGATGAGGCACCGGTACCTTCCCGAGAGTTATCGCCATGAATTACTTGCTAGATTATACAACTTACGTCAAGGCAATAAAAGTGTGATGGAATATTATGATGAGTTTCAACAACTCATGTTGAAGCTTGATCATCGTGGGGAACAAATCAGTCATGACATCATCCGGTTCAAGTGTGGATTGAACAAAGAGATCTCCACTCATTTGATGCTTCACAAATTTGATACCGTTGAAGGTATTTTCCAAGCGGCTCTTGCGATTGAAAGGGAGCTTAAAGAGAGGTCGTCGCTCAAGGCAAGGGGACAATCCATCTCGGGTTGGCCTAAAAGCAAGGACGTGGTTCAATCCTCTTCTGGTTGGCCCAAAAACAAGGACCAACCCGCCACTACAAGGCTTCCCGAGCCCAAAACAGTCCACAAAATTCCTCTAAAACAAGAAGTTCACAAGTATCCAAACCCAAAAGGATTCCAATGTTTCAAGTTCCAAGGTTGGGGACATAAATCCAATGAATGTCCAAATCGACGCAACGTGATACTACGGGAAGGGAAATTGTATTACCTTGGTGAGGAGGTGGGTCTTAAAAAAGAGGAGGATGAGGCCGAGCCTCAAGATGGAGAGGAAACTGGAAATAGGCCACTTGATGATGATGATGATGATGGTGAAGTTATTTACCCACAAGAAGGGGAGTGTGTTATTCCAAACTTTGTAGTTAGACGCGCTATGATTAGTAAGGCAATAGACGACCCTAGCCAAAGGGAAAATCTATTCCATACTAAATGCCTTGTAAAGGGGAATGTGTGCACTTTGGTGATTGATAGTGGTAGTTGTGCGAATGTCGTTAGTGTCGCTATGGTGAACTTTCTGAAATTACCAACTACACTTCATACTAGCCCTTACAAGTTGCAATGGTTGAACGAATGTGGTGAATTGAAGGTCATGAGGCAATGTGTGATACGGTTTAAGGTAGGGAACTACCAAGACGAAATGCTTTGTGATGTGATACCAATGCAAGCATGTCATTTGTTGTTAGGTAGACCTTGGCAATATTATAGGTCTACCAAACATGATGGGAGGACCAACCGATATTCACTTGAGAAGGATGGTCGAAAGGTCACTCTTTATCCTCTTTTGCCATCACAAGTGAATGAATTACATCAAAAGATGAGGGAGTTGAAGGAGAAGGGAAAGAAACCCGAAAGTGGTGAAAAGGAGGGGAAAACCGTGGGTGGGGCAGTAGGGATTTCCGGGACTGCCTCAACATCAAATGGGCAAGAAAACATGGTGATGTTGGCTAGAAAGAAGGAACTCTTCTTGGATTATGATGTGGACATGCCGATGCTTATTTTGGCTCATTGTTTTAATACTAACCCCAATAATTCTTCTATTTCTCCTTTGATTTCTTGTGTGTTGCAGGATTATGAAGATGTATTTCCCAAAGAACTCCCACAAGGATTGCCCCCGCTTCGGGGAATTGAGCATCAAATTGACTTTGTGTCAGGCTCACAATTGCCAAATAAGCCGGCTTACAGAAGCAACCCTACGGACACCAAAGAATTGCAGCATCAAGTTGAGGAACTCCTCAACAAAGGGTATATCAAGGAGAGCATGAGTTCGTGCGCGGTTCCTGTGCTACTGGTGCCTAAGAAAGATGGAACATGGCGTATGTGTGTGGACTGTCGAGCCATCAATAAGATTACGGTAAAATATCGTCACCATATCCCTAGGTTAGATGATATGCTTGATGAATTGAATGGTTCGTGTTTATTTTCCATGATTGATTTAAGGAGTGGCTATCACCAAATAAGAATGCAACCCGGTGATGAATGGAAAACCGCCTTCAAGACTAAATTTGGTCTCTATGAATGGATGGTTATGCCATTCGGCCTAACAAATTCTCCAAGTACTTTCATGAGGCAAATGAATCATGTGATGAAGCCATTTATTGGAAAGTTTGTTGTTGTTTACTTTGATGATGTCTTGGTCTATAGTAAGTCAATTGATGAGCATATGATGCATTTACAATGTGTGTTTGATGTCCTTAGAAAGGAAAGGTTGTATGCAAATCTAGAGAAGTGCTCTTTTGGTGTTAATGAAGTTATTTTCTTGGGTTTTGTTGTTAGTTCAAGAGGGGTTGAAGTGGATGAATCCAAGATAGATGCAATCAAAAATTGGCCAACCCCGCAAACCATTAGTGAAGTAAGAAGCTTCCACGGGTTAGCTAGTTTTTATAGAAGGTTTGTCAAAGGATTCAGCACCATAGCCGCTCCTTTGACCGCGGTCATTCGAAAAGACCAACCCTTCAAGTGGGGTGAAGAGCAAGCTAAGGCTTTTGAAACCTTGAAAGCTATGCTCGTTTCCGCGCCTTTATTACAATTGCCCATCTTTGATAAGATATTCGAAGTTGAGTGCGATGCTAGTAAAGTGGGCATAGGGGCTGTTTTAAAGCAAGATTTAAAACCCATTGCTTATTTTAGTGAAAATCTCAAAGGAGCAACTCTAAACTACTCCACGTACGATCTAGAGTTGTATGCCTTGATTCGAGCTTTGGCCACTTGGCAGCACTATTTGTGGCCCAAGGAGTTCGTGATCCGAACGGACCATGAATCCTTGAAGCATCTTCGGGCACAAGACAAGCTTAACAAGTGGCATGCAAAATGGATTGAGTTTATTGAAACCTTCCCTTATGTTATTCAATACAAAAAGGGTAAGGACAACGTAGTAGCCGATGCTTTGTCTAGAAAACATGTTCTTGTGTCAACATTATCTTCTAAATTAATTGGTTTTGAGAGTTTGAAAGAATTGTATCCCGAGGACCCTCACTTTGCTCCTATCATTAGGGAATGCGAAGAAATGGGTAGGGACAAGTGGGATTCATCTAGGGGTTCAAATCCTTATGCCAAGTTTGATGGATACTTGTTTAAAGGTAGACGATTGTGTGTACCCTCCAGTTCTTGGAGAGAGTTATTTGTGAGAGAAGCACACAATGGCGGTCTAATGGGTCACTTTGGGATCGAAAAGACCCTTGGAATATTGGAGGAGCAATTCTATTGGCCAAAAATGCACAAGGATGTGGCCAAGATTTGTGGCCAATGCATAGATTGCAAAGGAGCTAAATCGCGGCTCCTACCTCATGGGTTGTACACCCCGCTGCCCACTCCTTTACGCCCTTGGCTTGACATATCTATGGATTTTGTGTTAGGGTTTCCTAGGACTAGACGAGGTCGGGACAGTATCTTTGTTGTGGTCGGTCGGTTTTCTAAGATGGCACACTTTATTCCTTGCTTTAAATGTGATGATGCACCTAGTGTGGCCTCTTTGTTTGTTGATAATGTTGTCAAGTTGCATGGTGTTCCGAGGACCATTGTGAGTGATAGGGACTCTAAGTTCCTAAGTCACTTTTGGAAATCCATGTGGGGTAGGCTTGGAACCAAGTTGTTATTCTCTACATCTTACCACCCACAAACTGATGGTCAAACGGAAGTAGTAAATAGGACTTTGGGTGCTATGCTACGTTCCACGGTAAAAGGAAAATTGACTTCTTGGGAGGAACACTTACCATTGATTGAGTTTGCATATAACAATGTCATACACTCAATTACGGGAATGACTCCCTTTGAGTGCATATATGGCCTCAACCCCCTTACCCCTTTGGATTTAACTCCTTTGCCTAGTGATGTTATGATTAGCTTAGATGGAAGCAAGCGGGCTGATTTGATGAAAAAGTTACATGAGAATGTGCGGCTTCGACTTGAGAAGAAAAATCAAGACATTGCAAGGAAAGTCAACAAGGGGAGAAAGAAACTCATTCTTGAACCGGGAGATTGGGTGTGGGTTCACCTTAGAAAGGATAGGTTTCCGTCTCAAAGAAAGTCCAAATTGATGCCAAGAGGCGATGGTCCATTCCAAGTACTTGAGCGGATCAATGATAATGCCTACAAGATTGACCTTCCCCCGGAATACCAAGTGCACAACACTTTCAACGTGTGTGATCTTTCTCTAGTGGATGCGGTTGAGGATGACCAAATGCTGAATTTGAGGTCAAATTCCTCTTAATATGGAGAGGATGATACGGGTGTACAAAGCTGTCCAATATGTTCTCGACCATTCACACGAAGCCAAGCTCGGGAGTTACAAAAACTACAAGCCATATTCATGCAAATGGCTGCGTGTGAGTTGGTACTTGATCCGCCAAAGAGCTTCAACATTTTTAAGTGTGAAAATGAACCTTGAAGTGTAGTAAACTACACTCTAAGGGCACCCCATGACTGAAGGGTAGGAAGGTCATTTTTCCTTCATTTTGTGTGTAATATAAATAGATGCTATTAGGGTTATTTTCAGCACTTAGTTCATTCTTCATATTTCACAACAACAAGTCTTGTAACATTGAATATTTCTCTCTCTCTTGTTCTTGAGAGTAGAACCTGAAATTTTTCCAACAAGTGTAGTTACACTTGTGTTGTTTCTTGGCTAGAAACTTGAGATCTTGAGGTTCATGAGTTCCTCTTGGTCTAAGTAAGAACTTGGTACTGAAATCTTTTGGTCTTAGGGTCCTATCTTCAAGTTAGGGTTCATAGATTCTAAGATATCTTTGTGTCAAGTTACTATCTTTCATTTTGTACTCTTAAAACTTTGTAGTAACTTAGTGAAACCGTGTGGGGCTGATTTTCGATTCACTATAGTTACTACCATTTGTTGTTCTTGTTGTTAACATTGTACTCTTGTAATCTATCATCTTGTGTTGTTGAACCATTGTTTAATGTTATTGTTATCTTCTTTTTCTCCTTGTGTAGCTACTGTTTTGGTGTTGGTATTTCTTCAAAAGTTCGTGATTGTTGTTGTCTTCACATATTGGAGTTGTTATCTTCAAGCTCTCGGAATTGTACTGTGTTTGGACTGATTTTGTGGCAGATTTGATACGCTCCAAGTTAGTAGTGTATCATTTGGTATCAAAGACATCTTTGATTTTGTTCTAACAAGATCAATCTTGGGCTTGAGACTTGAAAACTACAAAAAAAAAAAACTGAAATCTGAAAATTTCAGAAACAGTCAAATCTGCTACCTTTGTGTTCTTGGCCAAAAATTGTGATATGTTGTTGTATGGGCCGAGATTTTCTTATTTTTTTTGGCAAGATCTTGTAGTATTTTTCTTGTATAGAGTGTTTCTAGTGTTGGTTTCTTTCTCACCAACACTAAAGGTGTCAAGATCTAAAGATTGAGCTTATAATATTGATCATAGTTGTGGTGCCTTGTGGCTGGCTGTTTGTTGTTACTTGTTGTTGACAATTGGTGGTGTTTTGTTGTGTTTTGAAGAAGTTGTTGTTGAGTTCTTGAAGGTTGTTGTGGTGTTCATCAAGTTCTTCATCTTTTCTTACAACTTTAGACAACCAAAAAGTGTGATATAAATTCAAGAGTTGAAGCTGAAAATTGTAAAGCATGTTGTGAGAAGCCTTGAACCCATCATTTCTTAGACTAGGCTTCTACTTTTCAGCAACTTTTTCTTATTTCAAGAACCTAGTGTTACCTTTTTCTTATTTCAAGAACCTAGTGTTGTGGGACAAGGTACTTTTCTTATTTCAAGATTCATGTTTTCCCTCCAAGACCAATTGTCATCCTTTCCAAATTGTGTAAAGATTTAAATTTCAGAATTGGTGCTTAAATTGTGTGGGACCAAGACCAATTGCATTCTGCCACATCACCCATTTGCTACTGTTCATGTCACCCATTGGCTACTGTTCACGTCATTAATAAGCTCAAATTTAGGTTTTCTAGTTTCTAATTGTTGATTCTTAGTTTCATTACTTGGTTCTAGAACTAATTAACATGCTAGTACACTCCTACTAGGTTGTCAATTAGTCCATTTGAATTCTCTTGTTCGTGTCCACGTTTAGTTGGGTGCTTTAATTCGTTTGAATACGTTGTAACTTCTTAACTCCAGTCCATCGAGAATTCTTTGAGTTTCAAACAAGAATCCACTCCGGACAAGAGCTTTACTCATATCTTAAGGATTCACGGTTACTAGCCAATCTACAATATTTGTGGAGCTCAAGTGTGAGTGAACCGAGAGAGTGTGAGTGAGGAGAGGTTTAACGCTAACTTGTTTGCTGATTGTGTAGGTAACACCTTGACATGGAAGGAAGCACATCCCAAAGTGGGGGTACTACTGAACAAGACACTATGAAGGCCATACTTGAGGCCATTACCAGAAGTTTAGAGAGGTTGAACACGAAAGTTGGGGCAATGAGGGGAGATTTGACTACGATAAGTGGGAGATTGGAGCAAGTGGAGAGTCAAAGGAACTCTCGTCCATTCTCTCCTCATCATATTCCTTCAAGTGGGCATGAAAGAACTTCATCCACAACTATCTCACCAAAAACATTGCACCAAATAATGAATCCACCTCTAGCCCCACTAAATGCCACAAATCATACCACTACTTTCCCTCCAAACCAAGAAGCGAATAGACCACGCCATTCCCAAACTCCTCCAATTCCACAAGAAGGATGTAGCCATCCATTACCTCCACAAAATCTGAATGTACCTTACCAAACTCCACCAAATCAAAGACCACCACCTCCACAAATCCCAATGCCTCCAAATCAGATTCCAAATCACCAAAACCGACCAGCTCACTTTGAGGAACATGGTAGAGAGGAGTATGATGGATATGGAGCCTTTGATGATGCTTACATGAGAGAGGAGGAGCCAAAAAGGGGACGTGTTGATCCAAGAAGGTACCGAGGGTATGGAGAAAGGGGAAATCGACACCAAGAAAGAGACGTAGGCATAAATACCATCAAATTGAGCTTACCTATCTTTAAAGGTGAAAGTGACCCCGAGTCCTACTTAGCATGGGAATCAGCTTGTAACAAAGTTTTTCAAGTTAATGATATCTCGGAAGAAAAGAAAAGTTGTTATGCCATAGCTCATTTTGAGGGTTATGCCAACACTTGGTGGGAGTACGTCAAGCGTTTTGGTGATGAATTAGTTGATGGGAAGCCACCACCTTGGTTTCAATTAAGGTACTTGATGAGGCACCGGTACCTTCCCGAGAGTTACCGCCATAAATTACTTGCTAGATTATACAACTTACGTCAAGGCAATAAAAGTGTGATGGCATATTATGATGAGTTTCAACAACTCATGTTGAAGCTTGATCATCGTGGGGAACAAATCAGTCATGACATCATCCGGTTCAAGTGTGGATTGAACAAAGAGATCTCCACTCATTTGACGCTTCACAAATTTGATACCGTTGAAGGTATTTTCCAAGCGGCTCTTGAGATTGAAAGGGAGCTTAAAGAGAGGTCGTCGCTCAAGGCAAGGGGACAATCCATCTCGGGTTGGCCTAGAAGCAAGGACGTGGTTCAATCCTCTTCTGGTTGGCCCAAAAACAAGGACCAACCCGCCACTACAAGGCTTCCCGAGCCCAAAACAGTCCACAAAATTCCTCTAAAACAAGAAGTTCACAAGTATCCAAACCCAAAAGGATTCCAATGTTTCAAGTTCCAAGGTTGGGGACATAAATCCAATGAATGTCCAAATCGACGCAACGTGATACTACGGGAAGGGAAATTGTATTACCTTGGTGAGGAGGTGGGTCTTAAAAAAGAGGAGGATGAGGCCGAGCCTCAAGATGGAGAGGAAACTGGAAATAGGCCACTTGATGATGATGATGATGGTGGTGAAGTTATTTACCCACAAGAAGGGGAGTGTGTTATTCCAAACTTTGTATTTAGACGCGCTATGATTGGTAAGGCAATAGACGACCCTAGCCAAAGGGAAAATCTATTCCATACTAAATGCCTTGTAAAGGGGAATGTGTGCACATTGGTGATTGATAGTGGTAGTTGTGCGAATGTCGTTAGTGTCGCTATGGTGAACTTTCTGAAATTACCAACTACACTTCATACTAGCCCTTACAAGTTGCAATGGTTGAACGAATGTGGTGAATTGAAGGTCATGAGGCAATGTGTGATACGGTTTAAGGTAGGGAACTACCAAGACAAAGTGCTTTGTGATGTGATACCAATGCAAGCATGTCATTTGTTGTTAGGTAGACCTTGGCAATTTGATAGG
This sequence comes from Capsicum pubescens, assembly GCA_030864215.1. Lineage (NCBI taxonomy): Eukaryota > Viridiplantae > Streptophyta > Magnoliopsida > Solanales > Solanaceae > Capsicum > Capsicum pubescens. Next base: position 42,414,950 of record CM061539.1, on the reverse strand, counting down.
TCTACCAAACATGATGGGAGGACCAACCGATATTCACTTGAGAAGGATGGTCGAAAGGTCACTCTTTATCCTCTTTTGCCATCACAAGTGAATGAATTACATCAAAAGATGAGGGAGTTGAAGGAGAAGGGAAGAAACCCGAAAGTGGTGAAAAGGAGGGGAAAACCGTGGGTGGGGAAGTAGGGATTTCCGGGACTGCCTCAACATCAAATGGTCAAGAAAACATGGTGATGTTGGCTAGAAAGAAGGAACTCTTCTTGGATTATGATGTGGACATGCCGATGCTTCTTTTGGCTCATTGTTTTAATACTAACCCCAATAATTCTTCTATTTCTCCTTTGATTTCTTGTGTGTTGCAGGATTATGAAGATGTATTTCCCAAAGAACTCCCGCAAGGATTGCCCCCGCTTCGGGGAATTGAGCATCAAATTGACTTTGTGCCGGGCTCACAATTGCCAAATAAGCCGGCTTACAGAAGCAACCCTACGGACACCAAAGAATTGCAGCGTCAAGTTGAGGAACTCCTCAACAAAGGGTATATCAAGGAGAGCATGAGTCCGTGCGCGGTTCCTGTGCTACTGGTGCCTAAGAAAGATGGAACATGGCGTATGTGTGTGGACTGTCGAGCCATCAATAAGATTACGGTAAAATATCGTCACCATATCCCTAGGTTAGATGATATGCTTGATGAATTGAATGGTTCGTGTTTATTTTCCAAGATTGATTTAAGGAGTGGCTATCACCAAATAAGAATGCAACCCGGTGATGAATGGAAAACCGCCTTCAAGACTAAATTTGGTCTCTATGAATGGATGGTTATGCCATTCGGCCTAACAAATGCTCCAAGTACTTTCATGAGGCTAATGAATCATGTGATGAAGCCATTTATTGGAAAGTTTGTTGTTGTTTACTTTGATGATGTCTTGGTCTATAGTAAGTCAATTGATGAGCATGTGATGCATTTACAATGTGTGTTTGATGTCCTTAGAAAGGAAAGGTTGTATGCAAATCTAGAGAAGTGCTTTTTTGGTATTAATGAAGTTATTTTGTTGGGTTTTGTTGTTAGTTCAAGAGGGGTTGAAGTGGATGAATCCAAGATAGATGCAATCAAAAATTGGCCAACCCCGCAAACCATTAGTAAAGTAAGAAGCTTCCACGGGTTAGCTAGTTTTTATAGAAGGTTTGTCAAAGGATTCAGCACCATAGCCGCTCCTTTGACCGCGGTCATTCGAAAAGACCAACCCTTCAAGTGGGGTGAAGAGCAAGCTAAGGCTTTTGAAACCTTGAAAGCTATGCTCGTTTCCGCGCCTTTATTACAATTGCCCATCTTTGATAAGATATTCGAAGTTGAGTGCGATGCTAGTAAAGTGGGCATAGGGGCTGTTTTGATGCAAGATTTAAAACCCATTTCTTATTTTAGTGAAAATCTCAAAGGAGCAACTCTAAACTACTCCACGTACGATCTAGAGTTGTATGCCTTGATTCGAGCTTTGGCCACTTGGCAGCACTATTTGTAGCCCAAGGAGTTCGTGATCCGAACGGACCATGAATCCTTGAAGCATCTTCGAGCACAAGACAAGCTTAACAAGCGGCATGCAAAATGGATTGAGTTTCTTGAAACCTTCCCTTATGTTATTCAATACAAAAAGGGTAAGGACAACGTAGTAGCCGATGCTTTGTCTAGAAAACATGTTCTTGTGTCAACATTATCTTCTAAATTAATTGGTTTTGAGAGTTTGAAAGAATTGTATCCCGAGGACCCTCACTTTGCTCCTATCTTTAGGGAATGCGAAGAAATGGGTAGGGACAAGTGGGATTCGTCTAGGGGTTCAAATCCTTATGCCAAGTTTGATGGATACTTGTTTAAAGGTAGACGATTGTGTGTACCCTCCAGTTCTTGGAGAGAGTTATTTGTGAGGGAAGCACACAATGGCGGTCTAATGGGTCACTTTGGGATCGAAAAGACCCTTGGAATATTGGAGGAGCAATTCTATTGGCCAAAAATGCACAAGGATGTGGCCAAGATTTGTGGCCAATGCATAGATTGCAAAGGAGCCAAATCGCGGCTCCTACCTCATGGGTTGTACACCCCGCTGCCCACTCCTTTACGCCCTTGGCTTGACATATCTATGGATTTTGTGTTAGGGTTGCCTAGGACTAGACGAGGTCGGGACAGTATCTTTGTTGTGGTCGGTCGGTTTTCTAAGATGGCACACTTTATTCCTTGCTTTAAATGTGATGATGCACCTAGTGTGGCCTCTTTGTTTGTTAATAATGTTGTCAAGTTGCATGGTGTTCCGAGGACCATTGTGAGTGATAGGGACTCTAAGTTCCTAAGTCACTTTTGGAAATCCATGTGGGGTAGGCTTGGAACCAAGTTGTTATTCTCTACATCTTGCCACCCACAAACTGATGGTCAAACGGAAGTAGTAAATAGGACTTTGGGTGCTATGCTACGTTTCATGGTAAAAGGAAAATTGACTTCTTGGGAGGAACACTTACCATTGATTGAGTTTGCATATAACCGTTTCATACACTCAAGTACGGGAATGACTCCCTTTGAGTGCATATATGGCCTCAACCCCCTTACCCCTTTGGATTTAACTCCTTTGCCTAGTGATGTTATGATTAGCTTAGATGGAAGCAAGAGGGCTGATTTGATGAAAAAGTTACATGAGAAGGTGCGGCTTCGACTTGAGAAGAAAAATCAAGACATTGCAAGGAAAGTCAACAAGGGGAGAAAGAAACTCATTCTTGAACCGGGAGATTGGGTGTGGGTTCACCTTAGAAAGGATAGGTTTCCGTCTCAAAGAAAGTCCAAATTGATGCCAAGAGGCGATGGTCCATTCCAAGTACTTGAGCGGATCAATGATAATTCCTACAATATTGACCTTCCCCCGGAATACCAAGTGCACAACACTTTCAACGTGTGTGATCTTTCTCTAGTGGATGCGGTTGAGGATGACCAAATGCTGAATTTGAGGTCAAATTCCTCTCAATATGGAGAGGATGATACGGGTGTACAAAGATGTCCAATATGTTCTCGACCATTCACACGAAGCCAAGCTCGGGAGTTACAAAAACTACAAGCCATATTCATGCAAATGGCTGCGTGTGAGTTGGTAATTGATCCGCCAAAGAGCTTCAACGTTTTTAAGTGTGAAAATGAACCTTGAAGTGTAATAAACTACACTCTAAGGGCACCCCATGACTGAAGGGTAGGAAGGTCATTTTTCCTTCATTTTGTGTGTAATATAAATAGATGCTATTAGGGTTATTTTCAGCACTTAGTTCATTCTTCATATTTCACAACAACAAGTCTTTTAACATTGAATATTTCTCTCTCTCTTGTTCTTGAGAGTAGAACCTGAAATCTGTCCAACAAGTGTAGTTACACTTGTGTTGTTTCTTGGCTAGAAACTTGAGATCTTGAGGTTCATGAGTTCCTCTTGGTCTAAGGAAGAACTTGGTACTGAAATCTTTTGGTCTTAGGGTCCTATCTTCAAGTTAGGGTTCATAGATTCTAAGATATCTTTGTGTCAAGTTACTCTCTTTCATTTTGTACTCTTGAAACTTTGTAGTAACTTAGTGAAGCCGTGTGGGGCTGATTTTCGATTCACTATAGTTACTACCATTTGTTGTTCTTGTTGTTAACATTGTACTCTTGTAATCTATCATCTTGTGTTGTTGAACCATTGTTTAATGTTATTGTTATCTTCTTGTTCTCCTTGTGTAGCTACTATTTTGGTGTTGGTATTTCTTCAAAATTTCGTGATTGTTGTTGTCTTCACATATTGGAGTTGTTATCTTCAAGCTCTCGGAATTGTAGTGTGTTTGGACTGATTTTGTGGCAGATTTGATACGCTCCAAGTTTGTAGTGTATCAAAAGTCTATTTCCCTTTCGGGAGGAATTCCTCGAATATCTTCGGGAAAGACATCTTAATATTCATTCACTATTGGGACTGATTCAAGACTGGTAGTTTCAGAACTAGTGTCCTGAACTCGAACAAGATGATAGAAAAATCCTTTAGATATCATTTTCCTTGCCCAAAGGTAGGAAATAAGATGACCTCTGAAAGTTGAATTACTACCCTTCCACTCTAGGACAGGTTTATTTGGAAACTGAAACTGGACCACTCTATTTCTGTATTCGACTGTGGTATAGCAGGAATGAAGACAATCCATGCTGGGAATGACATCAAAACTAGTCATCTCTAATTTGACTAAGTCTGCTGAAGTGACTTGCTGAGATACCATAATCGGATAGTTCTGGTATACCTATTGGGCTATGATTGTTTTACCCACTGGGGTAGAGACTAAGATGGGCTCTGCTAAAAATTTGGGACTGAATCCAAAATCAACTGCTATATAAGGAGTAACAAAAGGCAAAGAAGCTCCTGGATCTAGCAAAGAATAAACATGCACATGAAAGATCTGTAACGTACCAGTAACCACATCAGGAGAATTTTCCTGATCTTACCGGGACTGGAGAGCATAAAGTCAATTTGGGCGTTGCCCACTAGTAGCACTGAAGATGGCACCCTGCTGGTTTGGGCAACTAGACTGAGCTGGGGAATAGTTCTGCTGACCCTGATAACCTGACTGGGGATAATCCCTGACTCTGTGTCCTGGCTTGCCACACCCAAAATAGACATCGTTGCCATCTCTGCGAACACCCTTGTGGTTCTTACCATAAGTCTGACAAAGGGGATTAGTATTGGCACTGCTAGGATTGCCTTGAGACTTAGAGCCTGGCTCTCTATCTCTATTACTATCCCTGAACTTAGGAACTGGAGTGCTAGGTGAAGAAGGAGATGGAACTGATGATTAGGGATAAAACTTAGAATGGTTTCCTCTTTCTGATTTGGGTTGAGCAAAGTTAAAACTACCTGTCCTAGCTCTCTTATTCTTCTTCTCCCTCATCTTAATATTCTGCTCTTCTATCTATTGAACATGCATTATAAGCCTGGCTAAAGTCATGTAACTATTCAACATCATGGACCTACACTCGTTGACCGCACTATCATTCACCCCAAAAATAAACTTACTCATCTTGGCCCTGCTATCTGCCACCACATCAGGGGCAAATATGGTTAATTGAGTTAACTTAAGAGAATACTCTTTCACCATCATGTTTCCCTACCTGAGGTAGATAAATTCTAACACCTTAGCCTCTCTTAGCTCTTGGGGAAAGAATCTATCTAAGAATGGTTTATGATTAACTCCCACATGTAACTCCCATAGTAATGCATAATCCCAAGATCTGTGGATAATTGTTAAAACTCTAGTTATTTGTAGCCCCGAATTTATACTAGAAAATCCAAAAAAGAAACATTATTATAGGAACTCACCTCCCCCATTATATCTTTTTGTACCATTTATTTGAGTTTCACTTATAACTATCATTTAAAATTAATTTGATCGCCACTCATATTGTTCCTCGTGGATTTAACCCTGACTCCAAAGTTGGACAAATATATTAACGACAATTGCCTTACATTCAAATTGAGGTATAAGTTGAGCATTATCAAAAATAGCACCGTTGTCAGGGAACAATTTGTGGTATTAAGTTAGTTTGCAATCTTAGTTACTTGCTTGAATTCAAGCTTGTAAATATTTGTTTGTGATTTTTATTTGTTGGTAGATTTTATTTTATTTTTACTTTTCTTGATGGAATCTTCTAACAAATATAAGTTTAATTTTTGGAAGTCATATCGTGACCTCCCATGTTTATATTATTACGGACCACACAACAGGAGAGATTGTAAGTATGCTCCCCGAGGAGAGATTTTACAATCTCAATCCGAGTAGGGGTATGGTTTCCCCATGTGTGGTCGTCTAAAAGGACATTGGGATAAGTGTCCCAACATTCCCTCCCCCTATTATACTAATCGAGTTTCTAGCTCTTCTTATGAGTTTGATAGGTCCTACGAAGAAAAGAAATAAGAACAACAATCCAAATCCACCGGTCTTGAAGCAATGCTCTAAACTATTCGGACCGAGTAGATGCAACAGGGGAGAATATGGAATCCATGTACAAAGAATGGACGAGTGTCAAGGAAGAGATATTAGGCAAAAAAGAAAAGCATGAAACTATTACTACCTTTCCCATTACTCAAGAGGAGTTTTATCATGAAGAGAAACCAATCTATGATAATGATATGGGTGTAGCAAGTTGTCCAAAAAGTTCATGACCATTCACACGTAGCCAAGGTTGGGAGTTACAAAAACTCCAAGCCTTTTTCATGCAAATGGCCGTTTGTGAGTTGGTGATTGATCCACCTAATGGTCTAAATGTTTTTAAGTCTGAAGAGGAGCCTTGAAATGTAATAAACTTACACTCCAAGGTCACCCCATAGCAAGGGCAATGATACGGGTGTACAAAGTTGTCCAATACTTTCTCGACCATTCACACGAAGCCAAGCTCGGGAGTTACAAAAACTACAAGCCATATTCATGCAAATGGCTGCGTGTGAGTTGGTACTTGATCCGCCAAAGAGCTTCAATGTTTTTAAGTGTGAAAATAAACCTTGAAGTATAATAAACTACACTCTAAGGGCACCCCATGACTGAAGGGTAGGAAGATCATTTTTCCTTCATTTTGTGTGTAATATAAATAGATGCTATTAGGGTTATTTTCAGCACTTAGTTCATTCTTCATATTTCACAACAACAAGTCTTGTAACATTGAATATTTCTCTCTCTCTTGTTCTTAAGAGTTGAACCTGAAATCTGTCCAACAAGTGTAGTTACACTTGTGTTGTTTCTTGGCTAGAAACTTGAGATCTTGAGGTCCATGAGTTCCTCTTGGTCTAAGTAAGAACTTGGTACTGAAATCTTTTTGTCTTAGGGTCCTATCTTCAAGTTAGGGTTCATAGATTCTAAGCTATCTTTGTGTCAAGTTACTATCTTTCATTTTGTACTCTTGAAACTTTGTAGTAACTTAGTGAAGCCGTGTGGGGCTGATTTTCGATTCACTATATAGTTACTACCATTTGTTGTTCTTGTTGTTAACATTGTACTCTTGTAATCTATCATCTTGTGTTGTTGAACCATTGTTTAATGTTATTGTTATCTTCTTGTTCTCCTTGTGTAGCTACTGTTTTGGTGTTGGTATTTCTTCAAAATTTTGTGATTGTTGTAGTCTTCACATATTGGAGTTATTATCTTCAAGCTCTCGGAATTGTAGTGTGTTTGGACTGATTTTGTGGCAGATTTGATACGCTCCAAGTTAGTAGTGTATCAGGCAATCTGGTTATTTACTCTTTTATTTATGGTGTAATATAAATAGATGATATTAGGGTTATTTGGCAGCTAGTTCTTACATAATATTTTGAGACATAAACACTTGTAATATTGAAGAACTTCTCTTTCTTCCATTGGAGAAGCCCCAAATTTGAAAACTCACAAGTAAAGTGATACTTATGTTGTATCTTGGCTAGAAACAAGGTTCTTGAGGTCATAGAGTTCCTCTTGGTCCAAGTAAGAACTTGGTGGTAATATTCTTTAGTCTTAGGGTCCTCTCTTGTTGTTAGTGTTCTTAGACTCTTGAATATTATATGTTAAGTTACTATCTTCTTGTAATTTTGTTAAGATTGTGTTTTGTAATCTTGAAGTCTAGTGAAGCCGTGTGGGGCTCTTTCGATTAACTAGCACCTTGTTGACTTGCTGGTTATTATTGAAAAATTCATCATCTTGTTCTAAAAACGTGATTCTTAAAGCCTAATGAAGCCGTGTGTGGCCTATTTCGATTCACTAGCACTTGTTGTTCAACTTGTTGTTCTTGTGTTTAGTTTGTTCATCTTGTTGTTGTTGCTGTATTCTTGCATTGTGGACTTGATAAGTGTATCATTTGGTATCAAATCAAGACTGGTTGTGTTCCTACACTATCAATATTAGGCTCTCTTGGACAAAAATTCAAAAAAAAAATTGTTGAAATGTGAAAATTCCCGGAAAAGAAAAAGAGAAATCTATCCATCTTGTTGTCTTGGCCTAGATTGGTGTTTATGTATGTAGATCTAGGTGTTATTTTAGTTGTTTAGTGTGTTTCTAGTGTTGGTTTCTTTCTCACCAATACTAAAAGTGTCTAGATCTAAAGTTGAGCTTATAATATTGACCATTGTTGTGGTGACTTGAAGTGGGTTGTAGGTTATACCTTGTAGATGATAATTGGTGGTATAGTGTTGTGTTCTTGAATAAGTTTATATTGTGTTCTTGATGGTTGTTGTGGTATTCATCTTATTCTTCATGTATTCTTACAACTTAAGACAACAAAGGTGTAAAATAGATCCAAAAGGTTGTAAGACAAAAGTTATAAAGTTGTTGGTGAGAAGACTTGCACCCATCACTTCCTAGACTTGACAACAACTTTTCCTTAAATCAAGGGACCTTGTTTTGTGGGATTAGTATTGTCAAATCTCACCTTTTGAGCTTGAAAAGTTGAAAAAGAGTACAAGACTTTTACTTTCCCTCTAAAACCAATTGTCATCCATTACAAGTTGTGTGAATATTAAAATTTCAGATTTGTGACAAAAAAAAAACTGTGTGGGACCAAGACCAATTACATGCTGCCACATCACTATTGCTACTGCCACATCACTAATAAGCTCAAATTTGGATATTTTATAGTTTCTAATTGTTGATTCTTGGTTTCCTTACTTGACAATGGAAGGGACTATATCCCAAAATATGGCTACTAATGCTCTTGACTGTATGAGGGCCACACTTGAGGCCATTACCCGAACACTTGAAAGGTTGAATATGGAAATTGGAGCCGTGAGAGGGGATTTGACAACAATAAAGGGAGATGTGTCAGATATTAGTGGGAGATTAGAACAAGTAGAGAGTCAAGTAGAGAGTCAAAGGAACTCTCACCCTTCTACTTCTCTACATGTTTCTTCAAGTGGGCATGATAGAACTTCCTCCGCAACCACCACTCCCAAAACATTGCACCAAATGCTAATTCCACCCCAAGATCTACTAAATGCCACAAGCCAAACCACTTTTTTCACTTCAAAACATGACAACACTAGACCAATACATTTCCCAACTCCTCAAGTTCCACAAGAGGGACTTGGACGTCAAGTACCTCTGATAAATCTGAACCCTCCCTTCAAAGCTCCATTAAACCAAAGACCATCACCTCCACAAAATCCAATTCCTCCGAATCAAATTCAAAATGTCCAAAACCATCCTTCCCACTTTGACGAATATGGTAGAGAGGAATATGAAGGATATGGGGCCTTTGATGATGCTTACATGAGGGAGGAGGAGATAAAAAGGGGTTGTGGAGATCAAAAGAGGTACCGAGGGTATGGAGAAAGGGGAAACCGACACCAACAGAGAGATGTAGGCATCAACACCATCAATTTTAGCCTACCAATCTTTAAAGCTGAAAGTCACCCCGAGGACTACTTAGCTTGGGAATCTTCTTGTGACAATGTTTTCCAAGTTAATGATATCTCGGAAGAAAAGAAAAGTTGTTATGCCATAGCTCATTTTGAGGGTTATGCTAACACTTGGTGGGAGTACGTCAAGCGGTTTGGTAATGAATTAGTTGATGGGAAGCCGCCACCTTGGTTTTGGTTGAGGTACTTTATGAGAGAATGGTACCTTCCTGAGAGTTATCGCCATGAGTTTCTTGCTAGATTGTACAACTTGTTCCAAGGTAACAAAAGTGTGATGGCGTATTATTATGAGTTTCAGCAACTCACGTTGAAGTTTGATCATCGTGGGGAAAAATCAGTCATGAAATCATCCGGTTCTAGTGTGGGTTGAACTAAGAGATCTCCACTCATTTAACACTTCACAAGTTTGATACCATTGAAGGTATTTTCCAAGCGGATATTGAGATTGAAAGAGAACTTAATGAGAGTTCGTCATTCAAGGCAAGGGGACAATCCACCTTTGGTTGGCCTAGAAGCAAGGAGATGGCTCAATCCTCTTCCGGTTGGCCAAAACACAAGGACCAACCCACTACTACAAGGCTGCCCAAGCCCAAAACAGTCCACAAAATTCTTCCAAAATAAGAAGTTCACAAGTATCCTTACCCAAAAGGATTCCATTGTTTCAAGTGCCAAGGTTGGTGACATAAAACCAATGAATGTCCAAACCAACACAACATGATCCTACTAAAAGGGAGATTGTATTACCTTGGTGAGGAGGTGGATCTTGAAAAGGGAGAGGATAAGGCCGAACCTCAAGATGGAGAGGAACCCAAGAATGGACCACATGATGATAATGATGATGATGGTGAAGATTTTTATCATCAAGAAGGGGAGTGTGTGGTTCCAAACTTTGTAGTTAGGCAGGTCATGATTAGCAAGTCAATAGATGACCCAAGTCAAAGGCAAAATCTATTCCATATTAAATGTCTTGTAAAGGGGAGTGTGTGCACTTTGGTGATTGATAGTGGTAGTTTTGCAAATGTTGTTAGTGTTTCTATGGTAAACTTATTGAAGTTGCCAACTACATCGCACACTAGTCCTTACAAGTTGAAATGGTTGAATGAATGTGGTAAATTATAGGTCACAAGGCAATGTGTGATACGGTTTAACGTGGGAAACTACTACGATGAAGTTCTTTGTGACATGATACCGATACAAGCGTGTCACTTGTTGTTAGGTAGACCTTGGAAATATGATAGATATACCAAACATGATGGGAGGTCTAATCGATATACACTTTATAAGGATGGCCGAAAGGTTGCACTTCATCCTTTTTTACCTTCCTAAGTAAATGAGTGGTATCAAAAGATAAGAGAATTGAAGGAAAAGGGAAAGAAATCTGAAAAAGAAGAAAAAAGAGGGGAACCCATAGGTGGGGCAGTAGGGGTATCCGAAGCTGCCTCAACATCAAAAGGGAAATAAAACATGGTGATGTTTGTTAGAAAGAAGGAACTCTTCAAGGATCATGATGAGGACACGCCTATGTTACTTTTGGCTCATTGTTTTAACACTAACCCCACTAATTCTTCCATTTATCCTTAGATTTCTTGTGTGTTGTAGGATTATGAAGATGTATTTAGCAAAGAACTTTTGCAAGGATTTCCCCCGCTTCGGGGAATTGAGCACCAAATTGACTATGTGTCGGCCTCATAATTGCCAACCAAGTCAGCTTATAGAAGCAACCCTGAGGACACTAAGAAATTACAACGTCAAGTTGAGGAACTCCTCAACAAATGGTATATCAAGGATTGCATGAGTCTATGCACGGTTCTTGTTCTACTAGTGCTTAAGAAAGATAGAACGTGGCGTATGTATGTGGACTGTCGAGCCATCAGCAAGATTACGGTAAAATATCATCACCTTATCCCTAGGTTAGATGATATGCTTGATGAATTGAATGGTTCATATTTATTTTCCAAGATTGATTTAAGGAGTGGCTATCACCAAATAAGAATGCAACTTAGTGATAAATGGAAAACCACCTTCAAGACCAAATTTGGTCTCTATGAATGGATGGTTATGCCATTCGGCCTAACAAATACTCCAAGTACTTTTATGAGCCTAATGAAATCATGTATTTATTAGAAAGTTTATTGTTTTCTACTTTGATGATGTCTTTGTTTATAGTCAGTCTTTAGATGAGCATGTGATGCATTTACAATGTGTGTTTGATGCCCTTAGAAAGGAAAAATTGTATGCAAATCTGAAAAAATGCCCCTTTGGTGTTAATGAAGTTGTTTTCTTGGGTTTTGTTGTTAGTTCATGGGGGTTTGAAGTGGATGAATCTAAGATAAATGCTATAAAAAATTAGCCAATCCCACAAACCGTTGGATAAGTAAGAAGCTTCCATGGGTTGGCTAGTTTTTATAGAATGTTTGACAAAGGATTTAGCACTATAACCGCCCCCCTTGACCGAGGTCATTCGGAAAGATCAACCCTTCAAGTGGGGTGACGAGCAAGCTAAGGCTTTTGAAGCTTTGAAAGCTATGCTTATCTCCACACCTTTGTTACAATTTCCCAACTTTGATAAGACATTCAAAGTCGAGTGCAATGCGAGTAAAGTAGTCATAGGGGCTGCTTTGATGTAATATTTAAAACCCATTTCTTACTTTAGTGAAAATCTCAAAGGAACAACTCTAAACTACTCCACGTATTATTTAGAGTTGTATGTCTTGATTAGAGCCTTGGCCACTTGGCAACACTATTTATGGCCTAAAGAGTTTGTGATTCAAATGGACCATGAATCCTTAAAGCATCTTCGGGGACAAGACAAGCTTAACAAATGGCATTCCAAATGGATTGAGTTTATTGAGACTTTCCCTTATGTTATCTAATACAAGAAGGGTAAGGACAATGCATTAGTCGATGCTTTGTCTAGAAAACTTGTTCTTGTGTCCACTTTATCATTCAAATTGATGGGTTTTGAGATCTTAAGAGGATTATATCCCAAGGACCCTCACTTTGCTCCTATCTTTAGGGAATGCGAAGAATTGGGTAGGGAACAGTGGGATTTGACTAGGGGTTCGAATCCCTATACCAAGTTTGATGGTTTCTTATTTAAAGGTAGATGATTGTATGTACCATCTAGCTCTTGGAGAGAGTTTTTTGTGAGAGAAGCACATAATGGCGGTCTAATGGGTTATTTTGGGGTCAAAAAGACCCTCGAAATATTGGAGGAGCAATTCTATTGGCCAAGAATGCCCAAGGATATGGTTAGGATTTGCAGCCAATGTGTATAGTGCAAAGGAGCCAAATCTCGGCTCCTACCTCAAGGGTTGTACAGCCTGCTGCCCATCCCTCTACATCCTTGGCTTGATATATCTATGAATTTCGTGTTTGGTTTTCCAAGGACTAGACAAGGCTGGGATAGTATCTTTGTTGAAGTCGATTGGTTTTCTAAGTTGGCGCACTTTATTCCTTGCTTTAGATGTGATGACGCACCTAGCGTGGCCTTTTTGTTTGTTGATAAAGTTGTCAAATTGCATGGTGTTCCGAGGACCATTGTGAGTGATACGGACTCTTAGTTTCTAAGTCACTTTTGGAAGTCCATGGGGGGTAGGCTTGGTACCAAGTTGTTGTTCTCTACGTCTTGCTACCCACAAACCGATGGCCAAACAGAAGTAGTAACTAGGACTTTGGTTTCTATGCTACATTCCATGGTTAATGGAAAAATGACTTCTTGGGAGGAACACTTACCATTGATTGAGTTTGTCTATAACTATGTCATACACTCAAGTACGGGAATGACTCCGTTTGAGTGTGTATACGGACTCAATCCCCTTACCCCTTTGGATTTAATGTCTTTCCCAAGTGATCTTATGATTAGTTAGATGGAAGCAAACGGGTAGATTCTATGAAGAAGTTACATGAGAAGGTGTGGCTTTGACTTGAGAAAAAAAACCAAGAAATTATAAGGAGGGCCAACAGGGGGAGAAATAAACTCATTCTTGAACCGGGAGATTGGGTATGAGTGCATCTTTGGAAGGATCGGTTTCCATCTCAAAGAAAGTCCAAATTAATGCTGAGGGGTGATGGTACATTCCATGTACTTGAGAAAATCAATGACAATGCCTACAAGATTGACCTTCCACCGGAATATCAAGTGCACAACACTTTCAACGTATGTGATCTTTCTCTCGTGGATGCGGTTGAAGATGACCAAATTTTGAATTTGAGGTCAAATTCCTCACAAGATTGAGAGGATGATACAAGTGTATCAAGCTATCCAACAAGTTCAAGACCATTCACACGTAGCCTAGCTCGGGAGTTACAAAAACTCCAAGCCTTGTTCATGCAAATGGCCGTGTGTGAGTTGGTGATTCATCCACATAATGGTCTAAATGTTTTTAAGTGTAAAGATGATCCTTGAAGTTTAATAAACTTACACTCCAAGGCCACCCCATGGAAAGGGCAATCTTGTCATTTTCTCCTTTATTTATGGTGTAATATAAATAGATGATATTAGGGTTATTTGGCAGCTAGTTCTTTCATAATATTTTGAGACATAAACACTTGTAACATTGAGGAACTTCTCTCTCTTCCATTGGAGAAGCCCCAAATCTGAAAACTCACAAGTAGAGTGATACTTATGTTGTATCTTGGCTAGAAACAAGGATCTTGAGGTCATAGAGTTCCTCTTGGTCCAAATAAGATCTTGGTGTTAATATTCTTTAGTCTTAGGGTCCTCTCTAGTTGTTAGGGTTCTTAGACTCTTGAATATTACATGTCAATTTACTATCTTTTTGTAATCTTGGTAAGATTGTGTTTTGTAATCTTGAAGTCTAGTGAAGCCGTGTGGGGCTCTTTCGATTCACTAGCACCTTGTTTACTTGCTAGTTCTTATTGTAAACTTCATCATCTTGTTCTAAAAATGTGATTTTTAAAGCCTAGTGAACCGTGTGTGGCCTATTTCAATTCACTAACACTTGTTGTTCAACTTGTTGTTCCTGTGTTAGTTTGTTCATCTTGTTGTTGTTGCTGGATTCTTGCAGTGTAGACTTGATAGTGTATCAGATGATACGCTTGGTAGAAAATATTCCTAAATGACTTCCCAATTATCTAACTCATACGAGGGAGAAGAACCCATAATAAAGGAAATGGGGCTAGAGTCCAAAGAAGAAGCCAAGCAAATCTCTTATGATGACTCTAACTCATTTTGGGGTAGCTATGCTAAGTTGGATGTATTTCCTAAATTAAGGGACCCCATTCTAACCACTTTTCAACATTATTCTTGTTGGATTGGACGAAATTTTATCTACTCAGGTTAGTGATGAATTGGGGAGAGAGGTAACTCTACCATTATATTTTGAAATTTGGCACTCCAACGGATCATATGGAGCCTTATACATCAATGGCCAAGGAACTCAAATTTCAAAGCCCAAGGAATGGCCTATTGATGCACACTCTTTTACTTAAGGAGCCAAACCACAAAATGGACGCAAAGTAGGGTAAAAGGTTAAAGTCTTCGAAGTGGCATGATAGAATATTCATCATCATGCCCCTACATTTGCCCAATGCTCCTCAGAGATGTAATGATAAAAAAGTGGGCAAGAAATTCAAATCCTCTAAGTGGAGACATAAATGAGGATCAAAGAGGTATCGTGCTATGATATTAAACCATGCGCTTGATGGGAGGCAACCCATTATTTTCATGTTTACATGATTTAATTTTCAATAAATCACAAAATTCTAATGTTTTGTAGGTCCTTTGAGGCAGGTTGAATGACAAAAACAAGGAAAAACCAAGTTTTAAAGTGTATTATCCATGCAAAGATACAGGTCAAAATAGAGGAGCAGACGCCTCAGGTACCGCGATTGCGGGACACAGGCCATAATCACGACACTGTGTTATAAGCAATCAGGTCGCGATCACGCCTCTCTGTCCAACTTTTAACATTGTTATCAATGTAGTTTTAGGGAGCCCTTGAACCATTTTTGTGCTTTTAAATTGTGTATTAAGGTCACTACAAGTCAAATGGTTGAGGGTCTGGCCCTACCCTTGTGTTTATTTATTGGTTTGAAATACTTAAACTTAGTACGCACGAGGCATATAAATTTTGTGAGTTATTTGTTTTCATTTTTGGTTTTCCATTTCTTTTAATAAGGGTAAACAATCGTATTTAGGTTTTGAGACATAGAAGCTGGGGAATTCTGAGTACCCATTACATTGTTAATTTGGGGTCATGTTATACACCATTGGCAAAGTCTGAGTAGCCATATGGGTGGTTTACCCATTTTGAGCCAAAATGTGAGGCTAAGGCATTGGTTGTGGCCATAGTTTACCAAATTCTGAGTGGTGCTAATGTAAAATAAACAAGCCCCTCCGTCCACAATTTTTCAAAAATCAAGGGCATGAACGTGAACAATTTTGTAACAAAACTTTTTATCTTTTTGTGACTCCACAAGTTTTTGACTTGTAAATAATTATAGATACTCTAATTTTGTCTCTCACGGGAGGGCCAATTGAGCTCCCTCGGCGAATTTTCCATGCCATATATGGTGAACTATTAGTATTCATCTCTTGTATACTTGTGTTATCTAGAACTTGCCCTGTTAGTCTTTCAAAGATAATTTTGGTTGTAGTTGGTTGAAGAAATGATCTTAGAACATCTTTGTGATTGTGGAAACCCACCCTAGCCTAAAAAACCTACCCATGCATAAATTAAATCGCTAGTTACCCATTTTGAGCCTTTGTACCTTTCTTTGGTAAACACATTACAAGTCGTGAACCATTCTTTTTATCCCTCTTTTGAACCATACCCTTCTTGAACTTGAAAATGCAACTTGAGGCTAAAAGCCAAAGTTTGGGGTGGCAAGATTGATAGAAATAAGTATCGGGCCACAAAGTTGTTAGTGAAATGCCTAAGTGCTTAACCATTGAAAACGAATGACTAAAAAAAGTAAGGGTTCAACAAAGGAAAGAATTGTATGGAAATTGCAAGAAAAAGAAATACATGAAAATAGGTGAACAATGGAAGAAAAAAGTAGGGAAATGAAATGAGGGAAAACAAAGAGGAGTGGCCCATAGTAAACAAAGAAGGATTGAAAAGTGTGATGTAGATGTTCAAGGAAGGGTAAAGCCATGATGTTCCCAAATGAGATATCATACCCTAAACCGAAGCTACATTAATAGCTTAGAAAGTATTTGGAGATCTCCAACCATGTACTTTCTTCGTAGTGGTGATTGAAAATAGGGGTAATCCTATGGTATGACACTTGTTACATAGAGATTTCTTTTGAGAGGGAGAGAGTTTTTGCACTTAAAATTCCTTGTTGCATATTTACTTGTTTGGTGTGTGGAATTCTATTTCTTGTGAGGTTGGCATGTGAACAAGTCGAGGTGGGTGATTTTGTCATGTCCCAAGCAATGATTCAAGTGGAGTATCGCTTAGTTGTGGTTAAAAGGGAGTCGCTTCTAGAGTGTTAATTTTGGTTGCTCGTTTGCTCTTTAAAGTCTTGTGCATCCTTGGATATAACATCTTATGATGAGAGGTGTAGTGGAAAATAGCTTAGCCCATGTGAAATGAGCTACTTGAGGTAGCGACTAAGGTTGAAGTCATTGTTGTTATCTTTAAGGAATAAAGTTTGGGCATAGATAATTCTGTCTCATTGTAAGAGGTAGTGTTGTTTGAGGACAAGCAAATGCTTAGGTTGAGGGTGTTGATGAGTGGTGATTTTACCACTACTTCGCACTCAGTTTTAGTGCATATTACCTTGTCTCAAATGAGTAAATGAGTCATAATTATGATTTAATGCACAAATATCCACTCTTTGCAGGTATAGGAGTTGAAAAGACAAAGAGATGTAGATTTGATACAATAATGACAATGGAAGGAACAAAACACACTCCAAATTAGTCCACAATCTTAAGGATCTGAGGACTAAGATGGAGACCACTCTCGGATTCGCTATCAACAAGAAGAATAAAAGATACAATGGTGTATATAACACCAAAAACTGCTACAAAACGTGAGGAACAAGATGAATAAAAATAACACAAGTTTCAGATTCAATAAAGGACCCAAAATAGTCCACTACACAAGATGACATCAAAAAAAGTAAAGGATAGATAGTGAGACCAAGATTATTACAAGATTAAGAAATAAAGAGTGTATTAAAATAAAAAATCCCTAATGAATGTAATAGTTAAAACCACACTCTTACGGTGACCGCCATGGGAATCAACTCACCTCAAGATCCACCTTTTTCAAGCGAAGATCAATACTAGCTTTTCCAATCCCTAATTAAGACTAAGTGTTCTACTCTCAAGAGAGAGAATTTTTAATGTTTTAAACTTTCATCTTTCATAAACTACCGAAAATAAGACTAAAGGGGCCTATTTATAATATATTACAAATGAAGATAAAAAGACCACTTTGCCCTTAATGAGAGGGGTTGCCATGGTGTGTAAATATACCATGTTTAAAGTCTAAAATACCCTTAATGAAGGGGCAGCCAAGGTGTGTTATAACTTTAATGAATGGCGCCTCTTCAATTATCTCAAAAACCAAGTATGGTTCATACTTAAAGGCTTGTGGTTCGTGGGTTAGCATCAATGTAAAAAACCAAGCAACTTTCCACACACGGGATTTCTTTAAGTCATGCTCAAAATGACCCTTCTTTTCATATCCTTATGCTCTCGGGGTGACCAAGTATTGAGCCTTTAGGTGTTGGCCTCCAAAGATGTCTTCAAAAGCTAAGGTGGCCATTTGACTTGTATCATCCTTCTCTCCTTGAAAAGGTTTCAACCTCGAATCCATACCCTGGAAAACAAAATAAAGGACAAATAAGCACAACTTCCTCATAGCATGAGGGTTAGAGATAGCACAATAATAAACATCATCATGACAAGGCCGGACATACTTGAAATATAACCATGAATCCATTTTGTTAGACATGAAAAGCTTAGAAAAAAATACCACAAAGGGCATGGTTATGACAAGTATCAAGAGATAAAGAAACTACAAAGGACTCAATGGTATCCTAAAGTCCCAAAGGTAATGCTTACCGTCACTTATGGACCATAAAGCACAATTGCTTCATTACCTCTTCAAGTGACCTCATCAAAAGTTATGCCACAACACATATAGCATAGTCATTAGAACAAGTGGATCAACCAACAAGTTTCTTACCCCTACATAATATAAATCCAAAACTAGCATGGATGTCATCATAGGCAAAGAGGTAGTATAGGAAAGAACCAAGTGCAAAGGTATAAACGGGTAGAGACAAGGCATTTAAGTAGATGCCCATTCTTTTCTAAAAGAAAATAGGTAGCTTGGCATCCTCAAGTTGGTATTCTTGTAATGTAAGCACAACTGTGTCAAGAAAGGATGCACACTTAGAAACATTACCCCAAGGAGTCAATGAAATCTTTGCCCTCGTATTTTCAAGAAAGACTACACATTCCTTACCTTTAAGAGTACTCTCATCTTTTAAAAAGTGATTTCCATCTTTATGAGGAATGTTGTCACACCATAGTGGGTTAGTATATTGTCTATAGCTTCCAAGTCAAGCTTTACCATCATTTTCATCACTAGGTTCATTAGGATTGCTTATATCATCTTCAAACAAGACATTATACCTAAAGAAAGCATGATCTATCTAGAGGAAAGATTTGGAACAAGTAAGTTCACTCGCCAAAAGTTTTTTATCAAGTTTTAAATATGTCTTAAGCACATGATTATCCCTATGATTCAAGTAAATATTAGAATCAAAGGGCAAGCTCACTAGTTCACTCCTATTCCTTTGATCAACATTTTTAACATCATCACACACTTAACATTCATTAATCATATCATACACATCCTTAAATGGTGGGCAATTTTCACACATAAGTTGATCAATACAAATTTCACAAGATAATGTACTTTTATTCATCACAATGGTTTCAACACTAGGTAGACATAAATCGATCTTATAAGAAGAGTTGATTTGGTCATCAATAGGACCAACTAGTGTATCCACACTCACAACATATACATTATCATCAAGTGGCAAAGAAACAATAGACTCATATATAGGCAAGTTACAACTCACACTCAATGGGCTACTAGCCACACAATTATCATTCACATGCACAAAATTCTAAGAGTTAGCTATTTTACCTTGAAGTCCTTAAGTAGATTCTTCTTTGTCATGGTGTGAAGGTCCTCCACAAGCTTGGGCAGAAAATTTCTTTCGACACTGTTCACCTTCTCTTGCCAT
The DNA here is from genome assembly GCA_030864215.1 of Capsicum pubescens. NCBI lineage: Eukaryota > Viridiplantae > Streptophyta > Magnoliopsida > Solanales > Solanaceae > Capsicum > Capsicum pubescens. The sequence continues at coordinate 42,395,298 of CM061539.1, read as the reverse complement.
GTTGGTACCTTAACAAATGTCCTTAGAAATAGAAGAAAAACCAATGTTAGCACGGTTTGGTGGTAATACCCTCACTTTGCTCCACACAACCTCTTCTTTTTCCACTCGAATTACCACCTTTCACTCCCTTACTCCTCTCAATCTTTTGTCTCTCATAATAATTTGGATTGGAGTAGGTAAGCATTTCTCTTCGCGGCTTGGGCAACAAATAAGTCATGAGGTGATTCTCCCATTGGTCTCTTACAATATTATGCTAATTTTGTACGTTAGGAACTTGATGTTGTGCACACCAATCGATACCTAAGTATACATGACCGTAGGCTAAAGGAAGAATATCGCACCACACCTTCTCATGGTATTCATATTGGGAGAAAACAATTTTTATCCTCTCGGTAACCTTAATCCCGTCCAAGAAGTATGGAACATGTAAAGGCTCACAAAACAACCCCAAGTAGTCAACCATGGATGGAACGATGTAGTTTTTAAAGTACCTATCATTTAATACAATGAGGAAGACTGGTATCCTACAAATGGTCACCTTTTCGGAGTATACACTACTTCTCGGATCAACATTGTAAAGCATACGAGTACCTCTCAGTTTTGGAGATACATACCCTCTTCATCTCGTTGGACAACCTCCACTATAGCTAGTATAACCATTCACACTATATCGACCTTGATAAGAAGTACTACAAGGTGGAGAATATGAATCTTCACACTCCTCACGTGTACTCTCATCATATTTCTCATAAGCTTTGCGAACGAAAGGGTTATACCTTACACCAAATCTAGGTTCAGACTGAGAATTGCAAGACTCCTCACATGCCCCACCATTATCATAAGATCCATCACGAGGTCCTACATCATCTCCAAAGTCACTGTAAGCACTAGGCACTTCATTCACCTTATTTTCTCTCTCAAAATAGTAACTTTCAAATCTGCCCAAGTTTCGATCATAGCTATTTTCATAGCCTCTGCAATCTTTCTCAGCTTCATAGCCATAAAACCCATCACTACAATCATAGTCTCCCATATTGTAGTCATAATAATCCCCGGCTATCAAAGACATATTCCCCTTATATCACCTTTTAAACCTACAAAATGAACAAACAAGATTAGTAGTAAAAGATCCTCACCAACACTTGTATTCATGAACTTTTGTGATCCTCACAATTAGAGCGGAGAATATTGAAAGATGCTTATACTCCTGTAGTCAATAAGATGTCAATTCTACTTGGAGGCCGGAATAGATTCTTGTTTGATCGACTCAAGACTCATAACAAAATTTTACTTATGAATTGAAACAACGAAGTTACTATGAGTTAAAAAATGAGAAAACCACACAAATAACGAAGACACGAAAGAAATGGATTCAATAATTAATCTACAACTAAGTAGGTGATTACTAGTTGTTAATTAATTCTAGAATTAAGACATGAAACTAATGAAACAATAAAATGAAACTAACAATCTAAATTTTTGAGCTAAAAAATATTGCGTGAATAGTAGAAGTGATGAAGTGGTAGCCACCTATTGGTGTTCGGTTTTATCAAGTGGTTATTCTCAAATGTTCAAGTCTTGGTCAAAAATAAATTTGGATTGGTGGACTTTGTTTTAGAAGGGAAAATAAGTCTTGGAGACTTATTCGATTTACAAGATTTGACTTTTTCTTGTACTTCTCCTTAAAACATGGGTCCTTAAATTATGGAAACGTGGTTGAGAAGTGATATAAAGTCTTTTGGTGGTTGGGGGTCTTTCAAGACTAACAAGTACATACACCTTTTTCCATCACCATTTAGGATCTAGCATTCACTTTATGTTCTAACAATATATGAAGAAAGGTGAAGAACTTCAAGAACAAAAGCAACCACACCAAGAACAATAGAAACAATCTTCAAGAACAACAACAATTCCAACGGCCAACCCCAATCCACAACAACAAACGGTCAAGTCTCTTTAGTGTTGTGTCTTTGGTTTTAGCAAGAGATGAAGGTTGTGAAGAACTTTAAGAACAACAACATCATTCACCAAGAATTACAACAACATCCACACGGACAACTTCAAATCCATAACAACAAGAACAACAATAATGGGCCAAGTTTATGTTCACAACAACAACTTTCAACAAGTTCAAGCTCAAGTTTAGATCTAGACTCAAAGTGTTGGTGGACAAAAAAACTAACACTAGAAACAACAAAAAGAACAAGAACACTACTAGATCTAGTCACACAAAAAAAAAATCTCGGCCAAGACACACCAAGAACACAATTTTGGCCAACAACACAAACAAGGACAAATTTCTTTTTTCTAGAATTTGTAGTTTTTAACTTTTTTTTTAATTTTCCAACAAGAAAGCCCAAGATTCATCTTGTAGGAACAAGATCAAGCCATTCTTTGATACCAAATGATACAATAATGACAAAGGAAGGAACAAAACATACTCCAAATCAGTCCACAATCTTAAGGATCCGAGGACCAAGATGGAGACCACTCTCGGATTCGCTATCAATAAGAAGAATAAAAGATACAATGGTGAATATAACACCAAAAACAGATACAAAACATGAGGAACAAGATGAATAACAATAACACAAGTTTCAGATTCAATAAAGGACCCAAAACAGTCCACTACACAAGATGACAATAACAAAAGTAAAGGATAGATACTGTGTAACGCCCTAATTTTTTCTAAAACTAGAATGCCACACGGTTCTTATTATCTCAAAGGACCACAAGCTAACCCTTTTATGATATTTGTACCTAAGCACTACATAATATACTGAAATAAATGAGGAAAACTGGCGGAATCTTGCCATAAGGTTTAAAACATATAAAATACTCAAAACTGAAAACTGAATACTGATACATCTGTCCGAAAAGCCTCTAAAATATCTCAACTATGGAGTTGATGGGACATGTCCCACACTAACTCTTTCTACTAAAAATAATCTGAGTCTAATGCCATAATAAAATAAGGATCATCCTCGAATGATGAAGACTCGCTGCTAAGTCAACTGCTGCTGGCTGAGTCTGGACTGCTAAGGGTTCCCTGCCTCTCGCTCTTGTGAAAAAATAGTATAAGACACCATAGTGCAAGAGAAAAGTATGCATCAGTACTTTGATGTACTGGTATGCTAGATGAGGTAAGTCTAAATGCAAGGGCTTATGCATGAACATAACTTAACTGAATAACATGAGAGTACTAAATGAGGATACATGTATGGACTGAATACTACCTCCTGAATACTTGAACTTTTGACAACTGAGTTTACTAATACTGATATTTACATTTACTAACACTGAGAGTTTGAATAACCGAGTCTACTGATAACTGAACTCTGAGCTTACTAATATCAAATGATTTAAACTGAGATCAAACCTATCTAGTGGATGATCTTCAAATCTAGTAATAATGATAAGGAATGATTGAATCTGAGTTTGAGATCAGGCCTATCTAGCGGGTGATCTCTGAATTGATTAATACTAATACTGGTTAACTTCATATGAGACCAGGCCTTTCTAGCAGGTGGTCTATGAATCATTGGAACTATCTAAGTTCCTTACTGAGCAGAATGACCTATCTGACAGTCTTGATTTTTTAGTTCTACTATGATGACTGAGACTGAACTGAAACTGTAGGAGTTCTCACTTAACTGACATGTCCCAAATCTGAACTAGTGGGGTCCAACCTATAACCCTAGCTGGAAGAGTGTTAGTACTTTGCCACGGGTATAGAAACTACTATGGTCAAGCCTCTCTAATGGGTGACTCTAAATAGAAAGTCAAGCCTAAGTCAATGGGTGACTCCTAGAAGATAGTCAAGACTTAAATCTAGCGGATGACTCCTGATCCTGCACTAGCTACACAGTTCTGGAGTAAAGAGATTGTTGATAATGACTCTGCCTCTCTAATGGCGAAACTGTCATCCCTGCACTCGCTCGGTGCTAGTTTCTACTCCCAACTGAAAAACTCTGAACTGATTCTTAACTAAACTTAGACGGAGCTGAATCTGTTATTGACTATATTACTAGACTGATCTAACTGAGTTTGCTTGGTTCCGTTATCTGATGGAATGCTTCTTGGACTCTACTATCTGACTGAATGCTACTGAATTCTTGTTAGCTTACTGAGTTTCACTGAAGCCTGAACTGAATACTGAATACTATTGAATACTATTAAACCAGAACTTAATACTGAGTTGGATTAGACTGATACTGAGACTGAATTGCACTAATACTGAGATTACTAAATTTCCTTACGTTCTGTAACTGTCTAAATTCTATTGATCATGGATTGATTGAGAGTATCTTGAAACTGACACTGGCTCTAAACTTAAAGATAATTTGTCAGGTATAAATACCCTCAGGACTCAATAACATAAAAGTTAAACATAACCATTCTTGAATAACCATGACAATGGACTTTCATTCACCATTACAATCACTAAATCATTTCTTAAAGCACATGGGAATCTTAAAACGTGTAAAGGTATAGGGATGCATACTAATTTCTCATAATTCATTCAATAAGGAGTGCAAAAGCATAGGAATGCATGCAACATAGCATAATTCACTCACTAAGGCATTTCAACGAACACTTGGCATACATGAATTTATACACAATTTGGGGATTTCTTGTCAACATGGTACAACGACCCTATTTCCTTCACACAAGTATTTTATCAAACATATGGGGAGAAATATTTGGTTATACAACAAATACTACACCCAAGTATCATGATTTTATCAATCAACATGCAACTTGAAGAAGGTTTATCATGAACATCACACAATTAATCACATGTTAGAATCAATTCTTAATAACTGTAGTCTAAATCATGAATTAAAACTCAACAACACATAATCATGAACTTCAATACACATAAATCATGAAATCTCATAAATACATAACATTTGTAATTTTAAAATGGATTCTTTAACTTCTTGGGTGGAAGGAACCCAAGAATCGACATCTAACATACCTTAGGAGACTCTTTCTTGAAGGTTCTTAGAGAGATTCTTGGTTTTTTGAGTTTTCTTGAAGAAGGGTTTGAATCTTGTTCTTGGCTTTTTGATCTTGAAAGAAACCCTAGCTTTTGATGTTATAGATGAATATGGAGTTATGATCCTTGATCTGATTTAAATAGGTGTTAAAAAGGGTGGAAAAACATCAAAAAACCCTTTGTAAAAGGACTAAAAATCACTGAACGAGATATGCGACAGTCAGTCGAGGGCCCGACAGTCCGTCGGTCCTAATCATCGCACCTGGGCACTTTTGACTGCTTCCTGTATTTCGGACATAACTTTCTACCCTAACACCTAATTTAGGCGAATTTAGTATCGATGGAAAGTTTATTCAATTTCCCACTCAAAAAATGTGAAAATCTTAGAAATTCGATGTGTATAAAAATCTATTCATCTTGCAAAGTAAGTTTCTAACATTCTTAGCATGATTTCAAGCTAGGTAGAAGTACGGGATATTATAGAATCTCCCCCTTAAGAACATTCATCCTCAAATGAGATTGAGTGAGAGGGGAGAAGATAAACTGTCATACATACAGAACATGAACAACTGAAACATAATCTCATCACTGATATGACTGATAACTGAATATATCATACCAAACATGCATATCTAATGCATGTGTAACTTATTCATGAATGCATGACTGAGTTTTCTGAGAAACTAAGTTTCTCAAAATGAGAATGCATATCGATGTATGATTATACGACTGAACTGGTGCGTGAATGCATGACTGAATATGCAATGGTATTTAACACCAAGTTTATAATGAAATTTTGAACATGAAACTGAGTAAGCTTATGGAGAACTATTACCTTGAACTTGATCTAAGTTGGAGAAGAAGAGGTGAGGATACTTGGTTTGCATGTCTACTTCTGCTTCCCAAGTAGCTCCCTCAACTCACTAATTTTGCTAAAGAACTTTGACTAGAGGGACTTCTTTGTTCCTCAGTCTACGAGTCTGATAGTCTAGGATTTCGACTGGAATCTCTTCATAAGAGAGGTTGTTCTGAACATATATGCTCTGAATAGGGACTACAACTGTTGGATCAGCTATGCACTTCTTGAGCAAAGAGATATGGAAGACTGGGTGAACTAAGGCTAGATCTGAAGGCAACTCAAGCTCATAAGCTACTTTGCCTAATCGACTGAGAATTTTGGAGGGACCGATATATCGAGAACTTAATTTTCCCTTTGTGTCGGACCTCTTCACTCCCTTTATGGGAGAAATCTTTAGATAGATATAATCATCAATTTCGAACTCGAGATCCTTTCTGCGCATATCTGCATAAGACTTTTGTCGGCTCTGAGCAACCCAAAGTCTTTCTCTGATCAACTGGACTTTCTCTAAGGCATCGAATACTAAGTCAGGCCCTATGACTGAGGCCTCCTACTATAGAGAGCTTCGAATAGAGCCATCCGAATACTTTAATAATAGTTGTTGTTATATGCAAACTCAATCAAAGGCAAGTGATCATCCCAACTATCCTTGAAATCAATTACACACGCTCGAAGAATATCTTTTAAAGTCTAAATGGTCCTCTTTGCTTGACTATCTATCTGAATATGAAAGACTGTACTAAGATGAACTTGGGTACCAAGACTCTTTAGGAACCTTTCCTAAAATGAGAGGTGAACTTGGTACCTCTGTCTAAGATAATAGATAACGAAACACCGTGCAATCTGAAAAACTCCCTGATGTAGAGTTTGGAGTAATCCTTGGCTGAATAACAGGTATGGACTGGAAGAAAATAAGCTAACTTGGTCATTCTATCTACAATGACCCAGACTGAATTATGCTGGCGACGAGTACGAGGCAAACCCATCACAAAGTCCATGTTCACTTCTTCCCACTTCCAAGTAGGAATACTGAACTCCTGCGTGGGCCTACTATGTTTCTGATGCTCTATCTTAACCTGCTGACATGTAGAGCACTTAGCCACAAACTCTGCAATATCTTTTTTCATCCCACTCCACCAATAGATCTCCCGTAAGTTTCAATATATCTTTGTGGCCCCTAGATGAATAGAGTAATGTGTACCATGCGATTCTACAAGAATTCATTGCCTCAAGTCATCTACACCTGGAACACATAAACAACCTTGGTAATGTAGGACATCATCTCCCCCTTGGGAGAAAACGTCTACTTTTTGATCCTTGACTGACTCTTTCAAATTGACTAGACTGGGGTCTCCATCTTTTTTTTCTTTCACCTCTGAAACTAGAGATGATTCTAAACCACTCTGAATCCATATGTCCCCCTCTTCTATATCATCTAAGAGAATACCTAGTCTGTCAAGATGATGGACTTCCTGAGCTAACGTCTTCTTACTGTCCTTAATATGAGCAACACTACCCATAGAAAGTCTGTTGAGAGCGTCGACCTCCTCATTGGCCTTTCCCGGATGATAAAGAACACTCATGTCATAATCTTTCAAGATCTCCAACCACCTCCTCTGATGAATATTGAGATCTTTCAGAGAAAAGACATACTAAAGGCTCTTATGATCTGTGAACATATCTAAATGAACTACGTAGAGATAATGCCTCAAAATCTTTAAAGGCTGCTAACTCAAGATCATGAGTAGGATAATTCTTCTCATGGGGTTTAATCTGTCTGGATTCTAAGCTATGACCTTACCATGCTGCATGAGGACACAAACCAAACCTACTCTGGATATATCACAGTACATTATGAATCCATCTGAACCATCTAGAAGAGTCAAAACTGGAGCTGAGGTGAGTTAAGTCTTCAACTCCTGAAAACTCTTCTCGCATGAATCTGACCACTGAAACTGAACCTTCTTCTGAGTCAATATGGATATAGGGGATGTAATAGATGAAAATCTCCATCAAACCGACGATAATAGCCAGCCAAACCCAAGAAACTCCTGATATCTGATGAAGAGTTGGGTCTGGGCCAGTATCTCACTGCTTCGGTCTTTTAAGGATCAACTATAATGCCACCAATGGAGACGATATGACAAAGTAATACTACTGACCTTAACTAAAATTTGCATTTACTAAATTTGGCGAGTAGCTGATGATCTCTGAGGGTCTGAAGTACAATTCTGAGATGATCTGCATGATCATGCTCATTGTGGGAATAGACCAGAATATCATCTATGAAAACTATGATGAATATGTCCAAGTACTGCTTGAACATGCAATTTATCAAATCCATAAAAGCTGTTGGGGCATTAGTAAGACCAAAGGACATGACTAGGAATTCGTGACCATACCGAGTATGAAAGGCTGCTTTTGGAATGTCACATTCTCTGACTCTGACCTGATGATAGCCTGATATGAGGTCTATCTTTGAAAACTTGCTGGCACCCTAAAGTTGATCGAATAAGTCATCGATTTTGTGAAACGGATACTATTCTTGACGGAGAATTTATTAAGAAGACGGTAGTCTAAAGACAATTTGAGAGAACCATCTTTCTTCCATACGAATAAGACTGGTGCACCCATGGGGACACACTAGGTCTTATGAATCCCTTATCTAGGAGATCCTTCAACTGTTCCTTCTGTTCTCTGAGTTCTGCTGGTGCCATTCTGTATGGCGAAACAGATATAGGCTGAGTATCTGGAAGGAGATCAATGTTGAAGTCTATTTCCCTTCCAGGAGGAATTTCTCAAAGATCTTCGGGAAAGACATATGAATATTCATTCACTATTGGGACTGATTCAAGACTGGTAGTTTCAAAACTAGTGTCCTGAACTCGAACAAAATGATAAACAAATCCTTTAGATATTATTTTCCTTGCCCAAAGGTAGGAAATATGATGACCTCTGAAAACTGAATTAGTACCCCTCCAATCTAGGACAGGTTTCATTCGGAAACTAAAACTGGACCACTCTATTTCTGCAGTCGATTGTGGCATAGCAAGAATGAAGCCAATCCATGCCGGGAATGACATCAAAATTAGTCATCTCTAATTCGACTAAGTCTGCTGAAGTGACTTGCTAAGATACCATAATCGGACAGTTTCTGTATACCCATAGGGCTATAATGGTTTTACCCACTAGGGTAGAGACTGAGATGGGCTCTACTAAAATTTTGGGACTGACTCTAAAATCAACTACTATATAGGGAGTAACAAAAGACAATGAAGCTCCTAGATCTAGTAAAGTGTAAACATGCACATGAAAGATCTGTAGCGTACCAGTAACTATATTAGGAGAATTTTCCTAATCTTGCAAAGACTGGAGAGCATAAAGTCGATTTAGACGTTGCCCATTAGTAGTACTGAAGGTGGCACCCTGCTGGTTTGGGCAACCAGACTAAGCTGGGGAATGGTTCTGCTGACCCTGATAACCTGAATAGGGACAATCGTTGACTCTGTGTCCTGGCTTGCCATATATAAAACAGATATCGCTGTCATCTTTGTGAACACCCTTGTGGTTCTTACCACAAGTCTGATAAAGGCGATTAGTATAGTCACTGCTAGCACTGCCTTGAGACTTAGAGACTGGATCTCTATCTGTACTACCATCCCTGAACTTAGGAACTGGAGTGCTAGCTGAATAAGGAGATGGAACTAATGACTTAGGACAAAACTTAGAACGGTTTCCTCTTTCTGATTTGGGTTAAGCAAAGTTAAAACTGCCTGTCATTTCTCTCTTATTCTTCTTCTCCCTCATCTTAATCTTCTGCTCTTTTATGTATTGGGCATGTGTTTGTAACTTCTCAATTTGCTGAACCAAAATGCTACACGGTGCTCATGACCCCGAGGGGCCACAAGCTAACCCATGACTGATATCTATACATGTATACTACAAATTATGACATAATAATGCAGAATACATAAAACTGTAAGGCCATAAGGTTCAACTGAATAAAACCATGTCTGAAAAATCATAACATCCAAGTGGTTAAAAATACCTAAAATAACTCAATCTGAAAGCTAAGTCTGAACGTAAATCTGAATATAAATCTGAACATAAATCTGAAAGCCTCTAAACTATCTGAATAAGGAGTTGAAGGAAAATATCTCCAACTAACTCAGTAACACTGAAGTAAAGAAATGAATAAATGTATCAAATCATATTGTCCTCGAATCAATGAGGACTCACTGTGTCTCTGCGACTGGAATGCTACCACTACTGCTGGGCTAGAGCTCGTGTATCAAAACCTATGGTGTAACATGAAAAGAAAGCACCAAATCTTAAATGCGTTAGTAAAACTAGAGTACTGAGTATACGAGGAAGGTTGGCTGAACATAAAGGGTTTCATGCATGAACAACACTGACTGACTACTATGAACGTGGGAGTGCAAACATACATATATAGAAACTGGGACCGTAAATGCGTGATAGCAAGACTAGTAAGCTGATACATGGTCTACTGATAACTGTCATAACTGATACTACAAGCTGATAACATGGACAACTGTATCTGACAGTCCTGTATATACTGAAATCTGAAGAACATAACGTATCTGACAGACCTGTATATACTAAAATCTGAAGAACGCCCTGAGTTCTTTTACTAAGACTGATACTGAAACTGTTGGAGGTAGTGTTTAACTGACATGTCCCATGTATGCCGTTATGGCTAAGCTGGGGTCCAATTTCTTCCCCGACTGAAGGGGTGTCAATACCGTGCCACGGGTAAGGACAACTTCTGAGTGACCCTTATCTGGCAGGTACTCAATGAGAATGGTGGGAACCCTAAACTGACAAGTTAAACCACCTCATCAACCCTAATTTGATAGGTTAAGATGCATCAACCTACACTGGCTACGTAGTTATGGAACGCAAGGACTGCTTCTAAGAATCACACCCTGAACTGGCGGGTGAGTTCCAATCCTTGGGTTCACTCGGTGCTAGCCTCTACTCCCATATGGAGGGACTGGATATGAATAACTAACTATACATGACTTAATCTTACTGAATTCCATTGACTAGCAATATATTACTGATATCTGACAACTGACTGAGATCATAAGGTTTTCCTGAGTCACATAATTGACTGAAGTCTATGGAATCATAGCTTGAGTTCGGATATCGTGAAACATGACATGGATCTAGGCACACATCTATAGTTTTGGGGTACGAATACCCCCAGGACTTGATAGGAGGAAACTGACACACATGACATGACTTGATCACAAGATTTGAGTCCACAATTCACAATATCATAAGCAGGGGATAGTATACTTCATGTATTTATTCAACATTTCGAACATGATAGGAAAAGCATGGATATATTTTGTGTACATAATTTATATCTCCATTATCATACATGCTTTATACCACAACAATAACAACACATAATTTGCATGGAAATTCATATTGGAGTGTATTGCTAACATGAACTTGTTATTTAGATATCATGAAATTATGTAAATATGAAGTTCTAACATAATGGGCATTTTATCGAACACCTTGCATGCATTCTTTAAGGCATAGGTGGACTTCATACTTTCATTCTATCAATCCACCTAAAGATCATGTTTTTCAACTAACAACATAACTTTCATGAGATATACAGTCACGATACTATTATATAGTAAAACAAACAAGCATCAACATGGGTATGATCATATCACCACAACCAACCAAGCTTTTGTAATTTAAATATTGATTCTTGAACTCCACGAATGAAAGAAATCTGTGGATGAACACTATGCATACCTTGGAAGGGAGGTTCTTGATGATTGATGGAGGAATTTCCTTGAAATTTGATTTGCAAGCTTGATTTTGCAGCCCTAGTTGTTTTTCTCCTATGGTGTTCTTGGATAATGAGATTTGATATGTTAATAGGGTTGTAATATGTTTAGAAGCTATAAATTTCGTGAGGTTAGGTTTAGGGACATGTAAGGAGTGTTAAAAGACTTAATTACCCTCGAAATAACTCAAAAACTAAGTGTTTTCGTGGCTGAAATCATACATAAGTTCCGCATATGATATCGCCTATATCTACATAGGCACCGAATATGATATCGCCTATGCTTTACATAGGCGCCGCATATGATATTGCCTATTCTTTACATAGGCACTGCATATGATATCGCCTATGCTTTCCAGTGGCCATGTGCGATTGGTTAGGCGACGCATTCTACTTTGAAAGGCCATAACTCCTTGCTCGGGTGTCTTATTTTGATGAAATTGGTATCGTTGGAAAGCTAATTCGAGTCTCTACAATTTGGTGGGTCTAAATCTTCCAAAATATCACATATCAATCATGTTATTCTTGTTCAAAGATGACCCTTGCAAAATCAAACACTAAGACTTGATGGATTCAAAAACTATTAGCTTGCATCACTCTAAGCGACTCATATGAGCATGCTTAAGACATCGCAAGCTATCCTATCGCTAGGATATTCATTCTAAGTCATGTACTAAAATGCTACTCATAGGATAGGAGGTTTCATACGTAGTAAAACTTATTCACTTCCTAGCTTAGAAACATACGGGGTATTACAATATCTCCCCCTTGGGAACATTCATCCTCGAATGAGAATTTACTGAGAGGGGATACAAGACAACCAAAACTGAACTGAACATGAAGAGCTGAAACTTGATCTCATGACTGACATGCTAAACATACTGAACTCATGCATATCTGATTCACGGACAACTGATACATGAATTCATGACTGAGTATGCAACGGTTAATAGGTACCAAGTTTATACTGGAAACATGAACATGAAACTGAATAAGCTTAAGGAGAACTGTTACCTTGAGCTTGATCTGAATTGATGGGGAAGAGGTGAGGATACTTGGTACACATATCTGCTTCTGCTTCTCTAGTAGCTCCCTCATGAGACTGATTTTGCCAAAGAACCTTGACTAGAGGGACTTCTTTGTTCCTCAATCTATGAGTCTGATAATCTAAGATTTCAATTGGAATCTCTTCATAAGAGAGGCTATTCTGAATGTCGATGCTTTAAATAGGGACAACAACTGTTGGGTCACCTATGCACTTCTTTAGAAAAGAGACATGGAAGACTGGATTGACTGAGGCTAGATCTGAAGGCAACTCAAGCTCATAAGCTACCTTGCTGAAGCGATAGAGAATTCTGAAAGGACCGATATATCGGGGACTGAGTTTCCCTTTCTTGCCGAAACTCTTCACTCCCTTCATGAGAGAGATCTTAAGATAGACATAGTCATTGACCTTAAACTCGAGATCCTTTCTACAAACATCTGCATAGGGTTTCTGTTGGCTCTGAGCAGCCCAGAGTCTCTTTCTGATCAACTGAACTTTCTCTAAGGCGTCGAATACTAAGTCAGGACCTATGACTGAGGTCTCACTAACTTTGAACCAACCAATAGGAGATATACATCTCCTACCATAGAAAGCTTCGAATGGAGCCATATGAATACTAGAATGATAGCTATTGTTGTATGCAAACTCAATCAAAGTCAAGTGGTCATCCAAACTTCCCTTGAAGTCAATTGCACACTCCCTTAGCATATCTTCAAGAGTCTGAATGGTCCTCTCTGCTTGACCATCTATCTGAGGATGAAACACTGTGCTGAGATGGACTTGGGTATCGAGACCTTTTTGGAATGCTTTCCAAAAGTGAGAGATGGACTGGGTACCTCTATCTAAGATGATAGATAGTGGAACAACATATAACCTGACTAACTCCCTAATATAGAGTTTGGCATAATCCTCGATGGAATAAAAAGTACAAACAGTAAGGAAATGAGCTGACTTGGTCATTCTATCTATAATGACCCATACTGAATCATGATGATGACGAGTTCTAGGCAAACCCATCATGAAGTCCATTTTCACTTCTTCCCACTTCCAAGTAGGAATGGTGAACTCTTTCATGGAACCACCAGGTTTCTGATGCTTTATCTTAACCTGCTGACATGTAGAGCACTTAGCCACAAACTCTGCAATATCTCTCTTCATCCCACTCCACCAATAGATCTCCCGCATGTCATGGTACATCTTAGTGGCCCCTGGATGAATAGAGTATCATGCACCATTCGCTTCTGCAAGAATTTGCTGCCTCAATTCATCTACACCTGGAACACATAGACGACCCTGACAACGAAGAACACCATCTCCCCCTTGGGAGAAAACCTTGACTTTCTGATTCTGAACTGACTCTTTGAGATTGACAAGGATAGAATCCCTGTATTGCTTCTCTTTCACCTCGGAAACTAGAGATGACTCTGAACTACTGTTAATGCATACACCACCCTCTAAAGAATCGACTAAAAGAATGCCTAGTCTGGAAAGATGATGGATCTCCTTATCCATCTTTTTATTTCTACCCTCAACGTGAGAAATACTACCCATGGAGAGTCTACTGAGAGCGTCGGCCACAACATTGGGCTTGCCCGAATGATAAAGAACACTCATGTCGTAATCCTTTAAGAGCTCTAACAATCTTCTCTGACGAAAATTGAGATCTTTCTGGGAAAAGACATACTGGAGGCTTTTATGGTCTGTGAAGACATCTACATGAACTCCATAGAGATAATGCCTCCAAATCTTCAAGGCAAAAACTACCGCTGCTAACTCAAGATCATAAGTAGAATGATTCTTCTCATGTGGCTTTAACTTTCTGGAGGCGTAGGCTATGACCTTACCATGCTGCATGAGGACACAACCTAAACCCACTCTGGATGCATCACAATAGACTACAAAATCGTCTGAACCATCTGGAAGAGTTAGAACTGGAGCTGAGGTAAGTCGAGTCTTCAACTCTTGAAAGCTCTTCTTGCATGAATCTGACCACTGAAACTTAATCTTCTTCTGAGTCAATCTGGACAAGGGAGATGAAATAGAAGAAAATCCCTCAACAAACCATCTATAATAGCGAGCCAAACCCAAGAAACTCCGATATCTGATGAAGATACGGGGCTGGGCCAGTTTCTTAGTGCCTCGGTTTTTTGAGGATCTACTCTAATGCCATCACCAGAAATAATATGACTAAGGAATGCTACTTATCTTAGCCAAAATTCGCACTTGATAAGCTTAGCGAATAACTGGTGATCCCTGAGAGTCTGAAGAACAATCCTGAGATGGTCTGCATGATCACACTGTGCGAGAATAGACCAGAATATCATCTATTAAGACTATGAAAAACATGTCCAAGTACTTCTTGAACACATGGTTCGTCAAATCCATGAAAGCTGCAGGGGCATTGGTAAGACCAAATGACATGACTAAAAATTCGAAGTGACCATACCGAGTATGGAAAGCTGTCTTCGGAATGTCACATTCTCTAACTCTGAGCTGATGATAGCCTGATCTAAGGTCTATCCTGGAGAAGTAACTGGCACCCTAAAGTTGGTCGAATAGATCCTCAATCCTGGGAAGAGGATATTTGTTCTTGACCGTGACCTTATTGAGTTGATGGTAATCAATACACATCCTGAGAAAACCATCTTTCTTGCGCATGAATAATACTGGTGCACCCCATGGGGAAATGATGGGTTTGGTGAATCCCTTATCTAAGAGATCCTTCAACTGATCTTTCAGTTCCTTGAGTTCTGCTGGTGCCATTCTGTATGGAAGAATAGAAATAGGTTGAGTATCCGGAAGAAGGTCTATGCGGAAGTCTATTTCCCTTTCAGGAGGAATGCCTGGAAGATCTTCGGGAAAGATATCTGAGTATTCATTAACAATAGAGACTGTTTCGAGACTGGGAGACTCAGAACTGGAATCTTTAACATGCATGAGATGAAACACACACCCCTTAGAAATCATTTTCCTTGCTCGAAGGTAGGAAACAAGTTGACCCCTGAACGCTGAAATGCTACCCTTCGACTCTAGGACTGGCTCATTCGGGAACTGAAACTGAACTATCTTGTTTCTGCATTCAACTGTGGTATAGCAGGAATGAAGCCAATCCTTGCCTAGAATGACATCAAAATCAGTCATCTCTAACTCAACTAAATCTGCTGACATGGATTTCTGAGATATCATAACCGGGCAGTTCCTGTATACCCACCGGGATATGATGGTTTTACCCACTGGGGTAGAGACTAAAAAGGGCTCTGCTAGAATTTCGGGACTGATTCTGAAATTACCTACTATGTATGGAGTAACAAAATACAATAATGCACCTGGGTCTAGCAAAGCATAAACATGAACATGAAAAATCTATAACATACCAGTAACGATATCAGGAGAATTTTCCTAATCCTATCGGGACTGAAGAGCACAGAGTCTATTTGGGCGTTGCCCACTGGTAGCACTGGAAACGGCACCCTGCTAGTTCAGGCGACCAGAATGAGCTGCAGAATGATTTTTCTTACCCTGAAGACTTGACTGCGGACACTCCCTAATCCTGTGTCCTGGCTTGCCACAACCAAAACAGACATCACTACCGGCTCTGCAAATGCCCTTGTGGTTCTTACCATAAGTCTGACAAAGGGGATTCATTCGGGCACTGCTAACACTGCCCTGAGATTTAGAGCCTGGCACTTTGTCTTTGTTGCCATCTCTAAACTTTGGCACTGGAGTGCTGGCAAAGGAAGGGGATGGAATGGCTGACTTGGAGCAAAACTCTAAATGGTTTCCTCCATCTTACTTGGGGTGAGCAAAGTTGAAGTTACCTGACCTTGCTCTCTTGTTCTGCCTCTCCCTTGTCTTAACCTTCTGCTCTTCTACTTGTTGGGCATGGGTCATGAGTCTGGCTAAGGTCATATCACTAATCAATATCGCAAACCTATACTCATTTACCATGCTATCATTGACCCCTGATACGAACTTACTCATCTTAGCCCTATTGTCTGCAACCACATGAGGAGCATACCTGGCTAGCTCAGTAAATCTGAGAGAATACTCCCTAACCATCATATTCCCCTGCCTGAGGTTGATGAACTCAAGAACTTTGGCTTCCCTCAGCTCTTGGGGAAAGAATCTATCTAAGAAGGCCGTGACAAATTCCTCTCACTCAATAGGGCCTTCATCATCTAACTTCTCAAAATTCCACTGTTTGTACCAATAATGATCAACATCCTGTAACTGGTAGGAGACTAACTCGGCACTCTCAATAAAAGTAACACCCATGATGTCAATGACCTTCTGGACTTGGTCAATGAACTCCTGAGGGTCCTCATCAGACTTAGACCCATGGAAAGATGAAGGGTTCATCCAGGTGAAGTCTTAAACCCTAGATACTATAGGATTGGCCACTAGATTGGCCGGAATAACTGGTGGCCGTTCATTTTGTGCAGCCACGGACTGAGCAAGTGTGGTAAATGCGGCTCTAAACTCTGCATGGGAAACATGTTCGCCCAAAGGATCTTCGGGCTGAGGAGCTGGCTGGTTTATTCTCTCTGGGGCCATGGTCTAGAATAAGATAAGAATGGATTAGACTGAGAATTTAACTTATGATTATGCTCACTAGCATGACATGAGTATTGAATAAAGGGGATTGTTCCTAAAACATCTTATAGACTCTTGTACATAAATGTGGCGCGCAACACACCCATGTACAAGACTCTACTAGATGCGGCTTTCAGACTTCCTAGGACTCGATTGAACCTTAGGCTCTGATACCAAGTTTGTAACACTCCGATTTGCTAAATCGAAATGCTACACGGTGCTCATGACCCCGAGGGGCCATAAGTTAACCCATGACTGATATTTCTACCTGTATACTACAAATCATGACATAATAATGTGGAATACATAAAACTGTAGGGCCATAAGGTTCAACTGAATAAAACCATATCTGAAAATCATAACGTCCATGTGGGTGAAAATACCCAAAACAACTCAATCTGAAAGCTAAGTCTGAACGTAAATCTGAAATAAATCTGAAAGCCTCTAAACTATCTGAATAAGGAGTTAAAGGAACATATCTCCAACTAACTCCATAACACTAAACTGAAGAAATAAATAAATGTATCAAATCATATTGTCCTTGAATCAATGAGGACTCATTGTGTTTCTGCGAATGGAATGCTACCACTACAGCTGGGATGAAGCTCGTGTCTCAGAACCTATGGTGTAATATGAAAAGAAAGCACCATAGCGCAAATGCATCTGTACAACTAGAGTACTGGGTATACGAGGAAGGTAGGCTGAACATAAAGGGTTTCATGCATGAACAACACTGACTGACTAATATGAACGTGAGAGTGAAAACATACATATATAGAAACTGGGACCATGAATGTGTGATAGCAAGACCTGTAAGCTAATACATGGTTTAATAATAACTGTCATGACTGATACTGTAAGCTGATAACATAGACGACTGTATCTGACCGTCCTATATATACTAAAATCTGAAGAACATAACGACTGTATCTGACAGTCCTGTATATACTGAAATCTGAAGAACGCCCTAAGTTCTTTTATTGTAGGAGGTAGTGCTTAACCGATATTCCCCATGTATGTCGTTATGGCTAAGCTAGGGTCCAATCTCTGCCCCGACTGGAGGGGTGTCAATACCGTGCCACGAGTAAGGACAGCTTGTGAGTGACCGTTATCTGGCAGGTACGCAATGAGAACGGTGGGAACCCTAAACTTATAGGTTAAACAACCTCATCAACCCTAATCAGATAGGTTAATATGTCTCAACCTACACTGTCTACGTAGTTCTAGAACGCAAAGACTGCTTCTAAGAATCACACCCTGAACTGGCGGGTGAGTTCCCATCCTTGGTTCACTCGGTGCTAACCTATACTCCCATCTGGAGGGACTGGATATGAATAACTGACTATACATGACTTAATCTTACTAAATTCCGTTGACTGGCAAAATATTACTGATATCTGACAACAACTGAGATCATGAGGTTTTCCTGAGTCAAATGATTGACTGAAGTCTATGGAATCATAGCTTGAGTTCGGATATCGTGAAACATGACATGGATCTAGGCACACAACTATAGTTTTTGGGTACGAATACCCCCAGGACTTGATAGGAGGAAACTGACACACATGACATGACTTGATCAGAAGATTTGAGTCCACAATTCACAATATCATAAGCAGGGGATAGTATACTTCATGTATTTATTCAACATTTCAAACATGATAGGAAAAGCATGGATATATTTTGTGTACATAATTTATATCTCCATTATCATACATGCTTTATACCACAACAATAAAAATACATAATTTTCATGGAAATTCATATTGGAGTGTATGGCTAACATGAACTTGTTATTTAGATATCATGAAATCATGTAAATATGAAGTTCTAACATACTAGGCATTTTATCGAACACCTTGCATGCATTTTTTAAGGCATAGGTTGATTTCATACTTGCATTCTATCAATCCACCTAAAGATCATGTTTTTTAACTAACAACATAACTTTCATGAGACGTACAATCACGATACTATTATATAGCAAAACAAATAAGCATCAACATGGGTATGAACATATCACCACAACCAACCAAGCTTTTGTATTTTAAAGATTGATTCTTGAACTCCATGGCCGAAAGGAATCCGTGGATGAACACTATGCATACCTTGGAAGAGAGGTTCTTGATGATTGACGGAGGAATTTTCTTGAAATTTGATCTTCAAGCTTGATTGTGCAACCCTAGTTGTTTTTATCCTATGGTGCTCTTAGATAATGAGCTTTGAGATGTTAATAGGGTTGTAATATGTTTATAAGCTATAAATTTTGTGAGGCTAGGTTTAGGGACATGTAAGGAGTGTTAAAAGACTTAACTACCCTCGAAATAACTCAAAAACTAAGTGTTTTTCATGGCTGAAATCATACATAGGCGCCGCATATGATATCACCTATATCTACATAGGCGCCGCATATGATATCGCCTATGCTTTACATAGGCTCCACATATGATATCACCTATCCTTTACATAGGCGCTGCATATAATATCGCATATGCTTTTCAGTGGCCATGTGCGATTGGTTAGGCAGCGCATTCTACTTTGAAAGGCCATAACTCCTTGCTCGGGTGTCGGATTTTGATGAAATTGGTATAATTGGAAAGATAATTTGATTCTCTACAATTTGGTGATCCTAAATCTGCTAAAATGTCACATATCAATCATGTTATTCTCATTCAAAAATGACCCTTGTAAAATCGAATACTAAGACTTGATGGATTCAAAAACTCTTAGCTTGCATCACTCTAAGTGACTCATATGAACATGCTTAAGACATCTCAAGCTATCCTATAGCTAGGATATTCATTGTAAGTCATGCACTAAAATGCTACTCACAGGATAAGAGGTTTCATACGTAGACAAACTTATTCACTTCCTATCTTAGAAACATGCGGGGTATTACAGTGTTATAAGCCTAGATAAAGTCATGTCACTATTTAACATCACGGACCTACACTCGTTGACCACACTATCATTCACCCCAAAAACAAACTTACTCAACTTGGCCCTGCTGTCTGCAACCACATAAGGGGCATATCTGGCTAATTGAGTAAATTTAAGAGAATACTCTTTCACCATCATGTTTCCCTGCCTGAGGTTGATAAATTCTAACACCTTAGCCTCTCTTATCTCTTGGGGAAAGAATCTATCTAAGAATGATTGATGATTAACTCCCACATATCACTCCCATAGTAATGCATAATCCCAAGATCCGTGCATAATTGTTAAAACTCTAGTTATTTGTAGCCCCAAATTTATACTAGAAAATCCAAAAAAGAAACATTATTGTAGGAACTCACCTCCCCCATTTTATCTTTTTGTACCATTTGTTTAAGTTTCACTTGTAACTATCATTTTAAATTAATTTGATCGCTACTCATATTATTTCTTGTAGATTCGACCCTGACTCCAAAGTTGGACAAATATATTAACGACAGCCTCCTTACATTCAAATTAAGGTGTAAGTTGAGCATTATAAAAATGGCACCATTGTCAGGGAACAATTTGGCGTATTAAGTTAGTTTGCAATCTTAGTTACTTGCTTGAATTCAAGATTAGAAATATTTGTTTGTGATTTTTCTTTGTAGGTAGATTTTATTTTATTTTTACTTTTCTTGATGGCATCTTCTAACAAATATAAGTTTAATGATTGGAAGTCATATCGTGACCTCCCATGTTTATATTGTTACGGACCACACAATAGGAGAGAATATAAGTATGCTCCCTTGGGAGAGATTTTACAATCTCAATCTGAGTATGAGTATGGTTGCCCCATGTGTGGTCGTCTACAAGGGCATTGGGACGAGTGTCCTAACAGCCCCTCCCCCTATTATACTAATCGAGTTACTAGCTCTTATTATGAGTTTGATAGGTGCCATGAAGAAAAAAATAAGAACAACAATCCAAATCCACCAGTCTTGAAGCAATGCTCTAAACTATTTGGACCGAGTAGATGTAATAAGGGAGAATATGGAATCCATGTACAAAGAATGGACGGGTGTCAAGGAAGAGTTATTAGGTAAAGAAGAAAAACTTGAAACTATTATTACCTTTCCCATTACTCAAGATGAGTTTTATCATGCAGAGAAACCAAGCTATGATGATGATACGGATGTAGCAAGTTGTCCAACAAGTTCATGACCATTCACACTTAGCCAAGCTCGGGAGTTACAAAAACTCCAAACCTTTTTCATGCAAATAGTCATTTGTGAGTTGGTGAAGAGGAACCTTGAAGTAGAATCAACTTACACTATAAGGCCACCCCATGGCAAGGACAATCTGGTTATTTACTCCTTTATTTATGGTGTAATATAAATAAATGATATTAGGGTTATTTTTCCACTAGTTCTTACATAATATTTTGAGACATAAACACTTGTAATATTGAGGAACTTCTATCTCTTACATTGGAGAATCCCCAAATCTGAAAACTCACAAGTAGAGTGATACTTGTGTTGTATCTTGGCTAGAAACAAGGATCTTGAGGTCATAGAGTTCCTCTTGGTCCAAGTAAGAACTTGGTGTTAATATTCTTTAGTCTTAGGGTCCTCTCTTGTTTTTAGTGTTCTTAGACTCTTGGATATTACATGTTAAGTTACTATCTTCTTGTAATCTTGTTAAGATTGTGTTTTGTAATCTTGAAGTCTAGTGAAACCATGTGGGGCTCTTTCGATTCACAAGAACCTTGTTGAATTTTTGGTTATTATTGAAAACTTCATCATCTTGTTCTAAAAATGTGATTCTTAAAGCATAGTGAAGCCCTGTGTGGCCTATTTCGATTCACTAGCACTTGTTGTTCAACTTTTTGTTCTTGTGTTAGTTTGTTCATCTTGTTGTTGTTGCTGGATTCTTTCATTATGGACTTTATTTTGTATCATTTGGTATCAAAGAAAGGCTGGTTGTGTTCCTACACTACCAATTTTGGTCTCTCTTGGACAAAAATTCAAAAAAAAAAATTGTTCAAATATGAAAATTCTAGAAAAAAGAAAAAGAGAAATCTATCCATCTTGTTGTTTTGGCCGAAATTGGTGTTTGTGTGTGTAGATATAGGTGTTATTTTACCTTTTTAGTGTGTTTCTAGTGTTGGTTTCTTTCTCACCAACACTAAAAGTGTCTAGATCTAAAGTTAAGCTTATAATATTGACCATTGTTGTGGTGACTTGAAGTAGGTTGTAGGTTGTACCTTGCTGATGACATTTGGTGGTTTTGTGTTGTGTTCTTGAATAAGTAGATATTGTGTTCTTGAGGTTGTTGTGGCGTTCATCTTGTTCTTCATGTATTCTTACAACTTAAGACAACAAAGGTGTAAAATAGATCCAAAAGGTTGTAAGACAAAGGTTATAAAGTTGTTGGTGAGAAGACCTGCACACATCACTTCCTAGACTTGACAACCACTTTTCCTTAAATCAAGTGACCTTGTTTTGTGGGATTAGTATAGTCAAATATAACCTTTTGAGCTTGAAAAGTTGAAAAAGAGTACACGACTTTTACTTTCCCTCCAAAACCAATTGTCATCAATTACAAGTTGTGTGAATATTGAAATTTCAGATTTGTGACAAAAAAAAAATTGTGTGGGACCAAGACCAATTACATGCTGCCACATCACCATTGCTACTTCCACGTCACTAATAAGCTCAAATTGGGATATTTTATATTTTGTAATTGTTGATTCTTGGTTTCCTTACTTGGTTCTAGAATTAATTAACAAACTAGTACATTCCTACTAGGTTGTCAATTAGTCCTTTGAATCCGTTTGTTCGTGTCAACGATTACTTGAGTGCTTTTATCTTTTGAATACATTGCCACTTATTAGTTCTAGTCCAACGAGAATTCTTTGATTATTCAAACAAGAATACACTCCAGATAAGAGCTTACTCATACCTTAAGGATTCACAGGTTACTAGCCAATCTACAACACTTGTGGAACTAAAGTGTAAGCTGATCCAAAGAGTGTAAGTAAGGAGAGGATTTTTTTTCACTAACTTGTTTGCTTACTTTGTAGGTAATACCATGACAATGGAAGGTACTACATCCCAAAATGTAGCTACTAATGCTCTTGACTCTATGAGAGCCACTCTTGAGGCTATTACCCGAACACTTGAAAGGTTGAATACGGAAGTTGGAGCTGTGAGAGGGGATTTGAGAACAATAAAAGAAGATGTGTCAGCTATTAGTGGGAGATTAGAAAAAGTTGAGAATCAAAGGAACTCTTGCCCTTCTACTCCTCTACATGTTTGTTCAAGTGGGCATGATAGAAATTCCTCCGCAACCATCACTCCCGAAACATTGCACCAAATGCTAAATCCACCCCAAGCTTCACTAAATATTGCAAGCCAAACCACTCCTTTCCATCCAAATCGTGACCCCACTAGACCAATACATTTCCAAACTCCTCAAGTTCTATAAGTGGGACTTGGATGTCAATTACCTCCGCTAAATCCAAACCCTCCCTTCAAAGCTCTATTAAACCAAAGACCACCACCTTCACAAAATCCAATTCCTCCAAATCAAGTTCAAAATGTCCAAAACCGTCCTTCCCACTTTGAGGAATATGGTAGATAGGAATATGAAGGATATGGGGAATTTAATGATGCTTACATAAGGGAGGTGAAGATTAGAATGGGTCATGGAGATCAAAGGAGGTACCGAGGGTATGAAGAAAGGGGAAACCGACACCAATAGAGAGATATAGGCATCAACACCATCAAGTTGAGCCTACCAATCTTTAAAGGTAAAAGTGACCCCGAGGCCTACTTAGCATGGGAATCGAAAGAAAAGAAAAGTTGTTATTCCATAGCTCATTTTGAGGGTTATGCTAACACTTGGTGGGAGTACGTCAAATGGTTTGGTAATGAATTAGTTGATGGGCATCCACCACCTTGGTTTCGGTTGAGGTACTTGATGTGACAACGGTACCTTCCTAAGATTATCGCCATGAGTTTCTTGCTAGATTGTACAACTTGCGTCAAGGTAAAAGAAGTGTGATAGCGTATTATGATGAGTTTCAGCAACTCATGTTGAAGCTTGATAATCGTGGGGAACAAATCAGTCATGAAATCATCCGGTTCAAGTGTGGGTTGAAGAAAGATATCTTTACTCATTTAACATTCCTAAGTTTGATACCGTTGAAAGTATTTTCCAAGCGGCTCTTGATATTGAAAGAGAACTTAAAGAGAGGTCGTCGTTCAAGGAAAGGGGACAATCTACCTTGGGTTGGCCTAGAATCAAGGAGATGGCTCAATCCTCTTCGGGTTGGACCAAAAACAAGGACCAACCCGCTACTACAAGGCTGCCCGAGCCCAAAACAATCCACAAAATTCCTCCAAAACAAAAAGTTCACAAGTATCCTAACCCAAAAGCATTCCAATGTTTCAAGTGCCAAGGTTGGTGACATAAAGCCAATGAATGTCCAAACTGATGCAACGTGATCCTACGATAAGGGAGATTGTATTACCTTGGTGAGAAGGTGGGTCTTAAAAAAAGAGAGGATAAGGCCAAACCTCAAGATGGATAGGAACCCGAGAATGGACCACATCATGATGATGATGATGATGATGGTGAAGATGTTTATTCGTAAGAAGGGGAGTGTGTTGTTCCAGACTTTGTAGTTAGGTGCGTCATGATTAGTAAGGAAATAAATGACCCAAGTTAAAAGGAAAATCTATTCCATTGTAAATGTCTTATAAAGAGGAGTGTGTGCACTTTGGTGATTAATAATGGTAGTTGTGCAACTATTGTTAGTGTTGCTATGGTAAACTTCTTAAAATTGCCAACTACATCGCACACTAGTCCTTATAAGTTGCAATGGTTAAATGAATGTGGTAAATTAAAGGTCACAAGGGAATGTGTGATACGGTTTAAGGTGGGAAATTACCACGATGAAGTTCTTTATGACATTATACCGATACAAGCGTGTCACTTGTTGTTAGGTAGACCTTGGCAATATGATAGGTCTACCAAACACGATGGGAGGTCCAACCGATATACACTTGAGAAGAATGGCCAAAAGGTTCCACTTCATCCTCTTTTTCCTTCCCAAGTAAATGAGTGGTGTCAAAAGATAAGAGAATTGAAGAAAAAGGGAAACAGATCTGAAAAAGAAGAAAAAAAAGGGGAACCCATAGGTGGGGAAGCAGGGGTATTCGAGGCTTCCTTAATATCAAAAGGGAAATAAAACATGGTGATGTTGGTTAGAAAGAAGGAACTCTTCATGGATCATGATGAGGACACGCCTATGTTACATTTGGCTCATTGTTTTAATACTAACCCCACTAATTCTTCCATTTCTCCTTTTATTTCTTGTGTGTTGCAGGATTATGAAAATGTATTTCCCAAAGAACTTCCGCAAGGATTGACCCCACTTCGGGGAATTGAGCACCAAATTGACTTTGTGCCGGGATCATAATTGCCAAACTAGCCGGCTTATAGAAGCAACCCTACGAACACTAAGGAATTGTAACGTCTAGTTGAGGAACTCCTCAACAATTGACATATCAATGAGATCATGAGTTCGTGCATGGTTATCATGCTAATAGTGCTTAAGAAAGACAGAATGTGGTGTATGTGTGTGGAGTGTCGAGCCATCAACAGGATTATGGTAAAATATCATCACTCTATCCCTAGGTTAGATGATATGCTTGATGAATTGAATTGTTCATCTTTATTTTCCAAGATTAATTTAAGAAGTGGCAATCACCAAATAAGAATGCAACCCGGTGATGAATGGAAAACAACCTTCAAGACCAATTTTGGTCTCTATGAATGGATGGTTATGACATTCGGCCTAACAAATGCTCCAAGTACTTTTATGAGGCTAATGAATCATATGATGAAGCCATATATTGGAAAGTTTGTTGTTTTCTACTCTAATGATGTCTTGGTTTATAGTAAGTCTTTAGATAAGCATGTGATGCATTTACAATGTGTGTTTGATTCCCTTAGAAAGGAAAAATTGTATGCAAATCTGGAAAAATACTCCTTTGGTGTTAATGAAGTTGTTTTCTTGGGTTTTGTTGTTAGTTCAAGAGGGGTCGAAGTGGATAAATCCAAGATAAATTCTATCAAAAATTTTCCAATCCCATGAACCATTGGATAAGTAAGAAGCTTCCATGGTTTGGCTAGTTTTTCTAGAAGGTTTCTCAAAGGATTTAGCACCATAACCGCCCCCTTGACCGAGGTCATTCAGAAAGATCAACCCTTCAAGTGGGGTGACGAGCAAGCTAAGGCTTTTGAAGCTTTGAAAGTTATGCTTATCTCCACGCCTTTGTTACAATTGCTCAACTTTGATAAGACATTCAAAGTCGAGTGCGATGAGAGTAAAGTAGGCATAGGGGCTGTTTTGATGTAAGATTTAAAACCCATTTCTTATTTTAGTGAAAAGCTCAAAGGAGCAACTCTAAAATACTCCACGTATTATTTAGAGTTGTATGCCTTGATTAGAGCCTTGGCCACTTGGAAACACTATTTATGGCCTAAGGAGTTTGTGATTCGAACGGACCATGAATCCTTAAAGCATCTTCGGGCATAAGTCAAGCTTAACAAATGGCATGCCAAATGTATTGAGTTTCTTGAGACTTTTCCTTATGTTATCCAATACAAGAAGGGTAAGGACAATGTAGTAGCCGATGCTTTATCTAGAAAACATGTTCTTGTGTCCACTTTTTCATCCAAATTGATGGGTTTTGAGAGCTTAAGAAGATTATATCCCGAGGACCCTTACTTTTCTCCTATCTTTAGGGAATGCGAAAAATTGGGTAGGGACAAGTTGGATTTGACTAGGTGTTCAAATCCCTATGCCAAGTTTGATGGTTACTTATTTAAAGGTAGATGATTGTATGTACCCTCTAGCTCTTGGAGAGAGTTGTTTGGGATGGAAGCACGTGATGGAGGTCTAATGGGTTATTTTGGGGTCAAAAGACCCTCAAAATATTGTAGGAGCAATTCTATTGGCCAAGAATGCCCAAGGATGTGGTTAGGATTTACGGCCAATGTGTAGAATGCAAAGGAGCCAAATCTCATCTCCTACCTCATGGGTTGTACACCTCGCTTCCCATCCCTCTACATTATTGGCTTGATATATCTATGGATTTTGTGTTGGGGTTGCAAAGAACTAGACGAGGCTGGGATAGTATCTTTGTTGTAGTCGATCGGTTTTCTAAGATGGCACATTCTATTCTTTGCTTTAAATGTGATGACTCACCTAGAGTGGCCTCTTTGTTTATTAATAATATTGTCAAATTACATGGTGTTCCGAGGACCATTGTGAGTGATAGGGACTCTATGTTCCTAAGTCACTTTTGAAAGTCCATGTAGGGTAGGCTTGGTACCAAGTTGTTGGTCTCTACGTCTTGCCACCGACAAACCGATGGCCAAACGGAAGTAGTAAATATGACTAATTATCTGGAATGCCACATGGTTCTCATTATCTCAAAGGACCACAATCTAACCCTTTTCTGATATTTGTACCTGTGCACAACATAATATACTGAAATAAATACGAAAAACTGGTGGAATCTTGCCATAAGGTTTAAAACATATAAAATACTCAAAATTGAAAATTGAATACTGATACATCTATCCGAAAAGCCTCTAAAATATCTGAACTTATAGAGTTGATGGGACATGTCCCCCACTAACTCCGTCTACTAAAAATAAACTTAGTCTAATGCCATAATAAGATAAGGATCATCCTAAAAAAATGAGGGCTCACTGCTAAGTCAACTGCTGCAAGCTGAGTCTGGACTGCTAAGGGTTCCCTAGCTCTCGCTCTTCTAAGCGTACGATATAAGATACCATAACGTAAGAGAAAAGTATGTGTCAGTACTTTGAATATACTGGTATGCTAGACGAGGTAAGTCTAAATGCAAGGGCTTATGCATGAACATAATTGGACTAAATAACATGAGAGTACTGAATGAGGATACATGTATGGACTGAATACTACCTCTTGAATACTTGAATTTCTAAAAACTGAGTTTACTAATACTGATATTTGTATTTACTAACACTGAGAGTCCAAATAACTGAGTCTACTAATAACTGAGCTCTAAGCTTACTAATATCGAATGATTGAAACTGAGATCAAACCTATCTAGTGGATGATCTTCAAATCTAGTAATAATGATAAGGGATGATTGAATCTGAGTTTGAGATCTGGCCTATCTAGCGGGCGATCTCTGAATTGATTAATACTGATACTGGTTAACTTCATAAGAGACTAGGCCTTTCTAGCGGGTGTTCTATGAATCTATGGAACTATCTAAGTTCCTCACTGAGCAGAATGACCGTATTTGACAGTATTGATTTCTGAGTGCTACTGTGATAACTGAAACTGAACTGAAACTATGGGAGTTCTCACTTAACCGACATGCCCTAAATCTGAACTAGTAGGGTCCAACCTGTAACCCCAGCTGGAAGGGTGTCAGTACTATGCCACGGTTATAGACACTACTATGTTCAAGACTCTCTAATGGGTGACCCTAAATAGGAAGTCAAGCCTAAGGCAACAGGTGACTCTTAGAAGGTAGTCAAACCTTAATCTAGCGGGTGATTCCTGATCCTGCACTGGCTACGTAGTTCTGGAGTAAAGGGATTGCTGATAATGACTCTGCCTCTCTAACGGGTAAGCCGTCATCCCTGCACTCGCTCGGTGCTAGTTCCTACACCCAACTGAAATACTCTGAACTGATTCTTAACTGAACTTAGACGGAGTTGAATCTATTATTGACTATATTACTTGACTGATCTAACTGAGTTTGCTTGGTTCTGTTATCTGATGGAATGCTGCTTGGATTCTATTATCTGACTGAATGCTACTAAATTCTTGTGAGCTTACTGAGTTTCACTAAATAGTGAACTAAATACTGAATACTATTGAACCAGAACTGAATACTGAGTTGGATTAGACTGAACTGAGACTGAATTGTACTGATATTGAGATTACTGAATTTCCTTATGTTCTGTAACTTTATAAATTCTATTGATCATGGCTTGATTGAGAGTATCTTGAAACTGACACTGGCTCTAAACTTGTAGCTAATTTGTCAGGAATAAATACCCCCATAACTCAATAACATAAAAGTTAAACATAACCATTCTTGAATAACCATGACAATGGACTTTCATTCACCATTACAATCACTAAAGCATTTCTTCAAGCACATGGTAATCTTAAAACATGTAAAGGTATAGGGATGCATACTAATTTCTCATAATTCATTCAATAAGGAGTGCAACAACATAGGAATGCATGCAACATAGCATAATTCACTCACTAAGGCATTTCAACGAACACTTGGCATACATGAATTTATACACAATTTGGGGATTTCTTGTCAACATGGTACAACGACCCTATTTCCTTCACACAAGTATTTTATCAAACATATGGGGAGAAATATTTGGTTATACAACAAATACTACACCCAAGTATCATGATTTCATCAACCAACATGCAACTTGAAGAGGGTTTATCCTGAACATCACAAAATTAATCACATGATAGAATCAATTCTTAATACCTGTAGTCTAAATCATGAATTAAAACTCAACAACACATAATCATGAAATTCAATATGCATAAATCATGAAATCTCATAAATACATAAACTTTGTAATTTTGAAATGGATTCTCGAACTTCTTGGGTGGAAGGAACCCAAGAATCAACATCTAACATACCTTAGGAGACTCTTTCTTAAATGTTCTTGGAGAGATTCTTAGTTTTTTGAGTTTTCTTAAAGAAGGGTTTGAATCTTCTTCTTGGGTTTTTGATCTTGAAAGAAACCCTAGCTTTTGATGTTATAGATGAATATGGAGTTATGAGCCTTGATCTGATTTAAATAGGTGTTAAAAAGGGTGGGAAAAGACCAAAAATCCCTTTCTAAAACAACTAAAAATCACTAAACGGGATATGCGACGGTGGGTACGATGGTCCGTCGATGGACCGACAGTCCGTCGGTCCTGATCGTCGCAGTTGGGCCAGAACTGGGGTCACTGTCTTATCTGTGATGGCTTAGGTGATGGTTCATCGCTAGCTCGATGGTCCATCAACCTTACCATCACGCTTAAAAAGAATGAGGTCTCACTTCCTCCTCTATAATAGTTTGGGAGACGGTCCATCGCTAGCTCAACGGTCCATCAACCCCTTTTCATCGCACCTGGGTGGTTCTGACTGCCTTCTGTAATTTGGCCATAACTTTCTATCCTAACATTGGATTTTGACAAAATTGATATCGTTAGAAAGCTAATTCAATTTCCCACATGATAAAAGTCAAAATTGGGAAACTCTGTCTGATTTATACATTACTCACTTAGGAAGTCATCCCTAAATCTTCTGGAGACTAAATTAAACTTTAAACAAAGTTCGGAGTATTACAATATCTCCCCTTTGGGAACATTCATCCTCGAATGAGCTTGGTTAGAATGAGAATAGTAGTAGACTGAACTTACTTATTGGACATTAGCATCTGAAACCTGATTATATGACTGGAACTTCTGATATTCTGAGATTTTATACTGAACATGCATATCTGATACATGGATATATGACTGAGTTGTTCTCATGAATGCTTGACTGAATACGCTGATAAGCTAAACTTTTACTACTGAGCATGCATATCTAATGCATGAATATCTGACTGAACTGACTCTTGAAAGCATGAATGACACTGTAATGATAACTGCTGCAAAATCATAATGAGAATCTAAGCATGAAACTAAATGGGTTTAAGGAATTAAAAACTTCGGAGGGTTATAGGGTATCTCCCCCTTAGGAAACTGTGTCCCTCTTGGAATGCTTACTTCACTGATATACTGAGGTGATGCACGAGGTATCTACGAACCAAAT
The DNA here is from genome assembly GCA_030864215.1 of Capsicum pubescens. Lineage (NCBI taxonomy): Eukaryota > Viridiplantae > Streptophyta > Magnoliopsida > Solanales > Solanaceae > Capsicum > Capsicum pubescens. Next base: position 42,364,122 of record CM061539.1, on the reverse strand, counting down.
AGTAACTAGGCATTCGGGATCTAGACTAATGCAGGATTCATGAACTGAGCTACACTCACGACTACTAGAACATCCGATCTTGGAATAGTTACATGTCTAAGATTTCTGATAGTATGATTAGATGAAGAGATAGAAAAACAAGCGTCTGACTGCTATACTAAATTACCGGCTGGTCAAACTACTCATACTGAAAACTTGAGCTTACATGGGTGCAAAGAATCTAACAATGCATATCATGAAGATAAAAGACTCATAACGTACCTGAATCTATGTCAGGGAAACTTTCCTGGTCATGGAGAGTCTGGAGTGCATAGAGTCAGTTTTGACACTGACCACTAGTGGTACTAGGAGTGGCGCCCTACTGACGTAAATATCTACCCTTCTGAGCTAACACTTTACACTCCCGTATTCTGTGGCCTGGCTTACCACATCCAAAACATACTTGACTATTTGTTCTACACGCACCTAGGTGATTCTTGCCACACTCTTCATAAAGAGGATAGGTACGAACACTGCTTGCACTACCTTGGGTTTTGGAGCCTGGCTCCCCATCTTGACTGAATCCCCGAACTTTGGTGCAGGTACGCTAGCTGAGGATGGAGCTGGGACTAAAAATTTCTAGCTATGCTGAGAAAGACTACCACCCTGTGATCCGGCCTGAGAAAAGTTGTAACTACCTACGCTGGATCTCTTATTAGATATCTCTCTCTCCTTAGATTTATCTGCCTCTATCTGTTGAGCATGCATTATTAACCTAGAAAGATCCATTTCTCTATTGAGCATAGTAGTTCTACACTCCTTCAACACCAACCCAGATGCACCAGTCATAAACTTACTCATGCTAGCTCTAGGGTCAGCTATCAAGTCAGGAGTATACTTAGCTAACTGATTGAACTTAAGACAATACTCTTTTACTATCATGGAGCCTTTCCTCAGGTTCATGAACTCTTCCACCTTAGATTTCCTCATCTCTAATGGGAAAAACTTATCTAAGAAGACATCCTGAAATACTTTCCAAGTCATGGGAGCAACATCCTCCCCTCTACTCTTCTTCCATATCACTACCCAATCATGAGAAACATCCTTCAACCTATAGGATGCTAATTCTACACTCTCCTCCTCAGACACATGTATAATTAGGGTGATCTTCTTGACATCCTCTAGATAAAGTTGTGGATCCTCACCTGCTAATGACCCAATGAATTCTAGCGGGTTTATTTTTATGAAATCTCTGATTCTGGCTGCAGCTGAACACCTATCTTGCTGAGGTGGGACTGCATCCTGACAGTTGCCCTGAACACTAGTGGTTACATCTTGGGCTAGGGCCTAAAAATCTGCCTAAAACTCTATATATGACATATTCTTATTTTTTAGATGTACTGGCTGAGGTGGATGGTTGTTATTCCTACGAGCATTATCTCTACGAGGAGGCATATTCTAAAATGAAAAAAGGAAATTGATTAGACTGAGATTTTAACTCGAGCTCATGCACACTCGCATGATGTGAATACTAAAAGAAGGGAACCTTTTCCTAAAACATCTTATAGCCTCCTGTATATAAGTGAGGCGCGCAACACACCCATGCATAAGACTCTACTAGATAGGGCTTTTCAGACTTTCTAGGACACTATTGAACCTTAGTCTCTGATACCATGAGTGTAACACCCCAATTTTTCTGAAACCGAAATGCCACACGGTGCTCATGATCCGAAGGACCACAAGCTAACCCTTTTCTGATATCTATACCTGAGCTCTGCATAATATACTAAAATAAATGCGGAAAACTAGTGGAATCTTGCTATAAGTTCAAAATATCTGAAATACTCAAAACTAAAAAATAAATACTGATACATCTGTCCGAAAAGCCTCTAAACTATCTGAACTGTGGAGTTGATGGGATATGTCCCCAACTAACTCCGTCTACTGAAAATAAACTGAGTCTACTACAATAATAAAATAAGGACCATCCTCGAATAATGAGGACTCGCTTCTAAGTCAATTGCTGATGGCTGAGTCTGTACTGCTAAGGGTGCCCTAGCTCTCACTCTTCTGAACCTATGGTATAATACACTATAGCGCAAGAGAAAAGTATGCATCAGTACTTTGAATATCCTGGTATGCTAGATAAGGTAAGGCTAAATGGAAGGGCTTATGAATGAACATAACTTAACTGAATAACATGAGAGTACTGAATGAGGATACATGTATGGACTGAATACTACCTCCTAAATACTTGAACTTCTGACAACTGAGTTTACTAATACTGATATCTGCGTTTACTAACACTGAGAGTCTGAACAACTTAGTCTACTGATAGCTGAACTCTGAGCTTACTAATATTGATTGATTGAAACTGAGATCAAACCTATCTAGCGAATGATCTTTAAATCTTGAAATAATGATAAAGAATGATTGAATCTGGTTTGAGATCAGGCCTATCTAGCTGTAACTACCCAAAATTGCCTCCCGGGATGTCACATGGAGCCTAGGGATATAAGTAGCCCCAATTTAACCCATAAAGCCGGTTTCTGCTGATAACCCTTTATTCAAGGAGAAAATTTGAATTCAAACACTAGCACATCCATGTTCATAGAAGGTAATAAAGGAAAGAAGTGGTACTCGGTCCAAATGGTCATGATAAAGAAATCCCAACAAAACCACAATCTACCAAGTAGTCTGACAAAGCCTCTACAAATCCATAATCTAGAGACCCGATGGGACAGTTCCCCAACTGACTCGGGACGAACTACAGGTAACAACATAGTCTTTCAGTCCCTGGAATATCCGAAGATCGGTCCTCAAACCAAGAGGACTCACCACTGTAGGAAATGAATGCGAGGTACTCAGAGATCACGGGCGAGGCTAGGACTGAGCACCTGAACCTATATTATGTGACAATGTAGAACATAAACATATATGTGGATCAGTACTTGGGAATGTACTGAGTATGCGGGGGTGAATGCATGTATATTAAACAATATCAATTTTCTTCATTCAAATCATATATGCAATATGAGATGACTCACATGGCTTGAATAAGTATGAAATATAAAGTTCATAAATCACATAAGATGAGGCATATTACACAAATCTCGTGAGTCATCATTCTTCAACCTCAAAACCAGAAATCTTCTCTTATTCTCAATACTCAAGGCAAAACAGGCTTTAGACAGTACCATCAACTCATGCATATGGATGGTGGGTAAAATAACTTTTAATGTTTAAGATTTTATATCTCTTCAAACTCAAATACAAGAAATATGACCTCATGAGATTTTAGAACATACGTAGAGGCATATCATGCAAGTTAGGAAAATATCTCATTTCAAGCTTTAGGAGAAATCATCTATCTCAAGGAAAAATGCTCTAGTTTAGTGAAAATAGTTCATAGGAGGGAAACTACCTTTGTTTGCAAAGGTGTAGCAGATTTCAAGTTTAAAAGGGCAAGGGAGATTCTCATAACCAACATAAACCATGCGAGCTACATGGAGTCCAATGTTTTGTCCTCCTAAGGAAGAGACCCCACGTTGGAGAGGAGCGTCATACTCTTGCCAGGGAGTATAACCTAGGTCTAGTGATCACTAAATGAAACTCGGCCTCGGGCCCAATCATAATCATCATAAACTCGGCCTCGGGCCCAATCATAATCATCATAAACTCGGCCTCAGACCCAACCTACGGTGGTATGTAGTTTTGGGGTAAGAAACTGTAGTGACTTACCCGTTCGGTGCTAAATACTACTCCTTTTAGATTATCTGTGCTCATCTCATAAAAATCCACTTTTAGAATAATCTCATGGTTCACCACGAACCCAAATGATCAAATCGATAATCTCATATAGTGAAGTGGGTTTCAAAGCTCAAGGACCATTAGGTTAATTCATTTCTCAATCATCTCAAAATACTAAAATAATGGGGTCTTATAGCACAAGAGTTCATAAATTCACAAGTTTCAAATAGGGATTTCTAACCCATAGTTCAATATCAAGTTAAAGCTCATCAAAAGCATAATATATAGCATATAGATTCATAAATCATATGAAAATCTAGGAATTTCAGCAATTTATCTCAAGTCTCAATTTAGTCATATGCTTCAATATCTCAAACATTGCAAATATTAACTTCTCATGGAGTAAAATCATAGAGTTTATACCAAGCTGTAATTTCTCAAGAAAACATGCAAAAATTATGTCATTTGACTCTTAATTCATAGGGAATGTCAAGATAATGCATTCAATAATAATGGGTGAAAAAACCAAATTCAATTTCATGTAAAACCTCATAGAGTTTAGGAAAATCATGATGTAAATAAGACTTTTGGGCACAAGGGTGAAAGGGTTACCTTTGTTCAAAACCCCGCATACATTAGATTAGGAGATTGGATGAATAAGTTTCCTCTAAACTTCTTATTCTTACTCTTAGGAGAGGTTTCTTGAAGTCTATGAACTTGGGAGATTCAATTCTCAACTCACTAGCACAATCTTTGGTGAGTTCTTAGATTTCTTGGGAAAGAATTCTTGCTTTGATATGATTTGGAGGAGAAAACCTTAGCCCTTAAGTGTTAGAGATGAGCAAATGAGGCCAGCTGGTTCATCTAGAATATATATAAGGGTTTAAAGGAGTAGAAAGGACCGAAATACCCTTTAAAAAATGAGTTAAAAATTGTTGATCGGGGTCTGCGATGGTCGAAATAACGGTCCGTCGGAAGTTTGACGGTCCGCAAGATCGTCCGTCGCTCGAGGGCCAAAAATGGAACACACTACCTCGATGCGATGTTGGTAAAGATGGTCCATCAAAAGTTTGATGTTCTGCTAGATCTTCCATCGCTCGAGGTCTAGGATGAGGCCATACTGCCTCCGCTTGACGGTCACCGCGATGGTCCGTCGAATTTTTGGCAGTTCACCATTTTGGCCGGCGCACGACGGCTAGAAAAAAGAGTCACATCCTTGGTTTGACGAGATGATTGACGGTCCATCAAAGACTTGACGGTCCTTCGGATCGACCGTCAAACCTATGCAATTCCGACAACGTTTAGGAAAATGGCCATAATTTCTCACCCTAATACCGGACTTTGACAAAATTGGTATCATTGGAAAGCTAACTCAATTTCCCATACCATAGGAAGTTATTTTTATGAAAATTCCACAAGTTTAAATCAATAATCAATTAGGGAGTCCTTTCTCAATCTCTTAGAGTCAGAATTATACTTCATTCGACACGCATCCAAGGTTCAAACTACGAGGGAAATTTGTGGGGTCATACACTAGCGGGCGATCTCTGAATTGATTAATACTGATACTTGTTAACTTCATGTGAGACTAGGCCTTTCTAGCGGGCGGTATATGAATCTATGGAACTATCTAAGTTCCTCATTGAGATAAATGACCATATCTGACAGTCCTGATTTCTATGTGCTACTATGATGACTGAGACTGAACTATAACTATGGGAGTTCTCACTTAATCGACATGCCCCAAATCTGAACTAGTGGATTCCAACCTGTAACCCCATCTGGAAGGGTGTCAGTACCGTGCCACGGGTATAGACACTACTATGGTCAAGCCTCTCTAACAGGTGACCCTGAACAGGTTTTCAAGCTTAAGGCAATGGGTGACTCCTAGAAAGTAGTCAAGCCTTAATCTAGTGGGTGACTCCTGATCCTGCACTGGCTATGCAATTCTGGAGTACAGAGATTGTTGCTAGAGATTTTCCTCTTTAACGAGGAAGTCGTCATCCCTGCACTCGCTTGGTGCTAGTTCCTACTCCCAATTGAAAGACTCTGAACTGATTTTTAACTGCACTTAGATGGATGGAATATTTCTTGGATTCTATTATCTGACTGAATGCTACTGAATTCTTGTTAGCTTACTGAGTTTCACTGAAGCCTGAACTGAATACTGAATGCTATTAAACTAAAATTGAATACTGATTTGGATTAGACTGATAATGAGATTGAATTGCTCTAATACTGAGATTATTGAATTTCCTTATGTTATGTAACTCTCTGAATTCTATTGATCATGGCTTGATTGAGAGTATCTTGAAACTGACACTGGCTCTAGACTTGCAGCTAATTTGCCGAGTATAAATACACCCAGGACTTGATAAAATAAAATTTAAACATAACCATTCTTGAATAACCATAACAATGGACTTTCATTCACCATTACAATCACTAAAGAATTTCTTCAAGCACATGGGAATCTTAAACCGTATAAAGGTATAGGGATACATACTAATTTCTCATAATTCATTCAATAAGGAGTGGACAAGCATAATAATGCATGCAACATATCATAATTCACTCACTAAGGCATTTTAACGAACACCTGGCATATATGAATTTATACACAATTTGGAGATTTCTTGTCAACAAGCTATAATGACCCTATTTCCTTCACACAAGTATATTATCAAACATATGGGGAGAAAGATTTGGTTATACAACTAATACTACACCCAAGTATCATGATTTCATCAACCAATACGCAACTTGAAGAGGGTTTATCATGAACATCACACAATTAATCACATACTAGAATCAATTCTTAATACTTGTAGTCTAAATCGTGAATTAAAACTCAACAACACATAATAATGAACTTCAATACACATAAATCATGTAATCTCATAAATACATAAACTTTGTAATTTTGAAAAGGATTCTTGAACTTCTTGGGTGGAAGGAACCCAAGAATCAACATCTAACATACCTTAAGAGACTCTTTCTTGAAGATTCTTGGACAAATTCTTGATTTCTTGAGTTTTGTTGAAGAAGATTTTGAATCTTGTTCTTGGGTTTTTGATATTGAAAGAAACCCTAGCTTTTGATGTTATAGATAAATATGGAATTAAGAGCCTTGATTTGATTTAAATAGGTGTTAAAAGGTTTGGAAAAAGACCAAAAAGACCTTTCTAAAATGACTAAAAATCACTGAACGGGTAATGTGATGTTGGGTGCGATGTTCCATTGAGGGCCCGACGGTTTGTCAGTCCTGACTGTCGCACCTGGGCCATAACTGGGTTTACTATCTTATCTGCAACGGCTTGGGTGACGGTCCATCGCTAGCTCGACGGTCCATCGGACCTCTCCATTGAACTTAGCCAAAGATTGGACTCACTGACTCAGCTTCTACGGTCTAGGCGATGGTCCATTTCTAGCTCGACGGTCCTTCGACCCATTTCCATCGCACCCGGGCAATTCTGACTGCTTTCTGTAAAACATCCATAACTTTTTATCCCGGGATCCGATTTTCGCAAAATTGGTATAGTTGGAAAGCTAATTTAATTTCCCACATGATAAAAAGTCAAAATTAGGAAAATTCTATATGATTTAAACATTACTCACTTAGGAAGTTATCCCTAAATATTTTGGAGACTAAATTAGACTTTAAAGAAAGTTCGGGGTATTACATAGTGAGACCAAGATTATTACAAAATTAAGAACTAAAGAGTGTATTAAACTCAAAAACCCCTAATGAATGTAATAATCAAAACCACACTCTTACGGTGACCGCCAAGGGAATCAACTCACCTCAAGATCCACCGTTTCCAAGCAAAGATCAATACTAGCTTTTCCATGCCCTAACTATGACTTAGTGTTCTACTCTCAAGAGAGAGGATTTTTAATGTTTTAATCTTCCATCTTTCATAAGCTACCCAAAATAAGACTAAAGGGGCCTATTTATAATATATTACAAATGAAGATAAAAAGATCGTTTTGCCCTTAATGAGAGGGTTTGCCATGGTATGTAAATACACCATGTGTAAAGTCTAAAATACCCTTAATGAAGAGGCAACCAAGATGTGTTATAACTTGAATGAATGGCACCTCTTCAATGCTCTCAAAAACCGAGTATGGTTCATACTTCAACGCTTATGGTTCTTGGGTTAGTATCAATGTAAGCAACCAAACAACCTTCCACACACGGGATTGCTTTAAGTTATGCTCAAAATGACCCTTCTTTTCATATCCTTGTGCTCTCGGGGTGACCAAGTCTTTGAGCCTTTAGGTGTTGGCCTCTAAATATGTCATAAAAAGCTAAGGTGGACATTTTACTTGTATCAGGATTGGATTTTGAAATGATCAAAAGGCAATAGAAAAAGTACAGCTGAAGACCTGTAATGAACTAGCCTCAGTTACGGCAGCCGTGGTCAATGGGCCGCGGTCACAGCTAGTCAAGATGGTAAGTCAATCACGACAGTGAAAGTAAATCTCGGTCGTGTAGCCGCGGTCGCAGCCAGACTTGTGCGATCGCGGGTTGGAGAAAATGTTCAGCCCTAGGGCAAAATTTTAATTGCACATGCTGATCCCAATTTGAACTAAATGGCTCAAAACCCTCATTTATCTCGTCATTCATTCCATCACATTCATTCTTCCCCAATTTTTCTAGGTTTTAGCTTGAGACTTTGTAGCCTCTATTTTTGAAGAAGAAAATATTGTATAAATTTTGGGTAAAGAATACATTGGAGACTTTCCAAATGGAAGATTTTCTCACTTCCATTGTTGATATTGTGGAGGAGCCAAGTTTGAAGTAACATTCTCTTAGATATTCTACAAATTAATTCAATGGATATTATGGCTATATCTATGCTTATTTATATTAAGTGTAGCTAAATCTCCATGTGTGAATAGGGGTCTAAGTGCGTGTGGGTTGTTATTGTTAGCATATAATTGGTAGTTCATGTTTATGGGTTCTATCATTACTATTCTAGTTTAGTTGTGATTTGATGGGTGAAAACTCTAATTAACCATATGGGCTTGATGGGTGAAAGCTCCAAGCTTTAAAAAAACTAAGTCTATCTTCGAAAGAAGGGTTTTGGGTGAAGTTTAGGAATTTATATCATCCTCAAAAGAGGAATGTGGAGAACAAAGCAATGATAGATAATTATGTGTGTAGGTTTCTATATTCTCACTATCTTAGAAATAAGGGTAAAAGTTAGGTTGACTATGCCTTGGGTGTAATCCTAGATATAAGATGCCTTTATTGAGGTTGTGGTTGCTAATTTTTGAACACATCCATTAAGTATTCGAAAGGATCAATGGGTGAAAGTTTGGTGTTTTGTTGAAAGACTAGCATCGAAATCTATAACCAAACCTACCCATATTTTACTTACTAAATTGATGTTGATTATTACCTACCACATGTCACTCCCTTAGTAATGTATAATCCCAAGATTCGTACATAATTGTTAAAACTCTAATGATTCGTACGAATCTTGGTACAAGAGGAGGATCCATACTCAGCCCTAGGGGAACACCATAACCAGACATTGGAACAGACAGGGGTACAATATTTGGCACTAGAGGAACACCAACTGAAATCAAAAGAGAACTATCCAACTAGGTCAACAAGCAAACCAGTAACCCCTCTAAGACTAGGGTAGAATGACTCAGTAGAATCAGAGTAGGGCTCGAATCTCCAGTATGCTCATCTTAAGGCTAAAAAGAGATTCCCCTAGTGCTATCTCTGGATGGGTCATCTCCTCGTGCCTAACCTTCACATCAATCCTGACCACAACTTACAACTCGCTCTCTAGACTGGGATCTCTCAAAGATAATGGATCTGAATCTCTAGCCTTAGTGGATCTATTCCTCAACATTTGTGTAGAAAAAAGTTAAATATAACTTAGAACACAAACTATGAAAGATCTGCACAATATAGAATAAAATAAGGGAAATTTCCTAAGGACAACTTATAGGTTCTCAAAAATAGATATGAATTTCTACGTACCAATCTATGAGACTTTATTAGACACCCTGTTCTTACACTATTAGGACCAATAAACATGGATTCTTTGATACTAATTTGTCACGAACTAAAAACCAAGGGTCATTATGGCACTTGTCGTAGTAAGCCTTGACAAGTAAGCCTATCACCCAAACTAATATAAAATGAAAAATAATACCAAAACCCAAGGCATGACTCTTGGAATAGAGTAAAGCCACACAAATATAACAAAAGTTGTTATATATAACCAAGGATACCATACGAAAATCCTAAAACTTGATGTCACAATGTAAGAACTAAATAATACAACTCGAAATACAAATTACATAGGATATGCCAAAAAGGGAAAAGTCTGTTTCTGAATAAAATAAAGACATAGTTTAGATGATAAAAGGTAGTAGCCAACGTTGAATGCTTAGATCAACTACAATGTGAAATGGCTCCAAGTATTGCCTAAATTAACTGTCGTGAGGTGCACTCGTACTTGGATCTGCATCGAAAGGGCACAGTAGGGGTGAATACGGTCCACATGTGATAGCCTAAAACTTTGAACTCACGAAAATGGAGACACAAAATACAAAAACCAGCAAGCACATAAAGAGAAAACAACACACCAAGAAGAAAGGAGATGAAGAAGAATGCAAAAATGTAAAGATAGTAAAGTGACCCTTATTTCCACTAGTTGATTAACGAAAGGAGATATATCAAATCTCCAATCACACCTCACAAATGGAAGTTCAAACCACTCTCTTAGGTGACCCAAAGGACTCACACTTCCTCAAGCACACCTTTCTTTCCAATTGACCCAATACAAGAGAAAAAACCATTTCAATGTTTCAAGGCCATAGTTTTGAATTTCAAGCTACAACTAGACACTAGAAACTACAACTAAGAGTAATATTCAATGTCATCAAAAATCTAATGAAAAGAGAAGTAAAATGGTCTATTTATACTATTACATTCAAAGTACAAAAGTGCCCTTAATGAGATAGGGAATTGGGGCGTCTCTTGAGTGTCACTTTGGAGTGCAAAATATCTCCAATACCCTTCACTTGAGGTTCCTCTTGAGTGTTTAAGTTCCCCTCCTTCCTTCTCTTGACCAAGGCTTCAAAATACTCTAAAAAGTCTTCAATTTCTTGCTAATTCTGAAGCCTTGACCCTTAGATAATACCTTGTACTCTTGGTGCTCCTTGTGCTTGTATCATCCTCTCCATCTTTGAGGAATTTGTCCTCAAATTCAGATATTGCAAAAACTAAAGAGAGAGCAAACATACACATAATCCTCTTGGTTGGAGGGTTAGTATTAGTACCACACTCTTATCACCATCCCATGGTAACTCACACTTGACATACACCCACATATCCTTTGTATTTGATATAAAACTCTTAGCATAAAGGATACCAAAGACATGAATAGCATCAATATCAAAAATAAGTGAGCATGACCAGCAACTATAACCTTCACATCTCAAGTGTATTCCAGGATCAAATGGGAGCAAAGGATAAGGGTTTAAGACGAGATGGCCCACTCTTTTCACTAAGTTAACAAGCTCACAATCATTCAAGGCATTGCCCACCACTAGGACAAACACAAGACCACTATGAACAAGATTAATATCATGGCTATCATTACACAAGTTCAAAGGACCATGTTCAATATCAAGACCATCTTTACTAGCATCAACACCAACTTGAAAGTTTGCAATCACACTAGTCTCATATTCAAGTAGTGAGCTAATCTTAGGTGCACATGGTTTATTATTCTTATCAAGAGATCTAACAAAAGAAGAAACATGCACACCTACATCAAGAAATTCCAAAACCTCTACATAAGGAATCACATTACATCAATTTAAGCTCAAGGAAATATAGGGAATAGCATTATTACCTCGGTTTGGACTAGGACAGTCCACTTTTTTGAAGCTCTCGGTCAAGGGTGTCTTGAGGCCACTTTCAAGTGAGATTTCTTGTTGATCCTTGTTTGATAATTCATGAGATTGAACATGCAAATAACAAGAATCAAGGCTAGGTAAAATGATAGCCTTTGTGTTGGTAAGTATCAAGGAACCTTTGTAGGCAAGCCTACAAACAATGTTGTCTTTCTTTTTTCCCTTCTCACAATCCAAAACCTCCCCTCCATTTTCCTTCTTTATTTTCTCATCCAACTTCTTAGTTTTGTCTTGGATTTCACTCATACTAGATGGTGGAAGAGAAAGAAGAGTAAAGTTTTGGCCACCATACACAAAGGTGTACCTATTAGATCTTCCATCATGTATGGTGTGCCTATCAAATTGCCAAGGCCTTCCCAACAATATGTGACATACTTGCATAGGTATTACATCACATAAAACTTCATCATGATAATTCCCTATCTTGAATCTAATCACACATTGTCGTTTGACCTTCAATTCACCACACTTGTTTAACCATTAAAGCTTGTATGGATTCAGGTGAGGGATAGTAGCTAGTTTCAATTGGTCAACCAAGGTGACACTAGCAATATTCACACAACTCCCACTATCAATGATCATTGAACTCAAACTTCCTTTAATAAGGCACTTCATATGAAAGAGGTTCTCTCTTTGATCATCCAAGACCTTACTAAACAAAGTTTTCCTAATAACATAACTAGGCACATAACATTCTCCTTCACAAGGCGACACATCTTCTTCACTACCCTTACCTTTAACTTTGAGTTCTAAGAACTCTCTATCTTGAGAGTTGTCATCATTCTTCTCGATTTCCAACTCCACTTCTTCACCAAGATAATACAACTTCCCCTTCCTTAGAATCATATTATGTCAGTTAGCACACTCACTAGCCCTATTACCCCAACCTTGACACTTGAAACATTATAATCCCTTAGATGAGGGAGGAAGGGCATTCGGCTTTACCTCCAACTTTGGAGGTTGATATAACACTTGCTTGGTGGAGATTTGAGAAGAAAAAAAAGATGTAGAAGATTTTTTCTTGTTCCAACCCAAAGTCAAAGGACTTACCTCTTTATTTCTAGTCAAACTCAAACCTTGTTGGACTCTAAGATTATAAGCCGACCTTTCTTTGTTCTCTTTTTCAATCTCCATGGCAGCTTAGAAAACTTCAACCGCAGTTCCAAACTTGTGAAGAGTCAAATGGGAGGATATGTCCTTGCTCAACCCAACCTTGAAGCGGATAACATCATGTTTCACTTGTTCACCTCTATGGTCAAGTTTCAAGACAAGTTGCTGAAATTCATCATAATAGGCCATGACACTCTTGCTTCCTTGCTTTAGATTGTAAAGCTTGGCAAGAAGCTCATGCCTATAATGCTCTGGTATATATCTTTCTCTCATAACTCTCTTCAATATCTCCCAAGGATGTGGTTGGACATTAATCAACACATCATCAAATCTTTTGGTGTAATCCCACCAAGTGTTTGCATATCCTTCAAAGTGAGCAATAGCATAGTAACTTTTCTTTTCTTCGGAAAGGTCGTTCACTTGAAAAATCTATTCACAAGCAGATTCACAAGATAAGTACACTTATATATCACTCTCACCTTTGAAAATTGGAATGCCAACCTTGATCGAATTAATGCCAATTTCTCGGATTCTTGGATGTTCAATATGGCCTTGTTTTGCCTCATGCCCTCGGAATCTTCCATAATTCCCTCTTTAATCATGTATTTCCCTCATTTATTCTTCCAACCAATAGTCATCATTAGGAACATCATAACCTTCCTGATCCTCTCTACCATAATCCTCAATTTGGATGGGTGGGTTTCGGATTTGAGGCCTTTGTGGAAGTGGGTTTGGTCTTTGATTATGTGGTACTTGAACTTGAGGTGTTGGAGGTGGAGGATGGTTAGGTATTTGGTCCATGAAATTTGTCATTTGGTAAATGGTATTTTGTGTAGGTATTTGGTTCAGATTTAGGGGTGGAGTTGGAGTTCCAAGTCCCTCTTGTTGGACTTGGTTTATTTGGTGATGTACTGGCCTTTGTAGGGTCTGGTTAGGATAGGTTTGGGATTGGTTTAGTGTCTGGTTTGGTGGAAATCTTGGAGGGTTAAGCATTTGGTGGAGGGTTTCGAGTGTTATAGTCATGGAAGAGTTATTGGCTTGGACACAAGAGGATGCATGGTAGGGATTAGGAGTAGAAGGTCGTGAGTTCCTCCTACTTTCAACACAATCAACCCTTCCACTAAAAGTGGAAATTTCACCCCGCATTGCATCTATATCACTCTTCATTTTCCTCCTCAAAGCATCATTACTTTCCTCCACTTTTTGGGCAAAGGCCTCAAACCGAGCCATCAAAACTCCAATAGCATCATTTCCCAAGGGTTGGGAAGTAGTATCTCCGAATTCCATGGAAAATGTACCTAAAAGAACAAAAAACATCAAACAAAACAACCTACAAAATGAGCAAACAAGTTAGTTCAAAAGCCTCACTTCACTCACACTCAACCTCACCTCACACTTGGCCTCACAAGTGTTGGAGAATCAACAATACTTGGCAAGTTACTTGAGAGGTGAGAAGCTTTGGTACAGACTCGATCTTTGTTTGAAATGACTCAAATAAAGTGATGCACAGACTTGAACCAACAAAATACTATGACTTAAAAATGAGTAAAGCACACAAAAAATCGAAGACACGGATCAAAAAGGCCCAAGACTAATTATCAACCTAGTAGGTAGTTACTAGTTTGATAATTAGTGATAGAGTTTAACACAAAAGAAACTAGAATCAAGAATTAGAAACTACAAAATATCTAATTTTAGAGATGAATTTGGTTGATCACAAGTGATGATGTGGCACTACGTGGTTGGTTGTCACTTTTTTCGAATTTTCAATTTCCCAACCCCATGCTTTAGCCAAGTATCAAGTTTGTGAAGAGGAATTTTAAGATTTGAGGGGGTAAGTAAACAATTTGGAGCCCTTTCAAGCCTTTAAATGAAATTGAAATGAAATGGTCCCCCCCCTCAATTAATTACAAATGTACTTGATTTGTCCTTTGGTCCCCTTTTCTTTTGGATGGATTAGGAATATACTAGGGAATATTCTTGGACAAACAACAAGCACACTCTCTTTATTACCTTCTTTTGGATCAAAAAAATACTTTGAATATTCTTCTTCACTAAGATATGAAGATCATGGATGAACAAGATGAATATTCAAGTGTTGACCAAGTTTGACCAACAAGCAAATGAACTCCAAATCTGAATTTTCTTTTAGATCTAGGTTCCTTAGGCCAAGACAAACACAACCAACATAAAATCAGCCACAAAATTCCACAAACAAGATGATAAAAAACGAGATCCCACCTCAAAAGCTTCAAACAAGGCACAACAATGGTGGATCTAGCTCAAATTCAACCAAACTTTGCTCTAAAAGTATATCTAGACTCCCTAGGTACTAGAGAGCAAGGATCTAGTACAAGAAACCAACAAAACACAATAAAAACTTATAGATCCAACTTGGAAATTTCGGATCTACAACAAACAAATGACAACACACTTTTTTTTTTGTATTTTCGGATTTTTTGACTCTTTTTTGTTGAGATTTTCTAAATAAGAAACTAAAACCAAGATTTAGGGATGTTGAACAACCCTAACCAAGGCTTTGATACCAACTGATAGCCTAAATCTTTGAACTCATGAAATAAAGAGAAAAAACACAAAAACCAGCAAGCATATAAAGAGAAATCAACACACCAATAAGAAAAGAGATGAAGAAGAATACAAAAATGTAAAGATAGTAAAGAAGATGTATCAAATCTCCAATCACACCTCACAAATGGAAGTTCAACCCACTCTCTTAGGTGACCCAAAGGACTCACACTTCCTCAAGCACACCTTTCTTGCCAATTGACCCAATACAAGTGAAAAACCTATTTCATTGTATTTAAGGCCCTAATTTTGGATTTCAAGATACAACTAGAGAGTAAAATCTACAATTAAGAGTAATATTTAATGTCATAAAAAATCTAATGAAAAGAGAAGTAAAATGGTCTATTTATACTATTATATTCAAAGGACAAAAATGCCCTTAATGTGAGAGGGAATTGGGGCGCCTCTTGAGTGTCACTTTGGAGTGCAAAATGTCTTCAATGCCCGTAACTTGAGGCACCTCTTGAGTGTATAAGTTCCCCTCCTTCCTTCTCTTGACCAAGGATTCAAAATACTCCAAAAAGTTTTCAATTTCTTGCTAATTCTAAAGCCTTGACCTTAGATAATACCTTGTACTCTTGGTGCTCCTTGTTCTTGTATCAACATGTACTCAATAGGTATCATAGGCCAACTTATAAAAGTAGAAAATAAAGCATACAAAATACACATTATAAGTACATCGCCTGCAGGTAGAAAATGTTCCAAACGGTAGCCCACACTATCTCCACTAATAGTTTTACAATATTCACATACGCCACTCATAAACATAAAAAAGAAAGTATAAGTATATGGATATCACACATACAAGAAATAAATAAGTAATGTACATAGTCAATTCTCATATCAATGAAGATAATACGATACAAAAAGAGCACAAGGTAAGTAAAATGCGATGATAATGATGATAATGCACGAGGTCATCGCACAACCTCTTTATACAACTACCGAGTTGTGCTATCAGGAACCCATGGGGGTTCATCAAACCATATAAAATTCATATAAAATACCATAGCCATATCTCCTCTCGGGTACATACATGGGTGGAGGGTTTTAGAGATGTCATATTGTCTACCAAAAAAAGCCATTGTTTCTAGTATTTCCATGGTGGTACCAATGTTTCATTATTGTATATGATATGAGGATGTAATTCTCACAACCAACTAGAATGATAATTTCCATATCCAACCAATATACTAATCAAGTGGTCCAATAATTAACTTAATATTCCAACCATCATAAAAACCAACATAATCCATATGCCAATAGAGTAAATACACCAAAATATACCATTAATACCACATTAGTATTTTTCATCAAACAAGATATAACTAATTTCACATACACATGGCCAACAGTATAATATAAGACTCCACACGGTAACACATAAAAAATAATATCCCAAAACCACCAATTAGCAATTATATAGGCCCCCACATGGGCATGACACAATAATATAACCATTTTCATGATTGGTTTTCATACCCTTAACATGATTTTGTCCCAATATTAACTACCTAACCCATTCTGAAGAAAATTAAGCCATAACCTACCTTGAATGCCAAAAATTGGATTGATAGCCTTCTATGCGGAGCCTTTCCTCTCAGGAATGGACCCAGACACTACTAGAAATGAGTGATAGGGGAATGATTAGATAGTAGTGGTGTAATAACCATTACCATAAATAATTTATGTTGATGGTTTTAATCATCGCATATTATTGTCTACTTTATTAGGACAAAATTTAAATATAACCATCGCGTAATCATAAAACTGTTACAATAGAGTAATATATAGAACGATTGTACAAACCATCGCTATAGACTATTTATATCCAAGGTTATTTTATGATGAAAAATAATATTTCCCAGGAATTTTCCCTCACACATTTTATTTATCCAATAGTTTTATTAAATTTATTAAAAAAAACTAAAATATTTGAAAATTGGTCTTAGGGTTTCAACAGGCCTCATTTCTCATTCTTCTTCTTTGATACTCATTAGTGACCGCAACTGACCTTCATTCTTCTTCTTCAATACTTATCAGAGACAATTGTTCAAGTTAGAAAATAGTTTACTTGAGAAAATCGTTCAAGTGAGCTTCAGTATTTTCTATTCAATTTGGTTTGAATCATTCAAGGAATCAGGATTCTCTCAGGTTTAACTTGGCTACAATGTATCTGAATAGTCTTCTTTGTTCATTTGGGTCTTCTTATCTTGTCTTCTTCTCTAATTTTTCTTCTTCAGCGAAATGTCTTCTTCTCAAGTATGTCTTTTTTATGTTTATGGGTTTACTAGTTAAGTTTATGGGTTTGCATATAAGAATTAATGATTTGATTGTCCGTAATTTTCCTTGAATATGCTTTTTTTCATAATTGAAAATTTCTTAAGTGGGTTTTGTTCTCTGAATTTGTTTGGTTGCATTTTCCCCTTTCTGCCGATGAAAGTACTATTTTAAGGTAAAAATTCCCTTTTCTGCTGGTGAATCTTTTGCTATTGTTACCATTAGTAGATTTAATATGAAAATTCCATGAGTAGATTTAATTTTTGTGTACATGTATTGTTTATTAGTAGTTTTGGTTAGATCTGGAAAATGGTACCATTAATTAAAGTAAAACAACTTGAAAGAAAAAGTAGGTAAAGAATGAAAAAGAATTTGAAATCTATTAAAATGCCTAACTGTGACACCTCGAATCTGGTACCCGGACCACACTACGGTGCTCATGACCCCGAAGGACCACAAGCTAACCCATGACTGATATCTGTACCTGAACACTGCATAATATACTATATGAATATAGAAATAAAAATTGCAAGTCCTTAAAGTTCAAAACTATAACATAACTGATAAAAATATAACATCTAGATGGGATATGAAATACCTAAAACAACTAAAATAACTGTCAAAACATGATAGTCTGAAAAACGTCTAACTGACTGAACTGTCTGAATAAGGAGTTGATGGGACATATCCCTAACTAACTCCAACTAATAAATTAATTAATGAGATAATAAAGTAATGGTCATTTCCTCGAAGGATGAGCTCTCACTGCTAACTCTGACTGCTGAGACTGGAATACTACTGATGCTCTGGAGCTCGTGCTTCTGAACCTATGGTATAAAACACCATAGCACAAATGCGTCAGTATGTTTGAATATACTGGTATGCATGTGAGTTAGGCTGAATGCAAAGTATTCACATATATGAACTATACTAACTGACTGGGTAACATGAACGTGAGAATGCATGCATAAATACATAATAACTATAACTGAGTTTATGACAACATGATTACTGAACCTGACAACTGATAACATGAGATACTGATAACTGTATAACTGAAATAATTGATACTAAGCGACTGTATCTGACAGTGTATATTCTGATGGAACAAGCTGAGGTCCGTACTATTTTGAGTTGACTATATCTGACAGTCCGGAATTCTATAAAACTATCTGAGTTCTATTACTAAGTGTTGCTATTTCAACCTATGTTATCTACATAGTTCTAGAATGCAAGGATGACTGCTAAGAATCACACCCTCATCTGACAGTGTGTGTTCCCATCCTTGGGTTCACTCGGTGCTAATCCTTAATCCCATCTTAATAGACACTGAACTGAACTGAACTGAACTAAATTAACTGAGTTTCATTGACTGACTAAATAGTACTGAGATTACTGTATTACTGAGCTTTCCTAAGTCACATGACTGACTGAGTTCTATGAATCGTGGCTTGATTGAGGATATCGTGAAATCATGACACTAACTCTAGGCACACAACCATATTTTTTGGGTACAAGTACCCCCAGGACTCAATGGAAAAAAACAGACAAAAGCATGACTTTCTTGAATACATGACCAATATCACAATCCTTAATTCATTTATTAAGTCATTTCGTCAAATATTTGACATGCATAAACTTGTACATAAATAGGGATTTCATATTATAATACTAGTATGGCACTTTTCTTTCACATTAGCATTTAGTCAAACATATGGGGAGCATGCTTCGGTTATACAATCATCAACACATCTAATAATCATGGATACATCAATCAAATTGTAATTTGTAAGGGGTTTATCATGATTTTTATGCAAATCTTCATATACTAGGGTCAACCATTGAAATATGTAATTTAAAACATGAATCAAAACCCCCACAACATCATGAACATGAATTTCAATTTAATTTAAATGATGAACATTCATCAATACACAAATCTTGAATTTTTAAAAGAGATTCTTGAGCTTCATGGGTGAAAGAGACCCATGAAACCACACATGAGATACCTTGATTGTGAGTTTCTTAAAGTTCTAGTACTTGAAGAACTTGAATTTCTTTATTTCTTGAAGAAGGATTTGGATCTTGTTCTTGGGGATTATCTTTGAGAGAAAACCCTAATTTGATGTTGTGAATGAATAATAACCTTATGAGCCTTGGTATGATATAATTATGGGTTAAAATGGGTGGAAAAAGACCCAAATACCCTTTAAAAATGACTTAAAATTTGTTGAACAGGACCTAAGATGGGTCGTGCGATGGTCTATCGCTAGCTCGATGGTTCGTCGTTTTGACCATCGTATGTGGACCAAAAAAACAATTACTGCCTTATAGCAATAGCTTGGGCGATGGTCCATCGCAAGTTTGACGGTCCGTCAACCTGTCCGTCGCATCTTATCCAGAAGGTTGACTCACTTCATTGGCTGCGACGGTCTAGGCAATGGTTCGTCGCTAGATCAACGGTCCATCAACCTGGCCGTCGGACCTGGGTGATTCTGACAGCTCGAAGTAAAACGTCCATAACTTTTTACTCCGATACTGGATTTGGATGAAATCGGTATAATTGGAAAGCTAATTCAATTTCCCACATGATAAAAAGTGAACATATTAAAAATTCCACATATACCAAAATGGATTCATATTTCAAAGTAAGTTTCTAACATTCTTGGGATAATTTCAAGCTAGGTAAAAGTACGGGGTATTACAATATCTTCTCCTTGAGGACATTCATCCTCGAATGAGACTAAGTGAGATGGGAGAATACAAACTAACGTACATACTGAATATGAACAATTGGAACATGATCTCATGACTGACATGACTGATAACATAATATATCATACTAATCATGTATATTTGACGTATGTATAACAGTTTCATAAATGTATAACTGAGTGTTCTGA
The DNA here is from genome assembly GCA_030864215.1 of Capsicum pubescens. Lineage (NCBI taxonomy): Eukaryota > Viridiplantae > Streptophyta > Magnoliopsida > Solanales > Solanaceae > Capsicum > Capsicum pubescens. The sequence continues at coordinate 42,343,564 of CM061539.1, read as the reverse complement.
TGAACTAAGGTTCTCACAATGAGAATGCATATCTGATGCATGATTATATAACTGAACTAGAGCATGAATGCATGACTGAATATGTAATGGTATTTAATACCATGTTTGTGATAGAATTCTGAACATGAAATGGATACCAAGCTTGTAATTGAAACCTGAACATGGACTGAAAAGCTTAAGGAGAACTGTTACCTTGAGCTAGATCTGAGTTGGCGGAGAAGAGGTGAGGATAATTGGTACACATGTCTGATTCTGCTTCCTAAGTAGCTTCCTCAACAGACTGATTTCGCCAAAGAACTTTGACTAGAGGGACTTTTTTATTCCTCAGTCTACGAACCTGATAGTCTAGGATTTCAACTGGAATCTTTTCATAAGAGAGGTTGTTCTAAACATCTATGCTCTGAATAGGGACTATGATTGTTGGGTAACCTATGCACTTCTTGAGAAAAGATACATGGAAGATTGGATGAACTGAGGCTAGATCTGAAGGCAACTCAAGCTCATAAGCTACCTTGCCAAATCAACTGAGAATCTTGAAAGAACTGATATATTGAGGACTGGGCTTTCCCTTCTTACCGAACTGCTTCACTCCCTTCATGGGAGAGATCTTGAGATAAACATAATCACCAATCTTGAACTCAAGATCCTTTCTACGCATATATCCTTAAGACTTCTATCGGCTCTGAGCAGCCTAGAGTCTTTCTCTGATCAACTGGACTTTTTCTAAGGCATCGAATACTAAGTCAGGCACTATGACCGAGGCCTCACTAACTTCAAACCAACCGATTGGAGATCTGTACCTCCTACCATAGAGAGCTTCAAATTGAGCCATTCAAATACTGGAATGATAGTTTTTGTTGTATGCAAACTCAATCAAAGGCAAGTGGTCATCCCAACTACCCTTGAAATCTATTGCACACAACCTTAACATATCTTTTAAAGTATGAATAGTCCTTTCTGCTTGACAATCTATCTGAGGACGGAAGGTTTTACTGAGATAAACTTGGGTACCAAGACCCTTTTGGAACGCTTTCCAAAAATGAAAGGTGAACTAGGTACCCCTGTTTGAGATAATAGATAACGAAACACCGTGCAATCTGACCAACTCTCTGATGTAGAGTTGGCGTAATCCTCAGCTAAATAAGAGGTATGGACTGGAAGGAAATGAGCTGATTTGGTCATCCTATCTACAACGACCCAAACTTAATCATGCTGATGATGAGTACGAGAAAAAGCCATCATGAAGTCCATGTTCACTTTTTTCCACTTCTTTGTAGGAATACTGAACTCTTTTATGGACCCACTAGGATTCCGATGCTCTATCTTAACCTACTGACTTGTAGAGCACTTATCCACAAACTTTTCAATATCTCTCTTCATCCTAAGCCATCAATAGATTTCTCGCAAGTCACGGTACATCTTTATAGCCCCTGGATGAATAGAGTAGCACGCACCATGCGCTTCTATAAGAATTTGCTGCCTTAAGTTGTCTACACTGGGATCAAACAGATGACCCTGACAATGCAATACACCATATCACCTTTGGGAGAAAACCTCTACTTTCTGATACTTGACTGACTCTTTCAACTTGACTAGAATGGGATATCTATCATGCTTTTCTTTTACCTCAAAAACTAGAGGTGATTCTGAACTACTCTGAACCCATATATCACCCTTCTCTGAATTGACTAAGCAAATGCCTAGTCTGGAAAAATGATGGATTTCCTGAGCTAGCTTCTTCTTACTGTCCTCAACATGAGAAACACTACCCATAGACAGTCTACTGAGAGCATCATCTATGACGTTGGCCTTACCTGGATGATAAAGGACACTCATGTCATAATCTTTCAAGAGCTCTAACCACCTTCCCTGACAAAGATTGAGATCTTTTTTAGAAAAGACATACTGAAGGCTCTTATGATCTGTGAACATATCTACATGAACTCCATATAGATAATGCCTCCAAATCTTCAAGACAAAAACTACGGCTGCTAACTCAAGTTCATGAGTAGGATACTTCTTCTCATGGGGTTTAAGTTATCTGGAGGCATAGGTGATGACCTTACCATACTTCATGAGGACACAACCCAAACCTACTCAAGATGCATCACAATACACCATGAAACCATCTGGACTATCTAGAAGAGCTAAAACTGGAGTTGAGGTGAGACGATTTTTCAACTCCTGAAAATGCTTCTCATAAGGATCTGACCACTGAAACTTGAATTTTTTCTGAGTCAATCTGACATAGGGGATGCAATAGAATAAAATCCCTCAACAAACCACCTATAATAGCCAGCCAAACCTAAGAAACTCCTGATATCTGATGGAGAAACAGGACTGGGACAGTTTCTTACCGCTTCGGTCTTTTGAGGATCTACTTTAATGCCATCACTAGAAATGATATGGCCCAGGAATGATACTGACCTTCGCCAAAACTAGGACTTACTGAATTTGGTGAATAGATGATGATCTTTGAGAGTCTGAAGTACTATTCTGAGATGGTCTGTATGATCATGCTCACTACGGGAATAGACCAAAATGTCATCTATGAATACTATGATGAATATGTCCAAGTACAGCCTGAACACACAATTCATCAAGTCTATGAAAGCTATTGGGGAGTTGGTAAGACCAAAGTACATAACTAAGAATTCAAAGTGACCATACTGAGTACAAAAAGCTATTTTTGGAATGTCAAATTCTCTGACTCTAAGCGGATGATAGCCTGATCTGAGGTCTATCTTAGAGAAATAACTGGCACCCTGAAGTTGGTCAAACAAGTCTTCGATTTTGGAAAGAGGATACTTGTTCTTGACCTAGACTTTATTGAGTTGTTGGTAATCAATAAACATTTTAAGAGAACTATCTTTCTTGCGCACGAATAAAATTGGTACACCCCACGGGGAAACACTGGGCCTAATGAACCCCTTACCTAAGAGATCCTTCAACTGCTCTTTCAATTCTCTGAGTTCTTCTGGTGCCATTTGGTATAGAAGAATAAAGATAGGTTGAGTATCTGGAAGAAGATCAATACCAAAGTCTATTTCCCTTTTGGGAGGAATTCCTAGAAGATCATCGAGAAAGATATCTGAATATTTATTCACTACAAGGATTAATTCGAGATTGGAATTTTCAAAACTAGTGTTCTTAACTCGAACAAGATAATAGAGACATCCTTTAGGTATCATTTTCCCTGTCTGAAGGTAGGAAAAACAAGCTGACCTCTGAACGCTGAAGTACTACCCTTCCACTCTAGCATATGTTAATTCGGAAACTGGAATTGGACTATTCTATTTCTATAGTTGACTGTGGCATAGCAGGAATGAAGCCAATCCATGTCGAGAATGAGATCAAAATCATTCATCTCTAATTTGAATAAATCTGTTGAGGTGACTTTCTGAAATATCATTACCGGACAGTTCTTTTATACCCATCGGAATATGATAGTTTTACCCACCAGGGTAGATACTAAAAAGGGCTCTACTAGAATTTCAAGACTGACTCTAAAATCAACTATTATATAGGGAGTAACAAAATACAAAGAATCTCCTGATCTAGCAAAGCGTAAACATACACATGAAAGATCTATAACGTACTAGTAACCATATCAGGAGAATTTTCCTAATCTTACTAGGACTGGAGAGAATAAAGTCGAGTTAGGTGTTTCCCACTAGTAGTGCTGGAGGTGACACCCTACTGGTTTGGGCGACCGAACTGAGTTGGGGAACGGTTCTGATGACCCTGATAACCTGACTGGGGACAATCTCTAATTCTATCGCCTAGCTTTCTATATCTGAAATAGACATCACTACCAGTTCTGCAAGCACCCTTGAAGTTCTTACCACAAGTCTGACAAAGGGGATTAGTTCGGGCATTACTGACACTGCCCTGATACTTAAGGCCTGGCGACCTATCTTTATTACCATCCTCGAACTTAGGAGCTGCAGCACCGGCTAAAGAAGGAGTTGGAATTGATGACCTAGGACGAAACTGAGAACGGTTTCCTCCTTCTGATTTGGGCTGAGCAAAGTTAAAACTACTTGTCCTTATTGTCTTATTCTACTTCTCTCTCATCTTAATCTTCTTCTCTTCTATCTATTGAGCATGAGTCATAATACTGGCTAAAGTCAATTACTATTAAATATCGTACACCTACACTCGTTGACTACACTATTATTCACCCTAGAAAAAAACTTACTCATCTTGGCCCTACTGTCTGCAACCACATGAGGTACATATCTGGCTAATTGAATAAAATTAAGAGAATACTCTTTCACTGTTATGTTTCCCTTCCTGAGGTTGATGAATTCTAACACCTTAGCTTATCTCAGCTCTAGGGGAAAAACCTCTCTAAGAATGCGGTGAAAAATTTCTCCCACCCTATGGGTCCTGCATCAACTGACCTTTCTAACTTCCACTACTTGTACCAAGTGTGAGAAATATCCTGCAACTGATATGCAGCCAGCTAAGCACTCTTAATAGCTGACACCCCCATAACGCCAGGAACCTTCTGAACCTGATTGATAAATTCCTGAGGGTCCTCACCTGACTTAGACCCGAGAAAGGATGGAGGATTCATTTGGGAGAAGTCTTGAATCCTGGATGTAGCTAAATTGGCCACTGGGTTGGTCAGAATGATAGCTAGTCATTCATTCTGAGCAACAACTGATTGAGCGAGAGTAGTGAATGCAGCTCTGAACTCTGCATGAGAGACATGTTCGCCTAAAGGTTCTTTGGGCTGAGGGGATGACTGATTCCCATTTTTTCTTTTAGGAGGCATGTTCTGTAGAAGAAAAGGAGAAACGGATTAGACCATACTGAGAGATTAACTGGAGATTATGCTCACTGGTATGACATGAATACTGAAAGAAGGGAAACTGTTCCTAAAACATCTTATAGCCTCCTGTACATAAATGTGGCATGCAACACACCCATGCACAAGACTCTACTAGATGCGGCTTTTAGTATTCTTAGGATACTATTGAACCTTATCCTCTGATACCAAGTTTGTAATGCCCCAAATCTGGTACCCAGAATGCTTCACGGTGCTCATGACCCCGAAAGACCAAAAGCTAACCCATGACTGATATCTGTACCTGAATACTGCATAATATACTGTATGAATGTGGAAATAAAGGCTGAAAGGCCATAAGGTTAAAAAATGTAGCATAACTAATAAAAATATAACATATGGATGGGGTATGAAATACCCAAAACTACTTAAATAACTATCTGAACATGATAGCCTAAAAAGCCTCTAACTGACTTAACTATCTAAAAAAGGAGCTGATGGGACATATCCCCAACTAACTCTAACTAATAAATTAATAAATGAGATAATAAAGTAATGGTCATGTCTTTAAAAGATGAGATCTCACTGCTAACTCTAACTGCTGAGACTGGAATGCTACTGATGCTCTGAAGCTCATACTTTTTAAACCTATCGTATAAAATACCATAGCACAAATGCATTAGTATGTTTGAATGTACTGGTATGCATGTGAAGTAGTCTGAATGCAAAAGGTTCACATGCATGAACTATTCTAACTGACTGGGTAACATGAACGTGAGAATGCATGCATGAATACATAATAACTATAACTGAGTTCGTGACAACATGATTACTGAACCTGAGTACTGATAACATGAGATACTGATAACTGTACAACTGAACTAACTGATACTGAGCGACTGTATCTGATAGTCTAGATTCTGATGGAACTAGCTGAGTTCTGTACTGTTCTGAGTTGACAGTATCTGATAGTCCTAATTCTGTAGAACTATCTGAGTTTTATTACCGAGACTAAATGACTGTATCTGACAGTCCTAATTCTGTAACTAAAACTGTGGGAAGTAGTTATCTAACTGACATGCCCCTAATACGCCATTATGGCTGAGTTGGGATCCAATCCGTAACCCTAATTGGAAGGGTGTCAATACCGCACCACCGGTAAGGATATGCTATGAGTGAGCCTCATTTGATAGTGTCCCAATAAGAGAATGGTGGGTCCTTCATCTGACAATGCTTATCCACCTTATTAACCCTCATCTGATGGTGTTGATATCTCACTCTATGCTGGCTACATAGTTCTGGAACGTAAGAATGACTTCTAAGAATCACACCCTTATCTGATAGCGTGTGTTCCCATCCTTGGGTTCACTCGGTGCTAATCCTTACTCTCATCTGAATAAATACTGAACATGGATTACTGAACTGAACTGTATTGAATTAACTGAGTTCCGTTAACTGACGGAATATACTGAGATTACTGTATTACTGAGCTTTCCTAAGTCACATGACTGACTGAGTTCTATGGATCGTGGCTTGATTGAGGATATCGTGAAATCATGACACTAACTCTAGGCACACAACTATATTTTTTGGGTACAAGTACCCCAGGACTCGATGGAAAGAAACTTACAAAAGCATGACTTTCTTGAATACATGACCAACATCACAATCCTTAATTCATTTATTAAGACATTTCATCAAACATTTGACATGCATAAACTTGTACATAAATAGGGATTTCATATTATCATACTAGTATGGCACTTTTATTTCACATAGGCATTTAGTCAAACATATGGGGAGCATGCTTTGGTTATACAATCATCAACATATCTAATAATCATGGATACATCAATCAACTTATAATTTGAAAGGGGGTTTATCATGATTTTTATGCAAATCTTGATATACTAGGGTCAACCATTGAAATACGTAATTTAAAACATGAATCAAAACCCTACAACATAATGAACACAAATTTCAATTCAATTTAAATCATGAACATTCATCAATACATAAATCATGGATTTTTAAAAGAGATTCTTGAGCTTCATGGGTGAAAGTGACCTATGTATCAACACATAACATACCTTGATTCTAAGTTTCTTGAAGTTCTTGCACTTGAAGAACTTGAATTTCTTTATTTCTTTAAGAAAGATTTGGATCATGTTCTTGGGGATTATCTTTGAGAGAAACCCCTAATTTGATGTTGTGAATGAATAATGAACTTATGAGCCTTGGTCTACTATAATTAGGGGTTAAAACGGGTGGAAAAAGACCCAAATACCCTTTAAAAATGACTTAAAATTCATTGAACGGGACCTATGATGGCTCGTGCGATGGTCTGTCGCTGGCTCGATGGTCCGTCGTTTCAACCATCGTACGTGGACCAAAAAAAGAATCACTGCCTTATAGCGACGGTTTAGGCGATGGTCCATCGCAAGTTAGACGGTCTATCAATCTGTCCATTGCACCTTATCCCAAAGGTTGACTCACTGCCTTGGCTATGATGGTCTGTCTCTAGATCGACGGTCCGTCAACCTGGCTGTCGCACCTGGGCGATTCTGACAACTCTGAGTAAAACATCCATAACTTCTTACTCCGATACCGGATTTGGACGAAATTTGTATCGTTGGAAAGATAATTCAATTTTATGCATGATAAAAAGTGAAAATATTAAAAATTCCATTTGTACAAAAATGGATTCATATTTCAAAGTAAGTTTCTGACATTCTTGGGATGATTTCAAGTTAGGTAGAAGTATGGGGTATTACACTAACATTATAGGACAACAACATATAAATGCATAAAGGTACTATTTTTTTGGTTTACAGAGCATGTCTTAATAAATTGTTATTGGTACAATTTCTCTTTTTGTTTGATATCACACAAACTAGGCTATAATATTATGTATTCTTTAGTTGCTCATATGAATAAGTGATGTTTTATGTGTATTGAATATTTTTCATGTTGAATATATGTAGTTAAGATTATTGACTTTTGTATTTACATATGACCAATTATTAGAAAAAATTAGAGTTGCCATAAAAATTAGAGTAGTTGTAGTGATTATTTAATCATGGATGGAATGTCATTATGCTGAAAATAGTTCCTCTTATGAAAATAGAACTTGGATTTTTTAATTCTTCTTATGAAAATAGTTTTACTATTTTATTGTATGTGTTTTATTTTCTGCACATTCTTAGAACTTAGAAGGGTTCCTGTGGAATTTTATGGAATTAATATAAAGCTTACCTTTGGTTTATATTCTCTCTACTTATTATGTGGCCACTCCTTGAAATGGATCACTTCATTCCTCTAGAGTCAGTACTTAGTATAATTTTCATGGCATCATAACATATTATTGATAGCTTAATAAACTCTCATTTCAATCAACACTTGCCTTTATAAAGTCCACTCTTCCACATATAAGTTCTAAGGTAATCTAGTAGCCTCCCAATTATTCAATCACTCTATTCAAGGTCAATGATTTATTACCTCTCCTATATCAGGCTAAAAAAACTGGAGGGGTGGTTATTCTCTTGTAACTGCAGGAATGCCAAAGAATTGGTAATTTGCATGAGGTTGGTTTCCACTTGTTGACTCTTGTAAACCACAATATATATAGCATACTGCAAGAGTAGGCCTGTTGAAGTGTCTGTATGTTAATTTTGACGTGTTGAGTTGTTAACTTGTGCTTAAATTATATAATAAAGTTAAATGTAAAAGGGGAAACTCTCAGTTGTCCTATATATGAGCTTCAATTTGATCTAACGGAAAGTGTTTGTAAAGTGTATGATTATTGTAGCTCATTTCTGTATGTGATTATGCTAACAGAAAGTGTATGATTGATGTTTACATAATATGATTGATAACGCTCAAACTACACCTCTCAACGAGAGTGTAAGTGATCGTTATCAATATAAAACCTAACTAGGTTGGGGTCGAATCCCACAAGGAATATGATGTGAACTCAAGTTGTTTGCGATTTAATCCACTAATAGTTTAATGTCTCCTAAAATGGGGGGTTTAGGTTTAACAAGTATTTGTTTGTCACTTTAATTTCAATATTTGTAATCAAGAGTTTATGAAATAACCAGAATTATGTTCACTAGGGCTTCTGATACATGACAGATGCTAAAAGTGGTTTGAGATTCTCACAGTGGGTAGGACAACAAGTTATCTTTATCGATGTTATGCTTAAATGTCTCTCGACCTACTTATAAATTTAATTTCCTAATCCTCTCGGACTTAGGGAATTTCTATTCACTGCCCCGATTTTACCTCAGGTTAACCAACCTTGTTACAGCGCTGATTATTAAACAAAGTATTTCGGAGTCCTTGTTGATAATTCACTTCCTACTATATTTGATTGCTTTCTCAAGAAAATCATGTAACCAACAGACGTTAATTAAAGCTTCAGAATTATCAAGAAATCCTACCACCTTTCGAATTTTGAACACTTAGCACCTTATCAAGACCTAACCCTAGATCCCATAACTCAAGTTAATGGAATTTATCCACTCATGATGAAACGAACGAAACACATAATTGAATTCATGATTTGAAAGATAAACTTACAGAGATGAATAATAACTAGTTAATCACAGATTAGATCACAAAGAAAATCCCAAAATACTGATAATAATCTCTTCAAAGTATTTTCTTTTTCAACAAAAAAGTAGAGAGACAAAAATATCAAAATATGCTATCTCAAAACTCAATGTGTCGACTCTCTACGGAATTCTCTCTAGAAAACCCTAAAACAAAGTTTTAAATAGTTCACCCTAAATAAGGAAACAAAATCAAGGTTACAGTTTTTTCTCAGAATAGACGACAACTATTGGTGACGCCTTATCAAGATCCTGAAGACTTATCAAGAATGTCGTCAGGTCTTCTTTAAATCTGCACTAGTCCTGTCTTAGGTTGACGAAAAATTCTGATGGCTTATCAGGATGGTGACGACTTATCACAAATGTCGTCACACTTTTGCTTTAATTCTCATGTCCTGCCTAAGTCTAACGACATTCCTGATGACTTATCACCATTATGATGGCCTATCATAAAATGTCGTCAATTCTACCAGCTGGAACTCATTCCCTATTTAAGGCTGACGATATCCTTGATAGCCTATCACCGGGCTGACAGCCTATCATGAATGTCGTCAGCTGCACTTTTCTTTTAATTGCTTCAAATTTTAGCCTTTTTGCTTCCATTATTGTTGGTTTCCCTGCATCTCAACCTTTACTACAAAATCAAAGTAAAACTAATAAAAAACAACTAAATTTACTCAACACCTTGCAATTATTTAGAGTTAAAATCCTCAAATATGTTAGCATAAGCTCACACATCAACACCCTCAACTTAAAACAATTGCTTGTCCTCAAGCAACCAAAACATAACTAAGAGAATACAAAGTACAATTTTGCAGTCAATTATTCATTTAAGATCAAAACATAGTTACCACCTCCAAGGTCAATAAAATTAAAACCAACTGTGTATACCACTGAAAACCAATAATGTAACACAAAGGACTCAAGCTATGGCATCAATCTTAGCAAAAATAACCATGCATGTACCAATTTTACACTCCTAAACAAGCAAGTAACTAGCAACAATACCAGTGTGCCCTCACAGCAAAGAAATCCTCCTCTACTTATATCAGACCAAAGATGTAAACATGGGGATAGTCAAAAGACTCTCACTCTCAAAACAAAGTTCCAATCAATGTATGCCAAGTACCCTAAGTTTGCCCTTATTTTCGTTACCACGATCTTCAGATAGGCCATCTTGGATCACTATAGGACTTCTCTTAGGCTTGTAATATAGGCTATGGGCTAGTATGATATTCAAGGACATTTAGAGTTACTATGCCTCCTTGACACTACACTAATCTCTTGGGGCTCACTTATTAACCTTATTCTCTTTTTCTCTTTTCTTGATCACACATATTCAAGTTGGGTGTTTTTTTTGTTTCTTTTCTCATGCTTTTTCTACAGTACCTAACTTTTATTCTTTTTTTTATTCTACCCTTCTTCATACTCATTTTACACTACGCACCCCTATGATAGCCACCCTCAAGTTAGGCTATTTGCCTAGGTCAAGGTACACAGGGTCCAAGGAGGACCAGGGCCAAAACAAGTTCATTATGGTATAAATGGGAAGGTGAAAGGTGTCATAAGAAAAAATGGGATATTTCAGCTAAAAATGGGGATCAAGGGATATTAAGCACATAGGGAAAGCTATTTAGGCTAAAAGTGGGTTAACATAAAAAACGGCCTATGATCCTTTCCTAGCCCCTACCTTTCGACCATGGTAAGACTAACCGGGCAAGTTCTGGCTTCAGCACACAGAGGGAACTAATTAATTGCTCACACACATATGGCACACAAGTATATTGCAGGCTACTACTTATTTCGTTCATGCAATTGTTCAACAGTGATTATCAAGAAACTAGAAGTAATGTCATAACAAGATTCACAATGGTCACAAGTAAATACAATTCACACAGTTATGCAACAAAACATTGGAGAGATGTTCAAAAATCAATCAAAAACATGTCAACTACTTTCTGTACTTGTATTTCTCCTAGTCACTACAACATATGTTACAACAACATCATACCCTACACCCTCAACTTAGACTCAAAACAAAACTAAAGTAAGGGTTAGAGTATATCTAGAATGGATCAATCCTAGGGTTCATGGGTTGCCTCCCATGCAGCACCTGATTTAACATCGCGGCACGACTCGGTTATCTTGACTACTCAGACTTCGCCAAGACAACCTGTTGATACCCCCTTTTACCATCATCATAGAATACATCAATAATTGAGAAAACACACATCTTTTTTTGCTGAGTCAAGGATGAGTGTATTTTGAAGCATGCTTCTTTGTCATTGAACTTAAACTTTAGCTAGTACAAATCCATGTCTACAAGCACTCTCCCAGTTGCAAGTAATAACCTACCCAAGATAATGGGCACTTGAAAATCCACCTCGCAATCTAGGACTACAAAATCAGCAAGCAGAATAAAATCGGCTATCTTTACCAAAACATCATGTAATATGCCCACAAACTGCTTCACAGACCTATTTGCCATCACCAACCATATATTTGTTGGGGTAAGATTCCCCATACCAAATTTCTTGTACACAGCAAGTGGCATTAGGTTAATACTGGATCCCAGATCGCATAGAGCTTTTGTGAATTTTAGGGAACCAATAGTACACAAAATCATAAACGCTTCCGGATCTGTCTTTTTATGCACTAAAGACCTTGTAGAGATAGCGCCATAATGAATAAAATTGTCTTGTGTCTCATGGATAACCTTCCATTTCTTGGTCACAAGGTATTTCATGAACTTCGTGTATCCTGACATTTTCTCAAATGCCTCAACTAAAGGCACATTTATTGTCAATTGCTTGAGCATTGCCATGAATTTGCTGAATTTTGCACTATCAGCCTTCTTCTTCAGTTATTGCAGAAAGGGAGGTGGTGGTCTTGGGATAGTTTTCAACACCACTTCCTCTTCCTTCTCTTTTTCCTTCTTCGAAGCATCAATAGAACTATCCAGCTTCTCAAACTCCACTTGAAATTTTTTTTCCGATTCATCAACAACTACCTCACCATCTATAGATTTTCCCATGGAAGGGCCAGGTAAGATCTTACCATTCCTAATGGTAATCGCCATATATGAGACATCATTCTATGGATTCTAAATCGTATTTCTTGGTAACGTTCCACTTTTTCAACTGCTGAATTCAATGGCAAGTTGGCCCATCTGCTGCTCTAACTGTTTGATTGCAGTGGAGTGTGAGTACATAAACTAACTGATGTATGTCAGATAGGTATTTATGGTGGTTACACCAGAGTTGGTAGCCTCAACTCCCTTTAAAAATTTCTCCATCATGTCCTCCATGGATATCTTTCCATAGCTAGTTACAGCAGCGTCCCGATTTCCAGGAGGAACATTTAAACCACTCCTATCATTATTACTCCTCCAATTTCCTTGCTCCCTGTCTTTTTAACCAGTCTTTTCATAAATGTTCCAACCTTGATTTCCTTGTCTATTGCCTTAAAAAAACCTTGATTATTAATATAATTTGCCTCTTCTTTAGGTTCCACAACAACTCGGTCTTGAGATGTTACATCCTTCACTTTCGCAGTCTTCCCCGATAATAAGTGCTTGGTGAGAAAGTCCATCCGAGTCTTTAGATGGGCAATGTATTGATCCCGCTCCTCATCTTTCCTACGTTGTTCAGTAGACATACCAACAGAAACAGTGAGGCTTGCTACCACAGACTCCCTAGTATGCCAAACCCGACTCTATTTGGTCATCCTATTTAGCATGTCTGAGGCATCTTGAAATGGCAGATCAACAAATGAACCACTGGCAGCATTATCTACAATCAACTTTTTTACAGAGTTGAGGGCCCTGTACAAAGTCTCCATCAAGTGTAGGTCCATCATATTATGGTTCAGACACTGTGTCAGCTTCTTCTTGAATCTCTCCCAAGTCTCATGCAAAGCTTTAGTAGGGAGTTGTCTAAAGTTTCCGATCTCGTCCCTCAACTATAACCTCCTGGAGGGTGGAAAAAACCATTCTAGGAATGCTTCTTTCAATTGCCTCCAGTGGGTGATGGAATCAGGCGTAAGCTCATTCAGCCACAAAGTTGCCCCCCAAGATAGAGACAACGGGAATAACCTCAACCGAATAGAAATTTATCTCACTCCTGGGTTATCAAAAGATTTGTAAATATTGACAAAATTCACCAGATGTAGGTTCGGATCATCCCCAGGAAGTCCACCAAACAACCCCTTTAGGTTAAGGAGTTGGATCATAGTACTCGTAATGTTGAAATTGGCTCCAGGTGCCAACGGTGGAGGAATGATTGCACCCGTTGCACCTGCCCTATCCATGCCATCATCGTTATCATTTAGAACATACTATACCAACTGGTACTCTTGTCTTCTTTGGAACGGACGGTTCCGGTTAACATTAATGGCACTTGTGTAGCTATCTGCTCTGTACGCCTTGGGATACCAGGGTTCAATAACTCCTCATCCCCTAAATCTTCATCCTCAGGGTTTGGATGTCGTGCTTGTTGCCTAATATTTTGCATATTTACCTGAGCTCTAGCTAAGGCTGCCAGTCTATCAGCCTCTTACTGTTCTGCCATTCTTCAAATTCGTTGCGGTTTTGGATTGAGTGGTAATAATGATTCTCCAAAAATTCTAGTTCTTGGCATACAATAGATAAATCCTACAATAAAACAAAAACACCAAATAAACGTAAATCTAGGAAACTTAACTAACAGTCAATTATTGCACACAAATTTTTAGTTTACAACCGTATTCCCCGACAACGATGCCATTTTGGATAACCCTCAAACTACACCTCTCAACGAGAGTGTAAGCGATTGTCGTCAATATAAAACTCAACCAGGTATGGGTCAAATACCACAGGGAATATGTTGTGAACTCAAGTTGTTTGCGATTTAATCCACTGATAGTTTAATGTCTCCTAAAATGGGGGTTTTAGGTTTAACAAGTATTTGTTTGTCACTTTAATTTCAGTATTTGTAATCAAGAGCTTATAAAATAACCAAAATTATGTTCACTAGGGCTTTCGGTACATGACAGATGCTAAAAGTTGTTCAAGATTCTCATTGTGGGTAGGACAACAAGCTATCTTTATCGGTGTTATGCTTAAATATCTCTCGACCTACTTATGCGTTTAATTTCCTAATCCTCTCGGACTTAGGGAAATTCGATTCACTGCCCAGATTTTACCTCAGGTTAACCAACCTTGTTACAACACTGATTATTAAACGAATTATTTTCGAGTCCCTGTTGATAATTCACTTCCTACTATATTTGATTTCTTTCTCAAGCAAATCAAAATGGTATGTCTCCTATTTGCAACCAACAGACGTTAATTAAAGCTTCAGAATTATCAAGAAATTCTACCACCTTTTGAATTTTGAACACTTAGCACCTTATCAAGACCTAACACTAGATCCCATAACTCAGGTTAATAGAATTTAGCCACTCATGATGATACGGTTGGGGCAGCCTCCACAGGTACACGGCCTTTCACACGAAGCCAAGCTCGGGAATTACAAAAACTCCAAGCTTTGTTCATGCAAATGGCCGTGTGTGAGTTGGTGATTGAACCAACCAAGGACCTAAACGTCTTTATGTGTGAAGAGAGGTCTTAATGTGTAATAAACTACTCTTCAAGGTTGGCACAAGAAGCAAGGGCGGATGGGTCATTTTACCCCTTTTGTTTGTAGTATAAATAGAACATGTTAGAGAGTTATTCCTTAGTTTTTGAATGCTGATTTTGTAACCTAAAAACACTAAACATTTCGGCTCTCTCTTCCACTCTTAGAAGCCATCCCTATTATCTCACAAGTAGAGGGATACTTGTGTTGTCTCTTTGGCTAGAAACAAGGGTTTTGAGGTCGTTGAGTGCCTCTTGGTCCTCGTAAGAACTTGGTGTTTATATTCATTAGACTTAGGGTCCTCTCTTGATGTTAGGGTTCTTAGTTTCTTGAATGTTACATGTCAAGTTATCTATCTTTCTTTATCTTGTTGTTGTTGTTGATTTTGTTATCTTAAAGTCTAGTGAAGCCATGTGGGGGGGCTCTTTTCGATTCACTAGCATTGTTATCTATCTTGTTGTTCTTGTGTTGTTGGACTGAAAAACCGAAACTTAAACTTGTTGTTCTTGTGTTGTTGGACTGAAATCCGAGCCTACTTGAAGCTCTTGGTGTTGTTGGTTTGATTTTGTATCATTTGGTATCAGAGCGAGACCGGTTGTGTTCCAACATAACCCATCTTGGGCTAGTTCACGGCTTAAACAAACAACACCAAAAAGAAATTCTGAAAATCTGTCCATTAAAAGTTGAAACCAAGAATGATGTTGTATGTTTAGATCTAGGTGTTATTTTCCTTGTTTAGTGAGTTTCTAGTGTTGGTTTCTTTCTCACCAACACTAAGATGTCTAGATCCAAAAGTTGAGCTTGAAAACTTGAACATTGTGTAGTGACTTGAAGTGGCCGAAAGTTGTGTGTTGTTGATAACCAAAAGAAAAATTGGTGGTTGTGTGTTTATGTGCTAAAGAAGTTGATGAAGTTTGTTGATGTGTTCATCTTTTGAACTTGTCCATCTTGTTCATCTTGTTGTGTGCTCAAGTTGTAAGACAAGCTATAAAGTTGTTGTGAAAGACTTGCACC
This sequence comes from Capsicum pubescens, assembly GCA_030864215.1. Taxonomy (NCBI): domain Eukaryota; kingdom Viridiplantae; phylum Streptophyta; class Magnoliopsida; order Solanales; family Solanaceae; genus Capsicum; species Capsicum pubescens. The sequence continues at coordinate 42,327,527 of CM061539.1, read as the reverse complement.
CATCACCTTCTAGTCTTGTCAATCACTTTTCCCTAATTCAAGGAGCCTTGTTTTGTGGGATTAGTCAACCAAACCTCACTTTCTTGAGTTTGAAAAGGGTGAAATACTACAAGCTTTTATTTTTCCCACCAAAACACTTTGCAAACTATAACAAGTTGTGTGAATATTAACACAAAAAAAAAAAAAAAAAAAGATCGTGTGGAACCATTGCATGCTGCCACGTCACTATAAGCTCAACTTAGGATATTCTTTGGTTGCTAATTGTTGATCCTTGGTTTCCCTTACTTGGTCCTAGAACTAATTAACAAACTAGTACATTCCTACTAGGTTGTCAACTAGTTCCTTGAACCGTTTGTTCGTGTCAACGATTATTTGAGTGCTTTTATTCGTTTGAATGAATTGCTGATTTTTGACTCTAGTCCGGCAAGAATTCTTTGAGTCTTCAAACAAGAATCCATTCCGGATAAGAGCTTACTCATACCTTAAAAATTTCACGGTTACTAGCCAATTATACAACACTTGTGGAACACGAACTTGTGGTGAACTAAAGCGGATAATATCTTGACAATGGAAGGAGCTACGTCTCATAATGTGGATACTAATGCCCTTGATTCTATGAGGGTCACTCTTGAGGCCGTTACCCGGACACTTGAAAGGTTGAATTCGGAATTTGGGGCCGTGAGAGGGGACTTGGCAGCAATAAAGGGGGAAGTGTCGACTATTAGTGGGAGATTAGAACAAGTGGAGAGTCAAAGGAACTCTCGTCCTTCTACTCATCTACATGTATCTACCAATGGTCATGATAGGACCTCCTCCGCAACCATCACCCCCGAAACAGTCCACCAAATGCTAAATGCACCCCAAGCTCCACTAAATACCGCAAGCCAAACTACCTATTTTCCTCCAAACCGAGACCCCACTAGACCACTACATTTCCAAGCCCCTCCAATTCCACAAGAGGGATTTGGACGCCAAGTACCTCCACTAAATCCGAACCCTCCATTCCAAGCTCCATTAACCCAAAGACCGCAAATTCCAAATCCTCCGAATCAAAACGGCCAAGGCCGACCAGCCCACTTTGAAGGATACGGTAGAGAGGAGTATGAAGGAGATGGAGCCTTTGATGATGCTTATATGAGGGAGGAGGAGTTAAGAGGGGGTCGAGGAGAACTTAGGAGATACCGGGGGTATGGAGATAGGGGAAACCGACACCAAGAGAGAGACGTAGGCATCAACACCATCAAGTTGAGCCTACCCATCTTTAAGGGTGAAAGTGACCCCGAGACCTACTTAACTTGGGAATCGGCTTGTGACAAAGTTTTCCAAGTTAATGACATCTCGGAAGAAAAAAAGAGTTGCTACGCTATAGCTCACCTCGAGGGCTATGCTAACACTTGGTGGGAGTATGTTAAACGATTTGGTAATGAATTAGTTGATGGGAAGCCACCACCTTGGTATCGGTTGAGGTATTTGATGAGACAACGATACCTTCCCGAGAGATATCGTCATGAGTTGCTTGCTAGATTATATGGCTTGCGGCAAGGAGGCAAGAGTGTGATGGCCTATTTTGACGAGTTCCAACAACTCATGTTGAAACTTGATCATCGTGGGGAGAAAATCAGTCACGACATCATCCGGTTCAAGTGTGGGTTGAACAAAGAGATCTCCACTCATTTGACCCTTCACCGGTTTGAAACCATTGACGGTATATTCCAAGCGGCCCTTGAGATTGAAAGGGAACTTAAGGAGAGATCATCCTTCAAGGCAAGGGTACAAACCCCCTCGGGTTGGCCCAAAAACAAGGACCAACCCGCCCCTACGAAGCTGTCCGAGTCCAAAACAGTCCCTAAATTCCCTCCGAAACCGGAGGCTCACAAATATCCCAACCCAAAGGGGTTCCAATGCTTCAAGTGCCAAGGTTGGGGTCATAAGGCCAATGAATGTCCGAACCGGCGCAATGTGATCCTACGAGAAGGGAAAGTGTACTACCTTGGTGAGGAGGTGGTTTCCGAAAGGGGGGAGGATGAGGCCGAGCCTCAAGATGGAGAGGGAGCTGAAAATGGGCTGAATGATGATGAAGTAGATGGTAGTGAAGATGTCTATCCACAAGAAGGGGAGTGTGTGGTTCCAAACTTTGTGGTTAGACGTGTCATGATTAGTAAGGCGATAGATGACCCGAGTCAAAGGGAAAATCTATTCCATACTAAGTGTCTTGTAAAGGGGAGTGTGTGCACATTGGTGATTGATAGTGGTAGTTGTACAAATGTTGCGAGCCATGCTATGGTAAATTTCTTGAAGCTACCAAGTACACTACACACTAGTCCTTACAAGCTACAATGGTTGAACGATTGTGGTGAATTAAAGGTCACAAGGCAATGTGTGATTCGGTTTAAGGTGGGAAACTACCACGATGAAGTGCTTTGTGACGTGATCCCAATGCAAGCATGTCACTTGTTGTTAGGTAGACCATGGCAATATGATAGGTCTACTAAACACGATGGGAGGTCCAACCGGTATACGCTTGAGAAAGATGGCCGAAAGGTCACACTTCATCCTCTTTCACCCTCCTAAGTAAATGAGTGGCATCAAAAGATGAGAGAGTTGAAGGAATCCGGAAAGGGAGAAAAGGGGGGGATGCCGTAGGTGAGGAAGTAGGGACATCCGAGGTTGTCCCAATGACAAGGGAGATGGAAAACGTAGTGATGTTGGCTAGGAGGAAAGAACTCTTCGTGGACCATGATGAAAACAAGCCGATGTTACTTTTGGCCCATTGTTTTAATACTAACCCCACTAATTCTTCCATTTCCCCTTTGATTTCTTGTGTTTTGCAGGAGTATGAAGATGTATTTCCTCAAGAACTTCCGCAAGGATTGCCCCCACTTCGGGGAATTGAGCACCAAATTGATTTGGTGCCGGGTTCACAACTTCCAAACAAACCGGCCTATAGGAGCAATCCCATGGACACTAAGGAGCTTGAAAGACAAGTTGAGGAGCTTCTCAACAAGGGATACATCAAGGAAAGCATGAGTCTGTGTGCTGTTCTGGTGTTTTTGGTACCGAAGAAGGACGGAACTTGGCGCATGTGCGTCGATTGTAGAGCCATCAACAAAATCACTATAAGGTATCGTCATCCAATCCCTAGACTAGATGATATGTTAGATGAGCTCCATGGATCTTGTTTGTTTTCTAAAGTGGACCTTAGGAGTGGCTATCACCAAATTCGCATGCAACCCGGTGATGAGTGGAAGACCGCATTCAAGACCAAATTCGGTCTATATGAGTGGCTGGTCATGCCCTTCGGCCTTACCAATGCTCCTAGCACCTTTATGAGGCTAATGAATCATGTAATGAAGCCTTATATTGGAAAGTTTGTGGTGGTTTACTTTGATGATGTGTTGGTGTATAGTAAATCTATTGATGATCATGTAATGCATTTGAGATGTGTGTTTGATGTGCTCCGAAAGGAGAAGCTGTATGACAACATGGAGAAGTGTTCTTTTGGTGTTGATAAGGTTATATTCTTGGGTTTTGTCGTGAGCTCAAGGGGTGTGGAAGTGTACGATTCCAAGATAGACTCTATTCGAAGTTGGCCGACCCCTAAAACTATTGGAGAAATCCAAAGTTTCCACGGGTTGGCAAGCTTTTATAGGAGGTTTGTCAAAGGATTTAGTTCCATAGCAGCCCCCTTGACCGAGGTAATTAGAAAGTACAGACCCTTTAAATGGGGTGATGAGCAGGCTAGGGCTTTTGAGGCCTTGAAAGCTACGCTCATCTCGGCGCCTTTATTGCAATTGCCCGATTTTGATAAGATGTTTGAAGTAGAGTGTGATGCTAGTAAGGTTGGCATCGGGGCTGTTTTGATGCAAGAAGGTAAGCCCGTTGCTTATTTCAGTGAATAGCTCAAAGGGGCAACTCTTAATTACTCAACTTATGATTTGGAGTTGTACGCCCTTGTTAGAGCTTTGGGAAATTGGCAACATTATTTGTGGCCTAAGGAGTTTGTGATACGAACGGATCATGAGTCGTTGAAACACCTTAAGAGCCAAGACAAGTTGAATAGGCGTCATGCTAAGTGGATTGAGTTCATCGAGACTTTCCCTTATGTAATTCATTACAAAAGGGGAAAGGAAAATGTTGTTGCCGATGCCTTGTCTAGGAAGCATGTGCTTGTTGCTACCTTGTCTTCGAAATTGATGGGTTTTGAGAGCTTGCGGTTGTTGTATTCCGAGGATCCTATCTTTGCTCCTATTTTTAGGGAATGCGAAGAGTGGGGAAGGGACCGTTGGCTTAAGGAGAATGACCATTCCTCCTACTCTCGGTTCGATGGGTATTTGTTCAAAGGAAGGAGGTTGTGTGTTCCTTCTAGTTCTTGGAGGGAATTATTTGTGAGGGAGGCCCATGACGGAGGCCTCATGGGGCACTTTGGGGTAGACAAGACCCTCGGAATCTTAGAGGAGAACTTCTATTGGCCCAAAATGCGCAAAGACGTCACTAAAATTTGTAGTCAATGCGTGGCCTGCCGGAGTGCGAAATCTTGTCTCCTACCTCAAGGATTATACACCCCACTCCCTACTCCCCTTAGACCTTGGTTGGACATTTCGATGGATTTTGTTTTGGGGCTGCCAAGGACTAGAAAGGGCCGAGATAGCATTTTTGTTATTGTTGATAGATTCTCTAAAATGGCTCATTTTATTCCATGTTCTAAAACCGAGGATGCTCGTAGTGTAGCTTCATTATTTGTTGAACATGTTGTAAAGCTTCACGGGGTACCGAGGACTATTGTGAGTGATAGGGACTCCAAGTTCCTAAGTCTCTTTTGGAAGTCCATGTGGGGTAGGCTTGGAACGAAGTTACTTTTCTCCACGTCTTGCCACCCACAAACCGATGGCCAAACGGAGGTAGTAAATAGAACCTTAGGTTCTATGCTACGTTCTATGGTTAAAGGTAAACTGACTTCATGGGAAGATCACCTACCCTTGGTGGAATTTGCATACAACCGGGTAATACATTCGAGCACGGGAATGACTCCCTTTGAATGTGTTTACGGCCTGAATCCCCTTACCCCTTTAGATCTCACTCCTTTGTCTAGTGATCTCATGACCAGCTTAGATGGAAATAAAAGAGCCGAGGAAATGAAGAAAATGCATGAGACGGTGCGGATCAAGCTTGAAAAGAAGAACCAAGAGGTTGCAAAAAGGGTAAACAAAGGGAGAAGAAGGCTTGTGCTTGAACCCGGAGATTGGGTGTGGTTGCATCTTCGAAAGGATCGGTTTCCAGCTCAAAGGAAGTCCAAATTGCTTCCAAGGGGTGATGGTCCTTTCCAAGTACTTGAGAGAATCAATGACAACGCCTACAAGATTGACCTTCCACCGGAATATCAAGTGCACAACACTTTCAACGTTGGTGATCTCTCCCTCGTTGATGCGGTTGAAGATGACCAAATGCTGAATTTGAGGTCAAATTCCTCTCAAGATGGAGAGGATGATACGGTTGGGGAAGCCTCCACAGGTACACGGCCTTTCACACGAAGCCAAGCTCGGGAATTACAAAAACTCCAAGCTTTGTTCATGCAAATGGTCGTGTGTGAGTTGGTGATTGAACCAACCAAGGACCTAAACGTCTTTATGTGTGAAGAGAGGTCTTAATGTGTAATAAACTACTCTTCAAGGTTGGCACAAGAAGCAAGGGCGGATGGGTCATTTTACCCCTTTTGTTTGTAGTATAAATAGAACATGTTAGAGAGTTATTCCTTAGTTTTTGAATGCTGATTTTGTAACCTAAAAACACTAAACATTTCGGCTCTCTCTTCCACTCTTAGAAGTCGTCCCTATTATCTCACAAGTAGAGGGATACTTGTGTTGTCTCTTTGGCTAGAAACAAGGGTTTTGAGGTCGTTGAGTGCCTCTTGGTCCTCGTAAGAACTTGGTGTTTATATTCATTAGACTTAGGGTCCTCTCTTGATGTTAGGGTTCTTAGTTTCTTGAATGTTATATGTCAAGTTATCTATCTTTCTTTATGTTATTGTTGTTGTTGATTTTGTTATCTTAAAGTCTAGTGAAGCCGTGTGGGGCTCTTTTCGATTCACTAGCATTGTTATCTATCTTGTTGTTCTTGTGTTGTTGGACTGAAAAACCGAAACTTAAACTTGTTGTTCTTGTGTTGTTGGACTGAAATCCGAGCCTACTTGAAGCTCTTGGTGTTGTTGGTTTGATTTTGTATCACATGATGAAATGAACGAAATTGACTTCATGATTTGAAAGATAAACTTACAGAGATGAATAATAACTAGTGAATCGTAAATTAGATCACAAAGGAAATCCCAAAATACTAATAATAATCTCTTCAAAGTATTTGCTTTTTCAAGCCAAAAGTAGATAGAGAAAAATATCAAAATATGCTATCTCAAAACTCAATGTGTCGACTCTCTCCGGAATTCTCTCTAAAAAATCCTAAAACAAAGCTTTAAATAGTTCACCCTAAATAAGGAAACAAAATCAAGGTTACAGCTTTTTCTCAGAATAGATGACAACTATTGGTGATGCCTTATCAGGATCCTGGCAACTTATCAGGAATGTCGTCAGGTCTTCTTCAAATCTGCACTAGTCCTGTCTTAGGTTGACAGAAAATTCTGATGGCTTATCAGGATTGTGACGACTTATCAGAAATGTCGTCACACTTTTGCTTCAATTCTCATGTCCTGCCTAAGTCTAACAATATTCCTGATAACTTATCACCATTATGATAGCCTATCATAAAATGTCGTCAATTCTACTAGCTGGAACTCATTCCCTATTTAAGGTTGACGATGGCCTTGATAGCCTATCACCGGGCTGACAGACTATCATGAATGTCGTCAGCTGCACTTTTCTTTTAATTGCTTCAGATTTTAGCCTTTTTGCTTCCATTATTGTTGGTTTCCCTGCATCTCAAACCTTTACTGCAAAATCAAAGTAAAACTAATCAAAAACAACTAAATTTTCTCAACACCTTGCAATTATTTAGAGTTAAAATCCTCAAATGTGTTAGCATAAGCTCACACATAAATGATTGATGTTTGTAGTAGGAATAGTTTGAAGTAAGCTCAAAACTATACATCATTTGGAAATTGGACCAAAACAAAAGACTAAAGCATGTCAGCCTGCAATCACTCAAGATCCTAGAGGACTTGCAACCCTTTCTTAGGCTGAAGTAACCAGCCTTGCAAACTCTTTATTTGTCCTTGATGCATCTGTTCCAAACAACCACTTTGAACAAGTACTTCTAGATAAAATTCTCCTTTAATTAGAACTCATTTTGATTTTATATACATACATAATTCTCACAGTCAAGAAAGCATGCAACAATTTCGTCTAACTCTCAAATCCTCCCAACTTATAAAGGGATAAAAATTAATCTTAAGTAAATGATGACATCACGAGAAGTGTGTTGTTCTTCTAGGAGATCCATTTTCTTCAATATTCTAAACCTAATCTTCTCAGTAAATCCCTAAAAGATAGTCTACTTGCATGTAACTAGCACTTTGTACACCATAGTGATTTTCTATATAATTATAGCCATGTGTATTTATTCCATAGGTGTATAGATCCCTTTTTTTTCATTTTTATGAGGGTGGTGTTCGTACCAGATAGTACACACACCCATCATTCCACCAGCACAGTTGTTGGGAACTCTGTCCATAAAAATTGAACCTGAGAGCTCATTATACACACCCTCAGGTGCCTCTGGTCTTTCTGTTCATTACATTGCTTAGTCATTAATATTATTAAGGAATATTTCTACATCTTCAAATGAAGTTGATCAAACTAACCAAATATAAGTACTTATTATAGACATTCTGAATTTGGAATATCATATACACATGCATACAAATACACACATCAACCTATTTTCCATATTTCCCCCCTATTCTGTTAGTGTAAGGCAACTCACCTTCTCCTCTACTCTGAAATTCTAGCAAGTCACTCATGTTTGTTACCTCAAGAACTTTATCTAGTGTCTTACAAGTTTTACCACAGATGTAATTCTCCATCATTTCCTTACTTTTTACACCTCTTTCTTTTTTTCATCTCTCTATCTTTTAATATTTTTCAAGGATACAAAGAAAGAATTTTATCTCCATTTCTACAAATAGGAGGAAAATCACTCCAGTAAATAAGCTTTTCAAAGGCGAGTAGTGAAGAAAAATGTTTCATAGATTCAGATTCTTTTAAGGCTTGGTTCTCAAATAGTTCAATCAGTACAAATCATATATTAAATCTTGATCAAGTATCCTAGTTAATAACTAGGACACTAAAGCAAATTTCAAAACCTGCATCTTCGGCTTACTTCAAAAGCTTTCAGATTTTGCATGGACTTATATACAGATGTCATAATTTCAAGCACTCAAATTTAAGGTAAGGGTATAGTGGTCATAAAGTCTAGCATTCACTTATTTACATAGTGGCAGTATAACAATTCCTAGAAGTACCAATGGTATGATGGGCCTCAGAGTGACTTCATATATAAAAAAATAATAATTATCTAACTCTTGATAAATTTCACCATCAAGTGAGTAATGCATATCTTCTATGTGGTAAGTGTGCAACGAATGTAGATCTCATATAACTAACCATATCATCTATGCATGAAGCCTCAAGATAAATTCTTTGCTTAGTCCTGTTGGTTGTTACATATAAATGGTCCTACAAACCAAACCATTGATTTGTTCCTTTTTTTGAGTAAAATAGTTAGGAGAACGTTGGGTAAAGAAAATTATTACCAGTACAGTGAAACTCTAAACATCATATAATCACAATCAATTTTCCTTGTGTTGCGGATCTATATGAAAACCACCTTTGTACCTTCCAAGGTAGGGGTAAGGTCTGTGTATACACTATCTTACCTAGACCCCACATTATGGGATTACACTGGATATGTTGTTATTATCATATAATCATAATCAAAACTAAGCACACAGTACCTAAGAGTAAAGTATAACAGAAATATAAGGAAACCCAAAACTATGCAGACAAAATAAAAAAATACGATAATATTTAAAGAAATATAACAAATAAGAGAGTAGATATCCACAGAAATACCTTAAGTATAGCTTTGTTACCAGTAATACAAGTGGAAATTCCTTCAGTTAAGATAACAATATATTAGCTATTACCACAACTCTAGCCCCAAGACTTCGGCAACTCTGGCACTAAGATTATTTCAACTTCCAAACAGAAAGTGTTTGGAAAGTGCACCATGTTTAGTTCATAAGACTTTGGAAAATTATAAACTATGTTGGGGATGACTGTTTCCAAATATCTGCTATAATTTTGTTTAATGTTGACTTTTGGGATTAATTTTTTTTGGAGTTTATGTTGACTGTTTTGATGTGCTTGCTGGTTTTCTTGATATGAGGTCTAAAATACACTGAAAGTGTAGTGTATTTAGCCATTTTAGCTCATTTCTTGACTTGGTTCCTGCTCATTTTCTTGGTTGGAGGTCAAAAACAAATCGAAAGTGTAGTGTGTGTAGTGTGGCTAGCTAGCTACTTGCTTAACTACAACGACAGCTGTTGTGCAGTTTAGAGGAGTTTCTATAGCTATTTTTATGTTGTGGGGTTGTTTAATTTAATTTCATTATTTTCTACAACTGATAGGCTATCTGTTTTATAGCAGAACTAATCTTTTGCTACTGTTTCACAGTAGCACTAATCCCTACTCCTAGAATCTTGTCTTTAAAAAAAATATTTGTAGCAGGAATAGTGTTGATTAGAGTATGATTGATGTTTGCATTGTTGTAGCTCATTTTTGTGTGTGATTTGCTAACAGAAACTGTTTGGAAAGTGTATGATTTAAAAGTGTAATACAACTAGTGTATGATGTTCATCTAGTGTATGTTGTTCAACACTTTTATCTGGTGAAATTCTAACAATATGGGTTCAGATAAGAGTAGGCACACTATTTTTTTATACAATCAAGTTTAGTTCATAAGACTTTGGAAAATTATGAACTATGTTGGGGTTGACTATTTTAAAACATCTGCTATAATCTTGTTTAATGTTGACTTTTGGGATCAGTTTTTTTGGAGTTTATGTTGATTGTTTTGGTTGACTCTTTTTCTATGCATTTTTTCCTTTTCAACATTCTGAATTTAACTTGTTCCATCTTAAATTTATACAAGTTTATATAAAAATAAATCAACAAGGGCCTTCAAAAAATAACAAAAGAGCAAGGAACAGGATATTTAGTAAACCTAGACCATTATCAGCCATGGAAAATATAAAACGACGTATGCTGACAACAAATGAAATTGTTCAAGCTATATGATCGAAGAAAGAGAATCTTTCAAAGTTAATTAAACAATAGCATCCACCAATAGCACCACCATCTAGAGAAATTGAACAATTTGTAGTGGAGCACCATGTTGTAGAAGAGAAATATGCAGAGGATAAGCAATAAGTAGAGGATCAGGTCCAAATGACAGATTAAGCCACTCCTACAACAACTAAACATTACGACGCACAAGGTAATATATTTCTTAGAAACTTATTGAATTCATTCATGACCTTTAATTTCTTCTATTTTTATAGCTGAAGGACCTTTAACTAGAAAAACAAGAGGCAAAACATAAATGCACAAGGTACATGGCCGATAAGAGAAAAATTTGATAACATTAAATCAGAACAATCATCCTGTTGGTCCTATTGATAAAGTTGTAACTGAGTTGGGCAGCTTCCTAAGCATATTGGAAAGGAATGCAACCCTTTTCCTATTGGATATATTTGATTGGAGACGTATGGAGACAAAAAAGGATTTATGGGATTATACCCAGGTTTGTGTTCTTAATATTTGATATTTTTTAGTTTAGTGGTGCATTATTTTTGATATATTTTCAGTTGAGTGGTTCTGGTGTCTATGAATGTCATGGCTACATTTTCTAGCTTTATGATTGATTAGGTACTTTGTAATTTGACAACGAATTAACAAGTAGATTGACAAGGGGATTATTGGAATTTCTACCCTTTTCATTTCCTTAACTAAAGGTGCACTTTTTTGTTGTTGTAACTGAATGGAACCAACTTATACTCAAAATATGATATTTCTGATACCACAAAAGATTGGATTTTCGAAAGAATTCAAGAATCTTGGAGAAAGGATAGAGCTGATTTAAAGAAAGAGCATTACGATACATATGAAAATAATGAAGTTCAATTGACCAAAAGGCCCAAAAGTGTTTCAGAATGTCAATTTAAAGAGCTCCTCCTGTATTGGAAGTTCAAAAAATTCCAGGTAAAACGTATTTCACCATCTGTGATCATATTATTATTAGTGCTACAGATGGAGTCCTTTTTACTATAGTTAATGTTACTGATTCATTTTTTTAGAAAATGTCAAAAACCAATACTGGGAATCGGAAGAAGCTGATGAATCCACCCACTATTGGGAAGAAGAGTTTTGCTTTAGTTCGCAACAAATTGGTCTGTTCTCTTGTTTATTATTTAGTTATAACTTGTCATTTAAATAATTTTTTATATTTATTAAATATCATATGAATAGGAAAATGAGAAGAGGGGAACTTTGTCTCTAAAGGAGATGATTGTGGCCACAATAGCAAGAAAACTTGATCATACATACAAGGCGTCTAATAAAGACACCACCAGTAAAATTGTATGAAACTAATTTTTTTCAAGTTTATATTGACATAAATGATCAATTCTTAATTTTTAAATACTTGAGTATGCTTTTTAATATGATTATTAGGCTCAAATGGAGGAAAATGAAACACAATAGGGTACAAATGAACAATCCGTTGATGCATTTTCATTCATCATGGGTGCTGAACATCTGGGATGTCTAAGAATATTTGGAGAAGGGTTACAAAGACTTCTTTGAAAAGATTAAATTGCAGATCTAGACCAACTTTAAATGCCACAAATGATGGCGTGCAACAAATGCAAGAAAGGATACAAGAAATGGAGGATCAAATCAAGGAGCAAAAGAGAACCATTCAACAAGAAGTTATTATAGATGTAAATGCTCAACTTTAGAATGCAAGAATAATTGATTCTAAGATACTGGCAGCATTATCCATCATTTACCAATATAATCGACTTGTACACTAGCATCTACAGGGAGAAATAGTCAACTGTATTATTGATATTGTTGTTGATTTAGTGGTTGATATTGTTGTTGTTATTAGACTGTATTGGATAGTTACTGGTGGTTGGTAACTGTGTATTATAAATCATAATTTTTGTTGGTATTGTTGTTGTTGTTGGACTGTATTGGACCACTTCATTTGCTATTTTAAATCACATTTTCCTGGTATTGTTGTTGGACTGTATTGGATGAATGGTTCTTACTGGTAATAGCGTATTATATGGGTCTAGTTTGTTGTTGGTATTTTTGTTGTTGTAGCATATTTTCTGAATGGAGTTAGAGTTCATACTTTACACAATGTTAATTCATAATTGTGTGATATTTTTTTCCTTTTTTTTATTTTGGGATTAGAATACATATTATTTCAGGTTGGAACATATCAATTAACACTAAGATTTTTACATGTTTGATCTCTCTGTTTACTGTTTAGTTTATCTTTTAATTTCTTAAATTAAGTGAACTGTCAGACATATCTCCTTAACTAAGGCAGTTATTCGGTTGAAATCAGCTATGAATTGAAGTCTGATTTGAGCTCTCTATTTGTTTTCTGTATTTGTTTTCTCCTTGGTTTTTTTCTTTTTCTCCTTCTTTTGCTTCTTCAAGGGTGTGTCTTCCTTATCATCTGCTAAATCCTCTTGAGCAGTACTACCATTTTTCATTGATTTATCAATACTTTAGGATGAGAAAATCTGGAACTCAGTGTTATTGTATTCTCTTCTTCTTTTTTCTTTTTCTTACTAACTCTTTCGTGAGAGTCAACATCATTGCTACTTATGTTGTTTATGCAATCTCCTCTTGTCCAAAAGTTTTATAAGATGCTTGAATCAGATTGCTCTTTTCTATTTGTCCTTCTAAATTTGTTGAATTCGTGATTATATTAAAGCTCAAATGAGATTATTTCAAGGATGTTTGCAAATATTCTTCTAGTTGTTTTGATTGGTTTATTGGTGTGGGGTTACCAGGAAACAAACCTCCTCTCCCTAAGACCTGTGGTTCCCCAGATGGTTCTCTCATCACTACATATAGTATCAAACTTACTGATAGAAGACACTTTGTGCCATTTTCATATTGTGTTATCTCTTTGTATCCCTTAGATATAGTATCATTATTAGTACTTTTGTTTAGATACTTGTCATATAAATCCTCCAAAAAAAGTATACATTCTTCTAAAACACATTTTTTCTTATTCTTGTTATTTTCTTTATTTTGCTTGTCCTTCTTAGCCATAGCAACAAAAAGATTGGATTTTAATGACTCCAGTTAAGGTGAACAACAAGTTACTATTGTTGTTGGTGGCTGATATTGTTGTTGTCACTGAGAATTGTGCTCCAGTTTATTTGGTTGGTGGCTGATATTGTTTTTGTTGTTTTTGGACTTTATTGGATGTATATTTCATAAGAATAGAGTTTAAAATGGCAATCTACTCAACTATCCTTCCTAGAATCTTGTTAGATGTATTATTTTTTACCTCATTCATCATAATTTACTATTTAGTTTGTTTCTTAACTGTAACTTTATTTTTCATATTGTTGTAGGTGAGTATGACGTAGAAGATGGTCAGAACAAAATTGATGAAATAGACCTGACCTAAGAGATCGATCACATTAGCTTCATGTTACACTAGTAGTTGAAAAATTTGACTTAGTAGTTTCAAAAATCTTTTATTTTTGAACATTCAAAACTTGAGTATCTTTTGTTTTTTTTGAATTGTCAAAAAATATTTGGTTTCTTATTGCTTGACATTTTGGGAATTAATAGTTATAAGTACTCTTGATGATTAATATATATGTACATTTTGTGTTATGGTAGCTTTATAAAATCGTTGCAATAGCATGATATAGTATTGTTGAATAGTCTAAAAATAATTATCCTAATAATGGTTAGCCTCTGAAGTCTATGTTTTAATAATGACAAACTAACAAGTGGATCTTTGTAGGACATTTAAGATTACTAATAAAGGAACCTAGCTCCAAGAATGGAAGAACATCAACTTATGATCTGCGGCATCAAAGAAATAAATCAGAATGAGGACAAACGAAAGGAGAATCTCAGTCTCATAAGTCTCGGCAAATCAAATCAATCACAGAGAATCTCTGGCCCAAAGTCTCTACAAATCAAATCAATAACGACTAAAGAAAAGAAAGAAAGATCATAAACGTATTTGGAAAAACATCAATCTATACAAGAACAAAAGAAAAAATAGATCACAAATGTATCTGATATGGACGTGATCCAAAGCCGTATATGGACAATCTGATATAGACATATCAAAAAGATACATTCCTCAATCAAGGAATCAATTTAAATACTTGACTGAGAATAAATCTCCTGAGTTTCCTTATGAAGAGTAGCAGACGAAGACTATAAAATATGAAGACTGAAGACAGACACGGGTTACACAACTTCAAGGCGAAAAATCAAAGTGTCTCAATCATAGTCTCACAAGGCTTTGTAACTTTTAGTTTATAATTGTTAAATAAAGAGTAGGATCGAGTCAACTTTATAACATCAACTGATGCTGTCATAAGATCTGACATGGTGACCTGCATGGTGACCTCCAACTGGGGAAGCATTATATGCCTCCAATATGCACAATACATCCACTTCTGGCACACATCTCCTTATTATGTTGTCAGCATATCACCAAAAAAGATATAGCTCATCCCAGAAGTAGTGTGTCACATCATGAAGGAATTTTTTTCTTTGATGGAAAGAAAGATTTTCTGGAATGACCTCGCTCACCACATAGTTTGCAAAATCAGCATACCAAGGCACTTTCTCCATAGCAGCAGCTAAGATCTCCTCATCAGGAAATGCATCATTTATCTCAACTTCCTCACCAACTACTTGCTCACCTTCTATCCTAGACAGATGATCTGCAACTTAGTTTTCGCAACCCTTCCTATCTTTGACTTTAAAGTAAAATTCTTGGAGAAACAACACCCATCTAATTAATCTTGATTTTGTGTCCTTCATAGCCATCAATTACCTCAAGGTTGTGTGGTCAGTATGGACCACCACCTTGGTCCCTAGCAGATAAGCTCAGAATTTCTTAAAATCATAGACTACAACAAGGAGTTCCTGTTCGGTGATGGTGTAGTTCTTTTGAGCCCCATTTAGTGCTTTGCTGGCATAATAAATCATATGAAACAATTTGTCCTTATTCTATCCCAACACTTCTCCAAGGGCAACACCACTTGCATCACACATGATTTCAAACGGTTTTGACCAATCTAGTGCGACAATAATTGGGGCCTCAACCACCTTCTCTTTAAGGCATTAGAATGCCTTCATGCAACCATCATCAAAGATAAACTTAGCCTCCTTCTCTAAGAGTTTGCAAAGTAGATTTCTAATCTTAGAGAATTCCATTATAAACCTCTGATAAAAGCCAATATGTCCAAGGAAACTACGCACTCCCTTCACTAAAATGGGTGGTGGTAGCTTCTTAATAACCTCAACCTTGGCTCGATCAACTTCAATCCCTTTTGGTGAAATTTTATGCTCGAGAACAATGCCCTCCTTCACCATGAAGTGATATTTTTTCCAATTAAGCACAAGGTTGAATTCCACACACCATTGCAAGGCTCTACTCAGGTTCACTAAACATAACTCAAATGAATCTCCTACCATAAAAAAGTCATCCATGAACACCTCTAGGGTGTCTTCAACCATATCTGAGAAAATAGATATCATACACCATTGGAAGGCAGCAGGGGCATTACATAACCCAAATAGAATACTCTTAAATGTGAAAGTACTATACAGTCATGTAAACATTATTTTCTCCTGACCTTCAAGAGCAATGCATATCTGATTATAGCAATAATAACCATCCAAGAAGCAATACCACCCCCTTCCTGCCAATCGATCGAGCATTTGATCTATGAAGGGCATCGTGAAGTGGTCTTTCAAAGTCCATAAATTTAGTTTGCGGTAGTCCATGCAAACTCTCTACCCAGTGACAGGACTGAGTGGAATCAACTCATTCCGCTCATTTGCAACAATAGTCATGCCCCCTTTCTTAGGCACACATTGAAGTGAGCTCACCCATTTACTGTCGGAAATAGGATAAACCATACCTGCGTCCAGCCATTTAATAATTTCCTTCTCAACCACCTGTTACATTGGTGGGATAAGACAACGTTAGTGCTTACTGGTCTAAGTACAATCTTCTTCAAGTTGTATCTTATGAGTGCAAATACCAGGGGGAATGCCAATAATATCTACAATAGTCCACCCTATTTCTCTCTTGTACCTCTGAAGTACCGAAATAAGTGTTTCCACCTGCTGCTCACCCAAATCAGCTGCAATAATAATCGGTAGCGTGTTTCCATTGCCCAGAAACACGTACCTCAGATGCCCTGGTAGTTTTTTCAATTCCAACACCAGTGGCTCTTTAACAAATGGCTTAACCGGTGGTGTTGGTCGATTAGCAAGATCAAGATCTAACTTTTTAGGAGTGTAAGAGTATGAACCCATTCTTGTCAGAGAACAAACAGTCTTTTCATACTCCTCAATGCCTTCACGATCAAAATTCATAAGCACTGCCACTAAAGGCTCGACAACAAACTTCTCCTCTATTGGCACTTCCTGCTCATCCTCATAATATACCTCAATAATTGATAACACGCTCATTTCCTTATGTTGCTTCATCGATTGGCACACATCAAAGTGTACCACTTTATCATTCATCATGAATAAGAGCTCATTAGCTTGTAAGTCAATCAGTATACTTTTGGTTGCGAGGAAAGGTAGACCCAAGATTATGAACACTTCAAAGTCCACCTCGCAATCCAGAATTATGAAATCCACATGAAATATAAAGCTATCCACCTTCACCAACACATCATATAAAATACCAACAGGTTATTTTACTAACCTATCTGCCATAACAATTCATATATTGGTGGGTGTGGGATCTCCCAAACCTAACTTATTATAAATAACCAGTGGCATCAAATTGATGCTCGCTCCTAGAGCACATAAGGCCTTAGCTATTTCCAGAGACCCAATTATATAAGGAATAGTGAATTCCCCTGGATATTCTTTCTTCTGTACCAAGGACCTTATAGAAATAGCACTGTAATAATGGAGATTATCCACTGGTTTGTAACTCACCGCTCTTTTCTTCGTCACAAGATCCTTCATAAATTTAGCATATCCTGGAATTTGTTCAAGTGCCTCTGCTAAAGGAACATTCACAGTCAGCTGCTTCAACATTGTCATGAATTTACTTAACTTCATATCATAGGCCTACTTTTTCAATCTCTGAGGAAAGGGAGGTGGTGGTTTTGGGAGAGTATTAACTACTACTTCATTTTTCTTCCCTTTCCCTTTTTCTAACTCATCAACCTTTTGATGATTAGAAGGGATATCAATGCCATCCATCTTCTCAGACTCTACTGGAGTACCTTCTTTAAGCTCAAAATCTTCTTTCACCACCTCATCATTTACAGCTTTTCCCAAAGAAGGTCCTGATAAAACCTTACCACTCTGTGTGGTAATAGCCATGCATAAACCATCTTCTGAGGGTTCTAAATTATATCACTCGGTAGCATTCCACTCTTTCTCTGATTTAATGCTGTAGAGAGTTGGCTTAT
Source organism: Capsicum pubescens (assembly GCA_030864215.1). NCBI lineage: Eukaryota > Viridiplantae > Streptophyta > Magnoliopsida > Solanales > Solanaceae > Capsicum > Capsicum pubescens. Next base: position 42,309,787 of record CM061539.1, on the reverse strand, counting down.
TTGTTGTTCCAACTATTTGATTGAAGTGGAGTGCAAGTTTACCAACTGACTTATGAGGACAAATCAGTCTTCATGGTAGTCACCCCAGAGTTGGTAGCCTCAACTCCCTTTAACAGTTTCTCCATCATGTCCTCTATGGACATCTTGTCAGAGCTAATTGCAGTATTATCTCTACTTCTGGGAGGTACATACATCCCATTTCTATCATTTTTGCTCTTCTAGTTTCCTTTATCCCGCTCCTTATATCCAGCCTTATTTATCATAATAAGTTCGACCTTGATTTCCTTAGCTATTGCCTCGAAAACCCCCTGGTTATTCAAATAATTTGTCTCTTTTTCTGAATCAGAATCATCTCTACTGTGGGATGCAACAACCTTCACTTTTTCAGTCTTTGCAGATAATAAGTGTTTGGTCAACAAGTCCATTTGCGTCTTTAAATATGCCATATATTGATCGCGTTCTTCCTTTTTCATATGTTGTTCTATAGTCATACCAATAGAAATAGTAGGGCTTGCTACCACAGAATCCCTGGTATGCCAAGCTCTACTTTGTTTGGTCATCCGATCAAGCATCTCCGAGGCCTCTTGAAAAGTGAGATCCATAAATGATCCCCCTGCAGCATTATCAACAACTGGTTTTGTAATAGAGTTTAAAGCCTAATAAAGGGTCTCCATCAGATGAATATCCATCATATTATGATTTGGGCACTATATCAACTTCTTTTTAAACCTCTCCCAAGTTTTGTGAAGAGCTTCGTTTGGGAGCTATCTAAAATTACTGATCTCATCCCTCAACTGTACCCTCCTGGAGAGCGGAAAGAACTTTTCTAGGAAAGCCTCCTTCAACTGCCTCCAATTGGTTATAGAATCGGGCATCAGCTTGTTAAGCCACAATGTTGCCTTCCCAGATAGAGACAATGGAAATAACCTCAAGAAAATAGCATTCTAACCTACTCCAGAATTATTAAATGATTTGCAAATGGTGACAAAATTCACCAAATGCATGTTAGGATCATCTACTTGCAACCGCTGAATAACCCCTTTAGATGTAGAAGTTGGATCATCATACTGGTCATATTGAATTTTGCTACAGGTGCTAGAGGTGGAGGAATAATATCTCCAGTCGTTCCTGCTCCATCTATTCCATTATCATCGTCATTGAGATCATACTGAACAGGTTGGTGGTCCTATCTTCCCCTGAAATGGTGATGTACATTATGATTCACAGGTGCAGCTACATTCCCAGCATTCCTTGGATTTATAGGATCCAATAAGTTATCATCTACAAGTCCTCATTATCAGAATTTGGCACCCGACCTGGGTTATCAGTATTTTGCTGATTTACTTGAGCATTAGCCAAAGCGGCTAATCTTTCTGCCTCTTATGGATCAGCCATTCTACCGATCAACTGAGGCTCTGGATGAATTTTTAATAATGGTACACCTGATCTTCGTGTATTGTACATACACAATTATCAACCTGCACAAACAAAAACAACAAACAAAAGTAAAGCTTTAGGACACTATGACCAAAGGGTCGATTAACAATCACAAACTTAATTGACAATCATATTCCCCGGCAATGGAGCCAAAATTTGATACGCCTAAATTACAACCTTCTTATGAAAGTGTAGGCAGTCTCTGTCAAATATAGAACCCAACTGGGTTGGGTGTCAAATCCCATAGGGAACACTGTGTTTACTAAGTATTATGGTTGTTATTAGACTGTTGGTCGAAGGTTCCTGAAGAAAAAGGGGGTTTTAGATTTATCAATTGTATAAAAATATTTGTCACAGAAAGTAATCCACTTGTTGATTGTAAAAAAAATAGTAATTCAGTAAGAGTAGTCAAACTAGGGTTATGGTTTCCAAGATAGTTAAATAGATAGGGTTGTGAACTGTTTTGAATTCCCTATGAACAATTCTAATTGCAAGAGTAATTGAATTCTATGGTTAACCCATTAGTTTCTTAACCTAAATGAGTAATTTTATCCCTTAATTCTTTCAAACATAAGGAACATATTGTTTATTCAACTATATTCTCACATGGGTTGATCCGGTTAAGGCATCTACCCTTTATTCAAAGGTTAAAGACTTTAGATTTGTGTAAACTCTTTCTTTTCCAAACAAACACTTTTCCATTCGAACAAGTGTGTTCTTGGACTCACTTTTCAAGTTTGCAACCAAGAAAAGTCATTAAAGTGGAGAAGGGTTTATGCAATATTAATTAATCATAGGACTCTACTAGATTCATAAGCCAATTCAGTTTTTCACATCAAGGTTCCCATAACCCTAGTTATGGGAGCTTAGTCATATATCTCCATAATAGAAAGAGAAGAAATAATTGTGTTATTTATAAATTAATTCAAGATTTACTTACAAAGGTTACAAGAATTTTTTCTTGAATCTGAAATGGAGATGGAATGATTAGCTCCACAAGATTTTCTTAATCCCCCCTCCCAAATACTAGGTTACAAAGAGTTTTGAATATGAAGACTATGATAACCAATGAAAAATAAAAGATAGCTCTCATTATAAAACCTTAAACTGGTATTTATACGTTCCTAGGTAAAAAGAATCTAAAATTTGAATTCTAAAAACTGCGTCCAAACTAATGGCCAAATTGGTGGTCCGTCGAGGGGTGATGATCCGATATTTGATCCGTCGTTGTTGATCCTACATAGTCACATTCTGGATAAGGTTGATGGCCAATCTGGTGGTCTGTCGAAAAACTGATGGTTCACAATTTGGTCCGTCTCTGAGTCTTTCAGGAGGCAATTTTCTAGATAAGACTGACGGCCAATCTGGTGGTCCGTCGAGGATCTGACGGTCCATCACTGAGTCTTTCAGGGTTAAATGTTTCGGATAAGACTGACGGCCAAGCTGGTGGTCCATCGCAGATCTGATGATCCACTATTTAGTCTGTCACTGAGTCTTTTAGGAGGCAATGTTCTGGATAAGACTGACGGCCAAGATGGTGGTTCGTCGCAGATCTGACGTTCCACCATTTGGTCCGTCTCTAAGAGTTCTGAAACCTTGGGTTCTGCCTAAGACTTGACGGTAAGGTTGGTGGTCCGTCGAAGGAGTGACGGTCTACAATTTCAACCATCAGAAGCACTTTTCTTCCACTTTCCAGAGTCTTTTCCATCAGCTAACTCCTTGCCCTGAAACACTAAAAGCCCACAACAAATGCAACCTTGGTTGCTTGAAAACATCTAATTTTCCCAAGAAAAGATGCAAAATATTCTATCAAAAGCCAAAACATTAGTGTGTTATAGTAGGTGTCATCATGACTCAAGGAATTGGATTATGGAAAAAATTCCCCATAATCCATACCCATAACGAGGTGTTTCTTAATAACAATGGAACAGGTTATTACATAAGGCCACTTTGACCTTTCAATCATTTATTTAGTAAAGTGAACTAAGTTGATCTTTTTGTTTCTAAATTTCTGCCAGGTATGTGAGATGCCAAATTAGCAACAAAAGTACTCTTTGTTATTTATTGTTCAACGAATTGAAGGGAAAATTGAGGGATCATAATTGCATACAAGAGTTCTTGTGAAGGAGGGGCATACTACAATTATAGATTACTAGACAATTACTAATTTTATCAATGAATTTTGAGGAGTCCTCATGAACTAAAATTGGGGATTAGTTTCCAAAAGGTAATTTTTTTACTCCATATTCGATTTTAATTATGGAATATGCATTTCGGGTGTAGGAAAAAGTGGTAATCTATTTCAATATGTGGATTAGAGCATTAAAGCATTACATGGCTACATTTCTCTAATGTTTACAATTTAATGTTCCATTAGATAGTTTCACAGTTTAACGATATCATTAGTAAGTCAGTTAGTGAAGTAGTTAGTGAAGTAGTTAGTCAAGTTGTTAGGCAGTTAGGAACTGATTAGCTTAGCTGTCAATGAGCTGGAATTGAGCTAAGATATTTAGATAAGTTCACTTTCTCCACCTATAAATAGAGGCAACACTACATTGTACAAAGGGGAGGTTAATGAATGAAATTAGTTTCTTTTTCTTTCCCTTTGCTTATCCTTCCATTGCTCATGAATGATCAAGTTGTGTTGCTTGTTTTCTCATGGTATAAGAGCTTGGAGATTCATATTGAGAAGATTCATGTTTTTTCTCATACCAAATTTTGAGTTTTTTTTTAAGTACTCGATCCCTATTTTTTCCTCTTCATAGAGTTAGGTATTTTCCTTATTCAAACCAGTCGTTCTTTCAATGTCTCCAAAAATTAATCAAAGTGATCCACATTTCTTCAGTGCTTCAGATAGTTCAAATGTTCTACTCATTTCTATCAAATTAGTTGGATCAACAAACTACAGTTTCAGGAGTCAATCAATGAGAATTGTCTTTTTAGGAAAGAGAAAATATGGATTTGTCACTGGATCTTACAACTTATATAGGGAGGAATTTCATGAACAATGAGAAACTTGTAAAGTAATTTAACTATTTTGGATTATGTATACAGTAAGTGAGAATCTACTCTATGGAATTATATATGCTACGAGTGCTTGTGTATCCTGGAGGATCTTAAAGAATGTTTTGACAAGGTGAATCTCATTTGCATCTACCAATTACATCATAAAATTAACCTACTTTTCCAAGGTACTAATTCAGTTTTAGTTTACTTAACAAAATTGAAGAGCTTATGAAGTGAGTAAGATGTTTTGGTCCCGAATCCTAGTTCTGATTGCCCTAAATCTAAGGAGTATGTAGATCACATGTGTCAGCTGTGATTATTGTAGTTTTTGAGTGGATTAAATAAGTCATTTGATCAGGCTCGTAGACAAATTTTATTGAACAATGTAACTTCCACCATTAATCAGGCTTATAGCATAATAATATGGAATTAAATCCAGCATTCATATTGTATAATATTTGTGCAGGATGAGTCAGAGCAACTGTCTATACAGGTGAATCAAAGTTATAGTCATGGATAGGGGAGTACTAATTACAAAGGAATAAGGTGTGAATATTGTTATTTCATAGGTCATACCAAAGAGAATTATTTTTAACTAATATGTTATCCCTCTAATTGGAAGCAAAGAAAGAAACAAATTTATACTACTAACAATTCTAAGACATATGTTGGTGGAAACAACTATACTGGTAATGGTGGAAAATAGTCTCACACTGTCAGTATGGTAGCAGGATTAATTAATGTTTCTACTTTCAGTCATGACATGTGTCATGCACCACTAGCTAAGGGTTATACTTATACAGAAGAAGAATACACTCAAATCATGAACATGTTGAACAAAAACACCAAGGAGTTCAAACAAGTCAACATGATAGGGTATTACAACTTATTTTTTTTCCAAAAATTGTTCTCAGAGTTGGATTGTGGATTTAGGTGCTACACATCAAGTGTCTACAAATAGGCATGTGTTCAAAAATGGAAAAGGTCTAATTCAATGTCACAAGGACAAATCGCATCTTTATACTGGAGATAAAGTACACATATCCCACACAAGAGAGGCTTATATCTTTGCAGATAATAAGATCAAGGATGTTCTATTTGTTCTAGATCTCAGGCTTAATCTACTATCTGTTGCTAAGATAACCAAGGATTTATCTTGTTTTGTTTCCTTTTATCTTGATTTTTTTGTATTTTAGGACATCTTGAATGGCAAAGTGAAGGGGATTGGTATAAAGGAGGGTGGACTCTATATTCCTAAAGGCAAGTGAGAAGACAAGAATAACACTACAGGCAAATGCATAATAAGATCATTGTAGAAGTTTTATTTCAAAATTGCACTCAGTGGCTCAAAATACCTAGCCATCCAGAATCACAGATTTAAACTGCCTAAACCTTTTGAAGAATCATAAAGATATAGATATTTTGAATAAATGTATGGTTTTTCCATTACCTAAACAAACAAGGTTGTCATTTCCTAGTAGTACTTCTAGTTCATCTGTTTGTTTTGAGCTTTTACACATATAAAACCTCTACCTTTGATAATAAGTGTTGTTTTTTTACTATGGTGGATGATTATAGTAGTTACACTTAGGTTCATCTATTGCAACTAAAGTCTAAGACTATAGTGGCCATTAAGATCTTCATATCTTTAATCAAAACACAGTTTGGAGTATTGATAAAGACTATAAGGTCTGATAATGGAATAGAATTTATTAATAATTAGTGTCAGGCATTTTTCCAATCTCTGGGTATTCTGTACCAAACTAGGTGTCCTTATACATTACAAAAAAATGGTTTGTGGAAGGAAAACACAGGTCTCAGATTTCATCTCATTTTCCCATTAGATGTTGGGGGTTATGTGTGAAAGTTGATGTATATTTAATGAACAGGTTACCATCTTTAGTTCTACATGGTAAAAATTCTTTTGAATTTCTATTCTCTAAAGTACCTAAGGTATCTCACTTGAGAGTCATAGGTGTAACACCCTGCATTTTCGGGTTAGATATTGAACTGTCATTCCTATGTGAGTAAACTCTAATCCCATGATTTGTATTTGAATACATGTGTCATGATCTTTATCCTAGTGTGTCAAGTTCTTATGAGGTTAAAAATGTTCATAGAAATCACTTAGAGCAAAGTTGAGCTAAGAGCCTTTGATTCGGCCAAATTTTTGAATTCAATTCTACAAAAGTCAAATTTTATTGCTTATAACTTTTTATATATGTGGAATTTTTCATCTCAATACCCATCAAATTATAGATAATTGAGTTAGCTTTCCAATGATACCAATTTCTCCTTAATTCGATACTTGAGCAAAAAGTTATGACCATTTTCATGAGAAATAGTAAGCCCCTGCGATATGGTCGCGACGCGTTGGTCTTTCTCCAGGAATAAGGTCCGCATCACGAGGGTTACTCCCTAGGAATAAAGGTCGCATCGCGGAGGTTATTCCCTCACTTTCCATCTTCTTAAAGGGTCAAGGGGCAATTAAGTCCTTTCCCCTCAACCCCAATCGTCTACATCACAATTTATATACCCAAAAGGGCATTATTTGCCCATCATCCTCAAATTTTCTCACGTAAAAACCCTTCCCTTTCCACAAGAACAAAGTTCAATATTTTTCTCTCAAGAACACAAGGATTTACTTCCGAATACAAGATTTCTTTAAGAATTCATTCAATTAAGGTATGTGGGGTTTTGAACAGGGTTAATCTTTCATCCCCTAGTTCTCATGTATTAAAACATAGCATTACTCTGTGATTTAAAGGACTAAAAGCATAAGAATTGTACATATTCATGTTTGAAACTACAAGTTTGATATTTTGTTTTAAATTTCATTATTTTGATGAGGAATTGTTATTCTCCTAGGTTTAATACATTCTCATGCTTAAATTTACATATTATACTCATGTATTAAATTGTCCAGTGTTTTGGGTTTTTGAACTATGATTTCATTCTACTATTTTAAGTGTTGTTATCATATTTTTGTGATCATTCAGTGTTGGAGAGTTATGAACACCCTATACCTATGTATATTTACATGATTTCTATTTTCAAGTAACAAGTCAGTCAAACCATGGTTTTATTATTATATTCAGAACATCATGTTCATGCTGAGCACATAAATACAGTACCATGTCATGTTAAACAACTAATAATACCAGTGCCATTTAGTTGGGAGTAATACTTAGCACCGAGCGAACTCGGGGATGATGACTCCCCCCCGTCAGTAGAGACATGAGTCTTTAGTAGCAGTCCCTAATTTTCGGACCTACGGCGCTACCATAGATTATGAAGGGTCCCCCATCAGTAGAAGCATGAAACCCCGTCCTTCAGGACATTAGCCTTGTGGATCCATATTGTCATTCATGTGTTGGTACCCCTGGCAAGGTACTATCACCCTTCAACTGGGGTTATAGGTTAAATCCCGATAGCACAGATTGGGTCATGTTAATTATAGACATCTCCCATAGTATCAGTACAGTACTCAGAGTGTGTCAGTTTAAGTTTACATAACCAAGTATGCAGGCATTAGTTATACTATTATTTCAGATATCAGTTCAGTTATTCAGATCACGTCAGTACATGTTTAGGCTTGATCTTGCATTCTCAGTTTTACCTATTCATGCTTTTCGTGCTCAGTGTCCATACATGATCCTCAGTTCAATTCTACAGTATGTTCAGCTTTACATGAGATTTACATACAGTATTCATGTTTTACCGTATCTCATCTTCAATTCTACGTATTCTACAAAAGTAAATATTTAAGAAACTAAGTGTAGTGATTCACCAGCTTATTAGAATATGTTGGTTACTCATTTTTAAGATACTTTATCTTTTAGTTGATTTCAGTCTCTTGATGAGTCTACGTGCACTTAGCATGCATCTTTTAAGATTATGTATGTAATCAATTTTACCTATTGCATTCACCCCCACTTACTTAGTACATTTCATAGTACTAATACACATATATGTTTATGTGCTACATTTTCTCATAATGTAGGTATCAGTTGTATCCCATACATCATGATTAGATAGTTTGTAGCTTCCAGCCAGTAGGTGATGAGTTCTTTTGTTTCGGGACTCCAGTCAGCTGTAGTTCATGTCCTATCTTGTTATTATTCATATGTATTGATTAATGGTAGTTGGAGACATGTCCCAGCTATCTATAATCAGTATATTAGAGGCTTCATAGATAGCCAGTCAGAGTTATTTCATGTAATTCAAGTTTCTTTCTTCAGTTTTGTCATGATGTAAATTTTTTTCAGTTGTAGTTCATGTTCTATCTTGTTATTATTCATATGTATTGATTAGTGGTGATTGGAGGCATGTCTCAGCTATCTATAGTCAATATAGTAGAGGCTTCATAGCTAGTCAATCAGAGTTATTTTATGTAATTCAAGTTTTTTTCTTCAGTTTTGTCATGATGTAAATTTTTTCAAGTATTATACTTATTTAGATTTCCTTATGATCATGTTTTCACTCAGTAAATATAGTTTATATACAATTTAAATCTATTGCTCAAGCAGTATGCCAGTTCATGAGTTAGATTGGGATCACTTGTGGCTCCAAGCATCGTGTTACGACTACAAGGTAGTCTCAGGTTGTGACAATAGGCTTCTGTGCTATATGACAATTGTTCCAAAAGATGATAAGTTCTCTTAAAGGGAAAAACCTATTATGTTGATGGGATATTTTGAAACTCAGAAGGGATACTTACTATTAAATATGAAATCCAAGAAGTTGTTAGTTAGTAGTGATGTTTTGTTTTAGGAAGATGTCTTTTCTTTTTTACAGTTGCAGCAACAAGTGCAGCCTGCAGAAGTATCTACAACTGATGAAGACATGACTGATTTCCTAGTTTTTGTAGATAGTGATATATATCATGAAGATGTTTCACTCACTCTATCGCTAGTGGAAGATGATAACTATGTTGATACAACATTACCTGACCAAATGTAGAGACATTCATTGTATACACCAGTACTCATATAGATTCACATGGCATGAACAATAGTACAGATAACACAGTTGTTCCTTCTTAAGCTGAGGTTTCATCAAGCAGACCTAATAGATTTATTAATCAACCAATATAGATGCAAGATTATCTGAATCCTTCTAGAAGCCAGAAATACAAGCATCCTTTAGCGAGCAACTTATCTTAAAACAGAGTAACCAATGCTTATCAATGTTACTTGATAAAGTTTTCCAGCTTAACTGAACCTCAACATTTCAAGCAAGCTATAAAGGATGATAGATGGGTAGAATCTATGAATTTAGAGAGTCAATCTTTGGAAGCCAACAACATATGGACTATTGTAGACTTACCTAAAATAAAGAACATTAACATCACAATCATACCCTCCTTGACCATATTATCAGATACCCCAGACATAAACTTGCTCATCCTAAACTTGCTATCATCCACCACATGAGGAGCATACCTAGCTAGATGAGTAAACTTAAGGGAATACTCCTTTACACTCATGTTGCTATAACTCCCCAAAATCTGATTCCCAGGATGCCACATGGTGCTCTGAACTATAAGTAGTCCTCAGCTAACCCTAGCTGTTTTCTACTAAATTTAAATCTCAAAATAGGAGAAATATGAATATGAAAACATAATAAATGAGGAAATCTTATCTAAAGCATAGAAATCTCACAAATCTTGGTGAGACAATACTGAGAATTTAAATACTGAATCAAAGGTCTAACACTAAATCTAGTAGTCTGACAAGACTCTACCATCTGAATCTAGAGAGTAACTGGGACAGGCCCCCAGCTAACTCAAACTATTTGAAATGAATAAAGGAACATCTACTAAAAAACTAAAATTATAAATAACTAAGTCCTCAAACTATGAGGACTCACCAACTGCAGGGATGTAGATGAGATGCTCAGAAATCACTCACGTTGTTGAGACTGAGCACCTGAACCTACATTATGAGATAATGTAACGCATAGACATATAAGTGGATCAGTACTTTGAGGATGTACTGAGTATATGGGGTGCATGCAATAAGCAAACAACATCATCACAATTTATAAAATTCATGCATGCTAAATGTAAATGACTCGCATAGCTTGAGTAAATCTAAAATCTGAAGATCATGAATCATGAACAACAAAGCATATAATATAAATCTTGTGAGCCATTACATTTAGCTATAAAATCTATTTTTCTGGAAACTGCCATATCTTCTTATCAATTTGTAAGGGAAATACTCATCTCAAGACTTAAGAATCGTAAACCATAGTTTTCAAAACATGTGCTTTTATCTTGAGGCTTTACACAAATAGAATTTTTTAAGAGTAGGGGACATCTTATTGGGAGGTTCTTCTAACCCACATACACCATGTGAGCATCCATGCAGTCCCATGTCCGGCCCCCGTTAGGTAGGGTTGTTCTAGCCTTGCTATCGGAATAGAACTTCTATCTTAAGTGATCACAATATGAGTCATCCACGTAGAAGTGGGAATAATCTGAATCCTATATTGGCACGTAGTTTTGGGGTATGAAACCGTATTAACCTACCTATCTTTGTTCTAAATACTACACTCATTCTTATGCTCAAAATCTTAAGAAATCCACTTCAAAACTAGAACAAGGGTTTAAAAGAAAACAAATTATGCTTTTGTTTCTTTAAATTTCAAGTCATATGAACAAAGTGGATTCTTTATCTTAGCTTAGGACCAAAAGGTCAAATCTTTATCAATAATTTGAGAATAAACTTATTTGAGGGTTCTTATAGCACAAATAATCTTGAAATAGAAATCTTAATTAGGGCATAATGGCCCATGCAGTAATCTCATGTTAAAACATCTAAAAATTCATGTTTAATAATGTAAACACTTGTAATTCATCATAAAATCTGGAAATGACTGCACAATGCATAGAAATGTGAATAAAGTCATGTAATTTCAACTTCTAAATCAATGAAAATCTCATAAGTTTGTAAATAATGATAATGGGTGTAAACCCTAACTTGAATCTCATGGAAAATCATACAAACTTCAGTAAAAGTTGAATTTAAAACAAGTTTTGGGAACAAGGATGAAAGGAGTATCCTTGTTTATAACCCCACATACTTTGTTGGATTATCTAGACGCTAGAACTTGAATCTTGGATCGATATTGATGTTTGGGAGATGACTTCTTGGAGTTCTTGAATTAGGGATTCTTAATCTTGTATTATCTTGGAGAATTGATGGAGGAAATTTTAGGTTTCTTGGAGAGGAAGTATGAGACTTAGGATTTTGTTTAAGAAAGAATGATGAATAAAGCATAAAGTGCTCTCAAATATGATTAATCTTTTGTTTTTAGACGGATTGGGGGTTGGAGATTTACCAAAATACCTCCTTTAAACTTTTATACGAAACTGGAAAACGTATATTTTTCCGATCTGGATGGCCACCGCGATACGCCACTAGCGGTGGCTTACTGGAAATCGTCGAATGGAAATTGGGCAGACTCTGTGATGCGGGACATCGCGGTGCCCCTTTGGATTACCATTTTAGCACATGTCGCGACGCGCCATTATCGCGCTGGACCTCTAGAAATTGACAAACGGGAAATTGACCCTCTCTGCAATGCACCAATATTGTAGAAGCGCACTGGAATAGGACAATTAGAAATTTACATAGATCCGCGATGCGATAAAGGTCCAAACGACGGTGTTTTACGACTGAAACATAAAATAGCCATAACTTCTTACTCGGTTATCGGATTTAGGTAAATATTATATCGTTGGAAAGCTAATTCAATTTCCTATGCAATGGAAAGTCTAAATCTAAGTAATTCCACATGAAATAAGTATTACTCATTTTGAAAGCTATCCCTTAACATTCTAGGGACAAATTTAAGTTAGGAAAAGTGTGGGTATTACAATATCTACCCCTTGGGAACATTCATCCTTGAATGTGGCTAATTAAGCTAAAATTTCTAAGGTATCTGAGAATATAAGGTAGAATGCACAACTGAAATAAACTGCAAGTCTGAATCTAATTCATTTTGAGCTTCTGAGTAATTCTGTGGGTGCATGAACTTACATGAGGACAACTATATATCTGAATATATGAGTAGAAAAGAACTGTATCAATGAAGAGTATTACGTTTCGCTAAATCTGAGTTTGCAGAGAAAAGGTGAGGGTACTTGGCACGTATATTTTCTTTTGTTTCCCAAGTGGCACCCTCAACAGACTGATTTTGCCAAAGAACTTTGACCAATGGAACTTCTTTGTTCTTTAGTCTGTGAATCTAATAATCTAAAATCTCGACTGGAATCTCTTCGTAAGAAATACTATTCTGAATATCTGAGCTTTCTAAAGGAATTACAATGGTGGTGTCACCAATACTTTTCTTAAGAATAGAGACATGGAATACAGGATGAACGACTGATAAGTCTTCAGGCCACTCAAGTTCATAATCTAATCTCCCAACACGACTTAGAATTCAGAAAGGGCCGACATACCAGGGACTGAGTTTCCCCTTCTTGCCAAATCTCTTCACCCCTTTCATGGGTGAAATTTTTAGATACACTAAATAACCAACCTCAAACTCGAGGTCCATTCTTCTCACATCTGCATAGGATTTCTGATGACTCTGGCTATTTTCAACCTTTTTCTAATCAACTTAAATTTTTCCATAGCTTCAAACATTGCATCAGGACCAAGCAAAGTGGCATTACCCACCTCGAACCAACCTATGGGTGATCTATATCTCCTCTCTTAAAGGGCCTTAAACGAGGTCATTTGTATGCTAGAATGATAACTATTATTATAAGCAAACTTAATCAATGGAAAATGCTCATCTCAACTACCCTTAAAATTAAGAGCGCATGCCCTCAACATATCTTCTAGAGTTAGGATGGTCGTCTCTTCTTGACCATCTGTTTGAGGGTGGAAAGCTGAGCTAAGATGGACTTCGGTACTAAGACCCTTCTTAAAAGATCTCCAAAACTGTGAAGTAAACTGAGTACCCCTATCTGAGATTATAGACAAGGGAACCCCATGCAATCTAACTAACTCTTGGATATGCAACTTAGCATAATCCTCAGTTGTATAAGACGTGTGAACTAGCAAGAAACGTTGACTTAGTCAATCTATCTCTACAATAACCCAAAAGGAATCATGATGACATCACATTTGGGGTAAACCAGTAAGAAAATCCATGTTCACCTCTTCCCACTTCCAAGTGGGGATACCAAACTCTTGAAACGTACCACTAGGTCTTTGGTGCTCCACCTTAACCTGTTGATAAGTTGCACACTTTACTATAAACTTCTCTATATCTCTCTTCATTCCACTCCACCAATAGATTTATCGCAAGTCGAGGTACATCTTGGTAGCTCCTGGATGGATAGAATAATGTGCACCATGTGCCTCAGCTATAATTTTCCATCTTAACTCATCAACACAATGCACACATAATCTATTTTGGTATCTCAACACGACATCTCTCCCTTGGGAGAAAATGTCTACTTTTTGGTCTTTAACCGACTCTTTTAGTTTGACCAAACTAAAATCCTTATCTTACATCTCCTTCACTTTTGAATCTAGAGAAGATTTGGAACTACTCTGAACCCAAAAACTCCCTTCAGCTGAATCAAACAACCTAACACCCAATCTAGCCAAACGATGAAATTTATGAGCTAACTCTTTCTTATCATTCTCCACATGAGCAACACTGCCCATAGACAACCTACTAAGGGCGTCTGCCACTACATTGGTCTTGCCTGGATGATACAACACACTCATATCATAATTCTTCAACAACTCCAACCACCTTCTCTGATGCAGATTTAACTCTCTATAAGTAAACACATATTACAAACTTTTTTGGTCCGTGAACACATCAACATGCACACCATATAGATAATGTCTCCAGATTTTCAAAGCAAACACTACAACAACTAATTCAAGGTCATGGGTTGGGTAATTCTTTTCATGAGGCTTCAACTGGCTAGAGTCATAGGCTATGACCTTACCTCTCTACATCAACACACAACCCAAAACAACTCTAGAGAAATTACAATACACTACAAAACCGTCTGTACCGTCAGGTAATGATAGAATTGGGGCTGAAGTGAGTCGAGTCTCTAGCTCCTGAAAACTCCTCACAGGAATTTGACCACAGGAACTTAACTTTATTTTGGGTCAATCTAGACATAGGAGATGCAATAGAGGAGAAACCTTCAACAAAACGGCGGTAATAACCAGCTAGACCAAGAAACTCCAAATATTTGATGGAGAGATAGGTCTAGGCCAATTCCTTATGGCTTATGTCTTTTGGGGATCGATTCTAATGCCATCGGCGGAAAGAATATGACCTAAAAAGTCTACTGAGCTTAGCCAAAATTCACACTTGCTGAATTTAGAAAACAATTGATGATCTCTAAGAAAATTCTAAGATGGTTTACATGGTATCCTCACGACGAGAGTACACAAGGATATCGTCTATGAATACTATGACAAACACGTCTAGATACTATTTGAACACTCTGATCATAAGGTCCATGAAAGCTTTTGGGGCATTAGTTAGCCCAAAAGATATAACTAGAAATTCAAAATGACCATAACGAGTTCTGAAGGCTATCTTTGGAATATCACATTCCCTTACTTTAAGCTAATGAGAGTTATCATGAGTTAACTGCGGCTTATCTATCTTTAAAGTTATGGTTGTTCAAAGTTCAATCTGATCTGGGTAAGAAGACCTAAAAGCGGCCAAAAGGTTCTTAGGCTTTTTATGCTAGCTGAATCTAAGGTTTATCTTTGAAAAATAATTGGCACCTTGGAGTTGGTCAAATAAGTCATCAATTCTAGGAAGATGAAATTTGTTCTTGACTATGACCTTATTTAGATGACGTTAGTCAATGCACATTCGCAAAGAACCATATTTCTTTTGCACGAATAGGATGGGAGCACCCCATGGAGAAACACTAGGACTTATGAAGACTTTATCTAGAAGATCTTTGAGTTTCTCCTTCAACTCCTTAAGCTCTGTGGGAGCCATACAGTAAGGAGGGATAGAAATAGACTGAGTATCTGGTAGAAGGTTAATACCAAATTCTATCTCTCTATCGGGAGGTACCCCTGGGTGATCTTCTAGAAAAACATCAGGAAACTCATTGACCACTCGGATGGACTATATTGTTGGAGTCTCAAACTTAGTGTCCTTAACTCGAACTAGGTGGTAAATGCAACCTTTGGATATCAACTTTCTAGCTTTGAGATAAGATATGAAATGACTCTTGGGAGTCACTGAATTTCCTGACCACTCAAATACTGGCTTGTCTGGGAACTGATACTTCACCACTCGGGTGCGATAGGTTATAGAAGCATAACAAGAATAGAGCCAATCCATACCAAGGATGAGATCAAAATCAACCATGTCTAACTCTATCAAGTCTGCTAACATGACTTTATGAAGGGCAATGATATGACACTTTTTACAAATCTATTTGGCAACAACTGACTCACCTACTGGAGTAGACACCAAGAAGGGCTCAGAGATCTTTTCAGAACTTATCTCAAAATTTACAGCAACTAACGGGGTCACATAAGAGAAACTCGACCCATGGTCTAACAACACATAAACATCAAAATGAAAGACATGAAGCATACCAGTCAAAACATCGAGTGAATCGTCCTATTCCTGATAGGATAGTAAGGCATAAAACCGATCCTGGTGTTGGCCACCACCAGTACTAGATAATGCGCCCTGAGGAGGAGTTGGGCGACCTAGAGGAGCTAGTGCACTATTATCCTAAGTCTAAGGATGAACATCTCTATTCCCATGTCTATCATGCAGGCACTCTTTGATTTCGTGACCCACCTGGCCACAACCATAACAAAAACCTTTTTGACCCCACAAATATTCACCTCCAAGATTTTTACCACACTTAGCACATTGGGGATGATTAGGCTTCCCACTCACAGTATTCTGAGATCTGGACATTGAAGACTTACCCCACTGTTCCTGCCTATTTCTAAGTGCAGGAGCACTAGCTGAAGAAGGTGCAGGCATAGATGAATAATTCTGAAACAGCAAATGATTTCCTCCTCCAGACCTATTCTGACCATGATCAAACTGCTCTGTCCTAGCCTTCTTATTTACTCTCTCTCTTTTCTTTGCCTTCTCTGCCTCAATTTACTGAGCGTGCATCATCAATCTAGGAAGATCCATGTCTCCAATGAGCATAGAAGTCCTAAAGTTCTTAACTACTAATCCAGATACATCGATCACAAACTTACTCATGCTTGACCTAGGGTCAGCTATCTGATTAGGGGCATACTTAGAAAACTAGTTGAACTTGAGGCAATACTCCTTCACTTTCATTGAGCCTTGCCTTATGTTCATGAACTCTTCTATCTTAGCTTCCCTCATCTCACGTGGGAAGAACTTGTCCAAGAATGCATCTATAAAAATTTGCCAAGTCATGGGAGTTGTATTCTCCCCTCTACTTTTCTTCCATATCACCACCAAATCATACACACCATCCTTCAGCCTATAAGATGCCAATTCTATACTCTTCTTTTCAAAAATATACATAATTTGGGTAATCTTCTTCACCTCATGTAGATACAACTGTGGGTCCTCACCTTCCTTCGACCCAATGAATATGGCAGATTTATCCTTATAAAATCTCAGATTTTGGTTGCGGCTATGTCCCCATCCTGCTGAGGTGGGACTGCAGCCTGATAGTTGCCCTGAACATTAGTTGTCACAGCTTGGGCTAGCTCCTAAAAGGTATCCCAAAACACTGCATATGACACACTCTTATTCAAAGGATCTGCGGGCTAAGGTGGCTAGTTATCATTTCTACGGGCGTTAGCTCGACGAGGACACATTTTTGTTGCATCAAAACATAAGTTAGAAGAAGATATTGACAATGAGTGCATGATAGATTATGAAAGAAGAGATGATTTCTTAAAATGCTCCATAGCCTCTTGCTCATAGATGTGGCGTGCTTCACACTATGATCAAGACTCTATGTAACGAGACTTATCTGACTCCCTAGGACTCTCTAAACCTTAGTCTCTGATACCAAGTTTGTAACTCCCCAAAATCTGATTCCTGGGATACCACACGATGCTCCAAACAACAAGTAGTCCTAAGCTAACCCCGACTGCTTTCTACTAAATCTAAATCTCAAAATAGAAGAAATATGAATATGAAAACATAATAAATGCAGAAATCTTATCTAAATCATAGAAATCTCACAAATCTTGGTAAGACAATACTGAGAATCTGAATACTAAATCAAAGGTAAAACACTGAATCTAGTAGTTCGACAAGCCTCTACTATATGAATCTAAAGATTCACTGGGATAGGCCACCATCTGACTCAAATTGTCTGAAATGAATAAAGAAACATCTACTAATAAACTGAAAGTGTGATAACTATGTCCCCGAACTATGAGGACTTACCAACTGTAGGAATGTAGATGAGATGCTCAAAAATCACTCACGCTGCTGAGACTGAGCACCTGAACCTACATTATAAGACAATGTAGCACATAGACATATATGTGGATCAGTACTTTAAGGATGTACTATGTATATGGGGGTGCATGTAATAAGTAAACAATATCATCACAGTTTATAAAATTCATGCATCCTAAATGTAAATGACTCACATAGCTTGAGTAGATCTAAAATCTGAAGGTTATGAATCATGAACAACAAAGCATATAATATAAATCTTGTGAACCATTACATTCAGTTCTAAAATCCATTCTTTCTAGAAACTACCACATCATCTTGTCAATTTGTAAGGGAAATACTAGTCTCAAGACTTTAAGAATCGTAAACCATAGCTTTCAAAACATATGCTTTTATCTTAAGGCTTTACAAAAATAGACTATTTTAAGATTAGGGGACATCTTATTAGGAGGTTCTTCTAACCGACATACACTATGTGAGCATCCATAAAGTCCCACATCTGGCCCCCGTTAGGTAGGGTTGGTCTACCTTTGCCATCAGAATAGAACTTCTAACTTAAGTGATTATAATCTGAGTCATCCACATAAAATTGGGAATAATTTGAATCCTACATTGGCACGTATTTCTGAGGTATGAAACCCATCTTGGTGCTAAATACTACTCCCATTCTTATGCTCAAAATCTTAAGAAAAAGGTTTACAAGAAAATAAATTATGCTTTTCTTTCTTTAAATTTCAAGTCATATGAACAAGTGGATTCTTTATCTTAGCTTAGGACCAAAAGGTCAAATCTTTATCAATAATCTGAGCATAATCTTATCTGAGTGTGCTTATAGCATAAATAATCTTGAAATAGAAATCTTAATTGGGCATAGTGACCCATGCAGCAATCTCGTGTTAAAACATCTAAATATTCATGCTTGATAATGTAAACACTTGTAATTCATCATAAAATCTGAAAAGTACTGCACAATGCATAGAATTATGAATAAAGTTGTGTAATTTCTACTTCTAAATCAATGGTAATCTCATAGATTTGTAAATAACAATAATGGGAGTAAACCCTAACTTGAATTTCATGGAAAATCATATAAACTTCAGTAAAAGTTGAATTTAAAATAAGTTTTGGGAAAAAGAATGAAAGGAGTATCCTTGATCATATCCCCACATACCTTGTTGGATGATCTAGATGCTAGAACTTGAATCTTGGATCTTTATTGATGTTTTGGAGATGACTTCTTGGAGTTCTTGAATTGGGGATCCTCAATCTTGTATTATCTTGGAGAATTGATGGAGAAAATTTTGGATTTATTGGAGAGAAAGTTTGAGCCTTAGGGTTTTGTTTAAGAGAGAATGATAAATAAAGCATAACGTGCTCTCAAATATGATTGATATTTTGTTTTTGGATGGATTGGGGGTTGGAGATTTACAAAAATACCCCTTTTAAACTTTTATACGAAACTAGAAAACATACATTTTCTCGATCTGGGTGGCCACCGCGACGCGCCACTATCGCGATGGCTCACTGGAAATCGACTAATAAAAACTGGGCAGACTTAGCGACGCGGGGACATTGTCGGTGCCTCTTTGGAATGCCATTTTGGCACATGGCGCGAAGCGCCATTATTGCGCTAGACATTTAGAAATTCGCAAACGGGAAATTGACCCTCTCCGTGATGTGCTAATATCACGGAAGGATACTGGAATGGGACAATTGGAAATTTACACTGATCTATGATGCGCTAAGGGTCCAAACGATGGTGTTTTATGACTGAAACTTAAATAGCCATAATTTCTTACTCGGTTATCGGATTTAGGCAAACCTTATATCGTTGGAAAGATTATTCAATTTTCTACTTAATGGAAAGTCTAAATCTAAGGAATATCACATGAAATAAATAGTATTCATTTTGGAAGATATCCCTTAACATTCTAGGGATAAATTTAAGCTATGAAATGTGTGGGGTATTACAGTTACCCTGCCTCAAGTTGATAAAATCTAATACTTTGGATTCTCTCATCTCTAATGGGGAGAATCTATCAAAAAGGTTGTAGCAAACTCCTCCTATTTTATAGGCCTTTCGTCTGCGCCTCTATCCCCTTTCCACTTCTTAAACCAAGTATGGGCTACATCCTACCGCTGGTAAGCAGCCAATTCCGCACTCTCACCAGAAGTCACCCCATAATGTATGTCACCTTCTGGACTATGTCTAAGAATCCTATGGATTCTCTTCAGATTTGGATCCCAAAAATAGAGGAGGATTCATTCGGGTAAAGTCCTAAATCCTAGTTGCGGCAGTATTGGCCACTGGGTTGGCCAGAATAGCAGATGGTTGAACATTCTGAGCCACTACAGAGTGAGATAGAGTAGTGTGAATGGAGCTCTGAACTCTGCATAAGAAACATGCTCGTTCAGGGGATCTTCCTGAACGGGTAGAGGTGTTGGTTGGTTTACATTTTTTCTTTCATTTGTCTTTCTGGGTGTCATGTTCTATAAATAGAAGAAAGAGTAGATTATACAGAGAGTTTAACATGAGCATCTTGCTCTTTCGCATGACATGAAATTAAAAGAGGGAAACTTTTCTTAAAATGCCTCATAGCCTCTTGTCTAAAAGTGTGACGCACTTTACACCCATGCACAAGACTTTACTTGATGCGGCTTTCAGACTCCCAAGGATACTTTAAAACCTTAGGCTCTGATACCAAGTTTTTAATTCCCCAAGAGTACACCCTGGGCGCTACACAGTGCCTACAGTCTCGAGGGACCACAAGCTAACCCATAAGCTGGTACCTGCTATGAGCACTGAATAATATACTGATGATAGAAGTAATATGCAGAAATCAATGGATATAATGCCATAAGGTTTTAAATCATAGTTCTGATTAAGTCTGTAAACACAACACTGATAATACTGATAAAATTTCTAACAATGATGACTAAAAACTAAAGACTCACTAACTATCTGTACTAGTTTGAAAAGCCTCTACTAACTGACTGCTAGCCTAAAAGTAGAAGAATGGACACACAAGATCAAAAACTAGCAACTACACTAAAGAGAGAATCACGCACATAGAAGAAAAGAGATGAAGAAGAGATGCATAAAGTAAAGATAGTAGAAAGACCCTCACTTCCACTGTAATACCCCGCATGTTTCTAAGGTAGGAAGTGAATAAGTTTTCCTACGTATGAAACCTCCTATCCTGTGAGTAGCATTTTAGTGAATGACTTACAATGAGTATCCTAGCAATAAGATAGCTTATGATGCGTTAAGCATGTTCATATGAGTCACTTAAGGTAATACAAGCTAAGAGTTTTTGAATCCATCAAGTTTTAGTGTTCGATTTCAAAAGGGTCATATTTGAACGAGTATAACTCGATGTTAATGTGGTATTTCTACATATTTAGACCCACTAAATTATAGATAATCGAATTATATTTCCAACGATACCAATTTTGCCTTAATCCAATACCCGAGCAAAAAGTTATGCCCATTTTCGTGAAAGACAGTAAGGGTATGCGATTGGTTAGGCGCCGCCCAACCAAACTTAGGCGATTGGTTAGGCGCCGCCTAAGTCAGTTCCAAGTGCCAGAAACACTCCGTTTTGAGTTATTTTGAGGGTAATTAAGTCTTTTAACACCCCTTACATGTCCCTAAACTTAACCCTACGAAATATATAGCTTCTAAACACATTACAACCCTATTAACATCTCAAAGCTCATCATCCAAGAGAACTAAAAGAGAAAAACAACTAGGGTTCCATAATCAAACTTAAAGATCAAATTTCGAGGAAATTCCTCTGTCAATCATCAAGAACCTCCCTTTCAAGGTATGTGTAGTGTTCATCCACGGATTTCTTTCGTCCGTGGAGTTCAAGAATCGATCTTTAAAATACAAAAGCTTGGTTGGTTGTGGTAATATGATCATACCCATGTTGATGCTTGTTTGTTTTGCTATATAACAGTATCGTGACTGTATATCTCATGAAAGTTATGTTGTTAGTTGAAAAACATGATTTTTAGATGGATTGATAGAATGCAAGTATGAAATCCACCCATGCCTTAAAGAATGCATGAAAGGTGTTCAATAAAATGCCTAGTATGTTAGAACTTCATATTTACATGATTTCATGATACCTAAATAACAAGTTCATGTTAGTCATACACTCCAATATGAATTTTCATGCAAAGTATGTGTTGTTATTGTTGTGGTATAAAGCATGTATGATAATGGAGATATAAATTATGTACACAAAATATATCCATGCTTTCCCTACCATGTTTGAGATATTGAATAAATACATGAAGTATAATATCCCCAAATCGTTACAATATGAACTAAACGTTACATGTTGTCGTTCCCTTATGCTTGAATGGTTTCCATGCCATTGCTATGAATAGTATATGTTGTCGGAATGCCCATGATATTAGAATATGAGATTTATGACTTGATTATAAGCATTTCTATTCATGATGACCATGTACTTCATGAAATCCCCCACTTATGTATTATGGATTTTTATTCATGGTCGTGTACTCAAGAAATTCAAGTTGTGTCAGTTTTCTTCCATCGAGTCCTGGGGGTACTTGTACCCAAAAAATATAGATGTGTGCCTAGAGCCATGTCATGTTTTCACGATACTCTCAGTCAAGCCATGATCTATAGAATTCAGTCTGTCATGTGACTCAGGAAAACTCAGAAATCTCAGTAATCTCAGTATTCCAGTAATCTCAATAATCTCAGTGCTCAGTAACCTCAGCAACCTCAGTATTCATAGTCAATCTCAGTAACTTCAGTACTCTCAACCAGTCCTCAGAACTCAGTACATACCATCAGTCATCGGAATCCAGTAAACTTAGTTTAGCTCCGCTAAATAATACCACTAGTATCAGTCCAGTTAATCAATATCAGTTCAGCTAATCAATTCAGTTTAGTTATTCAGTTCAGCTTAGTTATTCAGTTCAGTGTCCTTCATATATGAGTAGAAGTTAGCACTGAGTGAACTCAAGGATGGGAACTCACCTGCTAGTTCAAGGTGTGATTCTTAGCAGTCATTCTTGTGTTCCAGAATTATGTAGCCAATGTAGATTGAGATATCTTAACTTGTCAGATTAGGGTTGATGAGGTGGCTTAACCTATCAGTTTAGGGTTTTCACCGTTCTCATTTGAGTACCTGCTAGTATAGGGTTCTCATAACTGTTCTTACCAGTGGCGCGGTATTGACACCCCTCCAGTCGGGGCAGAGATTGGACCCCAGCTTAGCTATTATAGCGTATTTAGGGCATGTCAGTTAGATAACTACTTCCCATAGTTTTAGTATCAGTCTCAGTAAAAGAACTCAG
Source organism: Capsicum pubescens (assembly GCA_030864215.1). Lineage (NCBI taxonomy): Eukaryota > Viridiplantae > Streptophyta > Magnoliopsida > Solanales > Solanaceae > Capsicum > Capsicum pubescens. The sequence continues at coordinate 42,286,561 of CM061539.1, read as the reverse complement.
ATAGTTCTTCAGGATATCAGTACTGTCAAATGTAGTACGAAACTCAGCTAGTTCCATCAGATTTAGGACTGTCAGATACATTCATTCATGCTATCAGTTATCAAAACTCATGTTATCAGATATATTAGTTATCAGAATTCAGTTATCATTCATGATATGTTATCAGTAAATACATGTCATCAGTATTCATACTCAGTAGTCATGTTATCACGAGCTCAGTTTCAGGACTGTTATATATGGTCAATTCAAATCAGTTCTTCATAATTAGAACTATCAAAAACAATCATTCCTTTATCAGTAATATAGTATCAGTCTCCCAGTATTCAGTAATAAAGTATCAGTTCCTTACTTATTAGTGAATTACATATCAATATCAGTAAACTCAGTCATTCAGTTTCTCAATATCAGTAAACTCAGTCATTCAGTATCTCAGCATCAGTAAGCTCATATTGTCAGTATTCAGACTCAGTAGTCAGTATCACCACGAGTTTAGTTGCAGTTAAGTATGTATGTATGTATGTATTCTCACATTTATATCAGTCAGCATTGTTCATGCATATAAAACCCTTTGTATTTAGCCTACCTCACTCGTATACTCAGTACATTCAGTTGTACTGATGCATTCGTGCTATGGTGTTTTATTTGACACCATAGGTACAGAGGCACGAGTTTTAAAATAGCAGTAGCATTGCAGATTTTAGCAGTCAGTGCTCTTCTTCATTCGAGGACAATATTATTATTACTTTATTACAATATTTTAGATTAGTTTTTTAGTTCATGGAGTTAGTTGGAGACATATTCCTTCAACTCCTTATTCCGTTCAGTTAGAGGTTTTCGGACTAGATGTCAGATTAGATGTTCAGACTTCAGTATTTATGTTCTTTTTTGGTATTGTTATACCATGTTTTTTAGATATGTATCAGTATTGAACCTTATGGCCTTATAGTTCATGTTTCCGCATATTTTATGAGATATTATGCAGTTTATAGGTACAGATATCAGTCATGGGTTAGCTTGTGGTCCTTCGGGGTCATGAACACCGTGTAGCATTTCAGTTCAGAAAATTGGGGCGTTACATCCCCAAATAAAAAGCACTAGAAGGTGTATCAAACCCTCAATAACACATCACCAATGCAAGATCAAACCTCACTCTTAGGTGAAACAAAGGACTCACACTTCCTCAAGTTCACCTTTTTTGCCAAATTACCCAATACAAGTGAAAACCAATTCAATTGCATTGAAGGTTCAAAGTTTAGGATTTAGGGCTACAACTAGAAGAATAAATCTACAAACTATTATTAATATTTAATTTCATTCAAAATCTATTGAAAAGAGTGAAGAAATTGTCTATTTATACTATTACATGCCAATTGACAAAACTACCCTTAATGAGCTAAAGAGAAAGAGGTGCCCCTTGAGTGTTGGAATATAAAGTGGAAAGTCCATTCTAGCCCCTTGTAGAATATATACTCTTTAAGTCCCTTTTTCACAAATCAATGCATTCCCTCCCTTGGCCAAATCTACAACACCTTCACAAACTTTCAAGTGTATGAATAACGCTTGAAGTTGTTGAAGTTCCTTGGCTTGGCTCCTTGTAAAGGGTCTTGATGGCATGACACTTGCATCATCCTCTCCATATTGAAGAGAGTTTATCCTCAAACTTGAGGGTTTATCCACCTCAATCAAGGCTACGGGGGAAAAGACATAAACATAGAATGTATTATGGACTTGGTAATCCGAAGGTAGATCAACTTGGTAAGCATTATCATTGATCCTTTTTATCACTTGGAATGGTCCATCACCCCAAGGTATGAGTTTATCCTTCCTTTGATTTATAAATTTATCCTTTCTTAGGTGTACCCACACCCAATCTCCGAGTTCAAGCACCAACTTTCTTCTTCTTTTGTTTGCCCTTTGAGCAACCTCTTGGTTCTTCTTATCAAGTGTGATTCGCACCTTCTCATGGAGTCTTTTCATTGCCTTGTCTCTTTTAGATACATGAAATCTAATCACAAGTTCACTAGGCAAAGGAGTTAAATTCAAAGAGGTAAGGGGGTTCATGCCATAGACACACTCAAAGGGAGTCATTCCCGTACTTGAGTGTACTACCCTATTGTATGAAAATTCCACCAAAGGTAGGTGGTCCTCCCATGAAGTCAACTTACCCTTAACCATAGTCCATAGCATAAAATCCAAGGTCCTATTTACTACTTCCATTTGACCATCGGTTTGTGGGTGGCAAGAGGTTGAGAAAAGCAATTTTGTACCAAGCCTACCCCACATGGACTTCCAAAAGAGACTTAGGAACTTAGAGTTCCTATCACTCACTATATTCTTTAGGACCCCGTGAATCTTTACAATATGTTCAACAAATAAAAAAGCTACACTAGGGGCATCCTCGATTTTGGCACAAGGAATGAAGTGAGCCATTTTAGAGAATCTATCAATGACAACAAAACTACTATCTCTACCCATTCTAGTCCTCGGCAGCCCCAAAACAAAGTCCATGGAGATGTCTAACCAAGGTCTAAGGGGAGTGGGAAGTGGGTTGTACAACCCATGAGGAAGGAGGCAGGATTTTGCCCTCCTACAATCCATACATTGGCCACAAACTCTAGCAACATCGTTACTTATTCGTGGCCAATAGAATTATTCCTCCAATATGCCAAGAGTCTTATCAATACCAAAATGGACCATGAGTCCACTATCATGTGCCTCTCTAACAAAAAATTCCCTCCAAGAGATAGAGGGAACACATAACCACCTCCCTTTGAACAAATAACCACCAAACAAATAGTAGGAGCAGTTAGCATTTCCCTTGAGACATCGGTCCCTTCCCCACTCTTCACATTCCCTATAAATAGAAGCAAAGGTAGGATCCTCGGGATACAACATCTGTAAGATCTCAAATCCTATCAACTTCGAAGATAGAGTAGCAACAAGAACATATTTTCGAGACAACGCATCGGCTACCACATTTTCCTTCCCCCTTTTGTAATGGATTACATAAGGGAAAGTCTCGATGAATTCAATCCACTTAGAATGACGCCTATTTAACTTGTCTTGGATCTTAATGTGTTTCAAAAATTCATGATCCATTCGTATCACAAACTCCTTAGGCCAAAAATAATGTTTCCAATTACCCAAGGCTCTAACAAGGGCATACAACACCAAATCATAAGGTGAATAATTAAGAGTTGCCCCTTTGAACTTTTCACTAAAATAACAACGGGCTTGCCTTCTTGCATTAAAATATCCCCAATGCCAACCTTACTAGCATCACACTCTACTCTGAACATCTTATCAGAATTGGTCAATTGTAATAAAGGTGCTGAGATGAGCGTGGCTTTCAAGGCCACAAAAGCCTTAGCTTGATCATCACCCTACTTAAAGGGTTGGTCCTTTCTAATAACCTCAATCAAGGGGGACGCTATAGATCTAAAACATTTAACAAACCTCCTATAAAATCTCGCTAACCCATGAAAACTTTGGATTTCTCCAATAGTCTTAGGGGTCGGCCAACTTCGTATAGAGACTATCTTGGATTCGTCCACTTCCACACCCCTTGAGCTCACAACAAAACCCAAGAAAACCACATTATCTACACCAAAAGAACACTTATCCATGTTGTCATACAACTTCTCCCTTCGGAGAACATCAAACACACATCTCAAATGATTCACATGTTCATCAATAGACTTACTATACACCAACACATCATCAAAGTAAACAACCACAAACTTCCCAATATAAGGCTTTATCACATGATTCATTAGCCTCATAAAGGTTCTAGGAGCATTTGTAAGGCAAAAGGGCATGACCAGCCACTCATATAGACCAAATTTGGTCTTCAATACCGTCTTCCACTCATTACCGAGTTGGATACGAATCTGGTGATACCCAATCCTAAGATCGACTTTAGAAAACACACAAGACCCATAAATCTCATCTAACATATCATATAGACTAGGGATAAGATGATGATACCTTATAGTGATTTTGTTGATAGATCTACAATCAACGCACATACGCCAATTTCCATCTTTTTTTGGTACCAAAAGCATCGGGACAGCATATGGGCTCATACTTTCTTTGATGTAACCTTTGTTGAGAAGCTTCTCAACTTGTCTCTCAATATCCTTAGTGTCCGTGGGATTGCTTCTATAAGATGGCTTGTTTGGAAGTTATGAACCCGGCACCAAATCAATTTGGTGCTCAATTCCCAGAAATAGGGGTAACCCTTGCAGAAATTCTTATGGGAAAACATCATAAAACTCCTACAAATTAGGTGAAATAGAAGGGGGAATAGAAGAAGAAAAATAAGAAGAGGAAGAAGAAGAAGAAGAAGAAGAAGAAGAAGAAGTGTTAGTGTGAAAAACATAAGCTAGGAGGAGCATAGGAGTGTCCATGTCTTGTTCCTGAACAAATCCTTCCTCGTAGTTAACATAACCATGGGTCCTTTACCATTTGACCCTTTAGAATATGCAAGTTCCTCCTTAGGAGTGGTAGAATCCAAAGCCTCTCCTTTTTGCTTCTTTTCAGGTCATTGCCTAGGCCTTCCCTTCTCTTTCAACTCTTTTAATATTTAATGCAATTCATTCACTTGGGATGGTGAAAGTGTGTGTAATGTGAAATTCTTCCCACCGTGACAAGTGAATAGGTGTTCAACCTCTCATCACGCTTGGTGGACTCGTCAAATTTCCATGGCCTTTCAAGTAATAAATGGAATGCTTGCATTGGAATGACATCACAACAAACTTTGTCTTGGTAGTTCCCCACTTTGAATTTGATCATTCATGTTCTTGTCACCCTTAGTTCTCCATATTCATTAATCCATTGTAACTTGTAGGGACTAGTAGAAGGGGTAGTTGGAAGCTTCAAGAAAACCACCCTTGTAGAACTAGCAACGTTTGTACTACTTCCACTATCAATCACTAAAGTGCACACCCATCCCTTAATCAAGCACTTAGTATGGAAAAAATTCTCTCTTTGGCTCGGATCCTCAAGTTCTTTGCTCACCATAGCCCTCCTCACTACATAATTAGGAATTTAACACTCTCCGTCTTGTGTCCAAGTGTCTTCTTCCTCACAATCATCGTTTGTGGCCTCGATTTCACCATCATAAGGTTCTCCATATTGAAAGCCAACCTCATCAACCTTGGGTTCAAGATCAACCACCAAGGTAATACAACCTACCTTCCCTTAGGATCACATTTCTATGAGTTACACACTCACTTGCCCGATGATCCCATCCTTGACACTTAAAACATTTAAGACCTTTCGGATTAGGAGTAGGAAGTTTGTTACCTTCAGTTCTTATGGGGTATCTTTGCACTTGCTTGACCTTGGATTGCTTGACAAAACTAGATGGCTCTTTTCCTTAACCCAAACTCGAGACCCCTTGACTTATACACTTGGAATTGACCCAACCCGAAGTGGGGGCTTGGGACCTTGGTTTGTACTTTTCTTTGTTCTCTTTCTCAACTTTCATGGATGCTTAAAAGACTTCAACCACGGTTTCAATCTTAATAAGAGTCATTCGATAAGAGATGTCTTTGTTCAACCCTACTTTGAAATGAATGATGTCATTCATGACTTCTTCACCTCTATGATTAAGTTTCAAGATGCATTGTTGGAATTTCTCGTAGTACGCCATGACACTCTTTCTTTCTTGCCTCAAGTTTTAGAGTTTGGCAAGGAGATCATGCCTATATTATTCATACCTCCCTCTCATTACTCTTTTCAAGTCTTCCCAAGGGGGTGGTTGGCCACCAATCAAGACATTGCCGAACCTCTTGGTGTAATCCCACCAAGTATTAGCATAAACTTCAAAATGCGCAATAGCATAGCAACTCTTTTTCTCTTCGCATAAGTCATTGACTTGAAATAATTTCTCATAAAATGATTCCCAAGCAAGATACAACTCGGGGTCACTTTCTCCCTTGAAGGTTAGAATGCCTACCTTGATAGAATTTATACCAATATCCTAGTTTCTTTGATGATCAACATGTCCTTGTCTTGCCTTATGCCCTCAGAATCTACCACCATAAGGTCCCCTTTGCTCATATCTTCCCCTCTCTTCTTCATCAAACCAATCATCACCATGAGGAACTTCATAGCCTTCTTGTTCTCTTCTACTATGATCCTCAACTTATATTGGATAGTTTTGGTTTTGAGTTCTAAATGGAGGGTTATGAGGTCTTTGATTATTTGGGACTTGGACTTATGGCATTGGATGATGTGGGGGAATTGATCTTTGGTTCATTGGAAGGTATTTGGTAGTTGGGGTTTTGTGGAGGTGTTTGTTTTAGTGGAGGGTTGGGTCTTTGGTCAAAGGGATTGGTCATTTAGACATTTAGATTTGGTGGAGTATTTTGGGTTCCAAGCCAATCTTGTTGGACTTGGTTCATTTGGGGAAATAGAGGTCCTTGAAAATTTCGGTTAGGAGGTGTTTGGGCTTGGTTTTGTGGAAGTTGAAGAGGGTTAAAAATTTGGTGGAGGGTTTCGGATGTTATAGTCATGGAAGAGTTATTGTCTTGGAAACTAGAGGATGCATGGTAGGGATTAGGAGTAGAAGGTCGTGAGTTCCTTCTACTATCAACACAATCGAGCCTCTCACTAATGGTCACCACTTCACTCTTCATAGCATCTATATCACCCTTCATCTCTCTCGTCATAGCATCCATATCACCCTTCATATCTCTCCTCATAGCATCCATTTCACCCTTTATATCTCTCCTCATAGCATCCATTTCACCCTTCATATCTCGGCCAAGGGCGTCAATCCGAGCCATCAAGGCTCCTAAAATATCAGTACCCATGGGTAGAGATGTGGTACCCTCGGATTCCATCTCAAATGTACCTAACAAAAGACTAATAAAATCAAGATAACACCTACAAAACGAACAAACAAATTAGTTCAAAATCCTCACCACACTCTTACTCTACCTCACCTCACACTTGGCTTCACAAGTGTTGGATAATTGGCAATACTTGGCAAGTTACTTGAGCGGTCAGAAGCTTTGGTCCAGAATTGATCTTTGTTTGAAATGACTAGAATAAAGTGATGTACGAACTTGAACCAACAAAACACTACAACTTTAAAATGAGAAAAGCAAACAAAAATCGAAGACACGAATTAAACAAACTCTAGACTAATTACCAATCTAGTAGGAACTTACTAGCTTGCTAATTAGTGTTTGAATTATCTTAAAAGAAACTAGAATAAAAAAGGTGAAACTAAAAAATATAATTTTAGAGATTAATTTGGTTGATCTCTAGTGATGATGTGGCACAACGTTGTTGGTTATCACTTTTTCAAATTTTTAATTTCCCAAATCTTGTTTTGGCCAAGTATCAATCTTTGGGGAAGAAGAGTTTTAGATTTGAGGGGGTAAGAAGGCAATTTAGAGTCATTTCAAGCCTCCAATTGAAATTGAAATAAAATGGTCCCCCCCCGTACTTGCAAGTGTACTTGATTTTATACTTTGGTCCCTCCCTTTCTTTTGGATGACTTAGGAATATACTAGGGGATAATCTTGTAGAAATAACAAGCACACTATCTTTCCTCCCTCTTTTGGGATCAAACAAACACTTTGAATGTTTTTCTTCACTAAGATATGAAGATGATGGATGAACAAGATGAATATTCAAGTGTTAACCAAGTTTGACCGATAAGCAAATGAACCCTAATATTAACTTTTCTTTTAGATCTAGGGTCCTTAGGCCAAAACAAACTAAACCAACTAAAAACCAGCCACAAAACACGTCCAAATCACAAGGCCAATTTCGGATCTATCTCAAAAAGCTTCAAAACACCATAGTCATGGTGGATCTTAGCTCAAACTCTACCAAACATCACTCTAAAAGTAGATCTAGACTCCCAAGGTACTTGAGAGCAAGGATCTAGTACAAGAAACTTCAAAGACAAAGTAAAAATGAGTAGATCTAAGACTCTAAGTTTGGATCTACAGCAGCACAAGTCTAGACACCATTTTTTTTGTGATTTTTTCTTTGGATTCGACTCTTTTTGTGAGTTTTTCTTAATAAAGACACTAAAACCAAGATTTAGAGATATGAGAACATCCCTAAACAAGGCTCTGATACCAAATGATAGCCTAAAAGCTAAAAAATGGACACACAAGATCAAAAACTAGCAACTACACTAAATAGAGAATCACACACATAGAAGAAAAGAGATGAAGAAGAGATGCATAAAGTAAAGATAGTAGAGACACCCTCACTTACACCAATTAATAGCACTAGAAGTTATATCAAACCCTCAAACATAGATCACCAATGCAAGATCAAACCTCACTCTTAGGTGAAACAAAGGACTCACACCTCCTCAAGTTCACCTTTCCTGCCAAATTACCCAATACAAGTGAAAACCAATTCAATTGCATTCAAGGTTCAAAGTTTTAGATTTAAAGATAAAGCTAGAATACTAAAGCTACAAACTATGAGTAATTTCAATGTCATTCAAAAGCTACTGAAAAGAGTGAAGAAATTGTCTATTTATACTATTACATGCTAATTGACAAAACTACCCTTAATGAGCTAAAGAGAAAGGGGTGCCCCTTGAGTGTTGGAATAAAAAGTGGAAATTCCATTCTAGCCCCTTGTAGAATATAGACTCTTTAAGTCCCTTCTTCACAAATCAATGCATTTCCTCCCTTGTTCGAATCTACAACACTTTTACAAACTTGCAAGCTCATGAATAAAGCTTGAAGTTATTGAACTTCCTTAGCTTGGGTCCTTGTAAAGGGTCTTAATGGCATGCCAATTACATCATTGACTGTGAAGCTGATGGGACAAACCCCCAACTAACTCTGACTAAATAGAAAAGACTAAAACTGATAAAGTTAGCTGAGGTAAATAAACCATGTCCTCAAAGTATGAGGACTCACTACTGGTATAGATAATAATCTGGTATACCTATGCGCGATTCGGGAACTGAGCATATGAACCTATGATACTAGATATCATAGCATAAGAAACGAGTATGCGATCAGTACTTTGAATGTACTGGTATGTTAAATTAGGTAGGTTGATAAGAATGGTTTTATGATACGAGTAATAACTGACTGAATGAATAGCATGAAGTACTAAATAAAATGCATAAAATCTCTAAAGACTGGGAGTGTATGACCAAACATAAAACATATTCTAAATATAATTTGTAAACTGAGACACTGAATTCTGATTTGAATGACTTATATTTGTATGCTATGGTCAAGTAAAACTGAAAATGAGTTACTGAGTTGATTATTAGACTAAGACTATAGGAGCTATTATCTAACTGACATGCGCCAATTAGGAATTTGTGGTCCAACCTGTGACCCTAGTTGGACGGGTATCAGTACCATGCCATGGGTACTAACACTGGCTGTATAGATCCACTATATCGATGTCTTGAAAGACCAGAGTGTCAAGCCTAAACCAATAGGTAACCCATGAGAGGTAGTCAAGCCTACGCTGATGGGTGACTCCTTATATCCTACGCTGACTATATAGTTCTGGAGTATAGGGACTGCTACTAACGACTCTACCAATTTTACAGGGAAGCCACTATCCCTACACTCGCTCGGTGCTAAATCCTACTCCCAACTGAACTGACTCAGAATACTGAACTATTCTAAGTTTAACAAATTATGATAACTGACTGAATTGATAATGCTCATAACATATTTGAAACTATTCTAAAGATACTGAGACTAAGTAAACAACTATGTTTTTGGGTATTCATAACCCCTAGTACTCTATAGCAATAATAGCAAAATAGTACTAAAACTTTGAGAACATAATGTGAAAGCATGTTGGTTAGATGATAGCTCACATAGTTTCAGTCCAGTAATCACCTCAGTAACTCAGTTTCAGTTTTGCTTGACCATAGCATACAGATATAAGTCATTCACTTATCAGAATTCAGTATCTCAGTTTATAGATTATATTCAGAACATGTTTTATGCTTGGTCATGCACTCCCAGTCTTTATAGATTTCATGCATTCTATTATGTACTTCATGTTATTCATTCAGTCAGTTATTACTCCTGTACATGAAACCATTCATATTAGCCTACCTCATTTAGCATACTAGTACATTCAAAGTACTGATCGCATACTCATTTCTTGCGCTATGATGTCTAATATCATAGGTTCAGATTCTCAGTTCTCAAATTGCTCATAAACATACCAGATTATCATCTATAGCAGTGGTGAGTCCTCATACTTCGAGGACATGGTTCATTTACCTCATCTTACTTTATTAGTTTCAGTATTTTATATTCAATCGGAGTTAGTTGGGGTTTGTCCTATCATCTCCACAGACAGTCAGTACAGGCTTTTCTGACTTGTACAAACAGTTAGTCAGTCTTCAATTTTCAATTATCATTGTCAGATGTTTTATCAGTATTATCAGTATTGTTTTTACAGACTTTATCAAAACTATGATTTAAAACCTTATGACATTATATCCATTGATTTCTGTATATGACTTATATCATCAGCATATTATTCAGTGCTCAAAGCAGGTACCAGCTCATGGGTTAGCTTGTGGTCCCTCGGGATTGTAAGCATCATGTGGTGCCCAAGGTGTACTCTCGGGGCGTTACATAAATGCCCTAGTAGAGGAATACCCTACAACAGACTGCAATTCAGTAATAATAGAATACATACATCGAGGCAACATTGTCATACATTTGACACAGACCACCTTTGGTAGGTCATCTTATGATCATTTGTATTTATATAGGCATAGAAAATCACCTAGGCATATTTCTAGTTGTCTCACAATGTAAAATAACTTTTAGGACGCATATATAAGCTAATAAGGTTGTTTACATAATTCTTGCTATAGGTTCTGATAATTTTGTTCTATTTTTGCTCATCCTTAATACTTGAATTATGACATGCCAATTAGACTAGTGTATTGGACACTATTTCATGTTGTATATTTGTTATTCGCACGCTAATAAGTCCTTAACTTTATATTTGATTCATATGAGCATCTATACTTGTTTACTTGTTATTCTGTCTGCTTTACATACCAGTATATATATTGACGTCCCTACATTCTGGGGTGCTATATTTCTATAAATATAGGATCACGTATGTCGGTAAGTAGACTTTCATACTAGGCCCTTATCCCATGTTCTACAAACTAGTCGGTGAGCTTCTCCCTCATCTAGAGCTAATAGATGTCAAGTATTCTTTAGTCATGTTTATAGTTATTGTTTGGGTATGTTGGGGGCCCTTTCCTGACCATATTCCATTGTATGGTTATAGATTCTAGTACAGGCTTTGTCGATAGTGTAAAGTTGCCATACATAAGTATATTTTCAGTTGCCCATGCCTATATGTGCTTGGTGGGTTGATATTGTTTATATACATAGGCCCTTATTATTGTTTATGACTAATAAATCTTCCACTTAGTATAGCTTAGTTGTACAATACATGCTCATATGGTTATTGTTCGCCATGTCCAGGCTTGGGGTGTGACAATGTTGCTTATTTTCTAAGATCTTTATTTTAAGAGAATTATCGTAGTTTTAAGACTAAGGATTCATAATAATAAAAAATTCTTTTAAATCTTGATGTTTTTATTGAACTAGATAAAATCATGCATTGGTTTTTATTTTTGGGGTTGTTGAGGTCTAATACATTTTAAATTTGTTTAAATATTTTATGTTGTCCAGTATGTATTTATTGGAAAAATAGGCTTATATTATTTTTAAAATAATTTATTAATTATTTGGGTAAGTATATCTTAGTAAATAATAACTGCTTTCGAATATTCTTTTTGATTATTACTGTCTATTGCAATACATAACAATACTATGTATTCACTCCACCCTCTCTCTCTATCGACTCTATAATACCATGATTTTTTGAGTGTCTAAATTAATCCATATTCTCGGGGTAAAACTAAGAATGCTTAACATGTTAGGAAATATGTGTTATGATTCATTTTAGTCGCATAATAGTCATATATTAAGATTTGAAGTCGAAGAAGTTTCAAAATAAAAGTTGGCAAAAGTTATCATAAATTTCTTTAAGAAATTCTCTGAAAATTTGGTTCAAATGTATGAGAGTTTTATCCCAATAAATAAAGAATTAGAAGTCCCCGACCTATCAAATCGAAGGTCTATAGTCTAGTTTTCAATGTACAAAACCGTCTGCCAATATGATTTTAGAATTGAGAAATATTCATGTTTTTACGAGATTGCACAAGCAGGCGTGTGGGTCCCCTAGCCCCTATGTATGTGGACCATTATAAAACCTGGTTCTCCTTCATTTTATTTTCAGAAAATTTGATCAAAAACTAGAGAAAATCATGAATAAAACCTTTAAGTTCTCCATGGATGGTGATGTTCTCAACTTAGAAGTTTAACATAATTTTCTCTACGTCGCGAGCCTATATTTTATATAGTTTGTCCCATTGATTTCATGGAGTATTTATGTGGGTGTTATGTCAGAAAATTGAAGCGGTATATTGAGCTTGTGGTGGTGTTCCGAGGGAGTTTAGAGAAGCAAGAACACTTTCCATCGATTTATAGTCTTAGACCCCGAATAATGTTTTATAGTGAAAATTTGTATTTGTTGTCCGATTGTCCTAGCACTTCTTGTTATTTTTGAGTGGATTTCTACCTTTATTCAGTAGTATAGAGGTGTTATGGAAAATTATTAGAATTTTTACTGGAATTATTTTTGTGGAATAAGTTCCCTCTTTAACGTCCCCTACGTATTCTACAGATATTGTATTGATTCTTGTTATTTATCGAGCCACGGGATAGTGATAGGAAGCCGTGACTCCTGGCAGCTTGTTAGTTATATTACAATGTTGTATTTTAAGGAGTTTGGTAAGGGGATATTGATGTTCTACTCTTCAGAGTTATGTACAGAAGTTGTCAATAGAGATGACTTAAGGTATGTCTTGAAATAGTGCCTCGGGAGCCTCTCACTACTTCGAGATGTTGTTAATATATTACTATTGGATTTAGTTATTGTTTATTGTTGTTATTGGCTTCATTTTATACACTATACTTGGATGCTCATGAGGGTGATATTAGTGCCTTATCGATTGACCATGGCATATTACTGGCAACCATCGTTGATACGCACTCGTTCGATTGGGATAGTATGATCAATCTTTTAAGCAACACCAATAGACATTATATAGAAAATGCATTGTTAAGGCCATCCTTTTTCTTGTCATATTCCTTTACAGCCCAAAGTATGATATGGATATCTTACTACCTACAAATGACTTGTAACCATAGGTCTTTATCTTGGCTACTAGAGTAGATTACCACGTCATTACTGCTCGTGTTCCTATGTTAGTGACGGAGCTCTAGAAATGACTTAAACTTGCTTATAGGTGGTATATAGTATAAGATTATTTGTCCTTCCTTGTGCCAGGATATTTTTTATCCTGTTGCCTATGAGATTGTATTGTCTATTACAAACACAGTGATCCTTATATGTTCGATCTACTAAGAGCCTTTGAGCTAATTAGTTACTTATAGCCTTCGAGCTAGTCAAGTATTCAAAGTCTTTAGGCTAATTAGTTACTCAGATTCTTTGGGCTAAGCAGTCATTCAGAGCCTATGGTCTAGATAGAAATAGAACCTATAGGCTAGACAGATATAAAGCGAACTGGATAAACAGATACAGACCTTACAAGAAAGATAGACTCATAGGGCCTATGGCCTAATCATTATAGGCACCCACAAGGTCTAGTTAGGGGAAATAAGGGTAGTTATATTATAGTGTAATCTACTTGGCTTATGAGTATCAGGTAGGTTGATAAGGAACTAACTAAAAACACACGAAAATGGACACTTAAAGGAAAAATTCAGCAAGCATATACAAGGAAAAACAACACAAGTAGAAAAAAAAGAGATGAAGAAGAGATACATAAAGTAAAAACAGTAGAGAGACCCTCACTTCCACCAAAAAATAGCACCAGAGGGTGTATTAAACCTTCAAACACACATCACCAATGAAAGTTCAAACCGCACTCTTAGGTGAACCAAAGGAAATTCACACTCCCTCAATTACACCTTTCTTGCCAATTTATCAACACAAGTGAAATCCATCACTTAGCATTAACCCTATATTTAGATTCTACACTTAAACTAAGACTAAGAACTACACTCTAAAGAGTAATCTTTCAATATTCATCAAAGCTAATGAGAATAAAGACTAAAATGTCTATTTATACTATTACATAACAAAAGACTAGAATGCCCTTAATGAAGGCTTAGGAAAGGGCGCATATGGAGTGTTATTTTGTAGTGTAAAAGGTCCATCATGCCCTAGTAAGAGGCGCCTCTTGAGTTTAATGACCCTCCTCCTTTCTTCACTTGGCCAAGGCTTTGAAAAGGCTCCAAAAGATCTTCAATCACTAGAAAAATCCGAATCTTGAACCTTCTACAATACCTTGTACTCTTTTGTACTCTTTATGCTTGTATCATCCTCTCCATCTTAAAAGAAATTTGTCCTCAAATTAAGATCTTTCAAAATCAAAGAGAGAGAAAAACAAGCACACAATTCTCTTGGTAGGAGGGTTAGTATTAGTACCACACTCATATAATTAATCCATGGTTGTTCACACTTAACATACACCCACATATCCTTGGTATTCAACATGACAAGTTTAGCATAAAGGCTACCAAAGAAATGAATAACATCAACATTAAAATAATATGAGCATGAACTGAAACTACACCTCCCACACCCTACAAGTACATCGGGATCAAATAGAAATAGTGGACTAGGGTCTAAACCGAGAGGAGCCATTCCTCTCACTAGTCTATCAAGCCAAGGGGGTACATATTTGAAATACAACCAATAATACTTTTTTATGATCATAAAATACTTACTACAAGTATAAAAAAGGACATGGCTAAGAGAGACATCAAGGTAAAAGGAATGAAATCCAAAACACAACCTTTCCCACCCCAATAGTATATTAGGATCAAATGGAAGAAATAGACAAGGATCTAAGCTGAGGTTAGAAATTCCTCTTACTAGAGAATCAAACCCACAATCACCCAAGGAATTTCTCACAACTTTGACATACACATGGTCACTATGAACAATACTAATATCACGGCTTTCATCACACAAGTTCAAAGGACCATACTCATTATCTAGATCAACATTACAAGCATCAACACCTACTTGAGAGATTTCAAGCATATCATTCACATGTTCAAGTAGTGAGTTATTCCTAGGAGCACATTGATCATTATAAAAATAAGAGAACTACCAAGAATATAAGCATGTATTTCTACACCATGTAATCCCGAATTCACATCACCTTGGCTCCTAATAGCCACATCACAATATTTTAAGCTTAAGGGAGGGTAGAGTGTACCAATTTCACCTTTATTTGTACTAGGGAAGCCCACTTATTTTTTACAATCGTCAACTAGTGTGTGAATACTCTTGTCACTTGGTAATGGAACCTTATTCAAGTTATAAGTGCTAGCACTATATGGACACAAATTGTTCTTATGAAAAAAACCGATTTTATCATCTAAAGGATCAACTAGTGCTTGCGTACTCACAACAAGATCTTGCTCCTTATGTAACCTAACAACGCCAAGAGTATCACCAAAGGAAGATTCATACACTTATTCAGTATGAAAATCCAAAACTACACCACTTTTGCCACTACTAGCCACATCACAACAATTCAAGTTTCTAGGAGTGTAGAAGATAGATTTGTCACCTTGTAGATCATGGGAAGTGTTTTCTTCACTTTATTTTGTACCATGGAAGCCCTCATGCCCCACATCACAATGGAATATGTCAATATTTCCCCTTGGATTCATTTCTTCATCACTTGTCCCAAGATTGGAACTTTTGGCCAAGGGTTTCATTAACTCATCAACCATTGGTGTGTGTGTGGAACTCCTTTTGGATTCTTCTTTGAGAATGTATGTTCTTGAACCTGCACATGATAAGAATCAATGTTAGGCAAAATGCTAGCACTTGGGTTAGTGAGTAACAAGGGTCCTTTAGGGATAAGATCCACAATCAAGCATTTCCTTCCATTTTCTACTTCACTACCCATGATTTCCCTTTCCCTTTCCTTATTTTCTTCACATTTTTCTTGTACCTCAATATCAAGCTTCTCTTCATCTTGAGTCTTAGCCTTATTCTCTTCGGATTTTAACTTGTGGAGAAGAGTCATTAGATTTTGTGAAGTGTGATCTTTGGACTTGTGAAGGGTAAAGCCTTTGGTCAAGTGAGTTTAGAACTTGGTACTTAGGATTTTGAGGTAGAATTTGAGTACCAAGTCCCTTTTGGTGGACTTAGTTCAATTATTGGTGTAATGGCCTTTGGACCTCTCGGGTTTGGGGACTTTGGACTTGATAGATTGGGTTTTGTGGAGACTTTGGTGGATAAATTCTATCAATTCCCGCTTTCATTCTACTCACATCACCCTTTATTGATCCCACATAACCTCTCATATCTCTGACATCCATTCTTACTTTTGCCAAATCATGAGATAAGGCATCAAACCGAGCCAACAAAACTCCTGTAGCATCATTTCCCAAAGGTTAGGATGAAGAACCCTCGGGATCCATGGTCAAATGTACCTAATAAGAAGAAAAAAAATAGCAAAGGAAAACCTACAAAATGAGCAAACAAGTTAGTTCAAAAGCCTCACCACACTCACACTCGAATCTCACCTCACACTTGGTCTCACAAGTGTTAAAGACTTGGAAATACTTGGCAAGTGAATTGAGTGGTGAATAAGCCTTGGTACGAAATTGATTTTTGTTTGATAAGACTCAAATAAAATGATGCACGGACTTGAACCAACAAACTACTATGAATAGACATGAAAATCATTTCTCATATTTTTGAACTTTTCTCTCCCACTATAACGGGATCTAGTCTCTTGGGGATGGTAAATTTTTTACCCATTGTGCTTTGAATTCTCTTCCTTTTTGGTATATTGGAAAGACCTTGAATATCTTGCGTACTCAAAAAAAATTAATTCAAGTAGCTTTGTGCTACTCGAAAGTGGGAGAAAGTAATTGAGAAATAGAGCAGCGTAGTAACAAAGTATCGCTTAAAAATTTAGTACTTTAGTGATAAGAAACTTAGAGATCCAAGTAAGTGTTGTAATTACATAATCATTAAGAGGGAATTAATGTCTAAGTGAATTTTATTTCGTCCTCTTCCTACTGTGAACTTTCGAGGATGAACGGTGGGTAAATTGGTATCATTGTATCAAGATATTCTGTTGTTATTGAAGGCACCTCATCCAAAGGCATGGGGCATGCAGATTTGTGAAAAATATGGTCTCAAACTAGTACAGATTAACTCAGATGAGAATTTTAGAATTTAAAATTTTGAGTTGGGTTGGTGTCATCCCATTATAGTGGGAATTTTCCCGCTATAGCAGTGTTGTAGTAGTGGACTACTAGCCGCTATAGCGGGATACCAAGGATAGAAAGTAGTCTCTCATGTTTTTGTTTTCCATTCTCCTCTTTTGTTAAAAGTAGGATGAGATTTACTACCAAAAATCCCCTATGGTTGTCTCATGGACTTAAAGAAATGGAAGGGAGAAATATACCTAAATAGGATGAAATCCATGGTCGATAGATATAACTAGCACAGAGTCAGAAGTTCGTGTTCATGCCTCCATTGTAGTTTCTTGATGTCCACGTATATTAGGTTTAATTGAGTAGCATATACCTGAGTTATAAAACATATGCAAGGCATAGTCTGATGAAAGATTTTATGCTTAGGCCTGCGAGCACGGTATTGGAATGAAATAAAATAGTATCTTTCCGATTGTTTGATTGCAAATTGATGTTGCATATGATAATGAGTTTTCATATGCACTAGTTTGTATTGTTATTGAGTTTAACCAATTATGAATTATTGTAATGGTACTAAATTTGAAAATTATGTTAGAATCTAATGAAAGTTGAATTAGAGGTGATTGATGTTGGTGGATTCCAAAGAATCTATGATAGTAACCAAATGAATGGCAGATATCGAGGAGGTATTAGTGTTAATATTAAAATTTGGATGTATTAGGGGGTGAACCATATGTTTGAACGTGTACCTTAGACATTGCAAGTCCTAGCTAAGCCCTCGGTTAATATACTGATTGTAGGTGATGGTTTATGTAGTTGAATTCCATCTTGATTTACATGTGCATGTTAATTGTTCCTTTGTATACTTGTTACAATGCATGCTCAAAGTTTGTAAACTGTTGAATTATATCTGAAATGTTAATCATATATAATGAGGTCATATTAAAAGCTTGATGGTTGTACAAGTGTGGTTGTTTATTCTTATTGCGGTTGTGATTATTGCGATATCAATTAGTTATTATGGGATGAATCGGCATTTGGACATCTTAACGGTATTTATATTTATTATTATGGGATGTACTGGTATTTATACACCTCTATGGAATTTATATTCATTATTATGTGATGTGGGGATATTTGGGCATCTTTACAAGATTGGTTGATATAAGATTGACAGGCACAACATGTCTGAAATTTTTGTTGCATGGACAGAGCTTGTTCTCTGCAGGTCATGGCTAGTGGCCAGCCATAAGACCCTTGGCATGTGTACACAAGGTATTGGTGAGTGTGATGATTCCTTGAGTGGGTTGAATTTATTTATTGACTTGTTTATATTTGGTTCCTTGAGTGAACTAGAGTTTATAATTATTGTTATTGTTGAATAGAATCATTAAGTGGTTTGGGCTAAAATTATAAGTGACTGGTATATCTCCTTTTATTGTCTACTTATGTATTTGAGACAAGGTGTAGCATATTATTGTTGAGTCATGATTTTGTTGATTTGGTTAAATATGGTATCCATGGTCTTGTCTTGGTTTATTATTTTTATAGACTTGCACTTGACCAAACAGTTCATTGTTACTTGAGGACAACTTAATGACGCATGAACGTACATTAGTGTAAACATAGTTGTTAAGGTGTATGTGGTAGTACCAAATTGAAAATAATTGGTCATGTGTTTATATTGTGTGGGTGTTACCATAAATGGTGAATAGTCGTAAAGTACGATTATTTGAAGGTCTGGACTGATTTGTACTAAGGGCTAGAAATCTATGTAGCTATGTGTGGTAGAGTTAATGAGTGAGTGTTAAATGCATAATTAGGGTCAACAAACTATTAGAGGGTAGTGCATTAGAGTTAAATGTTGCGTGGAAGTTGACTTACGGATTAGTGCAAGCAGCAAAAGATAAGGGAGGTAAAGAATTAAGGAGAAATAGTTTCCTTGACTAATAAAACTCTTTAAGTGCATGTTTTTCTTTCTGATATTTATATGGTATTTATGTGATTTAATTCAGATCAACCAATGATGCTTATCAGTACGTACTTTTTGTATTATTGATATTTCATTCTTAATGCAGTAGAGATCTCCAACAACCTCTATTTTTTGTTTTTTATCATGAAAGCTGGGTCAAATGTATTTTCTAAATTCCCTTGTAGTCGTTATTGTACCTACTTAGACTAGATCTTTGGGGTAGAATATTTATTTTGTATCTAAAGATGTGTGACCAATTAGTGAGAACTTAAAGTTTTCTTGGTTTTCTTGATGAGTTCTGCATGTTTTAAAATTGGGTGGAGGGGGTTCTCCTATCTAGATGGTTTAGAGTAGATGCTTGCATGAATCAGTTTGTTGGGTCATGAAACATGCGCATTAGTGATACGAGACAAGATACGAAAAATGAAAACAACACACAAACACAAAAGCAAGGGGAAAACGAAACAATTACAAGAAGGTTAAAAGGATATAAGAATAGATAGATTTACACAAAATGATAAAGAGAGGACAACCTAAGGGTATATTAAACCCGAAGACCTTTCTATCAAAATATCACAAGCACTAACTTCTTACGAGGACCTCAGGGAATGGACCCGAGCAACCCATGTTTCACACAATCAATCTTGGTTAGTGAGTGACAAAGGCTCAATGTTTGAATTGTCTTTGTCACATTGGATTAGGAGTGGCCTATGGTGTTCGGGGTTGTTTGATACTTGATTTTGGGTAGATTGGGGAAAGGTTTGGGGTGTTTGTTGGTGCAATTATAGTGATCGGGATACATGGGGTAGGGTTGGAGGAGTAGGATTTGAAAAATTATGGCTTCCTTCCACACTTACCATTCTTCCGTCTAGATTCATCATTTTCCCCTCCACTTTGGTCAACTTCTCATTTATGCTTGTTATATCTTGCCGCAAATCAATGAGGGCTTCCCAAAGAGTATCAAATTGGGCCCGGCTTAGGATAGATTGAACCTCAACTTCCGGGGCCATGGTAATGGACGACTCAACGAAGAAATAAGAACATGAATTCAAGAATTAAAATAAGAAAGGAACAAATCAAAACGACAAAATAAACAAGAAATATAATGCACAAAGACTTCAATTCAAGAGTTAAACTAAGAAAAAAAGATAAAAGAAGGAAAAGACACAAGAAATTAAGACACAAAGAAGAACGAATCAAGAATGACGTTTAAGAATGAAGAAAATGAAACTAAAATTGAACCCCTGAGCGACGGAGCAATTAAGGTGTTAAGATGTGTTTAAGATCTTTAATTGATTTTGGAGAATTGTTGATATGTATTTGGGAACTTGAATTGGATTTATTGGGGCTGCTATGGATGAAAATTCAAGAGTTTGGGATTCTTCAATTGATTCTTCAAACTCAAGAAGATTTGAATTTCTTGTCGTCCCCTCCTTTGTACTCTTCATTGTCTTCTTCCTTTGAATATTCCTTTTTGATGCCTTTTGATTCTTTTCTTTCTTTGGAAGAATGGAATATTCGTTGGAATAGACAAGAACCACACCTTCTCTCACTTCCCCTTTTTTATCAAACACACTAATTTTGAATGTTCTTCTTCAATAATGTATAAAGATATTCAAAATTGACCCTCAAGAAAATGACCTCGGAATTCGATGAAATTCAAACCCCAAGCTCACATCAACCTACCAAACACAAATAACAAGTTTTCAAGCCCAAAATTCAACAACCACCTTCCAAATTTGAGAACCCACCTTCAAGTTTCTTCAACTCAAGCTCAACAATGGTGGATGACTTAAATCAACTCCGATTTAGCTCAAATTTTGGATTTCGACTCAAATAGTCTTAGAGAACAAGAATTTAACACCAAAAACACAAGAAAACACAGAAATAAAAAACTCAAACAATTGACCTAGGGGTAAAACGGGAATAAAATATTTTTTTGTGATTTTTCAATTTTTCAACATAACGAGACCTAAGATTGACTTCATGGGAAAAAATTTAAGCTTGGCTCTGATACCAAATGATACGAGACAAGATACAAAAAATTAAAACAACACAAACACGAAAATAAGGGGAAAATGAAATAAATACAAGATGAGATAAAAGGATAAAAGAATAGATAGATTGACATAAAATGATAAAGAGATGACAACCTAAGGGTCTATTAAACCTGAACACCTTTCTATCAAAATATCACAAGAACCTACCTATTACAAGGACCTCACAAAAATGGACCCGAGCAACCCACATTTCAACAAATCAATGAAACTCTCAACAAGTTTTCATTAAACACTCTCAAGTGTATTCAAAACTTTATCATTCCTTAATCATCTAAAAAATGAAGGAAAACTAGATATTTATAGCCATGGGCTATTTATTATGCAATGGGCTCAAAAATGACCCCAAAAACTATTGGGCTCAAAAGTTACCCAAGAGCCTAAACAATACAAAGGGCGCCCATACTCTCTCGAAGCCCATGATATCTTCCAAATGTTGTGTTGCTCAACGCTCCTATGGATGACATCTTCAAGTATAGCTTCTCCCGCATTTCAAGCTATCATCCACACGTGATATGGGTCTTGTGGGAGCCTAACAAGGGTACTCCAAACATGCCTTAGCATCCTCGAGAGGGTCATGGCTTGAAATCCTTTGTGCTAGCCTCGAATTATATGCTCAAAGGTGTTGATACCAATTTGGATTGTATCAATTATTGATTGATAACGCTCAACTTACACGTCAATTTAGTGCAAGGCGATCGTCGTCAATTTATTTACCCAACTTTGGAGTCGGGGTCGAATCCACAAGGAACAATGTGAGTGGCGATTAAACTAGTTTGAAACTATAGCTATAAAGTGAATTCAAACAAATGATATGAAAAGATAAAATGGGGGTTTTTGATGATTAAACAAATGTTAAAGTTTTAACTTGCTTCAGAGCTCAAAACTAAAATTTCAATAGTTCAAATCAATTATAAAGAAAAACTAGGGTTGTGATCACTATGATTACTAATCCTCATTAAATAATAACTGTAGCATTGGGTTTTCATGACTTGCGGAAAACACCAGATTATCAGTTCTAACAATCCATCTAAGTGTTTCTCAACCTACTTAGATGTTGAACTCCCTAATTCTCTCAAACTTAGGAAATCATTCTATTCATACTGATTTTATCTCAAGTTGATCAATCTTGTTACAACATTAATCATTAGATGGGAGCTTTACCTTCCCAAATCATTGTTGATAATTCGCTACCTTTAGTTTATTTCACAGTTCGAGCAAATCAACATAAGGTAGGATTTATTGTTTGCAACCAATAAATAATAATCATAACAAAGAAATTATCAAGATGTCTCCAAAATCACTCAAACCCTAACCAACTATTAAATCCATGGGGGAATAATCATAGATCCCACAACCCTAGTTGTGGGTTTTAGTGCCACATGAAAAAGAAAGAGATAGCAACTTCATCATTCAAAGTAATTAAACTTACAAAAGATGAAGTCTGAAGTTGATTCTCTTCTAAGTTCAAGAGAAAATTCCCACAACCAAATCAAAGAGTTGAAAATTGAATTCTAAGTTAAGAGCCCCCAAAGAGAGATAAACTGGCCTTTTCAATGAGTTTCAGCCGTTTCAAGATGTTGAATGAAACCCTAAAAGCTGTTATTTATATACTTCAGACTAATTATGAAAACAAAATCGCAGATCACAACTTTTTTCTCGAACAGATAATGTCGTGGGTCATGGCTTATCAGGAGTCTGATCACTTATCAGGAATGTCGTCAGCTCCTCTTTACTTTTGACAACCTCTGCCTTAGGTTGACTATAAGGCATGATGTCTTATCATACCTTTGATGACTTATCACGGATGTCGTCACATCTTTACTTCAATTTCTCAAGCATTGACCAAGCCTGACGGCTTATCACAACTCTGATAGCCTATCACAGGTTGTCGTCACTTCTTCCAGCTAAATCTCATTCTCTGTCTAAGGCTGACGATGAGTCTAATAACTTATCAGGGAGCTGACGACTTATCAAACAAGTCGTGAACTACACTTTCCTTCTTATTTTGCTCAAAATTCAACTCTTTTATCTCAATTGTTGTTGGTTTTCTTTCATCTTGACTTTTCCTGTAATAACAAAGAGAAAACAATCAAAAACGACAAAAGTTGATGAAGATTTTGCAATTATTCTCATTTAAAAGCCTCAAATATGTTAGCATCTTCTCACACATCAACACCCTCAACTTAACATTTTCTCACACATCAACACCCTCAACTTAAACAATTGTTTGTCCTAAAGCAACTAAAACACAACCAAGAGGATACAAAGTACATTCGGCAGTCAACCATCCATATAATCTCAAAACATCTTCACCATCTCCAAGGTCAATTAATTTAAAAACAATTGTGTATATTATTGAAGAACAACAATGTGACACGTAGGAATCAAGATATGGCATCAATTCAGCAACAACAACCATGCATGTACCAAGATTACACTATCCAAATTAGTTAGCAACTAGCAACGTAACCAATGTGCCCTCACTACAAAGAAGTCCCACTTCACTTTTATCAAACATCACATATGTAACCATGGCAATCAAAAGACGCTTACTCTCAGAATAAAGTTCCAATCAATGTATGCCAAATACCATAGGCTTGCCCTTATTTTCATTACCAAGATTTTCAGACAGGTCAGCTAGGATCACTCTAGGTTTTCTCTTTGGCTTGTAATGTAGGCTAGGGGTTGGTATGATACTCGATGATATTTAAAGTGACTAAGCCTCCTTGACACTACACTAGCTTCTGGGGTCTCACTTATTAATTTTTTTCTATTCTTCTCTTTTCTTGATCACATATTCTAGATGGGTGCGGTCTTTTCTACAATCACTTCTTTTTTTTCACAACTTTTCTTTTCTTGTTCTCTTCCACCGCGCCCAGCTTTGTATTCTTTTCTTTTATTTTACCTTTTTTCATACTCATTTTATATTATGTACCCCTATGATAGCCATCCTCAACTTAGGCCATTTGCCTGAGTCAAGGTGCACAGTGTCCAAGGAGGACCAGGGCCAAAACAAGTTCATTGTGATACAAATGGGAAGGTGATAGGTATAATAAAAAGAATAGGCATTCAGGCTCAAAATTAGGATCAAGGGATATTATTCACACATGGAAGGTCATTTAGGCTAAAAGTGGACTAATATAAACAACGGCCTATGATCCTTTCCTAACCTCTATCCTACAACCAAGGCAACGCTAACCGGGCAAGTTCTGAATTTCACATACAACGGAAACTAAGTAATATCTCGCACGCACATGGCACATAGGTACATTACAAGCTACTACCTATTCGGTTCATGCCATTGTTAGCAATGACTATCATGTCCCTAATACCAATGCTATAAAAAGATTTACAATGGTCACATATAGATGCACATTACACAGTTACAAAATAGAAAATTGGAGAGGTATTTATCATTCCCAAAAATCAACAAAAATATGTCAACTATCGTAGATACTTATTCTTCTCCCAGTTAACCATAACATATCACAAAACAAAACACAATACGCCTAAACATGTTGGCTCTACTAGGAACGAGACCCCAGGGAAAAAAGGCACGGCAACAAAAACCCCAGGAGGACATCGACACCCACAAGTAGCCCCACCCTCAACTTAAAATCATACAAAGTCCCCAATGCTTCAAACTAAAAAAGAGAGTTAGAAATATACCTGTGGAACCATGGGGGCAAAGATCTGATGTCAATCACATAATACGAATATAAACAACAAAATACCTTGGGTTGCATCCCAAGCAGCACCTAATTTAATGTTGCGGCACGACTAGGTTATCTTGACTACTCAAAATTCATCAAGATACCTTAAAAGTGTTTCATCCTTTATCCCTCCACTTAGACGATTTAAATCATCGGTTCATCTTTCGATCTTTACATATTTTAGGTGTGTTGGGCAAATGTGAGAGCATGATAAGTAAAGTTCTATCACGCCACTTTGAAGACTTAAACCGCTTGCCTAATTTTACACCAAAATTTTGTGTGGGCTCATTTGGCAACGGTGAGAATCTTAAAAAGTCACTAAATGGACACCGATCTTCAAGCTTCTAATCATTCAAGATTTGGGTGGAACTATACCCTTTCGGCATGACAAACTCCAAAATATAGGAATTTTCCTCCTCATTTCCAAAATTCATCATTTGCTTGGGTTGTTCGACTTTCATCTCATCCACCAAGAATAATGTTGAAAAGTGATTCGAGTGAGGTTTTCTCCCTAATTTTGGAGTTGCATTCTTCTCGACCTCTTCACCCCAAATTGGTCTAGAGTCTTTATAAGAGATTGGCTTGGTTTCTTCTTTTGTCTCTAGCACCATTTCCTCAATCTTGGAATCTCTCTCATGGTTGGTTCGGTTGGTTGGGAAATCACCGAGGGTTGCTCATCATCAAGCTCAACATCAATATAGTGTTTTTGCTTCTTATCTCCATACTCTTCCATTATTTCAAATGATTCCACAGACAAGATATCATCTAAACATAATATAGAAGAATGCTTTGAAAGATTGACCTCTATATCTATCTCCTCATGAATGATTGGCTTCATGTCTTGATACATATCACATATGATATCATATATTTCTTTCTGAAGATCCAACATTCATTGAAACATAGCTTTAATGTCACTCTTATCGGTGCTTCGTTCTTTCCTTTTTTTTGACCATAAGACCTATCAAACTCATAAGAAGAACTAGAATTTGGGTTAGCGCAATACGGGGAGGGGGCATTTGGGCAATCACTCCAATGTCCATCTTGACCACCACATAAACAACAATTATACTCCCGGTAGGATGGTGATGGTGCACATATCTCTCTCCAGGGAGCATATATACAATCTTGCCAAAAGTGAGGTCCATCATAATATGGACATGGATCATCAAGATAAGATTTCCAACCACCAAGCTCATGTTCATTCCACGATGCCATAATAATAAGTAAACTAAAATAAAAATCTACCTAACACAAGAAATAAAAGAAAACTAAAAACAAATATTTACAAGTTTGAATTCAAGAAAGTAAGCTAAAATTCCAAACCAACTCAATACACTAAATTATTCCCCGGCAACAGTGCCATTTTTTATAACGCTCAACTTACACATCAATTTAGTGCAAGGCGGTCGTCGTTAATATATTTACCCAACTTTAAAGTCGGGGTCAAATTCACTAGGAACAATGTGAGTGGCGATTAAACTAGTTTGAAACTATAGCTATAAGTTGAATTCAAACAAATGATACGAAAAGATAAAATAAAGATTTTTGATGATCAAACAAATGTTAAAGTTTTAACTTGCTTCAGCGCTCAAAGCTAAAATTTTAATAGTTCAAATCAATGATAAAGAAAAACTAGGGTTGTGATTACTATGATTACTAATCCCCATTAAATAATAACTATAGCATTGGGTTCTCATGACTTGCGGGAAACACCAGATTATCAGTTTCGACAATCCATCTAAGTGTTTCTCAACCTACTTAGATGTTGAACTCCCTAATTCTCTCGAACTTAGGAAATAATTCTATTCATACTGAATTTATCTCAAGTTGATCAATCTTGTTACATTAATCATTAGATGGGAGCTTAACCTTTCTAAATCCTTGTTGATAATTCACTACCTTTAGTTTATTTCTCAGTTTGAGCAAATTAACATAAGGCAGGATTTATTGTTTGCAACCAATAAATAACAATCATAACAAAGGAATTATCAAGATGTCTCCACAATCACTCAAATCCTAACCAACTATTAAATCCATGGGAGAATAATCATAGATCCTACAACCCTAGTTGTGGGTTTTAGTACCACTTGAAAAAGAAAGAGATAGCAACAATTTTATTCATCACTCAAAGTAATTAAACTTATAAAAGATGAAGTCTGAAGTTGATTCTCTTCTAAGTTCAAGAGAAAATTCCCACAATCAAATCAAAGAGTTGAAAATTGAATTCTAATTTAAAAGCCCCCAAAGAGAGATAAACTTTCCTTTTCAATGAGTTCCAGCCATTTTAAGATGTTGAATGAAACCCTAAAAGCTTCTATTTATATACTTCAAACTAATTATGGAAACAAAATCATAGATCACAGTTTTTTTTCTCGGACAGATAACGTCATGGGTGATGGCTTATCAGGAGTCTGACAACTTATCAGGAATGTTGTCAGCTCCACTTTACTTTTAACAATCTCTGCCTTAGGTTAACGATGAGGCGTGAAGGATTATCATACCTTTGATGACTTATCACGGATGTCGTCACATCTTTACTTTAATTTCTCAAGCACTGCCCAAGCCTGACGACAAGCCTGATGGCTTATCACAACTCTAACGGCCTATCACAGGTTGTCGTCACTTCTTCCAGCTGAATCTCATTCTCTTTCTAAGGCTAACGATGAGTCTGATAACTTATCAGGGAGTTGAAGACTTATCAAATAAGTCGTCAACTATACTTCCCTTCTAATTTTGCTCAAAATTCAACTCTTTTATCTCAGTTGTTGTTGGTTTTCTTTCATCTTGACTTTTTCTACAATAACAAAGAGAAAATAATCAAAAATGACAAAAATTGCTTAAGACTTTGTAATTATTCTCAGTTAAAAGCCTCAAATGTGTTAGCATCTCCTCACACATCACTGATATATATCTTGGTGCTTAACATGCAAAATCAATATATTAGTATCACATATATAGTTGGTCTCCTGTCTAGATGAACATCATTATGCAACTCAATTATGAGTTTTTGCTATACTAATCCTTACCCTTGATCTTAAATTAGCTATCCCTGGACAAGGCTAAAGTAATTAGATAAGGATTGGAAGCCTCAAATCTTCATTGTTAATCCTTTTTTCCCATACATTACCCCTTTAATCCAGAAGGTGGAATAAGGTAATTTGTAACATACGCATCTATTAAAAGAAATCAGTATGAAGGGAAGAATAATACATGCATAAACATCATTCACGAATCACTAGGTACTTTAACCTACTTTGTTAATTTATCATGATTCCTACAATCCTAGTTTTGGATATAGCTACTCATGCTCATGAAATCACAACAAAAATTTGTACAAGAATTCATAAACCTATGAAATAAGTAAAAGAAATCTGAATTCTTGAATAATCAATGAAAGTTTAGTTATCAAAAAATCAAAGTATGAATAGTCTCCAAAAATCCAAGAACCATGTAAAATACTTTACTAAGGCTTAAGAGTTCATCCAGAGCAAAAGTTACGTAAAAATTATTTTTATGACATATTTATAGGTGAATAAAAAATGTTGAATAAAATATCTGAATTCAAAATGGAATAGAAAAATCAAAATCACTTATTTGGACTGTGCGGGCAGTGCGCTATAGCCGCCGCCTCAACCACTATAGCCGCCTCAACTCTTTTTCTCTTGTTTCCATGGTTGCCACGTGTAGCTTTATACATCCTCATTTCAAAATTCAATTGTAAAATTTGGTGGTTGTTTATATATAGAATATAATATTCAATTTAAACAATTAAGTTGTCTAGATTTTCTTATTGCATTTTTCTCCTTTAATTCGTTTTGATTTTAAATTTTTTTATTTTCACACTATTTTAATCCTACACAAAAATATATTATTAAGCAGTATCCATAACATCAATGTTCAAAAATGATAATAAAATAACTAAATATAAGGCAAATAATGACTAAACATATGTATTTTTGACCTCACTTTAGTAGGTCGGGACCCTGTCATGGATAAGTTTATTACTCTTTTAGGCGTGTATACTTTGGGTTGTAAAGCTGTGAGTTATTGGTCATATTGGACTTGATGGTCTGGAAAAAATTACTTTATTGTAGAAAGCATGGTGACCTCAACGGTCTACATAGGATTTAGTTTTGTTCTATATGAATTGTTGGGATTAGCTAAGTTATTACTGGTTATGTTGAAAAGTGCCTTGGTGGACAAGGGAGTATTTTCAACCCGATATATACTTGTTTGATTTATTAATTTTGTGGTTGGTATTATACTAATAGTGTATTTGCCCCAAAAGGTTTGGCTCGGCTCTAAGTTAGCATCAAGTGCTAGTTGTGTCCTTATATTAAGGCGTGAGAACTCGGAATGTCATATCCTAAGATGTTTGCAAGTTATTCTTACTAGAATCTTGTTTACAAATGATTTGTGCATCACAATTTATAAGCAGAAAGCTACAAGGCATGTTAAAATACTTAACTCTTCTTTTGCTCAAATAGTGTTGTAGAGCTAAGTCTTATGGGGTTGGGTTTTAGAGCTTATGATTTTTATTTGCATACAGGGAGATGACTAGTACCAGATAGACCATATATATCTGAGGCTAGATACAACTGCATGTGGACATATTAGTAGGATACCACAGATAGAGATGCCCAGCCTGATGTTGAAGGGGAGAAGACCCTCAGCATTTTCTAGTCCAGTTTCACATGATCTTTAGGGTCATTCTTGACTCAACGTCAGCTGAGTTAGAAGTATTTTGGTTGCATGATGTAGAATTATTACGGTATGAGAGTTGGTAGAGATCTAGGGGGATAGATTCACTCTCACCCACTTAGGACAACTTTACAGAGGCCTTTCTAGATTATTATTTTCTATGAGAAATTTAGAATGCTCGAGTAGATCAGTTTATGAATCTCCGAAGGAGCAGTATCAGTGTCAAGAATATGCTTTAAGATTTGATTCCTTGGCTAGATATGCACCAGTATTTATTGATATGATGTATGATAGGGTACGTTATTTATGGTGGGGCTTGACTCAGACTATGTTGAATCTAGTACTACAACCACATTAAATGATGATATGGACATGTCATGGATTTAGGACATTGCACGAGGCATAGATGGGCTCCAACATCAGCAATATATGGCTGAGAGAATCAAGAGAGAGAATTAAAAGAGGGCTAGGCCTGTGAGGCATCCAGATAGAGGATCAAGGTGGTCCAAGACTTTAGTTCTTTAGAAGGCCACCTAGGCCTCACCACAATTGTCCCAGGGTAGCATTTGATCGCATGGTTCAATTAGGTCTTGGTGAGAACTCACGAGCATCAGGCTCTTGACAATACCAGAGTTTAGGTAAGGCCAAACCAGCTCCTCAATGTTGCTATACTTATGATAGGACACAATCTGGGAGAGGTGCTAGTTAGGCTCTAGAACATGTTATACTTGGTCAGGAAAGAGGCATATGCAGAGGAATTGCCCAACTAGAGACTAGTAAAGTTCAGGCCAATAGACTGGGCGGGTATAGTGACATGGTCATATTCCTTAGTACATCCTACAGAGAGTGGATCTCAAGCTTGAACAGGTAGAGAAGGAGGCCAAAGGAGATCATCTAGTTCTAATAGTATCCAGAATTACACTTATGCATTGACAAGTCATCAAGATTCAAATTCATCACCAAATGTTGTGACATGCATATTGAGTATTTTCTCCAACTGTGCTTATGCTATAATAGATCCAGGCTCTTATTTGTCCTATGTTACTTTGTTTATTGCTGGGACGTTCTGTATAGTTCCAGAATCATTACAGGGACTCTTTATTATGTCTACACCTGTTGATGAATCTATTATTGCAAGAAGAGTCTATCGAGGTTGTACAATATTGATTGTTGGTTGTCAGACATCTACTAACCATGGCGGTAGACTACTTAACTTCGACGTTATTATGGGCATAGATTGGCTCATGTCTTCTTATGCCAATCAGGATCGAAATTGCTCGATTCCACTTTCTAGTACAGCAGTTCAAGAGTGGAAGGATAATGCAACAACTCTAAAAGACAGGTTTATTTTCTATCTTCAAGCAAAAAGGATAATCACCAAAGGCTACATTTATAATATTGTTCGAGTTTGAGATGTTAATATCGAGTCACTGACTCTTTAGTCTATTTAGGTGGTTAATGAGTTTCCAATTGTATTTCCAAATGAGATTCCTCGTATTCCCCAGATTATGAGATCGACTTTGCTATTTATATACCTCCAGGTATTCAGTTGATTTTTATTCTTTGATTCTTCCTTCAAAGATGACTCCAGTTGTGCTAAGAAAATTGAAGGAGTAGTTGGCGGACTTGCTTAATAAAGGCTTCATCAGGCCTAGTGTTTCATAGTGAGGTGTACCAATATTGTTCATCATATTTTTCATGTATTGATGCTGAGTAAATGCATAAGAGATCCACCTCGGGTTGTTCCATTGAAGGATGATCATATTTTAGAGGACTTATCCTTCGAGGAGATTCCAACTGAGATATTAGATCGGCAGGTCCATAAATTGAGGACCAATAATATCGCTTCCATGAAGGTCTTATAGAAGAAATAAGCATGTCAAAGAAATGACATGGGAAGTAGAATATGATATGCGATCAAGATACATGTACCTATTTCGAGCATCAGAGATATGGTACCAAAGGCTGAGGTACGTTACCCTCTTTACTTATAACTTTCTGCCACAGTTATTATTTAATTCATATTTTTGTTTTATTGAGTCTCATCTTGTTAAGTATGTTGTATCACCTTGTGAGGCATTTGGGTTGGAATTTTCTGCATTTCAAATTTCTAGGTAGTCCTATTTACAGAAGAGACTGCTGAAATTTTGATAACTCCTGAGGACATAGCCATATGAGTCAATTTTCATTCGTGGACAAATGTTCCTAAGGTGGGAAGAATGCAATACCTTGTTGTTTGAACATTTAAATTATCCCATATTTTCAAGGAGAATAAGATTTCTTAATATGTTAGGAAGGATGTACTATAAGATATTTTAGTCGCATAATGGTCATATGTTATGATTTGAAGTAGAGAAAGTGCTGAAATAAAACTAGAAAAAATTTATTGTAAATTTATTTAATAAATTTTCTGAAAATTTAGTCCAGGTGTCAGAGCTTTTATCCAAATATATAAATAGTTAGAGTGTAATACCCTGCACTTCTCCTAGTTCAAATTCGTCTCTAGAACATCAAAGATCTTTCTTCAAAGATGAATATATTTTATTTCATGTGAAATTTTTAAGATTTTTATCATATGGAAAATCGAATAAGATTTCCATCGATACCAAATTCGTCCAAATCCGACACTTGAGCAAAGAGTTTGAGTCATTTTAGTGAGATAGTGTACCACCTAGTACTTTGGCGCGTCGCGGAATCAGCCAAAATGGAAATCATCAAAATCCAATGAGCCTCCGCGAATATGGAGCATCGCGCCAAGGCTCAATTTCCCAATTGTCCAATTTCCATTGAGCTGGCGCGATTTCACCGTGTCGCGCCAGCATGAGAAATCAAGATTTCAGATTTTTGTTTTTAAATTTTAGGGACCAATTGGTAATTTTCTAAAGCCCCAAATCAGTCTATATAAGGGATTTATACCCTAAATAATGAGAATACTTCATTATTCATCAAATTTTCTCCAAATCAAAATATTTTCTCTCAAAGGGGCAAGAACCCTAGCCAAGAAATCAAGAACAAGACTAAGGATTTCTTCAAGAACCCTCAAGAAAGAATCTTTAAGGTATGCAAATGTTGATTCTTGGGTTCCTTCCACCCAAGAAGTTCAAGAATCCCTTTTTAAATTCAAAGATTGTGATTTTATAAGTTTTTCATGATTCATGTGAATTAAAGTTCATGTTCATGTTATTGTTGAGATATAGTTCATGCTTTAGAATACAAGTTGCAAACTTTGATCTTGATTTGAATTGAATTACATTATGTCTATGTTAAATCCCTAAAGTTACATGTTGATTGATGTATTTATGATAATTAGGTGTAGAAATTGTTTAATAACCAAAGCATGCTCCCCATATGTTTGATAAAATGCTTATGTGAAGGAATTAGAGCCACTATAGCATGTTGACTAGAAATCTCCAATTGTGTGTAAGTTCATGTATGCCAAGTGTTTGTTGAAAAGCCTTAGTGAATGAATTGTGGCATGTTAGCACGAAATCCCCCAATTATGTGCTCTTCAATCTTGTTAAGTGTTTGTTGTAAGACCTTGTTGAATGGAGTATGAGCCAATAGCATGTCTCTCTATACAATCACATGCTTATGATTCCTAAGTGCTTGAAGAGATGCTTTAATGATTGTAATAGTGAATGAAAGCCCATGGTCATGATTATTCAAGATGGTTATGTTTTACTTTTATGTTATCGAGTCTTGGGGGTATTTATACTCGACAAATTAGCTGATGTCTAGAGCCAGTGTCAGTTTTCATGATAATATCAGTCAAGCCACGATCCTTAGAACTCAGTCAGTTACAGAATTCAGTACTCTCAGAAAGTTACGGAACTTAAGAAATCTTAGTAATGTATCATTAGCATTCCAGTTTCAGTTCAGTACTTAGCTCAGATCTTAGTAGTATTCAAGAATTCAGTTCAGACCTCAGTAACATTCAAGTAATCAATTTAGAACTTAGTATCATTCAGTGAGATAACAAAATTCAGTAGTATTTTGTCAGTCTTCGAAACTAAGTGAGCTCATCTTAACTCAGTTGATCAGTATGATCAGTAACAAATTCAGCTCAATCTAGTACATTTTAAGAAAAAGAATCAGTTCAGAATCTTTCAGTTGGGAGTAGGATTCAGCACCAAACGAACCTAGGGATGGGGGCTCACCCGTTAGAGAGGATTGAGATCCCTAGGAGCAATCCCTAAGTTCTAAAACTATGTAGCCAGCGTAGGTATGAGATGTCACCCGTTAGATAGGACTGACATACTCAGGGATCACCCGTTAGTATATTATATGTATATATAGGACTGATCCCAGGGGTCACCCGTTAGGTAGGACTGACTCTGCAGCAGTAGTGTCTTTACCCGTGGCACGGTACTAACACCCTTCCAGCTGGGGTTACAGGTTGGACCCCACAAGTTAAGATTCGGGACATGTTGGTTAGATGACTACTTCCCACAATCTCAGTTTCAAAATCAGTCTCAGTAAAGAAACTCAGATCAGTAGTACAGAGTAAGGACTGTCAGGTACAGTCAATCATTATGATTATCAACAGACTCAGAGATCACCCGCTATATAGGACTGGTCTCAGATGATATAAGCACAAGGGGTACTAAGAGCACAAGGTATTATCTAAGGGTCAAGGCTTTAAAATTAGCAACCAATTGAAGACTTTTTGGAGTATTTTGAGGCCTTGATAAAGAGAAGGAAGGAGGGGAACTTATACACTCAACAGGTGCCTCAAGTGAAGGGCATTGAACACAATTTTCACTCCAAAGTAACAACTCAAGAGGCACCCCAATTCCCTCTTTCATTAAGGGCATTCTTTTCTTTTAATGACCTTTTTTTACACTTCAAAGAAGCACCCTTCATTAAGGGTATGTTTGTCATTGTTTGTAATAAGTATAAATAGGCACTTTAGATACTATTTTTATTAGACTTTGATGAATTGAAATTGAGTATTACTCTTAGTGTAGTTTCTTTCCTTAGTGGAGGGCTTGGTAAATCCATCTTAGTGTAGGTATTGGAAAAGACATCCAAACGTGAGAGATTAATACATTTGATGAATTTCACTTGTGTTGATCAATTGGTAAGAAAAGTGTGATTGAGGAGTGTGAATTCCAGGTTTGAACTACCATTGATGGGGTCTGTTTGAAGATTTGATACACTTTCTTGTGCTAATCATTGGTTATAGTAAGGGTCTCATTACCTATCTTTACTTTTATGCGTCTCTTTTTCATCCCCTTTCTTATTGTGTTGTTTTCTTTGTCTTGTGGTTGCTGATTTTTGTGTCTTGAGTCCTTAATTTTGTGTATTAGGTTTAGTCTTGTATCATCTCAAATTCAGTTAATCAGCTTCAGTATCATCAGATTCAGAGATCACCCGCTAGATAGGACTGATCTCAGACTAAGTCAAATCATATTCATTATCAGTATATACAAAGATCACCCGCTAGATAAGACTGATCTCAGATTTCAGTCGAGCATTCCCATTATCATTAAATTCAGAGATCTCTCACTAGAGAGGATTGATATCAACTTCAGTACTCATTTATCAATATCAGAAGATTCAATTATTTAGTATCTCAGTATTAGTAGTGAGTCAAGACATCAGTAAAGCAGTATCCGAGTCTCAGTATTCGGAGTCACGATGATTTCAGTTATGGTTTGTGCATTCATGTATATGTCCTCATTCAGTACTCTCATGTTATTCAGTTAAGTAATTGTTCATGCATAAGCCCTTGCATTTATCCCTTACCTCACCCTGCATACTCAGTACATTCCCACGTACTGACGCATTTGCGCTATGGTGTTTTACTTTACACCATAGGTTCAGAAGCACGAGATCCAGAACACCCTTAGAAGCTCAGTTTCAGTCAACAGCAGTAGACCTAGCAGTGAGTCCTCATCATTCGAGGATGGTTCTTATTTTATTTTTTTACCAGTTTCAGTATTTTAGTAGTTGGAGTTAGTTGGGGTCATGTCCCATTAACTTCACAGTTCAGACAGTTTAGAGATTTTCAGACAACAGAGTTTTCAGACTAGTTGTTTAGACATATGTTTAGTTTTGATATTGTTAAGCTTTATTCAGTTGTATTTTAAGTATTTGAACCTTATGGAAAGTTTCCACCAGTTTTTGGTATTTATTTCAGTAAATCATACAGTGCTCAGTAACAGGTACCAAAAAAAGGTTAGCTTATGGTCCTTCGGGATCATGAGCACTATGTAGTGTCCGGGGTGCCAGACTCAGTGCGTTACATAGAGGTCCCCCCACCTACCAATTCAAAGGTCTACAATCTAGTTTCTAATGCACAAAACTATTTGTCCAAAGGATTTAAGAACAAAGAGATATTCACATTTTCGCAAGATTATGCAAGCAAGCACATGGGCGACTCCCCAGCCCCTATATCGGTGGACTTTTATAAAATCTAGTTCTCTTTCTATTTAAATTCAGAAAATTTGATCGAAAACCATAAATCAAACATAGAAATTCTCGTTGGATGGTGATGCTCTCAACTTGAAAGTGCTCTACATGTGAGCCCAGGAGCAGATCTAGGCGCCAGGGTGGGGGTTTTCTAGAACTCACTAACTTTAGTGTGGATCTTTGTAATGCCCCAAATCTGGTATCCAGAATGCTACACTGTGCTCATGACATACAAGGACCATAAGCTAACCCATGATTGATATTTGTACCTGTATACTGCATAATATACCATAAAATGTGGAAACATGAATTGAATGGCCATAAGGTTCAAAACTGAATGAACATCTGATAAACAATGTCTAAAAATGGTATAACAATACCAAAGCAAATCTAAAATAACTGTCTAACATGCTATAGTCTAAAAGTATCTAAACTGTCTGAATAAGGAGTTGATTGGACATGTCCCCAACTAACTCCGACTATTGAAATAAACTGAAAACTGAATTAGTAATGAAATCATCATGTCCTCGAAGGATGAGAACTCACTGCTAACTCTGATCGTTGAACTGGGATGCTACTGGTTCTCTGGAGCTCGCGCTTCTAAACCTATGGTATAAGACACCATAGCGCAAATGTGTCAGTATTTTGAATGTACTGGTATGCCAGCGAAGTGGACTAAATGCAATAGTTTCATATGCATGAACAATACTAACTGACTGACTAACATGAACATGAGAATACATGCATGCATATGTAACTGTAACAGAGATAATGCTAGGACTGAATACTGAGTTTTACTAATAACATGGAATTACCGATATCTGAGGGACTGATACTATGTTACTGATACATGAATAACTGTGTATGATAGTTCTGATTATGAAGAACTATTCTGGTTGACTGTATCTGACAGTCTTGAAGATGAATACTGATGACATGAGTTTTGATAACTGATATAACTGATAAGTTGAATGACTGTATGTAATAGTCCTAAATCTGATGAAACTATCTGAGTTCCATTCCATATCTGAGTTGACTGTATTTGACAGTCCTGAAATCTAAAGAACTATTTGAGTTCTTTTACTGAGGCTGAAACTGAGACTAAAACTGTAACTGTGGGAAGTAATATCTAACCGACATGCCCCATACTAAGCTAACTGGGGTCCAACCTGTAACCCTAGTTGGAAGGGTGTCAGTACTGCACCACTGATAAAGTCAACTGTTGTGGAGTCAGTCCTAATCTAGCGGGTGACCCGTGGGATTAGTCCTATACATTTAAATGTGCTAATGGGTGATCCCTGAGTATGTCAGTCCTATCTAACGGGTGACATCTCGTACCTACGTTGGCTACGTAGTTCTGGAACTTAGGAATTTCTTCTATGGATCTCAGTCCTATCTAACCGGTGAGTCCCCATCCCTAGGCTAGCTCGGTGCTGAATCCTACTCACATCTAAAAAACACTGAACTGATTAACTGAACTAAAGTGATTATCTAAACTAGGTTGATACTAATGATATTGTTTAGCGGAGCTAAACTGAGTTTACTGAGTTCCGTTGACTGACGGAATGTACTGAGTTCTGAGGACTGACTGAGAGTACTGAAGTTACTGAGATTTCTAGGAATACTGCGATTACTGAGATTACTGAGATTACTGAGTAGGACTGATCTGATGGATGCTAAATTTACTGAAATTTCCTGAGTCATGAGACTGACTAAATTCTACTGATCATAGCTTGACTGAGATTATCGTGAAAACCTGACATAGCTTTAGGCACACGGCTAAATTGTTGGGTACAAGTACCCCCAGGACTCGGTGGAAAGAAACTGACATAACATGGCTTACTTGAACACATGACCAACAACACAATTCATAATTCATCTATTGAAGAAGCACTTCATCAAACATGTGATATGCATAAACTTGTACATAATTGGGGATTTCATAATATCATGCTAGTTGGGCACTTTTCCTTCATATAGGCACTTAATCAAACACTTGGTAGGCATAATATATGTAGACAACATTATAAAACAATTAAACATCATGATTCAACATCTAATTTCATCATCATAGGGTTTAATCATATGTTCACACGAATATACATCTATATAAATCAATTCCACATAACATTGATCACCCAACATGGATTTGAATTCAATTGATCATTCTCAGCATAAACAAAACAAACCCAACATGAAATTCATAAAGAAATCCAAAAAATTGAACTCAGAAAAGAGATTCTTGGGCTTCATGGATGAAAGGAGTCCATGAATGAACACTACGCATACCTTGGTTCATAAATACACGAAGATTGACGGAGGAAATTCTTGAACTTGAATCTTCTATGAAAAACCCTACTGTGTTCTTGAGAGGATTTTGAGAGAATAGAGTATATTTTGGTGTAATGGAGGCCCAAATCTATATTTTTGAGCTTATATAAGGTAGGGAAATTGACCCTTTTAATCCTAGGACACGTATTTTAATTCTTGTGAAAATTTCTCAATTTTCATCCTTGGTGCGATGCGCCACTATCGCGCCAAGTCACTGGAACTGGACAATTGGGAATCTGCATGGTGGTGCGATGCCGAGCTATCGCGTTGCCACCTTGTTTGAGACTTGGAAGTTTGGCGCGACGTGATACTATCGTGGAGCAACACTGGAAGTTGACAATTGCCATTTAAACTGGCTCCGCGATGTGTTGATGGCTCAGGTGATACACTGTCTCACTAAGAAGGCTCTAACTCTTCGCCCGGGTGTCGGATTTGGGCTAATTTGGTATTGATGGAAAACTTATTGAATTTCCCACATGAAAACAAGTGAAAATCTTTAAAATACCACATGTATAAAAGTGGATTCATCTTTGAAACTAGTTTTTGACATTCTTAGGACGGATTTAAGCTAGTAGAAGTATGGGGTATTACAATATCTCCCCCTTGGGAACATTCATCCTCGAATAAGACTGATTGAGATGGGAGAAACGATAAGCTAGAGTACATACTGAACATGAACAACTGAAACATGACTACCTGGCTGATATTACTGAGATTCATACTGAGCATGCATATCGGATGCATGATTTTATGACTGAGCTGACGTATGACTGCATGACTGAGAGTATTGCTAAGCTGATCACGCATATCTGATACATGAATACTTGACTGAATCGACTCATGAATATATAACTGAACATATAAGGGTAAGGATACCAAGTTTGAAATGAAAACTGAGCATGGAACTGAATATCACATTTATAACTGAAATTTGAACATGAAACTAGATAAGCTTAAGAACAGATACTACCTTGGGCTGAGTCTGAGCTTAATTACGAAATATGCTTGAGTGGAAACATAAGAGCGTAACTGGGTCTGGAACATGATACATGAGCTAAATATCATGATCTGAAGTGAATACCTTGAATACTTGGCTTACTGCTGAGATCGGAGTCTGGGGGTCAACCTATGGGTACCCACTACTCCAAACTGGATTTTTTATGCGAAGAGAAACTGAATTTAAGACATGAGAGCGTTGAGGAATAATGGGGTATCTCCTCCTTGGGACACTACGTCCCTCTAAAAACGCTCACCTTACTGAGATACTGGGTGATGTACAGGGCATCAACCACCGACTGATTCATGACTGAATACCTGGGTTTCGAAACTGAGACATGACACTAGAATTGAGCTAAACTCACAATCATCAGGATATATTGCCTTGAACCGGTCTTATTCACGAAACTTAGGATAGTATGACTAAATGGAAAGTTGGAAAACAAACCATAGGAATTTGACTGTCTGACTGCTAAATGAAATTGCTAGTTTTACTGACTAACTCATGGTGAAAAAATCTAAAGCCAAAATGAGAGCAAGAGGTCTAAAAATGCATATCATAAGTATGAAGGACCTAAAACGTACCCGAATCTATGATGGGGGAATTTCCTTGATCATGGCGAGTCTGAGAGCATAAAATCTGCTCTAACGCTGACCACTAGTGGTATTGGAAATGATGCCCTGCTGGCGCAAATCTTTTCCCTTCTAAACCCTTACTCTGCATTCCCGCAACTTATGGCCTGGCTTACCACATCCATAACAGACCTCACTGCCTGCTTTACATACACCTAAGTGATTCTTACTGTACTTTTTGCAAAGCGGATAGGTAAGACTACTGTTCTCACTACCCTGGGCCTCAGAGCCTGGCGACCCATCACGACTGTTATTCCTGAACTTGGGTACTGGTGCACTAGCTGAGATGGGGCTGGGACTAAAAACTTATGACTATACTGAGAACGACTACCACCCTCTGACTTAGGCTGAGTAAAGTTGAAACTACCTGTCCTTTCCCTCTTATTCTGCTTTTCCTTCAGCTTAATCTTTTGCTCTTCTATCTATTGAGCATGGGTCATAAGTCTAGCTAAAGTCATATCACTATTCAGCATGGCGGATCTGCACTTATTTACCACGCTATCATTCACCCCTGACACAAACTTACTCATCTTGGCCCTACTGTCTACAACCGCATGAGGGGCATATCTAGCTAATTGAGTAAACTTAAGAGAATACTCTTTCACCATCATGTTGCCCTGCCTGAGGTTGATGAATTCTAATACTTTAGCTTCTTAAGATCTAGGGGAAATAACCTCTCTAAGAATGTTGTGACAAATTCATCCCATTCTATAGGCCCTGCATCACCTCCCCTTTCTGACTTTCACTGCATGAACCAAGTATAAGCCACATCCTACAACTGATATGCAGCTAGCTCAGCACTCTCAATAGTAGTCACCCCCATGATATCAGTCACCTTATGAACGTGATCTAGGAATTTCTGAGGGTCCTCATCTGACTTAGACCCAAGAAAGGATGGAGGGTTCATTCAGGTGAAGTCCCGAATCCTGGATGTAGCTGAATTGGCCACTGGGTTGGCCAAAACGACAGCTGGTCGTTCATTCTAAGCAGCAACTGACTGAGCAAAGGTAGTGAATGCAGCCCTAAACTTTGCATGAGAAACATATTCACCCGAAGGTTCTTCGGGATGAGGGGCTGACTGATTCCCATTTCTTCTTTTAGGAGGCACGTACTGTAGAAGAAAGAGAGAAACGAATTAGACTGAGAGTTTAACTTTGAGCCTATGCTCACTGGCATGACATGAATACTGCAAGAAGGGAAACTGTTCCTAAAACATCTCATAGCCTCCTGCACATAAGTATGGTGCCCAACACACCCATGTACAAGACTCTACTAGATGCGGCTTTCAGACTTCCTAGGACACTATTGAACCTTAGGCCCTAATACCAAGCTTGTAACACCCCAAATCTGGTACCCGAAATGTTACACGGTGCTCATGACCTCAAAGGACCACAAGCTAACCCATGACTGATATATGTACCTGTATACTACATAATATACCATAAAATGCGGAAACATGAACTGAATGGCCATAAGATTCAAAACTAAATGAACATCTGATAAACAATGTCTGAAAATAGTATAACAATACCAAAGCAAATTTGAAATAACTATCTAACCTGATATAGTCTGAAAGCCTCTAAATTGTTTGAATAAGGAGTTGATGGGACATGTTCCCAACTAACTTCGACTACTAAAATAAATTAAAAACTAAATTAGTAATGAAATCATTATGTCCTCGAAGGATGAGGACTCCCTGCTAACTCAGGTCGCTGAACTGGGATGCTACTGGTTCTCTGGAGATCGTGCTTCTAAACCTATGGTATAAGACACCATAGCGCAACTGCGTCAGTACTTTAAATGTACTGGTATGCAAGTGAGGTAGGCTGAATGGACTAGGTTCATATGTATGAACAATACTAACTGACTGACTAACATGAACGTGAGAATACATGCATGCATATGTAACTATAACTGAGATCGTGCTAGGACTGAATACTGAGTTCTGACTACTGAGTTTTACTAATAACATGGAATTACTGATATCTGAGGGACTGATACTATGTTGTTGATACATGAATAACTGTCTGATAGTTCTAATTATGAAGAACTGGTTTGTTTGACTGTATCTAACAGTCCTGAAGATGCATACTGATGACATGAGTTTTGATAACTAATATAATTAATAATGTGAATGACTGTATCTGACAGTCCGTCCTGAATCTGATGGAAATATCTGAGTTGACTGTATCTGACAGTCCTTAAATCTGAAAAACTATCAGAGTTCTTTTACTGAGGCTGAGACTGAAACTGAAACTATAACTGTGGGAAGTAATCATCTAACCGACATGCCCTATACTAAGCTAACTGGGGTCCAACCTGTAACCCTAATTAAAAGGGTGTCAGTACCACGCCATTAATAAAGACAACTGTTGTGGAGTCAGTCCTAATCTAGCGGGTGACCTCTGGGATCAGTCCTATACATTTAAATATGCTAACGGGTGATCCCTGAGTATGTCAATCCAATCTAACGGGTGACATCTCGTACCTACGCTGGCTACGTAGTTCTAGAACTCGGGTATTTCTTCTAGGGATCTCAGTTCTATCTAGCAGGTGAGTCCCCATCCCTAGGCTATCTCGGTGTTGAATCCTACTCCCATCTAAAAGACATTGAACTGATTAACTGAACTAAAGTGATTATCTAAACTAGGTTGATACTAATGATATTGTTTAGCGGAGCTAAACTGAGTTTACTGAGTTCCGTTGACTGACGGAATGTACTGAGTTCTGAGGACTGACTGAGAGTACTGAAGTTACTGAGATTTCTAGGAATACTGCGATTACTGAGATTACTGAGATTACTGAGTAGGACTGATCTGATGGATGCTAAATTTACTGAAATTTCCTGAGTCATGAGACTGACTAAATTCTACTGATCATAGCTTGACTGAGATTATCGTGAAAACCTGACATAGCTTTAGGCACACGGCTAAATTGTTGGGTACAAGTACCCCCAGGACTCGGTGGAAAGAAACTGACATAACATGGCTTACTTGAACACATGACCAACAACATAATTCATAATTCATATATTGAAGCACTTCATCAAACATGTGATATGCATAAACTTGTACATAAATGGGGATTTCATAATATCATGCTAGTTGGGCACTTTTCCTTCATATAGGCACTTAATCAAACACTTGGTAGGCATAATATATGTAGACAACATTATAAAACAATTAAACATCATGATTAAATATCTAATTTCATCATCCTAGGGTTTAATCATAGGTTCACATGAATATACATCTATACAAATCAATTCCACATAACATTGATCACCCAACATGGATTTGAATTCAATTGATCATTCTCAGCATAAACAAAACAAACTCAACATGAAATTCATGAAGAAATCCATAAACTTGAACTCAGAAAAGAGATTCTTGGGCTTCATGGACGAAAGGAGTCCATGAATGAACACTATACACACCTTGGTTCATAAATTCACAAAGATTGATGAAGGAAATTCTTGAACTTGAATCTTCTATGAAAAACCCTAATGTGTTCTTGAGAGGATTTTGAGAGAATAGAGTATATTTTGGTGTAATGGAGGCTCAAATTCGTGTTTTTGAGCTTATATAGGGTAGGGAAATTGACCCTTTTAACCCTAGGACACGTATTTTAATACTTATGAAAATTTCCTGATTTTTATCCTTGGCATGATGTGCCGCTATCGCTCCAAGTCACTGAAACTGGACAATTGGGAATCTGCATGGTGATGAGACACCGAGCTATCGCGTTGCTACCTTGCTTGAGACCTGGAAGTTTGGCGCGATGCGCCACTATCGCGAAGCAACACTGGAAGTTGACAATTGTCATTTAAGCTGGCTCCGCGATGCGCTGATGGCTAAGGTGATACAATGTCTCACTAAGAAGGATCTAACTCTTCGCCTGGGTGTCGGATTTGGGCGAATTTGATATCGATGGAAAGCTTATTGAATTTCACACGTGACAAAAAGTGAAAATCTTTAAAATACCACATGTATAAAAGTAGATTCATCTTTGTAACTAGTCTTTGACATTCTTGGGAAGGATTTAAGCTGGTAGAAGTACGGGGTATTACAATCTTGTATTTATATAGAGAAATCTAGTAAATATATTAGAATTATAAGTTGGAACCCACAAACAAGGTGTCTAGTTGGTCTAGTTGAAATGAGGGACTTGTAAAAGTCATATTGACCTCTTGGTTGTGGGTTCAAATCCCCTTAGTTACTATTTATGGTTTACCTTGTCGATTTTTTAGTATATCACCATGGGTTAGTTCCGCCTCTGTCTGAGCCCGTCATATGGTATGTTTACCTTCTCAATTTCATGGTATATCTCTATGGGTGTTGAGGCAGCGAGGTTGAAGTTGTATCTTGGGTTTGTGGTGGTACTTCTAGGGTGTATAGAGAGGTAGAACCTTCTTCTATCGGCATAGTTACCTTAGATCCCGATCCCGAATAGTATTTTACGACGAACATTTGTATCTTGTATCGAATTGTCCTAGTGCTTCTTGTTCTTTTGATTGACTGGATTTCTACCATGATTCAATAGTATATAGGTGTTATGGATGATTATTAGAATTAGTGTTG
Organism: Capsicum pubescens; assembly: GCA_030864215.1. NCBI lineage: Eukaryota > Viridiplantae > Streptophyta > Magnoliopsida > Solanales > Solanaceae > Capsicum > Capsicum pubescens. The sequence goes on along the minus strand of CM061539.1, from coordinate 42,241,810 downwards.
ACATAATCTTTAGTTACTATATATGGTTTACCTTGTAGATTTCGTAGTATATCCCCATGGGTTGGTTCCGCCTCTGTCTGAGCCCGTCATATTGGTATAGTTTACCTTGTCAATTTCGTAGTATATCTCCATGGGTGTTGAGGCAGCATGGTTGAAGCTGTATCTTGGGTTTGTGGTGGTATTTCTAGGGTGTATAGAGAGGTAGAACCTTCTTCTATCGGCATAGTTACCTTAGATCCCGATCCCGAATAGTATTTTACGGCGAACATTCGTATCTTGTATCTATTTGTCCTAGTGCTTCTTGTTCTTTTGATTGACTGGATTTCTACCGTGATTAAATAGTATAGAGGTGTTATGGAAGATTATTAGAATTAGTATTGACATAATCTCTCTTTAACGCCCCTCTCGTATTCTTTACTACTTTTTTCTTAAACCATAAGTCCATAACCATACTTTGTGGGTAGGAGTAGCAAAAGAGCAGGTCGAGTCAAATATGAGTTGGTCGAAAAAAGGTTAAACAAAAATGGATAAATTATCCAACTCGACCCATATTTATAATGGATAAAAAATTGAGTTATTCAATGGATAATATGGATACCCATATTATAGTTACCAGTAAGGAGTATCTTCCCCTCTACACTCAACAATGTCCCATCCTGTAGATGTTATATACTAACTGTATAAGACTACTAAAAGCAAAATTGGAATTGAATACAATTAGACTTATAAACACAGAGAAAAGAAACCAACATGTGATTCCAGCCACTAAAATGTGATAGCACTTGAGATCTCCAGCCATATACTAACAGGAAGAAGCAACAGTACTGACAAATGCAATTTGGCATCAGACATATAGATTGTACCAGCAATACCATCACCTTAAGGTTACTTCACTATACAAAGAACTGAAGAACTATGCAACAATATTCCATATTCTATATCATAACAGAAGAAAGGCAAATGGAGGCATTCGTTTACACCAGTGACTAGACAAGAATTCATTAACGGATGCCTTTGAAGTAAATTTGATCTTTTCCAAAGGATTCATAAAACTTTTGACAACTATGCAGCAGCATTGCAGATCGGTTCTGATAGTCGCACGCTGGCTGATCATTTACGGATAACATAAAAAGGCCTAAATCATAGGTTAATGAGTCCTCCCGTCTTTTTTCTGGGCTACTACTAATAAACTAAATTTGATTTAATGAATAGATTAAAATATTTATAATAAATAGATATAGTGCGGGTAGCGGGAATCGAACCCGCATCATTAGCTTGGAAGGCTAGGGGTTATAGTCGACGTCGATTCATTTTTTTAACGTCTCTAATTCAAAACCGAACATAAAATTTTGGTTTCATTCGACTCCCTTATGGAGATGAGTCAATATATAAGATCTAAGATGTGAACAAAATTCGAAAAAAAAAAAGAATTCTACCCATAACATCTATGTCAGATTTGATCTGAATCTTTACATCGAAACTTCAGAAAGAAAAAGAATGAAGCGGAGAATAAACATATATACATACGTATTGAATACTTTATAAAATGATTAATGACGACCCGAATCCCTATTTTTTCTATAAAAAAAATTGAAGAATTGGTGTGAATCGATTCTACATTGAAGAAAGAAACGAATATTCATTGATCAAATCATTCACTCCACAGTCTGATAGATCTTTGGAAGAACTTATTAGTCAGACGAGAATAAAGATAAGAGTCTTAAGCTTAGGTGACGAAATGAGTGAGATTTCCAACAGGGAAAAACAGCAAGCACAAAGACAAAAATTCCCACAAACTCTCCATGGCTTCTACTATTGTGGATTGTCCTTTGAAGTACAATGACTTATCATTTAGCCTCAATTCTTATATATTGGGCAAGGAATGAGAAGTTGCAAGCAGTACTTGTGTTGGTATTATAAGTTAAAAATATTTGTAGCTTCAGAACAAGAAAGCAAAACCAAACATAAAATGGATAAAAAGAAAACCAAACAGGGAAAAAAACAGGAGTAATATCAGCATCGAAGCTGGACAAACTAACAGCAAAAACTAAAGAAAAACAACAGCCTAAACTGGACCCAAACTCTACTAGAAACTACACTAAAGCAGCAGCTAAAATTGGATCAAAACTGTACCAAACGAGCATTCAGAACTGACGAAATCTGCACTAAAACACCAAACACCAAGGCAGCACATTGTAAGTTACCAAAGAATTTGAATAAGGTATTCAACAATGCAGCACATATATATTCTTGAAGGCTATACAAAGGCAGAACAAAGGTGAGTGTCTTACCTCTTAAGTTTCTCAAGGTAAGATCGAAGGTCAACAACAATCTCATCTTCATCAGAATTGGATCCGAATCCATAAAGATCTTGAACAGAGTAATCTCCTTCAGTTTAAACTTTACAAAACCTATCAAGTATAAATCAGATATATCAAAATAAAGCACAAGGCCACTGGATCAGAGGGGCAAATCAAAGAGAGGAAGCATACTTGATCAATTAGGACTATTAAGTGTCAATATCATATCGACTCTATTTGTTGTAGCAAATCTTTTACCTATCTGTGTCGGAAAAAATCAACGAGACAGTTTGAAACACCAGAAGCAAAATATAGCAAAGTTGACATTCAAGAAAGAAACCAAAGATATACACCACCATTGAGCAAAAGAGAAATTCAGGCGGCAGGCACACTGTATGTATACATGATACATATAACATTCAAGAATAAGAAGCTAAAACATTGAAGAAAGGAAACTAAACTGATGCTAATCCTGCTGAACTCCAAATATAAGAGCCTAACTAACCAATGAACTGAAACAATGTGTACCAATAACAAAAAGATCAAAAACTGAAATATTCATTGTCATCAAAAGCAAGGGATGAATTATTCCCCCAAGTATTCTGTTAGCTCGTATCTCAAAAATACTACTCCCTCCATTCCAAAATAATTGAATTATTGGGATATGGTACACCCCTTAAGAAAAATCTTTAAGGACATAAATTGTATGTTACTTTCCACTATTAGCTTTTTAATTGTTCTTAAATTACTCTGCTAGAAAATGTGAAGTATTGATACACTAAAACAAGCTAATAACCGAATTTAAGGACTTGAGACACAAAAATCAGCAACCATAAGACAAAGAAAATAACACATGGAAAGGAGAAGAAGAAGACTGCATAAATGTAAAGGATAAGTAATGAGACCCTAACCAACACCAATGAATAGCACCAAGGTGTGTATCAAATACCAAGACACACAACACCAATATTGGATTAAACCTCACTTTTAGGTGAACCAAAGGGATCACGTCCTAAAGCACCACCTTTCTTTGCCAAAGTGTCAATACAAGATTGACCTTGATTCTAATATCTTTTCCAAGACCTATTGCTAATCTAAGAGAAAACTACACTAAGAGTAATACTCAATTTCAATTCATCAAATTCTCATGAAAATAAGAACTACGGTGTCTATTTATACTATTACAAGATAATGACTCAAATGCCCTTAATGAGGGCTAGACAAAAAGGGTGTCTCTTGAGTGTTGAAATGTAGTGTATAAAGTCCACTTTGCCCTTAATGAGAGGCGCCTCTTGAGTGTAACAACCCTTCCTTCTTTCTTCTCTAGACCAAGGCTTCAAAATACTCCAAAAAGGTCTTCAATTGCTTGTCAATTCCGAAGCTTGAACCTTGGACAATGTCTTGTGCTCTTGGTGCTACTTGTGCTTGTATCATCCTCTCCATCTTGAAAGAAATTTGTACTCAAATTCAGATCTTTCAAAACCAAAGAGAGAGAAAAACAAACACACAATCCTCATGGTACCACAATTATATTATTACTCCAAGGTGGTTCACACTTAACATACATCCATTTATCCTTGGTATTTGGCATTAAAAGCTTGGCATAAAGGATACAAATGAAATGAAGGGCATCAACATCAAAAGGTAATGAGCATGAACCAAAACCACACCTCCCACGTCTCAAAGGTATTCCGGGGTCAAAGGGAAGTAGTAGGCATGGGTCTAGGCCGAAACCACCCACCCCTTGTACTTGAGGATCAAAATCATGACTTCCCAAAACGCCACACACAATTTTGACATACACAGTCACCTTGAACAATATTAACTTCATGAATTTCATTACACAAGTTCAAAGGACCATGTTCAATATCAAGATCAACATTACAATCATCAACACTAACTTGGAAATTCTCAAACATACCGTTCTCATGTTCAAGTAGTGAACTAGTTTTAAGAGCAAGTTGATCATTATTCACAATAAAAGAGTTACTAAGGAAAGAGGTATGCACTTGCAAATCCAAAACCACTTCACAAGATACTAAATCACAACATTTTGAGTTCAAGAAAGTGTTTAGAGTAGTAAAATCACCTCGGGTAAGGCTTGGGCAGTCCACTTTTTTGGAGCTCTCGGTCAAGGGAGTCTCTAGTTTATTTCTCATGCTTTCATGTGGAACTACTTTTGGATCCTTCTTGGTTATCATTTCATCTTGTACCTGCACATAAGAAGAATCAAAGCTAGGCAAAATGTTAGCTTTTGGGTTAGGAAGTAACAAGGCACACTTGTGGGCAAGTCCCACAATCAAGTTTACTTTTCCCTTTCCAAGCTCACATTCTGAGACCTCCTCCTCCCTTTCCTTCTTTCTTTTCTCACATTCTTCTTGTCCTCGCCATCCATCTCCTCTCCATCTTGAGGCTCGGCCTCACTTTCCTTGGGTTCTAGCTCTTCCTATTCTTCTATTTAGATGGAGGAAATTCGATTTTAGAAAGTTTGGATAAGGGAAACCGAATTTGGTTGAAGGAGGATTTGAATTGGTGGCCTTGGATTTGGTGGAGTGTAGGATCTTCGGTCTTGAGGTGTGTGAACTAGTGGAGGGTTTGGTGGACATAATCTATCACATATTCTATCAACCCCCATTTTCATTCTAATCACACCACTCTTCATAGTCACTATTTCACTCCTCATAGTATCTATATCACCCTTCGTGTCTTTCTTCATAGCATCCACATCACCCTTCATGCCTCTCCTCATAGAATTCATATCACCATTTATATCTCGGACAAAGGCCTCAAACTGAGCTATCAAGGCTCCCAAAATATCATTACCCAAGAGTTGAGATTTGGTACCCTCGGATTCTATCTTAAATGTACCTAACAAAAGCCAAAAAAATAGCAAGACAACACCTAAAAAATGAACAAACAAATTAGTCCAAAAGCCTCACCCTCTCACACTCGGCTTTACCTATACTTGGTCTTTCAAGTATTGATACCTTGGAAAATATATGGCAAGTGAATGAGGGATGATTCTACTTTGGTCTGGAATCGATTTTTGTTTGAGACGACTCAAAGAAAAAAATAGCTTTCGGACTTGAACCAACAAGATACTACGAATTAAAAACGAGAAAAACACACAAAAATCGAAGACACGAAACAAAATGGACGTTTGTTAATTACTGATAGAATTTAACATATAAGAAACTAGAATAAAAAATGAAAAACTAGAAAATCTAACTAGGAATTTAATTTGGACGTTTAGCTAATGATGATGTGGCATTCAATGATTGGACGTTGAGCTTTCAAATTTTTCGACCCAAATTCTTAAGTCTCGGCCTAACTCAACCTTGGAGAGGAGGAATTTCGTTTGGGAGGGAAAATGGAAGGTTTGAAAGCCTTTTTGGAACTTCCAATGAATTCAAAAACAATGATCCCCCTTTTGTACTTGATTTGTACTTGAAGATTCCCTTTGAATTTGTTGTTTTCTTCTTTTGGCAAGACTAGAAAGCTTCTTGGAAATTGTCTTTAACAACTAGTACAACCTCTCTCCTCCACCTTTTTGGATCAAATGTAACTCTTGAATATTCTTCCCCAACAAGATATGATGAAGATTGAAGAACAAGATGAATATTTAAGAGTTGACCAAAGTTTGACCTCTAAGCAAATGAACCCTAATCTCCAATTTTCTTTTAGATCTAGGTTCCTTAGGCTAAGGTGAGCTCAAATATCAACAAATAAGTCACAAAACACATCACCAACTCAAACCCAAAACGGATCTAGCTTCTTCAAAGCTTCAAAACGCCAAAGTCATGCTGGATCTAGCTCAAAATCGATCAAATCTTGTTCCAAGTGAAGATCTAGACTCCCTAGGTGCAAGAGAACAAGGAGCTAGCACTTGAAACCAACAAAACACAATAAAAATGAGTAGATCTAACCAACAACTTTCGGATCTACACAAACAACACAAAATACTACCTTTTTGTAATTTTTCTTTAAATTTGACTTTTTTTGTTGCAATTTTCTTAATAAGGACACTAAAACCAAGACTTAGGGTTGTAGGAACAACCCTAAACAAGGTTTTGATACCAAATGATACACTAAAACAAGCTAATAACCGAATTTAAGGACTTGAGACACAAAAATCAGCAACCACAAGACAAAGAAAACAACACATGGAAAGGAGATGAAGAAGAAGATTGCATAAATGTAAAAGATAGGTAATGAGACTCTAACCAACACTAATGAATAACACCAAGGTGTGTATCAAACACCAAGACACACAACACCAAATCCACTCTTAGGTGGACCAAAGGGATCAAGTCCTTAAGCACCACCTTTCTTTGCCAAAGTGCTAATACAAGATTGACCTTGATTCTAATGTCTTTTCCAAGGCCTATAGCTAATCTAAGAGAAAACTACACTAAGAGTAATACTCAATTTCAATTCATCAAAGTTTCATGAAAATAAGAGTTAAGGTGTCTATTTATACTATTACAAGATAGTGACTCAAATGTCCTTAATGAGGGCTAGACAAAAAGAGCACCTCTTGAGTGTTGAAATGTAGTGTATAAAGTCCACTTTGCCCTTAATGAGAGGCGCCTCTTGAGTGTAACAACCCCTCCTCCTTTCTTCTCTTGACCAAGGCTTCAAAATACTCCAAAAAGGTCCTCAATTTCTTGTCAATTCCGAAGCTTGAACCTTGGACAATGTCTTGTGGTCTTGATGCTACTTGTGCTTGTATCAAGTACTTAAGAACATCATGAAAGGGTAAAATAGGAAAAGATTTTCAACATGTCTCTTAAAGAATGAACAATTTATTTATTTTGAAATGGAGGGATTACATCCAACAATAATTTTTTTTTATAACCATGGTGTCCGGGCAAGCTTGCGCGCAGCTCGACTAATTTCACAATATATTTATCACCTTCCATCAGCAACAGATACCAGGTAACTCTGCTCACCAAGCCTAGAACAGAAGGGAAGAAATCACCTAGTGTTTGTCTCTATTGGGAATGATCTCATGGTGCTCAACCCCGCTTCATTGAACCACTAGGCCACACCCTTGGGTGTGGCATCCAATAACAATTAAACCTCAATCCAATGTAAAACCAAATTAGTATCATAATGAACAAAATTTCCCTACCGTTGTTTCTAGATTCCCAACCCCACTTGCTCTTTTGTGGGTAACATAAATTTTTTTGAGACATCAGATGTTTAATATGTCAAGAAAAACTGAAAGACACAACACATGGTTCCAAAGGGAATAAGCTTAATATTAGCCATATTATGATTTACTCACTGCAATTTATCCCCTGGACTGAAAGGCAATAAAGACTTGACAAATTAACAGAAATACAAGAGAGCAAAAGACAAAATGGGGTCAACTGTTTATTCAGAAGAGTATTGATTCAGACACAAAAATATAACAAAGTTAATCTTATTTCACTAACTTTACAGGACATAACACAAAACCAATGACCGAGTGGTCAACCAAATCTCCATCAAAGTAAGCTCTAAAGATCAAGGAAGGCTTAAACAGATCAAGGAAGGCTTAAACAGATCAAGGAAGGAATCATGAACGTACTTTCAAGGACTTCTATGAATGAGTTAAAAAATTCCAACAGAACTTTTTGGCGAAAGACCTGATCATGGGCAATTTTGTGAATCTTCCTATTCGTTCACCTCGTCTCAACATCAGGCAACATGTTAAAGTAAAAACAAGTGCAAGAACCCGACCTCCAATAAGGCCAACTAGAACAACCAAAAGGAGAGCAATATACATAGAATTAGGCTCTCTTTCAGTCAAATCGTTTTCCCTGACAATGGTTGCTTTATCAGTACCATTAAATGATTCAACACTACCATCAGTAAGTCCTTTAGATGATTCTCTAGCACTACCAACAACCTCAACAATATCTGTCTTATCATCAATTTTACTTGCCACTGACGACATTATACCATCGAATTTCATTGTTTGTTCACTAGAACCTTCAGTTTCCTTTGTTCCTTCAATAACATAATCTATCTGATCTAAGAGCATATGACTCTCCAATGGTGAACCTTTTTTCTTTCTGAACTTATATGGAACAAGTTTCTTCATTTTTGATTTCATCTTGGCCCTATGAGATTTCTTTTCCTTGGGTTCACATAGATCACGTCTAGATTCCTCTCCTTTCTCCATTACATCCACTCCTACACATTTTGATTTTCCATCCAAAATACAGTCCTCAATATTCTCGCTAACAAATTGACCATCCACAACATAAGTTTCTTTTACAAGCTCAATTTCTTGAATTTGATGTTGAAAGTTAGAACAACCATTCTTTGACATGTCTTGGCGCTGCAATGGCGCCTTAAAAACACAATCTTCCTCTTCTTCAAGTGCTTTGGCCCTAAAGATGTCCGAAATCATCTGTATCATCAACCTAACCCTCCTCTCCACTCCAGAAAAAAATCCATACAACTGTTCTCCTAAATATTCCAAGAAAAACAACATGAAGGCTGACATGGTAACCCCCACCACAAGATTACTCAGCCCTAAAATCAAAGAGGCCACCAGAAACATCTCGAAAACTGCCACCAACCCCTGATTCATACAGACACCACCATTGCCCCACCTTTGTTCATGTTGAAGAAAGTTGCAACTCTTCTTTCGAGAATCAGGTTTGTCACCTTCACGGATCAGAGGATGAACTTTATCTTCTTCATCATCAATCATGAAGTGGTGGGAAGTGGATGATAAATTTTCAGGCGAAGGGGGAGGAAGGGGAGAAAGCGAAGGGGATGGGGATGGGGATGAAGGGTCGGTAGGTATCATTTTCTTGGATGGTTTCTTGAATCTTGCTCGATTCTTGACCACAAGATCCACAAGGGAAGTTGGAAAACCAGTTTCCACCATAAGGGTAGATCCACTTTGAGAATTTACATGCTCCTTCACGAATTGTGAAATGCTCGTCTTCTTCACCTTCTTCCATGGAAAAGGCATGATGATGCTTCATCAACCTTTGACCAAAATTATAAGGATCAACAAAACAGTGGGCTTGGCTGGCTGGCTTTGAATCAAATTTAACTACTACATCCAGAAAATAAATTGTTTAATCTGAAAGAAACGGACAACGATGAAGAGGTGACGGTTGTGATTGAACGGGCATGGCATGATCGTGGCAACAACACACCTATTCTCTTACCAACACTTGAAAATACAAAGAAATTTTGGGGAAAGAGAAAAATCAAAGGGATAAACAATCAAAAATATGACTTCTTAATGTTGTTTACCCACTAATAATGAGTGGCGGAGCCAGAAATTAGTCATACCAGCATAGCCAAAATTTTCACTATTTATAAGTAAACATACGAACTAATTGAGGAAATTCAATATATGTTATATATACATAAAAAAAAACAAAAAATCTTAATCATATAAATATAATATAATTATTCATCAAATGAACCTATACATAGGGTAGCTCCGCCCTGGGAAGACACAGACCCTGTTGTATAAAATGGAAAACCCTATACGACAGGGGAGCTGATACGGCTCCTTAATTAGTAGTTACTGGATGATTTTGAAAAATAGACAGTTTAAAAACTTACGGCCTCAATTTCAAATTATGTTTTGTTATTTTTTTTTTATTTATTACTAAAAGAATATTATTTTTTTTATTTGGTAAATTTTTAAAAACATAATTATAATTTTACTCTTAGGGTCTCACTTGATTTTAAATATTATTACTTTTTTTTATTTATTTTTTAATTAAAAGTGATCTCACTTAATTTTAAATATTATTATTTTTTTTTATTTATTTTTTAATTAAAAGTGGTCTCACTTGATTTTAAATATTATTACTCATTTTTTTAAGAAGAGTAATTTTATAACTTTAACAAAGTCAATAGTTATTTCTTAAATATTGTATCCGGTCAAATATCGACACATAATTTAGGACGGAGATAGTATTTAAATAGTTAAATATTTAGATATAAGTATTTAAAAAAAAATTAAGTATTTAGATGCTAGGATGACATCATCACTTTTAACGTACAATCCTAGCATATAAGTTTTAAATTTTACACTTTAGTCTCCCACCTCATTCAATTAATATTTAATATTTTTCATCATTTTTTATATTTCCACCATTTTTTATATTTCCCTATTTAAATTAAAAAAATTATTCAAGAAGCCACCAAAAGGAGCTTCCGTTTTTCACCTATATTTTTCAATTTCGACGACTTTTTCAGTCACTTTTTCGACGAAATCTTGCTCATCACAATTGAAAATATCTATTCTTGGTTATTGCCTCTATTGTTGTTCCATCTTTTTTGAAAAAAATTGCAAAAAATATTTTTCACCATTTTTACTAACTTGCAAAGCTTTCCAAATTCATTCAATGTCTCGTCATTAGATATATTTCAGTAGTTTAGAAGCCCTACACATACATTTCTTCATCCCGGATCTAGGAGGGCATCGACTATATCCAAAATTCGTTCATCCACTTTTTTGTATGGAGGTTTTCATACCACTCATCGATCAGTTACTGACCGATACCTTAATCTATTATCGATTAGTGTGGTCTATAATGGCAGTAGCTGAAGTAGTTATTGATACGGGCATAAAGAGTTCAAAACCATTTACAAGGAGCCAAGCTCGGGAATTGCAAATCCTTCAAGACTTATTTATGACGATGGACGTGTGTGAACATGTTTTGAATCCTTCCAATGGGTTCACCCTTTGAAGCTTAAACCCGCGACTTTGGAGTGTTAATTTCATTAAGGGTGTTTTAGTAATTTCAAGCATGGGTCACTTTTGAGCCCATTATGTAGTAGATTATAAATAGCCACTTGTTAGAGTTATTTTCCTTAGCTTATCTTTGATATTGAATAAACATTGCTCTTGAAAGAGTATTGGTGAAACTTCTATTGATTGTTTGCGAAGAACGGGGGTTTTGAGGGTATTGAATCCCTTTTGGTCTACGTAAGAAATTGGTGTTTGATTCTATGAGTTTTAGGGGTCTTCGAGTTTGATACACTCATTGATTCTTAATTCCTTGTAATTTCTTATGTCAATTTACCTATCTTTACTTTCTTGCATCGTCTATCTATTATTGATTAATGTGGTCTAGAATAGTAGTAGTTGAAGTAGTTATAGCGGGTGGTAATTATATAGGTGTGTAGGGGAGGGTCCCAAAAATTGGAATTGAAAATCATCTAGCAAGGAGATAGTGTCCATCCCGCTATGTCGCAATGGTTCGTACGACGACATGGTTCGAAGTGTAATTGAGAGAGAAGAATCAGATTGCGAGCCAACGAACGTTGTGATTAGCTATCTAATGACGGGGAAAAATACATCCAACATTCATAAATAATGATTGGCATGTGTCCTTATACATGTTAGATATCACTGCCGATGACTCTAGGCCATTACTAAGGATAAATGTCGTCCCGGGGTCTCTGACAATCCCGCCACCACACTCGACAATGGATGAAAATGATTCATTTAAAGATGAGAGTTTGGATGTTCATCCAATGGATATGGAAGATCATTCAATGGGATCGGAAGATTCTAATTTCTTTTAAAAAGGGAGAGAAAAGTGCGGATTGGGATCACAAACCAACCGCACCTTCTCCGAGAAACTATTTTTCACATAAATCAAACATTTAGCAGCAAAAAGGAGCTAAAATTGTTGTTGAACGTAGTATCAGTGAAAAGTTCTTTTGATTATGCTACGTTGAAGAGCTGCAACAAATTTTTTAAGGTGAAATGTGTTTGTCCTAGTTGCGTGTGGATGTTGCAGGCGAGGAAGTATGAATGCACAGAAAGATTTCTTATCTATAAATACATCGACGATCACACTTGCGGCGTCGAATACGCCACGCGCAGCTATAAAAAAATCACGGCTAAAGTCATTACATTGCTCTGTGTGAACTTGTATCGCGAAGGAAAGGGTCCAGACACTAGTAAGATTTGGATGATCATTTTCAAGAACTTTACCAGTAGACCAACCTATTGTAAATATTTGATGAGGGTGTGATGGCCAAGCAGATGGTTCGAGGGGACACCGGAGCACGGGTATTCCTTCCCGCTGGCTTTTTCGTACATGATCGACGCTCTTAATATTGGTACTACTTATTCCATCATGATGAACAAGGATGATTGTAGGTTTAGGTACTATTTTTTAGCCTTGGCCCCTTGCATTAGGGGATTCGCCTACACGAGAAAGGTTATTGCGGTCGTTTGCACTCATTTACATGATAAGTACGAGGGTGTCTTGCTAAGCGTGGTTGCATAGGATTTCGAGAACCATATTTATCTCATTGCCTTTTGCGTTGTTGACAAAGAGAATGACGCACCTTGGACGTTCTTCTTTGAGAAGCTGAAGTCTATAGTGGTCGATGGACCAGATTTGTGTTTTATCTTCGATAGGCACAAGAGCATCGCCAACGACATCGCTAGGTATTATAACCATGCACATCAAGGATACTGCATGAGGCACCTAGGTGAAAATCTCAGAGTAAATCACCAATGCAGAGATCACCTCTATCTGTTCTACCACGCGGCAAAGGCATATTCTTCCGAGAAGTTTAGCGACCATTTTGCAGAATTCAAGAACTATTATCCCGAGGCAGCCTTTTTCCTCGAGCGTGATCTTGGTTTTGAGAAGTGGAGCAGGGCACATTTCCCCGGCAACAGGTTTGATGTGATGACCATAAATATTGTCGAGTCGATCAACTCTATGTTAATTGTCGAAAGAGAGTATCCTGTGGCATCCATATTCAATTTGATTGCTAAGAGGTTTGATGAGAAATTCAGGGAGAAGAGTGCATATGTCCTCAACTATAAGGACAATAAATTTATGCCTGTCGCCAAAAAGATCTTAAGGGATAATATGAGCGAGGGCGACTCTTTCTATGTGGAGAACGTAAGCGGAGACAATAACCAATTCATAGTGTTTGGCAGTGATCGTACGACCAAAGTCAACCTACTGGAAAAGTTGTGTTCTTGCAGGAAGTTTGACTTGGTCAAAATACCATGCGTTCACACAATAGCTACTTTGCGATTGAAGCACGGTGATAATTATGGTTTGAGCATCTACGAGTACTCATCGCTCATGTATAAAATGAAAGAGTACCTCATGCGTATTCAGAATCAATTAATGTTGTCCCTTTAGAGTTCGAATGATGCGTGTCATAAGAATTGCTAGATGTCAACATTATTCCACCCCTTGTTGACACTAAGCTCGGAAGGAAGAAAAAAAACACGTTAAGGGTGTGGGCGAGGATTTTAAGTCGAAAAGAAGGAACAAGTGCTCACTGTGCAAGAGATCCGGCATAAGAGAACCACTTGTAATAACAACAAATCATAGATAGATTTGTATGAATGTGTGTTTTTGTAAATCATGGTAGTGTATGCATTTTGACAACCCTGCAGTGGTCTGATTAATATCAGTTTTATCGATTTTACTCTGTGTTTATTATCGACTTTTTAAGTTATTGCATATATTGTGTGTCAAGTCTATTGGGAGTATTATTTATATGACACATAGTTTATTATCAATCCTATTTAAAGTTTATTGAAAAACCCTAATTATTTAATCGAACAAATGAACAGTTGGGCATTTATGACACATTAAAAAAGTTGTTACACGTCCACTCACATGTTGCGTCTTTTGGGTATATGTTATCTCTCCGACTTTCATTCATCCACACGTTTACCTACCACTGGGCAGGAAAACTAAAGGTTTCTATTATGGTCTATATAAAGAACCATCAACTATACACAATATTCATCTTCTTCAACCCCAAAAATCGATAAATACGACCAAATGCCGATAATTCCACTCAGACCATGAAGGAGGGTTCGTTTCTAGCGTTACCTCGACCTTCTCCTTCTTCGAAATAACCTAGACCATCTCTTTTACGGTTTGGGTCAGGACAGGGAGCACCACCACCGTGAACTCCAGCGTATCGCCCATTTTTTATAGGCGATCATGGAGATGCTGAACATGGATCCTGAGGAGTTGATCACCCCCACCACCACCACCATCCCCTTAGTTTAGCTTTTAATTTCTGTTGTAGTTATAGTTTTAAGTTCATTGCAAAGAAGTTTTCATGGTTAGAGAATTTGTTAGATGAAAGCTTTTTACTTTTGCCCTTTTTGCTAGTATTTTGTTATACATATGGTGTTAAACCATTGCAATGAACTTATGATTCTGTTTCCTACATTTGTCTCTACTTTAATTTTACAATTTTTTTCTTGTTTGAAATTTTGCAATTTCCTTTGTTAAAAGATAAATGAATCAGTTGCCAGATGGAGTTTATCATATATGTATATATATATATTCATATATGCTAATGAATAATGAATCTGATCTATCCGCGATTATGTTGATTTATACAAAATTAAATACAAAATCGATGGAGTTTAAGGATTGATCGAGCTCAATATCTATGATTGACCATCTACGTAATCGATGGATTCCACTATGCTGGTTGGTAAAATGATAAACATACATTAGTACATAATCAAAAATATAAATAATTAAATAAATAAAATTGATTGGAGGGTCAACGATTGTTTCAAGTATAAATCATGGGCTTAAAGTCTTATCAATAATAAACCGTATTGGTTTATTGCCTTAGTAGCATATTGTGAAAAAAGGAAATAATTAATTAATTAAAAAATAAATAATTGAATTTTATGCAATTAAAGAAGCTTAAATAAGTCATGTGATTGTGTAAGATTCCACGTAAATTGGAGAAGGTGATCAAAGATGTGTGAGGATGGGTAGTGAATGAACAAATGAATTCTCACAATATACTTGTGCTTTGAATAAACATTCCCCTAAGGTTGTTGGTTGTACAACCACTACCCATCCCCATACATCTTTGATCACCACTTTGAACTTGTGTGGACTCATATAATCACATGACTTGTTTAAACTCATTTAATTGCATAAAATTCAATTAGTTATTTTTTTATTAATTAAATAATCCTTTTCAAAATATATGCTAGTTATGGTCTATGAATATGTATACTCGTCTAGTGCATTTATTAATGATGTAGTCCCGACCTGATTTAGAATTAGGGTTAAAGTGACGGTGACATTGACGGTACATCATAAGTATGGCGGACCACCACTCTGAACGTCACTCATTACCTGAGTTTGTGTGTTTCTATTTTGGTGTGACGGTAAGTGGGATAGTCCACCAAGAATGTGATGGTCCACCAGTATGACCGTCACCTCTTACCAGAATGTAGATCGTTGATCTTACTTTTGATGACTGTAATGATGGCCCACCAAGTTTGTGACGGTCTGCCACCTAGACCGTCATGGCTTATCCCGTGAATAAACTTTCTTGCCATTTCTTGATGGTTGAAAGTGGTGGTCCGTCAGAGGGACTGGTGGTCTGCCAAGTTATCTGTCACCTTGTTCCAGTAGGTCACTTGTATCCCTCTTTTCCCTTTTTACTGCATTTCTGGTCCTGCACACTTCACAAACACATCAAAATTGCACAAAAATATGAAATAAACTCTAACTATGGTTACAAAAACATGTTGTGGGTTGCCTCCCACTAGCACCTAATTTATCATCGTGGCACGACTCAGTTATTTCGATTACTCAAACTTCATTGAGATAAAAGATATCAACACTTTTTATCGAGTCTTTTGGACTGATATAAAGTTTGATTCGTTGCCCGTCCACTTTGAAGATGTTGCCATCTTCATTTTCAAGCTCAATTACTCCAGATGAGTAGACTTGACTAACTTTAAACGGTCCTGACCACTTAGACTTGAGTTTACCTAGAAATAATTTGAGCTTGGAATTGAACAGAAGTACCAAATCACCTTTTTGGAAGTCTCTACTTTCAAGTCTTCGGTCGTGATACTTTTTCATCTTCTCTTTGTAATGGTCCGCTCTTTCGTAAGCCCCGAGATGGAATTCATCCATCTTATTTAGTTGCCCTAATCTTAGCTTTATTGCCTCCTTCCAATTCAGATTTAACCTTTTTAGAGCCCACAAAGCCTTGTGTTCCAGCTCAACCGGTAAATGGCATGCTTTTCCATAGACTAGCTGATACGGTGACATGCCAATTAGAGTCTTAAAAGCAGTTTGATATGCCCACAAAGTGTCATCTAGGTTTCGAGCCCAATCTTGCCTATTAGCATTCACTGTTTTGGCTAGGATGGTTGTAATCTCCCGATTCGACACCTCCACTTGCCCACTAGTTTGTGGGTAATATGGAGTTACTACTCTATGTTGTTTCACCCCATATTTTACTAAAGTTGCCCGAAACACTTTGTTGCAAAAATGGGATCCTCCATCACTTATAATAGTTTGTGGCACTCCAAAGCGAGAGAAGATGTTCTTCTTAAGAAACGTAACAACTCTCTTCCCTTCATTATCATACAAGGTAACAACTTTGACCCATTTGGATACATAATCCACAGCAACTAAAATGTACTTCATTCCATATGAGCTTACAAAAGGGCCCATGAAATCGATGCCCCATACGTCAAACAATTCCACTTCAAGCATCTTGGTTAAAGGCATTTCATGCCTCTTGGAGATAGATCCCTGCCTCTGACAAAGGTCATATTTCAGCGCAAACTCGTGAGCGTCCTTGAATAATTATGGCCAATAGTAGCCACTCTGCAACATCTTTTTCGCAGTTCGATCATCTACATGGTGACCCCCGATTGGGGAAGCATGACATGCTTCCAATATGCTTAATACATCAACCTCTGGAACACATCTCCTTATTATATTATTAGTACATCACCGGAAAAGATATGGCTTATCCCAGAAGTAGTATGTCACATCATGAAGAAATTTCTTTCTTTGATGGAAAGAAAGATTTTCTGGAAGCATCTCGCTCACCACATAATTCGCAAAATCAGAGTACCAAGGTAGGTTCTCCAAAGAAGTAGATAGGACTTACTCATACGGAAATGCACCATTGATCTCCATCTCATCTCTAACTACTCGCTCACCTTCCATCCTAGACAGATGATCTTCCACTTGGTTTTCGCAACCCTTTTTATCTTTGACTTCAAAGTCATATTCTTGGAGTAGTAACACCCATCTAATCAACCTTGGATTCGTGTCTTTTTTAGCCATATAATATCTCAAGGCTTCATTGTCAGTGTGGACCACCCACCTTGGTTCCAAGAAGATAGGCTCTAAATTTCTCAAAAGCATATACTACAGCAAGGAGTTCCTATTCGGTGCAGTGTAGTTCTTTTGAGCTCCATTCAGAGCTTTGCTGGCATAATAGATTGGATAAAGCAATTTGTACCTTTTTTTCCCCAAAGCATCTCCAAGGTAAACACCGCTTACGTCACACATGATCTCAAATGTCTTGGACCAATCTGGTGCTACAATGATAGGGGCTTCCACCAGTTTCCCTTTAAAGCATTCAAATGCTTTCAAGCAATCTTCATCAAAATAAAACTTTGCTTCCTTCTCCAAAAGTTTGCACAGTGGGTTTTCAATCTTGGAGAAGTCTTTAATAAACCTATGATAAAAACCAGTATGGCTGAGAAAACTGCGAACCCCCTTTACAGAAACTGGAGGTGGTAGTCTCTCAATAACTTCAACCTTGGCTCGATCAACTTCAATTCGTTTTGCTGAAATTTTATGCCCGAGAACAATGCCCTCCTTAACCATAAAGTGGCACTTCTCCCAATTAAGCACAAGATTGAATTCCACACATCATTGCAAGGCCATACTCAGGTTTTCCAAGAACAACTCAAATGAATCTCCTACAACCAAAAAATCATCCATAAACACCTCCAAGGTGTCTTCAACCATATTTGAGAAAATAGATATCATGCACCGTTGAAAGGTGGCAGGTGCATTACATAACCCATACGACATCCTCTTGAATGCAAAAGTGTCATACGGGCATGTAAAACTAGTTTTCTCCTGATATTCGAGAGCAATACAAATCTGGTTATATCTAGAATAACCATCCAAAAAGCAATACCATCTATTTCCTACCAATCGATCAAGCATTTGATCCATGAAGGGCATTGGAAAGTGATCCTTTAACGTCCACGAGTTGAGCTTTCGGTAATCTATACACACCCTCCACCAAGTAACAGGACTAAGTGGGATTAATTCATTCTTCTTGTTGGCTACCACTGTCATGCCCCCTTTCTTGGTCACACATTGCAGGACTCACCCATTTACTGTCTGATATAGGATATACCACCCCTGCATCTAAGCATTTAATGATTTCTTTCTTTACCACCTCTTGTATAGGTGGGTTCAGGCGAAGCTGATGCTCAATAGTAGGCACAAAATCCTCTTCTAGATGAATTTTATGCATACATATACCAGGAGGAATACCAATGATATCCGAAATAGTCCAACCAATAACTCTTTTATATCTCTTAAGAATAGAGATAAGAGCTTTCACTTGTTGCTCACCCAGATCAGCAACAATAATGACGGGTAGTGAATTACCACTACCCAGGAACACATACCTCAAATGATCGGGTAACTCTTTCAATTCTAACACCGGTGGCTCTTCGACAGATGGCTTTATCGGTGGTGTTGGTTGATTCTTAATATCAAGGTCGAGCTTCTTAGGAGAATAATAATATGATCCCATTCTTGTCAAAGTACAAATGGTCTCTTCATAATCCGCAATATCTTCACGATCAAAATTCATAAGTACTTCGACTAACGGCTTAACAACAAGCTACTTCTCTATTGTACTTCCTTCTCGTCCTCATAATATACATCAACAATTGAGAACACGCTCATCTCTTTATGTTTTTCATTGATTTTCCCACATCAAAATGCACCACTTTATCATTCATCCTAAATAAAAGATCATTAGCTCGAAAATCCATCAGCACACTTTTGGTTGTGAGGAAAGGTCGACCCAAGATTATGGGCACCTCAAAGTCCACCTCGCAATCCAAAATTACAAAATATGTAGGAAATATAAAGGTAGGTACCTTCACCAGCACATCATACAAAATACCAACAGGTCATTTTACCGACCTATCCGCCATCACAAGTCGTATGCTTGTAGGTGTGGGGTTTCCCAAACCCAAAATTTTATAAAAAACTAGCGGCATCAGGTTAATTCTAGCTCCCAAGTCACATAAAGCCTTAGAAAATTCCAAGGACCCTACCTTGCAAGGAATAGTGAATGCTCCTGGGTCTGCCTTTTTCTACACTAACGACCTTGTAGCAATAGCACTACAATGATGGAGATTATCCACCGGTTCGTAGCTCACCACTCTTTTCTTTGTCAAAAGGTCCTTCATAAATTTGGCATACCCTAGAATTTTCTCAAGTGCCTTAACCAAGGGACATTTACCGTCAACTTCTTCAACATGGCCAAGAATTTCCTAAACTTTGTATCCTCAGCCTTCTTCTTCAATCTTTGAGGAAAGGGAGGTGGTGGTTTTGGGATAGTGTTCACCACTACTTTTTTTTTGTTTGTCTTCCTCTCTTTTTAACTCATCAGCCTACTGCCTGTTGGATGCAATATCATGAATAATCTCATTTGATTTTCCAGACTTTACTGGATGGTCATTATCTGCTTTATCGATATTCTTTTCCATAATATCCACCACAGGCTTACCCATAGATGGGCTTGCCAGTACTTTACCACTTCTAGTGGTAATTGCCATGCACGAACCATCCTTCTTTGGATTTTGAACTGTGTTACTTGGTAGAGTGCCAGCCTTCCTCTGATTAAATGCAGCAGAAAGTTGGCTCATTTGCTACTCCAACTGTTTTATTGAAGAAGAGTGTGAGTCAACCAATTGATTTATCGAGGATAAATCATTTTTTATCTTTGCTACTCCAGTATTGGTTGCTTCCACCCCTTTCAATAATTTAGCCATCATATTTTCCATGGACATCTTCCCAGAGCTAGTTGCAGTAGCCTCATGATTTCTAGGAGGCACATACAACCCACTCCTGTCATTTTTGTTTTTCCAATTTCTTTGGTCTCGGTCCTTGTATCCAAATTTATCATAGTAGTTATGACCTTGGTTTCCTTGGACACTGCCTTAGAAACCCCCCTGATTGTTCAAATAATTAGATTCCTCCTCAGAATCAGAGTCAGCTCTACCCTATGATGTAATAGCTTTAACCTTCTCTGTCTTTCCTGATAATAAATGCTTAGTAAGAAGGTCCATCTGTGTCTTCATGTGAGACATGTATTGGTCCTGTTCTTCTTCCCTTCGACTCTGTTCTACAGTCATTCCAATAGATACAGTAGAGCTTGCTACCTCAGAATCCCTAGTATTCCAAGCTCTACTCTGCTTTTTCATACGATCTAGTATCTCAGACACCTCAGGAAAAGTGAGGTCCATAAATAACCCACCCACAGCATTATCCACCACTGGCTTAGTCAACTAATTCAAGGCCCTATATAATATCTCCTTTAGGTGGATGTTAGTCATTAGATGATTCGGGCGCTGAGTAAGTTTCCTTTTGAACCTTTCCCAAGTTTCATGGAGAGCTTCAGTTGGAAGCTACCTAAAATTACTGATTTCATATCTTTACTGTGCCCTCTTGGACATCGGAAAGAACCTTTCTTAGAAAGCATCTTTCAATTGCCTCCAATTTGTAATAGAATCGGGGGTTAGCCCATTCAACCATAAAGTTGCTTCTCCATGTAGAGACAACAGGAATAATCACAGCCGGATAGCATTTTGTCCTACTCCTGGATTGTTGAACGATTTGCATGTCGAGATAAAGTTAATCAAATGTATATTCGAGTAATCACCCGCAAGTCCACTAAATAGTCCCTTAAGATGCAATAATTGGATTATGGTACTCGTGATATTAAACTTAGCTCCAGGTTCTAGGGGAGGAGGAATAATAGCCCCAGTAGCACTAGCCCCATCCAGGTCATCATCATTATCATCTAGAGCAAACTAGACAGCTCGACGTTCAGGTCTCATCCTAACCTGGCGATTTCTATTGATATTCCTTTTCACTAGTGTGGCTACATCATCTACAGGTCTTGGGTTTAATAACTCAACACCACCGAGGTCCTCATCATCTGGGTTTACTTCCCGACCATCATTATCAGCATTCTGCTGGTTTACTTACACGGCTGCCAAGGGTGCTAATCTAACCTGCTCCTACTGAGCAGCTATTCTTTCTGGGTCCTATTGACCGTCCATTCTGCCAATGAGCTACGGTTCTGAATGAATAGGTAAAAATAGTTAACCTGATCTCCGCGTAGTTAGTACACAAGACACTCAGCCTGCACAAAACAAAAACAACAAATATAGAATAAAATTTGGGAATCTTTGATCAAAAGGTCGATTAACAATCACAAACTTAGTTGACAACCGTATTCCCAAGCAACAATGCCAAAATTTGATATGCTCAAATTACAACTCTCGTTAGAAAATGTAAGTGGTCACTGTCAAATAGAGAACCCAACTAGGTTGGGTGTCGAATCCCATAGGAAATACCGTGCTTACTAAGTACTGTAATCGTTACTGGACTGTTGATCAGAGGTTACTGAATAAGGGGGTTTTGATTTGTAACTTATAAAGTAATTAATTATAACAAGAGTATTCCAACAAATGATTTTCTTTGTAATTAGTAATTTAAATGAGATTAAATAAACCAGGGCTATGGTTACCAAAATGCTAGCACAACTAGGGTTCTGAATCACTTAAGAGTTCTATTTAGCAAATTCAATTCCAAGAAGGGTTGAATCCTATTCTTTATCCCCTAGTTTCTCAACCTAAGTGGATAGATTATCCTCTAATTCTCTCAAACTCAAAGGATACATTGTTCTTTCAACCATTTTCTCATGTAAGCTAATCCTGTTAGGGTATTTTCCATTAATCCAAAGGTTAAAGACCTTAGAATTCATGTAAACACTTATTTTTCCCAACAAACACTTTCCTTTCAGACAAGTTTTATTCTTGGGCTCACTTTTCAAGTTTGCAACCAAGAAAAACCATTAGATTAAAGAAAGATTTATACAATATCAGTTATTCATGGAACTCAATTTGATTCACAACCCATAGATACTTTTCACATTAAGGATCCCATAACCATGGGAACTTAGCCACAAAATTCCATAGAAGAAGAAGAAATAATTCTTGTATTATTCATAAATAGAATTAGAATTCACTTACACAAATCTCAAGAATCAGTTCTTGAATCTTCAATAAAGAATTGAATGATTAACTTCCCCAAAGATATAATTCAATCCCCAAAGTACTAGGTTACAAAAAGTTTCAATAGATGATAAACTTGTTAAAGATCCAAAATATGCTCTACTAACCCTATAATTTTTTATTTATCTGTTCCCAGGTAAAAAGGAATTTAAAATTTAAAATTAGAAAAGCCGCGTATAAGTTGAAGGCCAAAGTGGTGGTCCGTCGAAAGTATGATGGTCCACCATTTGGTCCGTCACTGATTCTTCAGAAAAATGGTTTCTGGATAAGGACTGACGGTCCAACTGGTGGTCCATCAAAGGTCTGACGGTCCACCATTTAGTCCATCATTGAGTCCTTCGGGAGGCCATGTTCTGGATAAGGCCTGACGGCACACCTGCTGGTCCTTCGTAATACTGACGGTCCACCATTTGGTCCATCATTGAGTCTTCAGAAAAGTGGCCATGTTCTAGATAAGGCCTGACGATCCAACTTGTGGTCCATCGCAAGTCTAACGGTCCACCATTTTGACCGTTAATTTTTTTTTATTGCTACTTTTTCCATGTTTCTTCTGTGGTTCACTCCTTTCCCTAAAATACTCAAAAGACTCATTAAATACCACCTTGGTTGCTTGAAAATGTACAATTTTCCCAAGAAGATGATGCTAAATATTCTGTCAAAAGTTGAAACATCATGGTGCAATCGTGGTGGGTTGTTGGAATTAACAATTATGGATTTGGCCTCCATTGCAATGCGGTAAGGATTTTATCCCTATTTCCACTATGACGCAGTGGAATCTCGATGACTTACTGGAATGAAAATCCAAATGCTATCCAAAACTTATCCAAAAATTTTGAAACTTACCCGAGATGTTCTACCTATACCCCTGAACATGAATCAACTCAAACCCCATCGTCTCGAAGCTCAAAAGTTCAAGTTAAAATCCTCAAAGTTATAAGGAGTCAAAAGTGACTAAGTCCCTCAACACTTAGTATTATTTTCAGGTTCTGAGTATCTTAACCAATTGCTAGGGGCTGAGCTGGACTTAGAAACATATGGGGTATTATATATAGTCGGTTAGGAAATGATCATAGGTTATTTTTTATGTTAGGTCACTTTTAGCTCAAACTACCTTCCAATGTGAAATAGTATCCCTTGATCCCATTTTTTTGCCTTGTAGCCTGTTTCTTTGTTTTCACCTTTCACCTTCCCGTTTGTGTTACAATGAACCTATTTTGGAGTTGGTCCTTCTTGGACATTGTCCACCTCAACTTAAGTAAATCACCTAAGTTAAGGGTGGCTATCATAGAGGTGTGTCATGCGAAGTGGTTATGAAGAAGGGTAAAATAAGAAAAAAAAGTAGAATTGGGTATGGTAGAAAAAGCAAAATAAAAAGAAAAAGAAAGAATAAAATAAACCACACCCAACCTGAATGTGCAAAAGATATAAAGGGAGAAATAAGAGCAAAAATAAAGTATAAATTGGTTAATAAGTGGACCCAAAATTAGTTATAGCCAAGAAGGCTTAGACATTATACTCCCATATGTATTTACTATCCCCCAAGCCTACATTACAAGGCAAGGAAAGTCCTATAGTAATCCTAACCTGACTGTCTGAAAGTTATTGTACAGAAAATAAGGGCAAGCCTATGGTATTTGACGCACATTGATTGAAACTTCTTTGTGAGTGTGAGTGTCTCTTGACCATCCCTACATTGAAATAGATGATTTCATATGAGTGAGTGGGAGTTCTTTGTTATGAGGGCACATGGATTGTATTACTAGTTACTTGCTTGTTTGGATAGTGTAACTTGTACATACGCATGGGTGTCTGTTGTTAATGTAATGTCGTAGCTTGATTCCTTTATGTCACATTATTATGATTCATTGATGCAAAAGTTGGTTTTAAAGTGTTAAGATGGAAGAGGGTAATGCTCTTGAGATTAAATTTTATGATTGACTGCCACATATGTCTTAGGTTCTCTTGGTTAGCATCATCGTATCTTTTTTATGTTTTTATTGCCTAGGGATATACAACGTTCTAAGGTGAGGGTCTTGATGTGCTATAAAATTTTAGCACTTATGATGCTTAAACTTGGAAAATATGCATGTACTTATGGCTATTTTGTTGTATTTTATGTGTTTTGAGTGATTTTTGTGGGAAGTAGATTTTGGATGCTAAACGGAAAAAAAACTAGATTTTGGATGCTAAAAGAAAGAAAAACTAGATTTTGGATGCTAAAAGGGATAAAACCAAGGTTCTGGATGCTAAATAAAAGAAAAATATGAAAAGTAAAGTTTTAGGATACTTACTTAAGCATGTTTGGGCGTGAGTACCACTTATCGGGCATAGGTGACCAAAGTAGGTGTGAGAACCTGAAGTCCAAAGGCTCAAGTACGGGATAAAGAAGACTCTATCACTTATTAAGGGCACATATGGTCTGTATGTAGAACATACGATCTGTATGTGACCAAGGTATGTGCAGAGATCAAAAGTACAGAGAGCTGCAGGATCTACACAGAAGTTTTGGTACTTACCTAGGTTCACATATGGTCTGTTTTTGGTACATAAGGTCCGTATGTGGCCTAAGTAAGTGTCCACCAATTTAAATTTTTTTGGGTCATTCCTAAATCATTTCCTAGGGTTTCCATATAACCTACATAGAGTCCTATGATGTTTATAGTTATTATTATATACGTTTAGTCAAGGCTGTCCTATTTTATGTAGGATTTGATTTATAGGGTTTCTTGTAATCTATAAATACCTTTTAGACTTTATTTAGTAGGGGATGCTAGATACAGAGAGATAGGCCCTTGGGGGCTACCATGTATTCTTATTATTGGTTTGTTATTCAATTTAAGACTTTGGAATTTCTTCTTTCATTATTGTAGATTGATTCTATAATTTTATCTATGGATTTCATGATTGATCTTACAACTATGAGGGGATAAACCTTTATCTTGGGTTGTGGGAGCTTTATTGAATTAACGAAATAGAGGAAGTGTGTAATACCTCGTAAGATCATAGGCTTATTTCATCTCTTAGTGGCTTATTTAAGGGGCCCAAGGCATTAATTTTACACTAGGTATATAGGATTTAGTAATTTTTTTGACCCTAAGATTTTGAGGAATTTATTTTTGGCCTTCCCAAATTCGAAATGTTGATTTTTGAGTTGAATCATGTTTAGGGAGGTTAAAGGGGTATCCCGAAAGAATATCAAAATTTTTTGACTGGGTTTGGGGTGATTTCAAACCCTGAAGGTATTAAGCCTCTACGATATTGGCGTGTCACAGAGGCCAGCCCCCACTATAACCTCTGTGACATAGAGGAAGGATCACCGCAATAAGGTTTAGCCTTTGCGATAGACTTTATGCTACAGAGGCTGCAGTTTTCCTGTTTTATAAATATAAGGTTCAAGGGATGTTTTGGACATTCCTCCTCATTCCAAGCATCCAAATCATTACTTATAACCCCAAGAAGGGCACTATTTTCCCATTCTACAACAACAATAAACCCAGTGTATTCCCACAAAGTGGGGTCTGGGGGGTAAGATGTACTCATCCATACCACTACCTTTGAAGAGGTAGAGAGGTTGTTTCTGATAGACCCATGGCTCATGATAAAGAATATAAAATAAGGGGATTGACGACACAACAAACAGACAGGAATAAGAAATAATAGAATAGAAACCAGAGAAAATACGAAATACGAGAAATAAGGGCAACATTAAATAAGAAAATAGGAACTAAAAAAATAAGAAATAGGACCCCTACCTGATAGTAACATACCCTCACATACCAAATACACCTAAGTAGACAGTCCTAGGATTATGAACCCGACTACACAAGATCTTTGTTGACTGCCTGCTATAATCCACACACTCAAACTAGCCTTCTACCCTTATCCGCGACCTCCACACCTTCCTATAGATGGTCATGTCCTTAGTAAGCTAAAGCTTCTCCATATCATTTCTAATCATCTCCCTCTAGTATTTCTTTAGCCTACTTCTACTCTTCCTAAAACCATCTAGAGCTAGCCTCTCATACCTAAGAACTGGGGCATCCGTGCCCCTCCTCATCATATGCCCAAATCATCTCAGCCTTTCTTCCCGTATCTTGTCCTTCACCAAAGCCATTTCCACCTTCTCTCAGATAATCTCATTCCTAACTCTATCCTCTCTAGTAAGCCGACACATCCAACGTAACATTCTCATTTCCGCCACCTTTAATTTTGGATATGGGATTGCTAGACTAGACAACACTCCACTCTATATACCATGGACGGACGGACTGCCACTCTATATAATTTTTCTTTAAGCTTAAGGGGCACCTTCTTATCACATAACACTCCTGAGGCGATCCTCCACTTTAACCAACCTTCTCCAATATGTTAAGAGACATCCTCATCAATCTCACTATTTCCCTAAATCGTAGATCTAAGATACTTAAAACTATCCCTCTTACAAATATCCTGGGAGTCCAGCCTCACCACCACTTCATCCTCCTACCTTAAGTCACTAAACTTCTATTCCAAATACTCCGTCTAGGACCTACTCAACCTGAACCCCTTAGACTCAAGGGTTTGACTCCAAACCTCTAATTTTTCATTCACACCACCCGCATCTAATCAATTATCACTTATTTGCCCATTCTACATCAAATAGAATATGTAAAAACCTTTTTGTTTCCCCAAGAACAAAATTCAAGTTTTCTTCCAAAGAATACAAGCATTCAAGCTCCTATTTCAAGTTTTTCTTCAAGAACTCAACCAATTGAGGTATGTGGGGTTATTCATCAATTTGTTCCTTCCACCCATTGAGTCCCAAAATCTCTTTTTGGTTCAAGTATAAATTTTATCTTTTTTTGTAAAATTGTCCATTGTTGAATGTGAATTTAATCCATACTTTCATTAGTAATTTTGAAACTATGTGAAATGTTATCCTTCCAAGTTTAGCACATCCCCATATTCTTGTTTAAATTAATGTATCTCACTCATTAATTAAAATGTATTATGTTTTGGGTTTCTAAATTATGACTTTCTGCCAATGTTTTAAGTGTTGTTATTGCATTTAAAGTATCATTCAGTGATGGAGGGTTATGAACACCCGATACCTATGTATTCTTACATGATTTTGTTTTCAAGTAACAAGTCAGTCAGACCATGGTTTTATTATCATATTCAAATTATCATGTTTATGCTGATCACTTATCAGTACAGGATAATATCATGATAAAATAATAATAATACCAATGTCGTTCAGTTGGGAGTTACACTTAGCACCGAGTAAATGCAGTGATAGAGTCTTCCCCATCAGTTAAGCATAAGTCATTAGTAGCAGTCCTTAAGTTCCAAACCTACGACGCCATCGTAGATTTTAAGAGGTGCCCCGTCAGTAGGGGAATGACACCCTCATGCTTTAGGACATCATCCTTATGGATCCATATCGTCAGTCATGTGTTTGTACCCCTGGAAATGTAGCAACACCCTTCTAACTGGGGTTATAAGTTTGACCCCGATAGCTCAGATTAGGGCATGTCAGTTGTAGTCAGCTCCCACAGTCTCAGTTTAGTATACAGACTATAATAAATTAGGTTTGCATGACCAAGGGTACATTATCATACGTTCAGTTACTCATGTTATAAAGATCATCTATGTTTATGATTTACATGGTCTTGCATTCTTTTTGCATATTTATGCACCCATGTTTAGTGTCCACATATATTTCAGTTAGCCCCTACCTCACATATCAATACATTCAAAGTACTGACATATATTGTAACGCCCTGAGTTGGTACCCCAGATGCTACAGGGTGCTAACAATCCTGAAGGACCACTAGCTAACCTATGACTGATATCTGTAACTAAGCACTGAATAATAGTAATATTATAATAACAATATAACTAGAATAAATACAGAAATCTAATAGAAAACTTACCATAAGGTTCAAAATAGTAAACAATATTGAATAAAACAACGTCTGAATAAGGTTTGATAATACCAAGATTGAAATAACTGTCTGAACATGCTATAGTTTGAATAAGCCTCTAAACTATCTGGATAAGGAGTTGATGAGACATGTCCCCAACTAACTTCATCTACTGAAAATGACTAAGTATTGAAATACTTAAAGAATGAAATAATCATGTCCTTAAAATATGAGGACTCACCCCTGACTCTTACTGCTGATATCTAAGCTACTAAACGTGATTGGAAACCTGAGCGTCTAAGCCTATGGTATAAAACACCATAGCGTAAAAGGAAAGTATAAGTCAGTACGTGTGAATGTATTGGTATGCTAAGTGAGGTGAGGCTAAATGCTAGAGTTCATATACATAAATTAAACTGACTGAATAACATGAACATAACCATGTAAGGATACATACATGAATACATACTGTAACTGAAATCATAAGGATTCTAAATACTGAGTTTACTGATAACATGGATTAATGATAACTGATATAACTGATAACTGAGTGATTGTGTCTAATAGTACCAATTCTAATGAAACTAGCTGATTTCCATAGTAAGCTGAGTGACTGTATCTGAAAGTCCTGAAATCTATAGAACTATCTGAGTTCTTTACTGAAGACTGAGACTAAGACTGTGGGAGGTATTCATCTAACCGACATGCCCCTAATAAGATATTAAAACTGAGTTGGGGTCCAATTTGTAACCCCAATTAGAAGGGTATCAATACCGCACTACTGGTAAGGACGAGCTGTGAGTGACCCTCATCTATCAGGTACTCTAACGAGAATAGCGGAACCCTCATCAGACAGGTTTTGATGTCTCAACCTACGCTGGCTATGTAGTTCTATAATACAAGTACTTCTTCTAAGAATCACACCCTCTGCTGGTAGGTGAGTTCCCACCCTTGGGTTAACTCGGTGCTGAATCTTTCTCCTAACTGAATAGATACTGAATTGAGTATACTAGACTGAGTTCACTGAATTCCATTGACTAAAGGAATATGACTGAATTTTGTTAACTGACTGAGTTACTGAGGACTGAACTGAATACTACTGGGTTTTCTTGAGTTCTAAGACTGACTGAATTCTACTGATCGTGGCTTGACTGAGGTTATCTTAAAAACTGACATTGTCTCTAGGCACACATCTATGTTGCCGGGTATTAAATACCCCCAGGACTCGATAGCATGAAAATAAATGAGACATGACACTACTTGAACACATGACCATAGTCAACAATTCATAATACTATCATTGATGGATTTCGTGAAGCATTCACAATTCATAAGCTTACACATGAATGGGAATACATGCTAACATATCATAATTTCACAAATTCATACTTATGAGCATTCCACCAAATCATTACAAGACATAGATTTTATCATGAGAGTCATTTTGAACATGTGGGTACATCATAAGTTCATCATATAACTCACAAATAGGTCATAATGCATAATTCTTAATCACTTAGGCATTTTAACAATCACATGGAAGACATAACCTTTTCTAGGGCATGGATCAACAAATAAAACATCATGGCTATATCAAGCACTTCAATTTAAGGATTTCAATCCACATACTTAATATAAAGTCATGAGAATTCAATAGAGATTCAATCTTGGAAATCATATCACAACATAAACATAGGTACAATCAAACCCACAACATGGAATTCAAAATTCATATTTTGAAAAGGGTTTCTTGAGATCCAAGGGTAAAAGGGTCCCTTGGATGAACACTTTACACACCTTGGTTGACAATTTCTTGAAGATTGATGGAAGAAGGCTTGAGTTCTTGAATTGATATTAATCACCTAGGGTTTCTTGTTCTTGAGCACTTGTGGAATAATGAATGTATTTAGCCAAAAGAGGGCTAAATTTTGTGTTATGAGGGCTGAAGGTTGGGGAAAAATGACCTAATTACACTTAAGGGTGCGGGTTTAAAAGATAGAAAAATATGCCCAGCGACGCTGCATCCGACGCGACGCGTTGAAGGTACCAATGTGATAACCGACGCGACGCACCGACATCGTGTCAGTTCATTGGAAATTGTCTTAAGATGAGAAACATTTTCTCTATCGACACAATTGGCAACGCGACATGCCAACATCGCGTCGACTCACTATTTTGGGATTTCAAACAAGGTCTAAACGAGGTCCGAAAAATCCGAAACTCGTTCGGGAACCCCTATAGACATTACTGATCATGAATTAACAAAAATATAGACCATTAAAGGACATTAAGGTCCCGAAATGAGATTGCCAGCTTTCGAAGGCTAAAATTAAAGTAAGTTAGGAAACTTAGCTAGAATTTTCTAAGTCTGGGACCCCTTGACAAGCTTAAAGGACTGAATTAAACTAAGAATTTTGCGGGGTCTTATGCATACTCTTCTTTGCTTTATGTTTTCTTATAAAATAGGTCCAGTCGCACAGTTCCCTAATCATCTTTAGGCAGCTCAGTACCTCTCAGCAGCTGTAGTGGTGAATCCTCATTCATTAAGGAAAAGACAATTTTCTTCTATTATTTTTAGTACTTTCTATATCTCAGATAGTTGGAGCTAGTTGGGGTTTTATCCCATCAACTCATTATGTTTTAGAGTCTTTCAGACAGGCAGTCTACTTTTTAGTATTTATTAGTTATTTCAGACATGTTGGTTTATGTTTAGAATTACGTGTTATCAGTACTTTTATCAGTTTATTTCCTACATATGAGACTTCATTACCATTTTATTTAGTTCTCATAGCAGGTATCAGATAATGAGTTAGCTTGGGGTCACTTGTGGCCTTAAACATCATGTCGCGGCGAAGGGGTAACCTCTGGTTGTGACAAAACATGGTATTAGAACCTAAGATTTTAATGGGTCCTAGGGTGTCTAAAAGTGATGTTGAGTAGAGTCTTATGTATGGGTGTGAAGCATGCCACACTTATGGACAAGAGGCTACAAGGCATTTTTAAGAAAGTTTCCCTTCTTTCAGTATTCATGTCATGTGAAAGAGCATGAGCTCTATTGAATTCCCCTTTTCTATCTCGTCCATTATTCTGTTTACAGACAATGTCTCCCAGAAGAAATAAAGAAAGAAGGAATGGGGACCAGTCCATGCTATATGTATTTTGATAATGAGAAGCTAATTGCAGGGGACCAGGTCCCTGAATATTCATGGTTGGCATGTGTAACTGTACAATTTTGCCCTTTTGTGTAACAATCTTGCAGGTATTTCTTGTACTGATTAGGAGAGCTAGTCCAATGATATTTTATCCCTAATCATCTCTTATATATAGAAGAAAAAAGATACTTCTTCACCAAATAGTTTTGACACAATTCTAAAGAGTGAAGAGAGGCAGCAAAACTTCATCTCAAGTTTTCTCAAACATAGCTCATGTTCTTAGTATGCTTAAAAAGTGAGTGAGAGTTCTTGAGTGCTAATTTGTAATTGAACTACTTATGCTACAAGAGTAGTGTTTTGTTTTGTTCATGCTTGAGAGTACTTAGGTAGAGTTTCCTAAGTTTATTGCTGATTAGAGTTAATCAGTGGAGAGCGTCCTTGGCAGAGTTTCCAAGATGAGCTTGAAGTAGTGTTATTGCATGTGAAAGGAGCTTAGAGTTAGGCTGAAATTGAGTTTGTAATCAAGAGGTTGATTATAGTGGATTTCTTTGGTGCTTGTGGGGGCAAGCCGTGGTTTTTCCCTTCCTTTAGGCTTAGAAAGATGAGAACGAGTTCTGTGATACTCCAGTTGGTAAACCAGACCCTATCCCATACGGAAGGAATCATAAAGGATGTCTCATCAAAGTTGGTAAGTTTATTATTCCTACTTATTTTCTTGTTTTGATTATATGGCATATAACAGGGTGTTGATCATCTTGAGACGTCCATTCTTGGTGATGTGAGGATCTTTGATAGATATGAGATAGGGCACTCTTACAATGAGGTTGCATGATAAAGAGGCAGTTTTCAAAGTGTACAAATCGCTCGACACACTATCCCACTATAAGGATTTGGGCATGATTATGGTGATTAAAGGGGATAAGTGTGGGGTGGTGGAGTATATTCCATAAAAGACCTCTTCAAACTTCCTTATTGAGTTGCCCAAGCCTTTAATACCTAATCCCAAAATGATACAAATTGATGAGCCTGAAAGGCTATTGGTGAGAAAGTTATTGACCTTGAGAGTTCACACTCAAAAGGTCAAAAATGAATAAGAAGATGGTGTCTTAGTGTGAGGAAGAGGATGAAAGAAAATAGATTAGTGTAGATTGGGTCAAGCTACGACACTAAATTAGGCACTTCTTGGGAGGCAACCTAAGTTAAGGTATGTTTTATTTTTCGTATTTTTAGTTCTTACTTCACTACTTTTTGTTTTTGTTGATGGAAAGTCTGAGTACAAAGAAACTTGAACAAAGAACCATGGAAAAGACTAAGTATGGGGTCCTCAGACCCCCTTGCTATGTAAATATGCTACTAGCGAAGCCTAGAGGCCTCGAGAAGTGTTTCTATCTCTACTTTTAAGTATAATTTGGGGACAAAGTAGTTTTTTAAGTGTGGGGTAGGGAAATTCCCATTTTGATGGTAAATTTAAAATTTTTTGTCTTATGACTAAGTGTGATATTCTTGTTGGTGTTGTATTTGATTGCATGATGCAAGTGTTTTGATGGTAAAACGCATGTTGATTGTGTGAATTTCTACTATTGAGACACCTAGGCTCATGATTATGACTTTTTTACATATTTGCTTAATATGAATTCATGCTATTGTTGGATTAAGAGTCTATGATAAGCCTACTTGAGTTAAGCATGTGCCATGTGCATATGAGGTTGTAGTATATTCCTTGTTGCATGTAATGTCAAGAACTTTTCTGGTGTATGTGCAAAGCAAAATAAGGAGTGTGGGTTTAAGAGATGATATATGCATTTCTTTGATAGCCATGTTTTATATCCTTCTTTTTGCCTTTCCTTGTGCATTATCCTAGTAAAACCTCGTTGAACCTTTAGCTTTTTGTTTGGCATCCTTAGATGTATCCTAATTCATTCTTTAATTTACCTTAATTAGATCCAAATCTCCTAATCGCTTTAATAAAAAATTAATTAGGTTAAGGAGTTGGAAAGTCAAGCATGAAAAGGTGAAATTGATGCCCCAAAGTGATAGTTATGGGTGTGTACAATTGATATGTGTTGTGGTTGGGAGTTGAGTAATAAAAGGAATAAAAATTGTTCAAGTTGAATAAGTTGTACATAGCATACTCCCATCATAGTATAAGTGAATGAAATTAATGAGATGGGGCAGAATAGAAGAAGTGGGTAGACAAAAGTGGTGTAAGTTGGTTGTTAGAGATTGGTCTTAATTGAAAAATGTGATGTATTAAAGCGCTTAGGTAATTTAGTCACTATTCTTGTCCAAAATAGTTTCTACTCATCCCTTAGATTACATTACAACCTTTAAAGACCTATTTGATCCTAAGCTTAGCATTATGATATTAGTTGAGTTCTATACTAAGGGAAATCCTATGTTTCATAATTTGTAACATGTGAATTCTTTGTGAGAGTGAGCTCAATTTGATGTGAATTCATCATTTGTAACTTGTGAATTCTTGTACCTATTATGTTATGAATTACATGATTGTGAGTGATTATGGGCAAATCTTTTATTGTGAGGGAACATGTCTGATGACTATTAGGTGAATTATATAATCTCTTTGATTGAACAATATAAATGAGTTTGCCAATGAGGTGATTTAGTTTTTGAGGCTAGGATGTTTTGAAGTAGTGTTCTTGAACTTTCAATTGTGTATATAATATGCTTAGTATAGAAACTTGCATTTTGTGTAGTCATTGTAGTACTAGATAGAATGTCTTGCTTGTAGTAGAAGTGTAGACTCTCTTTGTCTTATGATGCTTATATAATAGATTTGTTCGAAAATGAACAAGGCTTTAAGTGTGAGATGGTGATGTTGGCTGTATTTATGCACTTTAGTGTTGTTATCCTAACATATTTAGCCTTGTTTTTAGGACAATTCGTGTGCTTCATGTATTAACAATGATATGTAAAAGCATTTAAGTGTTTAAGTATGTGATTACAACATGTATAGTTGTTTTCAAACAAGTTTGGGTTCAAATTGATCATTTAGAGTCTAGACGAGAAAACTAGTTTTACTAGCTTAAGCTAGTTGTAGTCCTAGTTGATCTCGATGGATTCTAATGTGTTTGATGAGTTCCTAATGGTATGATTCTATAATTATGTGTGTAACAACTTTTTTATAGTGTTTAAAGTATAATTTATTCAAGCTAAGTTTCAACTCAATAAGCTAAGGATTAATAGGACGAGAGTAGGCTTAGCTTGAGTTTCTGGCTCACCGATGTGGATTGTTTGTTGTGTTGAGCTCTAATCTATGGTGTTTTATGATGTAGGATTCTTGTTGAGTGGATTTTTTTGATATTTTGAAGATGAACCAGCTGAAATGCAAGTGTAAATAACACCAAAAGGCTTGGGAAGGATGACAAAAGTGCAAGGCCAAGTTTAACGTCAAATGGCACTTTCCAGTGAGGGGAGGCGATAAAGGGGTGATGTCCCCTTTACTCCATGGGACTAAGGCCCACGATTCCACATTTAGAGCAGTGTACTAAGGACCCCATCTCCCCCTCCACTCCGGTGGTGTATAGCCCACGGCGCCCCCTTTATTCCTACACCGCCAAATCCCTTCCACTATAAATAGAATACTTTACACACTTTGTAATTACTTTGGTATGTTTTTGTACATGTAGAGGGGATGTTCAACACTTCTTTTTGGGTTTGTTTCTATTTACTTTGTATTTTAAATATATTTAATCATGTATCCAATTACTTTGATTACGATTATGTCTATTAGTGGCTAAACGCCCGCTTTTCGGGGTTAAAACCAAGAACATGACTACGATTGCTACATATTGATTTGATTTTGTTTATTTATCATATTTCATTATTTATTAACCCTTGTTATCATTATTTTAAGGATTTTTTACCCTTAGAATACATATATTGTTGACATTGTGAACTCGGTAGATGGGATGGGGGGAATACTGAACGTGAGGGTAAATAGAGTAGGGTTTTTATTCCTTAAAAAGGGATTTGAATTAGAATCTAGGATAGGGATATACATAGAAACTTTACTGGGCTCACTACGGGATGAAATATGAATGCGTTTAGCTTAGTTATCACATCCCTTCTCAACGATGTAGTTGTGGGTCTAAGTTAGATAGGTGGTTAGAGGTCGGGAGACCATAATCATTTAATCAACCTCGTGAATTAAAAACCAAGATAAGTAATTTAACCGATGAAGTTCTATAGCATAGTATGATTGTTCGTAGTGATTTAGCCCCGAGTTTTCATCCATTGATTGTTCAAAGTCTTTACTTTCCCCCATTGTTTTAGTTTAATTTTTATTTACAAACCTTCACAACTCTTTTAGGGATGTTTGAACTAATTTAAATCTCAATTATGAACTATAATTTGATAGTTGTTTAACACAAATCTCTGATGAATCGATTCGGCTTTTTATAAGGCCACTGTATTACTTGGTGAGACCACATTAACTTGTGTGTGAGCTTGGGTGCAACAAGTTTTTGGCGCCGTTGCCAGGACTTGTAAATTGGCAACTATTTTTCTTTTAGTTTTACTTTTCATAGTTCTTTGGTGCTTTACTTTTGGTCTTGGTCTTGAATTTACAGGAAACAGGTTTACAAATGAGTAAGCTAGCAAGGGATAGGGAATTGGTTGAACCAAGCCCCAAACTCGAGAAACACTTCCATCAACAAAGGAGAGAAGAAATCCTTCTCCACTATATTCCACAATTTTAAGAGGAACAAGAAAATCCTACTCTCATGGCTGAAGATCAACCAGCCCATACGATAGTTAGAGAGGTGAAAACCCTACTTCCGACCAATTTGACCTCCCCTTTTCGGAAACCGGTTGCTGGAGGTAACTTTGAGCCTAAACAGAACATGGTGCATCTTTTGATCAGCAGTGGATAGTTTATGGTGCTTTCACATGAAGATCCACAAGTCCATCTGCAGAATTTTCTAGAGATTTGTGATACATTCAGCCCTTCAGGTGTGTCAACTAATAATGTTAGGCTGACACTATTCCCCTTTTCACTATTGGGGGAAGAGAAAAAGTGGTTGAACATTGAGTTGGCAAGTTCAATCACAATATAGGATGACTTAACCCAGAAATTCCTCATCCAATTCTTTCCATCTGGCAGGACTGCGGGGCTGCATAGTGAGATTATATGCTTCAACAAAAGCTAGATAAGAATTTATATCATGCTTTGGAGCGCTTCAAAGCTCTTCTTCGAGACTATCTATATCATTAGCAGTCCAATGAGATATTATCTCACACTTTTATTGACGAACTTGACCATAACACAAAAATTCTCCTAGATTCAGCTATAGGTGATCAAGCTTTGGAGTTGAATTATGATGAGCTATATACTTTATTGAATCGGGTTGTTCAAGGAAATCCTGAGTGGTATTATTACTCAAGAAACGCTACAAAGAAGGTTGCAAGTATGTTGGAGGTGGACCAATTTACTGCTATATACGCCCAGATTGCTGCTCTACAAAATTAGATAAGCAATATGAAGTTGGGGGTTACACAGCCTACAACCATAGTTAATGCAATTCAACAGACTGAAGGTTAATGTGAGGTTTGTGGTAATACTGGGCATTCAACAACTATCTGTGATGCAAATCTCGAGTCAGTTATGTTCACGGGCAATGCTCAAAGATAGAATTATAGGAATGCCCAAAATCTAAAGTGGCAAACTCAACACCCAATCCATTACTGGAATAATCAGCAACAACAGACTCAGCAGCAGCAAGGTCAGAGTAATCAGTACACAACTCAAATGAACAATGTTGAGAAGATGCTAAAACAAACTATACTTAGTCAAGCAAGTTGGCTACAGAAATAAAAAGTCAGCAAGCAAACATGAAGATCCAATAGGTAGAGATGAAGAGTCAGATGATTGCTATAAGAATCTTTAAGATATAGTTGGAGAAGATGTAACAAGAACAAAATACTAGGACTTAAGGTGGTTTTCTAAGTGATACTAAAAATCCTAAACAAGTAATGGCAATCTCTTTGAAGAGTGGTAAGGAGTTGAATGAAGAACCTCCAAATAAAACTAAGGAGGTAGATGCAGAGTTAAGTCCCCCTACAGGTGTCCAAAAAACTTATAGAAAATTTAAGGAAATCTAATTACTCGAAAGAAAAAGTTGTTGAACAGGTGAAGGAGAGACAACCACTACCTTTCCCACAGAATCATATAAAGTCAAAGGAGGATGCATGTGTCAGAAAGTTCTTTGACACGTTCAGAGAGCTTCATATTAAACTTCCTCTTTTAGATGTTGTGTAGGGAATGAAAAATTACGTAAGTACTTGAAGGATGTGGTTAATAATAAAATTATGCTACAAGGTGTGGAGACAGTAGCACTCACTAAGGAGTGTAGCTCTGTGGTGACGCAGAAGATGCCCAAAAAGCTCAAAGACCTTGGGAAGTGCACTCTTCCCATTATAATTGGGAATAGTAAGGTAGTCCACATACTTAGTGACTTAGGGTAAAGAATCAATTTGATGCCCCTTTCTCTGTTCAACACTTTGGGATAGAGAAAGCCGAGACTGAGCTCTGTGATACTCCAATTGGCAAACCAGATCCTAGCCCATCCTGAAGGAATCATAGAGGATGTTCTCATCAAGGTTGGTAAGTTTGTTATTCCTACTGATTTTATTGTTTTGTATTATTAGGTAGATGACGGGTGCCGATCATCTTGTCACATCAATTCTTGGTGATGGGAGGAGCTTTGATAGATAAGATATAGAACACGCTTACAATGAGTCTGGATATTAAAGAGGCAGTTTTAATAGTGTACAAACCACTCAACACACTATCTCACTATAAATATTTGTGCATAATTACTATGATTAAAAGGGATAAGTGAGGTGTGGTGGAGTCTACTCGATAAAAGGCCTTTTAAAATTTCCTTATTAAGCTACCCAAGCCTCCAGTACCTAATCCCAAAATGATGCAAATTGATTAGCCTGAAAAGGATATTATTGAGAAAGTTATTGACCTTGAGATTTCACACTCAAGAAGTCAAAAAAGACTAAGAAGATGGCATCCAAGTGTGAGGAAGAGGATGAAGTATAACAGATAAGTGTAGATTAGGTCGTTCCACGACACTAAATAAGGCACTGCTTTAGAGTCAGCCCATGTTAAGGTATGTTTTATTTTTAGTATTTTTAGTTTTTACTTCACTAGTTTTTGTTTTTGTTAAGTTACAGGTTGATGAGAAGTCTGAGTACCGAGAAACTTGAGATAAGAAGCATGGTAAAGACTAAGTATGGGGTCCTCAGACCCACTTGTTGTGTAAAGATGCTACTAGCAAAGCTTAGAGGCCTCAGGAAATATTTATATCTCCACTTTTAAGTATACTTTGGGGACAAAGTAGATTTTTAAGTGTGGGGTGGGGAAATTCCCAATTTTAGGGTAAATGTAAAAAAATTTATGTTAGGAATAAGTGAGATATTCTTGTTGGTATTGTATTTGATTGGATGATGCAAGTGTTTTGATGGTAAAAAGTATGTTGATTGTGTGAATTGCTACTGTTGATACACCTAAACTCCTAATTATGACTTTTGTAAATGTTGGCTTAATTTTAATGCATGCTATTATTGGATTAAGAGTCAATAATGATCCTACTTAAGTTGAGCATGTGCCATGTGTGTGTCAGGTTGTAGTATATTACTTGTTACATGTGATGTCTAGAACTTACTTGGTATGTGTGCAAAATGAAATAAAGAATGTGGGTTTAGGAGATGATATAGGCATTTCTTTGATAGCAATGTTTTATACCTTTCTTTCTTTTTGCTTACCCTAGTGCATTGTTGATAACGCTCAACTTACACGTCAATTTAAGTGCAAGATGGTCATCGTTAATATATTTACCCAACTTTAGAGTCGAGGTTGAATCAATGAGGAACAATGTGAGTGGCGACTAAATTAGTTTGAAATGATAGATACTACATTAATTTAAACCAATAGTACAAAAAGATAAAAATGGGGGGGGAGGTATTATGCTTAATATTTCTTTTTGGGATTTTCTAGTATTAATTTGGGGCCATGAATAATTAGAGTCTAGGCAATTAGGCACGGATCTTGGGATTTTGCTTTCATAAGGGTAACATATGCATGAGTGTGTGATAATTTGTTGCAAATTCTAAGTGTTGGTGATGTGGTAGGCTAGGTTAGAAATCCTTGAGGCTAGTTTTCCAACAAAACCACAAGGGTGTCACTCATTCATCTATTCAAGTACCAAATGAGTTCTTCGATCAAAACCACCTAATACCTCAATAAAACACCCTTATTTCGAGAATGGTGCCTAAAGTATAGTCAACTTCACAATCACCCTTATGTCTAAGATGGTGAAGATGTTTTTACCATGCTCATAAATTATCTATTATTATATTAGTTCCCATATCCCTCTTTCAAGGATGATGTGGGTTTCTAAAGTTCAACTAAACCCCTCTTTCAAGGATGGTTTAAGCTTTCAAGAGATTGGGATCTTCATCCATCAAACCCATTTAGGTTTTTGATGCTTTCATCCACATATCCCAACCAAGTTACTCAAGCAATAATAGATTCCAATATCACAAACTAGCAAATGTACAAACAAATCACATCTGACACATATTTACACCCTATTCTAGCATGACCCCAAGAGGAAAAAATAGCTACTCATAAGATAAATAAGTAAAGATTTTACCCACCATCTCCATTGATTTGATTTGAGAAAATCTAAGTGAATGTTACTCCAAACTATGAGATTCAACAAATCTTAAATGGGAGTTCACTAATTTTTCACTTGGAAGTGACTCCAAAATATTCTTCACCCAAAATTTATACAATATTTTCTTCTCCAAGAATGAAGGATACAAACCCTAGTACAATGTCTAAAAATTGGGGAAGATGGAATATGATGATTATTAGGGTTTGAGCCTTCATTTTTTTAATTTTGGGGTCAGCCACATGCATTTACATTTTTTCCCTTGGGTTGCACTCTTCCTCTAGGTAGCGATCGCAGAGGCTTGGCCGCTACCACGGTTAATACAACCACGATTAGCTCTCGCTACTGCGGTAGGTTGACCTGCTTGACTGACCACGATCGTGGTAACTGAGTGCCATTTCTACTCCAGGTCTTCAGTTGGACTTTCTTACTTCCTTTTGATTATTTTTAGCTCCATTCCACATATTTCTATCATATCAACTTTGTGCCTATATAATATGGATATTAGTGCATTTAATCATAATTATGTATTATTCATTCATTCAAAACAAGGTAATGTACACGAATGTTGAGTGCAAATGAGTG
Organism: Capsicum pubescens; assembly: GCA_030864215.1. NCBI lineage: Eukaryota > Viridiplantae > Streptophyta > Magnoliopsida > Solanales > Solanaceae > Capsicum > Capsicum pubescens. The sequence goes on along the minus strand of CM061539.1, from coordinate 42,200,995 downwards.
GTAAAATCACCACTCATCAGTTATCCTAGTTAAACCCCATTGAGCCTTTAGCATTTTCTTTGACAACCTTAGATGTATCCTAATCCATTCTTGTATTGACCTTAATTAGATCAAAAGCTCCTAAGTGCTTTAATGAAAAATTAATTAGGTTAAGAAGTTGAAAAGTCAAGTCGGAGAAAAGTGAAATTGAATCCCCAAAGTGATAGTTATGGGTGTGTACAATTGATATGTGTTGTGGTTGGGAGTTGAGTAACAAAAATAATAAAAATTGTTCAAATTGAATAAGTTGTACATAACATACTCCCACCATTGTATATATGAATGAGCTTAATGAGATAGGGTAAAACAAAAGAAATGGGTAGACAAAAGTGGTGTAAGTTGGTTGTTAGAGATTGGTCTTAATTGAAAATTTTGATATATTAAAGCGCTTAGGGAAGTTAGTCACTATTCTTGGCCAAAATAGTTCCTACTCGTCCCTTAGCTTACATTACAACCATTAAAGACCTATTTGATCCTAAGCTTAGCATTTTGAGATTAGTTGAGTACTACACTAATGGCAAGCCTATGGTTCATCATTTGTAACTTGTGAATTCTTTGGGAGAGTGAGCGCAATTTGATCTTATACCCATTCTGCTATAGATTGCCTGATTGTGAGTGATTATGGGTAACTCTATTGTAGTGAGGGTACATATTTGATGATGTTGGGTGAATTCTATGATCTCTTTGATTGAAAAATATAAATGAATTTTCCAACTAGGTGAGTCAATTCTTGAGGCTAGGATGTTTTGAAGTAGAGTTCTTGTACTTTCAATTTTGTATGTAACATGCTTAGTGTAGAAACTTGCATTCTGTGCAGTCATTTTAGAAATAGCTAGAGTGTCTTGCTTGTAGTAGAAGTGTAGAGTCTCCTCGACTTATAATTCTTAGAGTAAAGAGTTGTTTGAGGACGAACAAGGCTTTAAGTGTGGGGTGGTGATGTTAGGTGTATTTATGCACTTTAGTGTTGTTATCGTAACTTATTTAGCCTTGTTTTGAGTATAATTCGTGTTCTTTATGTGTTAAAAATGATATGAATAAGCCTTTAAGTGTTTAAGTATGTGATTACAATGTGTAAAGGTGTTTTCAAACAAGTTTGAGTTCAAATTAATCATTTTGAGTCTTGATAAGAAAACTAGTTTTACAAGCTTGAGCTAGGTGTAGTTCTAGTTGATCTCAATGGATTCTAATGTGTTTGATGAGTTACTAATGGTATGATTGTGTAATTATGTGTGGAAAAAATTGTTTAAAGTGTAATTGATCCAAGAAAAGAGTCAACTCAATAAGCTAAGAATTGATAGGATGAGACCAGGCTTAGCTTGAGTTTCTAGTTCATCATTGTGGATTGTTTGTTGTATTGACCTCTAATCTATGGTGTTTGATGATGTAGGATTCTTTTTGAGTTGATTTTTTGATATTTTTAAGATGAATAATCTGAAATTCAAGTGGAAATATCACCAAAAAGCTTGGTATGGACAACAAACGTGCAAGGCCAAGTTAAACATCAAATGGCACTTAAGGGCAGGCGATATAGGGGCTACGCCCCTTTTACTCCATGGGACTAAGGCCCACGACTCCAACTTTAGAGAAGTGTACTAAGTCCCGTGGTTCCCCCTCCACTTCGGTGGTGTATATCCTGCGGCACCCCCTCTATTCCCACACGGACAAATCCCTTCAACAATAAATAGAACACTTTACACACTTTGTAATTACTTTGGGGCATTTTTGGACTTGGAGAGGGGCTGCTAAACACTTCTTTTAGGGTTTATTTCTCTTTACTTTATATTTTTAATGTATTTAATCATGTATTCAATTTCTTTGATTACGGTTATGTCTATTGGTGGCTAAACATCCCCTTTTCCGGGGTTAAAGCCAAGAACATGACTATGATTGCTATGTATTGATTTGGTGTTTTTTATTTATCATATTTTGTTGTTTATTTACCCTTTTATCATTATTTTAAGGATTATGGCCCTTAGAATACATATATTGTCGACCTTATGATCTCGGGAGGGTAATAGGAAGATAGAACGTGGGAGTAAATAGAGTAGGGTTCTTATTCCTTTATAAAGTAGGGGATTTGAATTAGAATCTAGGATAGGGATATATCTAGAAGACTTACTTGGTTCACTATGGGATGAAATATGAATGTATTTATCTTTGTTCTCAGATCCCCGCTCAATGATATAGTTGTGGTTCTAAGTTAGATAGGTGGTTTCAGGTTGGGAGACCATGATCATAAAATCAACCCCGTGAATCAACAACCAAGATAAGTAACTTAACTGATGAAGTTCAATAGCATAGTATGATTGTTCGTAATGCTTTAGCCTCGGCTTTTCATCCATTGATTGTTTGAAGTCTTTACTTTCCCCACATTGTTTTAGTTTACTTTTGATTTACAAACTTTCAAAACTCTTTTTGTGATATTTGCACTAATTTAAATCTCAATTGTGAACTAGAATTTAATAGTTGTTTAAAACAAGTCTCTGATGGATCGATATTCAGTTTTTTATAAGGCCACTATATTACTTGGTGAGACCACGTACACTTGCGAGTGCGCATGGACGCAACACTAAGTCATTAAATCATCAAATCATAATCTACGCGTTCAACACCTATCCAGGTCAATAAGAAGTTACATAGTTCAAGCTTAAGGCGGGTCAAGTTCCGATTCTAATAACACCAAAAAGTTCTCTTCTATGAGTCTAACTTCTACCCGGAATTAATCTAAGTTATCTAAATCATACCTTAAGAGATTACCAATCCACATTAGTTCTATAGGACAATTCTCCTTCAAGGATTACTCCTAAGTCATTCCAAGCACCTAAGTCATCCTACAACTAAGCATATCTGGGTCAACACCCATTAAGGTGACTGAACAAGATCACTCCAATCTACTAGAGCAACTAGAGTATTCTCATGCTATTCATGAGATTACAAATCCAACTAACCGAGGTTCTAGGTTATAGGTCAAGCATCACACTTTACAAGTTCAACAGCCTAAGTGTTTTAACTAGTTTCAAGCATTACCGTCTACCATTTCAACACCTAAGACCCCGCCCAATCTTATCAAGATAACATTATTATACTATAATAAAGCTCAATCTAACTACAAGTAAGCCTAACCTACCTTGAGTCCAAATAGCTCACGAACCAACAATCTTTGCTTTCCCTTTCCTCAAAGCTTCTTCCATGAGCCAAGCTATCAACAACATAATCCATACATTATTACAAGAATAGCAACACCCATATTGCACTAACATGCTATGGGTCCAAAATAACACCAAAAACCCCCAAGTGGTCCCACATACGGAAAATGAGTTTCCAAGAACAACCCATTATTCTAATACCATAAGGGAGTTAAAGCCCTCAAGAAATTTGTGCAAAACAATCATATTAGAGGTTAAAATCAAGCCTCAATCCATTAGGAAATTCAGGTCGAAAAATCAAGAAATCAACACCAAAATTAAAGGAATTTTTACCTTAAATTTGACGTTAAACGGGAAAACACCAGCTCTTCAAGCTCCCAATAAACACCCAACACACATTTTAAGATTCTACACTCTATTAGGGTTTTAGAGCTCAAGACGGAGACACAAATGACCAAATTTTGGCCAAAAGATGGCTTTTTAATGGACTACTCCAACTCTCAGGATGCATGATTACGCATACACGCAAGGCCGTGATTGCACTCATCGCAATCGCACTCATTCAACTACGATCATGGTATCTCCATCCATGACAGGAAATGAATGAAGCTTGGAATTTGATCCCAAGCTTCGACCAATGCCTTGGGATGCATAAAGAGTACTATACGAGCTAATATGATAGGTAACCATATAGATTTTGACATTTCGAACGCATTGATGAAGTCAGATTTTCCATCCGATGTCATTTTACTAACATTTTTTCTCGCTGACAATTTGGGACCAACAAAGACTTCTAAATGGTGAAATGGTTCTAAGAACCAAACAAGCTACCAGGTAACCAAACTATCAGTTCAAACAAGTAATAAATCACTTGGGGTAGCTATGAAAAAACTCTAACGGCGAAAATAAGTAGGAATACAGAAAATTACCTGAAGGGTGATTACACAATAATAGAAAGGATCTTTCTAGGCTCCAAAATACCAAGTTAAACAATAAATTTAGCTAAGTACTGGATGTCTAGTGCCAATGATAGCTCCCAAACTAAAAATAAGTCCATGATACCCATACTCATTGCCCTCTGGCTCAAGGCATCTTCTATGACGTTCGACTTTCCCTAATGGCACAGAACAGAGATATCATAGTTCTTCGGCAGCTCAATCCATCTGCACTGCCTCAATTTAAGCTCTCTTTGGGTCATAATATGTTGAAGACTATGATGGTTAGTGAAGATCTCATAAAAACACCATAAAGGTAATCTTAAGCATGAAAACTTCCATTGCCAACTCAAAGTCATGAGTGGGGTAGTTGCACTCATGAACCTTCAGCAACCTTGATGCATATGTAATAACATGACCCTACTACATCATAAAACAACCTAAACCAAAACCTGAAGAACCACAACAGATGATGAACCCCCCATCCTCAACTGGAAGATTCACAATTAGAGATGAAATGAGTATGACCCCGAGCTTCAGAAAGCTTGTCTCACAAATCGTAGACCAATGAAATGGAACTTTCTTTCTAGTTAATCTAGTCATGGGGCTTCAATAGTAGTAAAACTCTCAATGAACTATCTGTAGTAGCCTGCTAACATAATAAAACTGTGAACCTCAGTAGATGTAGACCTAGCCCAATCATGATAACCTCAATCTTTTTTGGTTCCACCATAATACTATTTTTTGATACCATATGCCCCAAGAAAGTTAAAGACTCAAGCCAAAACTCACACTTTGAGAATTTGACATAACGCCTATGATCTCTCAAAGTATGGAATGAGGTCCTCAAATATTTCTCTTGTTCTTCCTTACTCATTGAATATACCAAATACAATCAATAAAAATAATCATGAAAGAGTTCAAAAAAGGCTCAAAATATGGTTCATCAAGTCCATAAATGTTGTTTGGGAATTTGTCAACCCAAAAGAAATCACCAGAAACTCATAATGGCCATAATGAGTCCTCAAGGTTGTCTTAGGGATATCTTCAGCCATAATCCTCAACTGATGGTAACTAAACCTTAAATTTAAAAACATTGTTTCACCTTGAAGCTAGTCAAAAAATCATCAATATTAGGTATAAGATACTTATTCTTCACTCACCTTATTCAACTGTCTGTAGTTGATACACATAAGCATAGAACCCTCATTTTTCTTCATGAACAAAACTGAAGCAACCAAAGGTGATACATTCTATCTGATGAAACCTTTATCCAAAAGAATCAAAGTTGAATATTATATTTTTTAGCCTGGTAGGATCCATAAAAATAGGTTGAGTGCCAGACTTGAGGTCAATAGAAAACTTTATGGAACGCTCAAAAGGAAGGCCAGGTAGGTAAGTAGGAAATACATCAAGAAATCATGAATAATCAGAATAGAGTCAAACATAGGACACACAACACTAATATACCAAACATAAGAAAGGAATGAATAACAACCCCTAAATATCAGTCTTCTAGACCAAATTTTGTAAATAATCCCCGTCGGTGCATGGCTAAAAGAATCCTGCTACTGAATTGGCGGTATGCTAGGAATGGCTAAGTAATGACCTTGGCAAAGTAATCCAACACCACATGATGGGGGATAACTTTTACATGCCTAGAATCATATAGAAATCTACTATATATATATCATAATAAGATCAATTTGAGCGTCTTTCTCTCAAACAGTCATAAAACACGATCTATATACCTAATCTACTTTTAAGTAATCGCCCATGGGGATAGCTACACACAATGATATAGATAAAGACTCTTAAAATAAACCCAACCATAGTGTATAATAATTAGAGATATAAGAAAACATGGATATCTGATCATTTAAAGTAGAAGCTAGTTAATGGTATACAAAAATCATAGGAATGTTTATAGAGTCTGATGCCTCAACCTCTAGCCTTACCAAGTGATGAGTGGTGAATTTACTACTCATTTAAACCTACATTCATGCACACTACTATTATTTGAATGTAAAAGTGAGACACATTTTGGGTTAAATATACTAATTCCCATATTTTGTAGGTATACAAGTGCTGAGAAGAAAAAAAGCAAACTTCAGCTAAAAAAGACCAAAAAGGGAGTTGAAGTGCAAGAGCTGGACAAGTTGAAGCAGGATCAGGATCTAACCCTTAGTTATTATGATCGTGGCCTTCAGCCTACGATCGCGCCTAGTCAAGCTAGTCAACAAAATATAATCGTGATAGACTTACCGCGATCGCAGTAAGCGCAATCACGGTCAATCTTCAGTGATCGCGTAAGAGCAAAAAATGATCCAAGGGAAAATTTTCCATTTTGACCAGCTGACCCCATGTCACATTTAAGGGTCAAAATCCATTCATTCTAGGGGGATCCATCATTATAGAACCCTATCTCTCATCCTTAGTTTAGTGTTTTTGTAATTTCATAGAGCTTGGAGAAAAACTTGTACTAATCTTGAGCTAAGAAAACATTAGAGTGACTTTTAAGTGTAGATTTGGCATCACCCATTAAAGATTCATAGGATTCTAAAGTGTGGTTTTCCCTCTCTTTATTTTCTTATGGATAACTTTGATGGAAATATTAGTTTATTCTAATGGAATCCAAGCATTAAAATAGTAAGCACAATAAATTAAGAACACCTCAGATGCTAGTCCAAAAATAAACTACTATAAAGAATATCAAAGAGCAATCATGTTCTTGACCTCAACCCCAAAACAAGGGTATTTAGCCAATCATGTATGAATTAAACATCAAAAACAAGTAATTAATCATACCCAAAATTAGTCTTGAAGTAAAGAAGTTCAAAAAGAAATAATAAGAACCCTAAAAGAAGAATTCTATGCTTTTCCGCAGCTGCTATGCTTGCCAAAAAGTGTTTGGAATTGTGCTCACGTGTTCCTTTTATACTTGGGAAAATTTCACCAGGTCTGAAACAATGACGCGATGCGATGCTAATCGTGTTGATCTAACCAATGTGTCACGTCAATATCGCGTTGCCACACTAGAATTTATCTTTAAAAATCAAACTAAGTCATATTCTCCACCACACGACGCGATGCATTGAAATCACATCGTGTCACTGAAATTCGCTCCTCAAAATTTGTCTAAGTGGTAAAGCTTTAAGCATCAACGCGACACATTGACATCGCGTCGACGCACTGGAAGTTGCACACGTAGAATTCTCTAAGGCACAAAACTTATGCATCAACGCGACGTGTTGCTATCACGTCGATGCATTGGAAATTTTTATTCATATTTTTTTAAGGCACACATCTTGCCAGTCAATGCGACGTGTTGAGATCGCGTTGCACCACTAGAATATTTCACCAGTTTCTTTCTTCCCTTCCATCAATCCTCAGCTTCTTTCTTTTCTCTTTACTCTTGTGCATCTCCATATGTTTTTTATTTTGATCACATGGTCATTCTCTGCTTCATGAGGTGTATCCAATTTTCTTCCAAATCCATGAAAAATTAACCCTATATGTCTAATCACATCGGTTAGCCACGAAGCACAATTTAATTTGTAATATAATATAATTAGCACACTTTTTATTCTCAAAATAAGTCCAAATATGAGTAAATCACAGTGTTTGGACATATAAATACACCCAAGATCACCACCTTACACTTAAAACCTTGCTCGTCCTCGAAAAACTTCAAGCAGCACAATCTTCAAACCTTTTAATCACAACCTAAGAATCATGCTAGCGTTGGGCACATGAACCTTTATTTCAAACTTTATTGTCCCAACAGTGACATTCAATTTGTTGGCAAACTTGAAACAAACACGTAATCAAGAAACTCAATAAATAATCCAGACTTTCATTCGCATACACCCTCACAACAAGAAAGTTATCCACATATCACTCACAATTTAACAATCTTAATCATGAGGAGAATATTAAAATTCAATCATTCACTCTCATAAAGAATTCATACATAATAGGAGATGAACAATAGGCTTGACCTTAGTGCATTACTCCACTAATTGTTGGATGTTGAAATGTAGGATCAAATAGGTATTTTTATGGTTGTAATGCGGGCTAAGGGATGGGTAGGAACTATTTCAAAAATAGTGACTAATCTCCCTAAGCACTTTAATACATAACTACCTTCAATCACAATCACATTTTGTCAACCAAACTTTTTATTTCATTATCTTTACACCTTCCATTGTTTCACCCAGATATTTCTAAGCATATTAAAAACACTACGATAGGAGTAATTTCTTTTTACATCATCATTCACATTTCAGCTTTACTTTTTGTCCCAATTCTCGTTACGCACCCCTATAGTACCCACCCTCAACCTAAGAAATTTTCCTTAGTTGAGGTGCAAAGTATCCTTAAAGGACCAGGCCAGAACAGGTTCATTGTAACACAATAACCGGGTAAAAATACTAAAATTTTCATCACAAATTATTTTCTACTCCTAACTGTAACAATTAAATGCGCAAATTACTTCTCTAGAGATTTACTTTCACCTTTTTCTTTCTTTCTACTTCACATTTCCCCTCATTCAAATATTTGTATTAAAGAGCTTAGGAAATATGGATCAAATTAAGGTATATCAAAGAAAGAATTCAGCTACATATGAGGCTACCAAAGAAGTTAGGCTATAGGCTCAACAATGGTTAACTAAGGTCATGCATAAGGGTAGGTAAATAAAGTCTTTACAACTCGATTAACAAAGAAATGCCTAAATCACTTCCTACACCAAACACCCTTTATTTAGCTCTGTAAACACACCGGGCAAGTTCTAGTCATTCCTATACATGCGGAATATAAACAAACACTCACTCGTAGTGTGCATGCTAAAAATCAAGTCTGATACTTACGGGTCCCGATATTGTACTTTATCAAATTCAACATTAAGCCAATCAATCCAAACTACACTTATTGGGACTTACATTTAAAAAAATCTCATTTTGTTTCAACACAATTTCATTTATTATCAAATTAAAACATTTTACCCAACACACCGTATTTTTCAATGGTAGTGATCAGGGTCCTATTATTTTCTTAGCTTCTAAAGATGCACTCCCCTTAAAATGGTCGTTATCCATCTATCATAAGGGAAGGAACATAGTTATGACGTTGCATAACAAAAATTTCCAAAAAGTGCACACATAATACTCGTAATCTGGAAATTTTTCCACAAAGGGTGAAAATAAAATACTGTAAATAAAGCAAATATTTTTAAACTAAATTGCCAAAAAGGGCAATATTGTCAACTTACAACCCATAAAACATAAAAACAAAAATAAAAAATTATTCATCCAACACCACCACAAACCAACATTGTTCAGATATAAATAAAAGAGATGAAGATGAAGATGATTAACAACCAACCACCCCACACTTAAACATAGCACTGTCCTAGTGCTAGAAATTAAGCATAAGGCAGGGTGGCTAGTATTCCCTGCTCAGTTGAATGTCACCCTGGCCATCACGTCATCAACATCAACATCATCATTACCAAAATATTCACCTGAGTCACCATCATCAGACTGCTCCTCCTCCTCAGACTCATCATCGGAGTAAGCCATGTGCCTCTCCTCATCTGTAGGGACATCATCATCCATGGGCTCATCAAAATCTGGGCCAATACATAGAAAATTCTAAGCATGAGGTCCCAGTAGGTAGTCAAGCTCCACAGCATGAATCTCTTATTAGGTGGCCGCACGTCTCCTAGTCCTTAATTGCAACATCATTAGCCCATATATACAGGCGGTGATCTCATCAGCACGATTATTACGCTCGAGCATAGTCAAATTCACACCATGAGGAGCTGGTCCCTTGGTGCGAGAAATATCGAGTGGTCTGTTACCCACAGGTAGTAAATAGTCTGTATCCTCCTCAGGCAGACCATGTTCCCTCAAAAACCTTGTCAGCAATCCACTAAATCCATATCTCCTACCTCCTAAAAATTGGGCCTTTCTCATCGCCGAGAAAATAATAGCACCCACATTCACCTCCACATCATCACGCATCATTGCATAAACAAGATACACCCTATCACGGTTCACCTCCGTTATATGTTTCCCATGAACTAGGCAGACATAGATAATTTTGGCCCATAAACATTCCTCCCTATTTAAGTGAGCAAAAGAAAGTGAAACATACGTACCTCCCTCTTTGTGGTGAATCCACCTCGCCATAGATCGAGTGACGCATAGGATATGATAGATATGCTGATAGGGGGCTCAATGATCATTTTCTTTAATGGATCTAGATCCACTTAGGGTGCACCTAATAACTCATTAACAGTGTTTGCAGTGAAAGTTATCACATGTCCACGTACCTCGACCTCAGAATCTTTTGGGTTCCAATGTGCATAAAATTCCCAAACTAAGCCTAAGTTGCATGGACTTGGCTGTTCGAAGAGAAAATTCATGTGGTGTGCCTCTATATTTCTCACCATCGAAGGATATTCCTTTATAAAACTTGCCCTGTTGATAAATTAATCAGCTGAATATTTTGACTCTTTATGTTGCGAGTACCACTTTCATCTTGCCGCATCTACAGCCTTCGATCCAAACCTCTTTTACCCCTTAGGAACATGTGGGGCTGCAGGTACCCTATCATCTTCACGAATCCTATTGTGCCTAGGCTCAAATGGTCCAGCTATATTTTTACCTTTGTTTCTTTGTTGGTGGCTGCTCAACATTGTACCTATTAAACATAACAACCCACACACATATAAAACAAACACCTTTAAATCTAGTCACCATTAAATGTGAAATTTACCCCACACTTAATTTCTAGCTCAATTTTATATATAAATTGCACTAGGGTACTCAACTTCCCCTTTCTAATTCACAATACTCATAATCAGTCATCCAACAGTAAGCACCAACATGCATTTCGGAGTTGTTACAGTGCACACTCTAAGCATCAATCACTAATGACCTTTCAATTTGTACATAAACATCTTTAATAATGAGCACTCTGTCCTTTCTTCTTAACACTCACTTTAGTCATGCATAGCTACCACTAAGGTGTTGTGACATGGTTATTCACCCTACCTTAGTTGTTATCACGTAGTGCATCAAACACATTTTAATTTGATACTCTTTCCCCCATGATTCAGCAAAACAACTCATTTGTTTAACAACTAAGTCAATTTGAAAGATCATTTTATCAATTTAGCACTTCACATAAACACTCTAATCTCTGCACATCTTATAGTCATTCATGCAAGTACACCACAAGAATTAAGAGCAGTCAACAAAGTTTCAATAGTCCAGCACCGCAGATCTACGAGTTTTAGTTCAAACAAAACTCCCAACCTACACAACTATTGTCACTAATTCACCTCAACATGTCATTTATCATCTCAAGTTCACAAACAAAATCAAGTTATTCTCTTTATCACAAACTATTTATCATTCTAAGCATTGTTTACCATATAAAGCAATTTTGAGTAGAAAATAAAAATAATAGATGACTTACCTTGTTGACTTGATGAAGGAAAATAGGGGAATTGCTTTTTTTTACTTGAGAGAAAAAGAGAGCAGCGGCGGCACTAGGGTTAGGTTAGTGGTGGAATGGGTTAAGGTTATATTTATAGAGGTGACCCAGAAATGAAGGGTTGACGTGATGTGTCAGGTATCGCGATGGGCATTAGACACGACGCGTTGAGTTCGCGTCGTGTTACTGGATTTTTTCCCCAAAAAATTATCCAAGTGTAACCACATGAGCACTAACGCAATGCATCGTATAACGCGTTGAAGGTTGACACGACGTGTCAAAATTATGTCGATCCACTGGAAATAGCATTAGAAAATTTTTCTAAGTGTGGAATTATTACACCTCGACGCAACGTGCCAAGATAGTGTCGAGCCACTGGAAATTGCATTCTAAAAATTTTCTAAGGCTGAATTTCCCAAACCTTATTGTATCATTACTTACCCTTTACCTTTTTCTCACCATGTATCACCTATTTACTTAATCAAATACCCATATGCACCATTTTCTCATCTTATCTTTCTCCACCAAGTTCCTCGTTTCTGCACATTAATAAAAAATAACAAAATTATGTAAGTAAAATGGGTTGCCTCCCACTAAGCGCCTTATTTTTTGTCGTGGCACGACTTTTATTTTTGTAATTTTCTTTTTGTTCTTCAACTACTTAAAATTAAACTACCTATTACATTACATTCATGGGTTTTCTCCCACACAACGTCTTATTTTATATCATGGCATGACTCAGCTTAGTCCTACCCCTCAGCAAAGGTGATAGACTCCTTGTGCTTATCCGGATGATCATCCCAATAATGTTTTACATGCTGTCCATTCACCAGGAACTTCTGTTTCTTCTCTTTATTCCATAACACCATAGCTTCATGAGGTGTCATTCTCACCACCTCAAAAGATCCAGATCATTTCGATCGCAATTTACCAGGGAATAACTTAATCCTTGAATTGAACAATAAAATAAGTTGTCCTAGTTCAAATACTCTATCTTCAATTTATTTATTGTGCCATCTCTTGGTTTTATCTTTGTATAGTTTGGAATTTTCATAGGTGTGAAGCCTAAACTATCAAGCTCGTTCAGCTGAAATAATCGTCTTTCTCCCACAGCAGTCATCTCAAGATTAAGCTTTTTCATGGCCTAATATACTTGATGTTCCAACTCCATAGGTAAATGAAATGCTTTACCATAAACCAGATAATATGGGGACGTCCCAATAGGCATCGTGTACGCTGCTCCGTAAGCCCAAAGTACATCATCTAACTTCCCAGCCCAATCTTTTCTTTGCCCATTCACAGTCTTCTAAAGTATCTGCTTAATCTCTCGATTGGACACCTCAACTTGTCCACTAGTTTGGGGATGGTACATAGTAGTAACCTTGTGCCTAATACCATATTTAGCAAGAAGATTTTTGAACCAGGTGTTGATAAAATGTGTACCTCCATCACTAATTATAGCTCTAGGTGTACCAAATCTGAAAAATATGTTCTTCTTCACAAATTTCAGAACCACTCTTGCATCATTAGTCGGACTCGCCACAGCTTTCACCCATTTAGAGATGTAGTCAACTGCTACAAGAATGTACAAATTTCCTTTTGAAGGTGGGAATGGGCCCATGAAATCGATCCCCCAAACATCAAAGACTTCAACTTCTAAAATATTGTTAAGGGGCATCTCATGACGCCTTGATATAGTACCCAACCTTTGACATTGATCATAATTTTTCACAAAAGCAATTGCGTCCCTAAACAATGTAGGCCAAAAAAAAGATGATTGCAACACTTTTCTAGGAGTCCTCTCACCCCCATGGTGTCCACCACCATAAGGAGATGAGTGTCAATCTTTAAGCACCTTTGAAAATTCAGCCTCTGGGATACACCTACGAATGACTCCATCTGGACCCTGCTTAAAGAGATACGGTTCGTCCCAAATATAGGCACGTGAATCATGGAGCAATTTCTTCCTTTGTTGTGTGGTGGCAATGGGAGGGTACACCTCACAAGCTATCAAATTCATAATATCAGCATACCATGGGAACTCAACTGCATCTAAAGACAACAACTTTTCATCAGAAAACTCTTCCTTAATACTAAGAGAATCATCAACAATATGGTTTCGACTTTCCAGCCGTGACAAGTGGTTAGCAACTTGATTTTCAGCTCCCTTCCGATCTCGAACCTCAAGATCAAATTCTTGTAGTAGAAGAATCCACCTAATCAGTCGAGGTTTTGCATTCTTCTTGTTCACAAGATACTTAATAGCAGCATGGTCAGTATGAACAATGACCTTAGTTTCAACTAAGTAAGATCTAAACTTGTCGAATGCATATACCACTGCCAGTATTTCTTTCTCTGTAACCGTATAATTAACTTGAGCATCATTCAACACTTTGCTAGCATAGTAGATTGAGCAAAATACCTTATCTCTTCTCTGACCTAAAATAGCTCCCACAACAATATCACTAGCGTCGCACATCAACTCAAATGGTAACTCTCAATCTAGTGCAATCAGAATAGGTGCTTCAATCAACTTCCTCTTTAGTTTTTCAAAAGTTGCTTGGCAATCATCCCCAAACTCGAACTTTGCCTCTTTCTCTAATAATTTGCACATGGGGCTTGCAATATTTGAGAAATCTTGAATGAACCACCTATAAAAACCTGCATGTCCTAGAAAGCTCCGCACTCCTATGACTATAACTGGATTTAGAAACTTTTCAATCACTTTAACCTTTGCCCTATCTACTTTGAGTCCTTTACATAACACTTTATGGCCTAGGAAAATTCCTTCCTAAACCATAAAGTGGCATTTTTTTCAATTTAGCACAAAGTTTGTCTCTTCATATCGAGGTAGAACTCTGTCAAGATTCTGCAAGAACTTTTCAAAAGAATTACCATACACAGAGAAATCATCCATGAATACCTCCACAAAGTCTTCAACTATGTCAGAGAATATAGCCATCATACATCTCTAGAATGTATCAGGTGCATTGCATAGACCGAAGGACATGCATCTGAATGCATATGTGTCGTAGGGACATATAAAAGTGGTATTCTTCGGGTCTTCTGGTGCTATGATTATCTGATTGTAGTAGGAGTACCCATCTAGAAAACAATAATACTTTTATCCCACCAATCTATCCAGCATTTGGTCAATGATAGAAATATGATAGTGATCTTTATGAGTTGCTTCATTGAACATCCTATAGTCAATACAGATCCTCCAACCGGTCACCATACGTGTGGGGATGAACTGATTATCATCATTAGTTACCATAGTCATCCCTTCTTTTTTTGGTACATAGTGCACTGGACTCACTCATTTGCTATTGGAAATTAGGTAGACAATACCACTATCTAACTACTTGATCACTTCTTTTCTGACCACCTCCTTCATCACAGACTTCAACCTTCTTTGTTGCTGCAGTATTGGTCTGTAACCCTCTTCTATGTAGATTTTGTACATGTAAAATGGTGGATTGATTCCTGTAATATCGAACATTCGCCAACCAATCGGCTTTCTTCTCCTCTTTAGAACTACTATGGCTTCCTTTACCTGTACATCTGTTAATCCTACACACAAAATAATAGGAAAAGTATCTTGGTCACTAAGTAAAACATATTATAAATAAGGAGGAAGAACCTTAAGATCCAAGTTAGGAGATTCTTCAACTGACATCTTGGGCGATGGACCAATTGGACTATGCAATAGTTCGATAGTCACTTTCATCATCTCAACCACTGCCAAATTCATAACCTGGGCCAATTCCAATACTTCCATATCTCCATAAAGATCATGACCCATCAAAGATCGCTCTAATGGATCATCAGACAATAACAACTACCAATCAGAAGCATGATCAATAACCGATATGGATGACAACTCTTCATATATAGCTGGTAGTTTCAATGACTTGTACATACCAAAGACTTCTACTTTATCATGCGCTCACATTGTCATTTTCCTAGATGCTACATCAATTTTGTCCTATTTCTAAGAAAGGTCGTCCCAAAATAAATGCAACCACAGGATCAACCTCAAAGTCAAAAATTACAAAATCCATCGGAATGATTAATGATCCTACTTGCAATAAATTATCCTCGATAATACCATCAGGTCTGGCAAGTGATCTATCCGCCAGCTGTAAAATAATAGTAGTGGGTTTGGGACTCCCAAGACCCATCTTTCGGTACCACAATGTGGGTATAAGATTTATGCTAGCTCCCAAGTCACACAATCTATGTGCACAAATAGTCTGTCCAATGGTGATCTGCAAGGTGAAACTACCTAGATCTTTAAGCTTCATGGGCAATTTATTTTAAATCTTGGACGTACACTATTGAGTGAGTGCAACTGTAGTATACTCGGTCAACCGATTCTTATTTGTAACTATATCTTTCAAATGTTTTTCATATTTTGGCACACTTGGCAGAATGTCAAAAAGAGGAAGATTCACTTGAACCTACTTTAGAAGATCTAAGAACTTCTTGTAACTCGCCTCCTCTTGATGCTTCCTTACCCTTTGAGGAAAGGGTAAGGGGAGAGTCTTCTTGTCCACATGAATTTCTTCACTTGCCATTTTTTCCTTGATTTCTTTCTCTACATTGTCTTTGGTACTGCCATCAATAATTGTGTGACTTACCTGCTCCTGAACTGTCTCCTTAGTTTGTAGCCCACTCCTTATTGTAACCATATTTACTTACTTAGGATTTGTCTCTGTATCGCTAGGTAAATCTCCTTGAGGTCTTGTATTTTGTGCCCCTGCAATTTGACCCAACAACAACTCTAGATTTCTTTAAGAAATTATTGACTCTTTAACTCAACTGCAAATGGTGCCTGCTGAGTCTTAATTTTAGTTGGAAATTGCGCTTGTTGAGCCATAAACTGCTTCATCAATTCCTCTATATTACTATATTGAGTAGTCACCTGATTATTCTGAGCTAGTTTTGGATTTAGTTGCACTTGTCCCTTGTACTGATTTGCATTCTGTGCCTGATTTTCGCCTCATGATAAATTGGGATGGTTCCTCCAGTTGGGATTATAAGTACTACCAAAATTTTGTTGTCCATGTCGATTTGCATTCCCTACATAGTTGACAGAATCCGGATTAGTCATACAAGCATCAATTGTGTGCTCATCACTTCCGCAAACCTCACACCAAGAATTCACCTGTTGGACTGCATTCGTTGTGGCTGCTGGTTGTGTAACGCCCAACTTCATGTTATTAAGATGAGTAATCATATGATTTTGCATGGCTACGATCTGTGCCTGTAATGCAGTGAAATGATCTACCTCTAATACCCCTGCATCCTTTTTAGGAGTACTCCTCGAGTCTGCATGCCAGTCAGGGTTCCTTTATGACATCCGATTCAACAGTGTGTACAATTCTTCATATGCCTTCTCAAAAGCCTGTCCACCTGCTGCTGAATCCAATAGAATCTTTATGTTTGGCTCCAATCCTTCTATGAAAGTATGCACAAGAACATCATTGGATTAATGATGGTGAGGGCAATTTCTGAGCATACCCTTAAATCTCTCCCAAGCTTGGTAAAGATTCTCTCTGTCTTTCTGTCTAAAACTCAAGATTTCACTCCTCAAGCATTTCGTCTTCCTAGATGGAAAGAATCGAATAAGAAATTTCCGAGCTAGATCTTCCCATGTAGTGATGGAGAGTGGTGGTTCAGCATGTAACTACCTTTTTGGTTCCCCCATTAGAAAGAAGGGAAAAAGTGTCAACCTGACATAATCGGGATTTACCCCTTCAGGAATGTATGTATCGCTGATTTCCAAGAAGTTTTGTATATGTTGTTGCAGATCTTCATGTGAAAGGCCATGAAATTGCCCTACTGAATTCAGCAATTGCATTCAAATCGACCTCTTGGTTCAGGCTTTAGAATACTGCTCGTCACATGATTCGTGAGTGGGATTGCCACCTCACGAACAGGTCTAGCAGCCTGTTAAGCAGGAACAACTAGAATAACAGGAAGAAAGGAGATGGAACATTCCCAGCATTTAGATAAACTGGTTCATTTCGTTGTTCAGCCATTCTTCGTCTTTGTTGAAAGATTTGCTCTAGTTCTGCAAAAGGATCTACCAGTTCTTTATCTCTCGCCAGTCCTGGATTCAGCTTAACCTACAAAAATTCAGCCGCTAAGATCAAGTTGTTAACACCTAAACTTAATATCAAAAAACAAAAAATTTAGCAATTTAATAATTATATTAGTCCCTGGAAACGACACCAAAAACTTGTTGCTACTCATACACACACGCAAGTGCACCTGATCATTCAAGTAATATAGAGATTTAGAGAATCAAATATCATTTCCACAAAGACTAAACAACTAGAAATTTAACCAACTTTTTATTTCAGACAATGAGTATTTTGTGTTGTATAGTATCAAGACGATTTTGAATTCGAGAAAAAAATATAAGTTAATAAACAAGAAATAAAATTTTATGACTAGAGCAAAGCAAGCAACGGTTGTAAACAGTTATGATAAGAATTCCAGGGTTGAGGCTTCTCGAATAATCATACAAATCTCTATTCTTATAGTAGTATAATTGGTTATTGGGTTGTTGGTTTGCAAGGTTTAGCCAACGATCTTGGTCTCCCGACCTAAAATCTTTTATCTATTGAATGTTGCAGCTACAACTCCCGCAGAGATACAACAATTCTTCTAGATTAATTAAGTAATCTTCTTGCAATTGAACCAAGCAAGGCTTTTAGGTATATCCCTATCCTAGATGCTAATTCAAACCCCTTATTTTATAAAAGGATAAGAACCTTTCTCCTTAATTTCCTCATTCTAATCTACGATTCTCCTCCCGGATTTACATAGAAATATAAATTTATTCTAATGGCGGCCAAGCATTAAAATAGTAAGCTCAAGAAATTAAGAACACTCAAGATGATAGTCCAAAAATAAACTGCTATAAAGAATATCAAAGAGTAATCATGTTCGTGACCTCAACCCCAGAACAAGGGTATTTAGATACTCATGTTTGAATTAAACATCAAAAACAAGTAATTAATCATACCCAAAATTACTCTTGAAGTAAAGAAGTTCAAAAAGAAATAATAAGAACCCTAAAAGAAGAATTCTATATTTTTCCGCCATGGTTATGCTTGCCATGTGTTTGGAATTCTGCTCATGCGTTCCTTTTATACTTGGGAAAATTTTACCAGGTCTGAAACCATGACGCGACACGCCGCTAATCATGTTGATCCGACCAACACATCGCGTTAACCTCGCATTACCACACTGGAATTCATCTTTGAAAATCAAACTAAGTCATATTCTTCACCACACAACGCGACGCATTGACATCGCATCGTGTCACTGGAATTCGCTCCTCAAAAATTTTCTAAGTGTCAACGCTTTAAGCATCGACGCAAAACGTTAACATGGCGTCGATGCACTGAAAGTTGCACATGAGAATTCTCTAAGGCACAAAACTTATGCATCGACGTGATGCGTCGCTATCGCGTCAATGTACTGGAAGTTGTTCTTCATATTTTTGCTAAGGCACACATCTTTCCATTCGACACAACGCCTTGAGATCGCATTGTGCCACTGGAATTTTTCACCAGTTCCCTTCTTCCTTTCGTCAATCCTCAGCTTCTTTCTTTTCTCTTTACTCTTGTGCATCTCCATATATTTTTGACTTTGATCACATGGTCATTTGCCTCTTCATGATGTGTATCCAATTTTCTTCCAAATCCATGAGAAATTAACCTTGTATGTCTAATCACATCGGTTAGCCATGAAACACAATTTAATTCACAATTTGATATAATTAACACACTTTTTATTCTCAAAACAAGTCCAAATATGGGTAAATCGCGGTGTTTGGACATATAAATACACCCAAGATCAACATCTTTGATGTTTTGTTGAAAAAGTAGCCTCAAAGACCTTAAACCTAGCCTACCACATCATCAACGATTCAAATTTTCACCAAATCATCATGATTCCATGCATAATTTTCCCCTAGGAAAGAATTGTCCCAAGATCCATTTTAATTGATTATAATCTAATTATTCTTAGTCTCAAGTTAGTCCATTTGAAGCCAAAGAATTAATTTCACATTTTGACAAGATTGAAAACCCCCAAAACCATTTTGTACCATAGGTTTGAACCTTGGCAAAATACTATTATTTTGGACTTACTCAATCGCCATTCACATTGTTTCTCGTGGATTCGACCCCGACTCTTAGTTGGGTAAATATATTGACGATGACCACCTTGCACTAAAATAGACGTGTAAGTTGAGTGTTATCACCAAGTATAGCATACAAATGGCCATGTCTACTACTACATTGGGTACTTACTCGACCACCAATCCTACCTGCCTGAGGACTTCCTTTGAAGCCCTAGGGACCACCCCTACGAACCTATACACCACCCCTAGCAGGAGGTAATACTACTCTGATCAGTTATGCACTCTGAATAGAAGGCTCAGTCATCCCACTTCAGGGATACTTATGAGAGAAGTCACCAACAACTCCACAATCATAACATGCCCATGGTACTCTGCTCTATCAGGATGGTTCGAATAACCCGAAGTGGCCACCTCAGCCTGACAAGACTAAATATGCACCCCTCAATGGATGAATACTGCACTAACTACTAGAATCAA
The DNA here is from genome assembly GCA_030864215.1 of Capsicum pubescens. Classification (NCBI taxonomy): domain Eukaryota; kingdom Viridiplantae; phylum Streptophyta; class Magnoliopsida; order Solanales; family Solanaceae; genus Capsicum; species Capsicum pubescens. The sequence continues at coordinate 42,180,728 of CM061539.1, read as the reverse complement.
TATAACTAGGCTAACCTCAGTCGATATTTGAAGAGCTTCCTAAACGGGCCTAATAGACTGACCTTAACATAGATAGGGTTGATCTTGAGGGCACCTTAAACCTATAAATTGAGAGCCATTACGGCTCCGACTATAACTTAATTAATAGCGAGGCATATAATTGCTACCACTTTGTGTCTCGTGATATATCCCTTCTATAGAATAGATATGATAAGACATCTCAGTAAAATACTTCCCCGAAGTCACCAAATTTTGAGTAGCCCTATAAAGCGGTAGTCTCAAACCTCTAACAAAATATTGAATCCTCTCATATTGTATAGGTAGAATTATAGTGGCATACTTGTCTAGCTCGTGAAACCTCACCTCATAATAAACCATAGTGATAGAACCCTATATCAATATAGAAAACTCATCACTAAGGTGCTCAGTCTTGCTGGAAGGAATGTACATCCCTAAGAAAGCCTCAGAGAACAGATTCCAAGTCAGGAGGAGATCGAACAAGTATGGAATCAAGATAACCTCTCCACCGCTGCCTAGTTGTTGCATCTAGCTGATAGGTAGTAAAATCTATACTATTTGACTCAGCCTACCCTAAATTATAAAACCTCTCCTCACAACTATTAAGAAACTCTTAAACTTCCTCTACAAGGGTCCTAAAAAACTTGGGTCGATTAAAACTCATAAATTAGCCTAGCATTTGTCGTTCCACCACAACCATAACTGGATGGACCACTGTCAGTTGTGGGACTATCGGTGCTGAAAAAACCTCTGATCAAAGAGCCACAGTTGCTGGTTGTGCCCCTAAATTAATACCACCCAGTGCAGTTGCCTGAGATTCATAGGTCGACGAATCACCAACTAACCCCAAAAGTTGAACCAATGCATCATGGAGAATTAAAGAAGATATAAACTCGGGGGGAGCCTAGGCTGCCTCCTAGTAGACCTAGACTTGTGGCGGCAAAATTTCTTAGCTATATAAGGATTATGAAAAATAATAGGATTGGGTGATGGCTCTTTAGCCTAATCTCAAGTCGGGGTTATAGAACTACCTTACCCTCAACCTCGAGGTCGGCCTCTGCCTCTTACAAGAACTCTAATAGTTGGCTAGGGGTCCTAATCTCGAATTATCATTCCTGCATCCTAACCATCTAGAAAGAGTGAAAAAAATAAAAATTGATAAACCAATATAAATATAAATCACAAAAGTGAACCAAAAAGATAAGATTTTCCTAAGAATAACTTGTAGCCTCCCGAAGATAGGACACAAATGTCTTTGTACCGATTTGTGGAACATTACTAAACATTGGCTCTTGTACCCACAATCAATGAAACCTTGGGTCTGATACAAAGTTTTCATGACCTAATTTCTTAAGTCATGATGCCATGTACTTCAACCCACCAGTAGGTAAGCCAAGTAATATGTTTAATGACAAGTAATGAGCTAACAGGTGGATAGTAAAGGAAAACAAGAAGGAAATCAAAGACAACAATAAAATATGTGGAAGTAGAAAAAATAAGAATACACAAAACTATACAAGTAAGGGATGAGATGAAAATATAATAATAATCCCTCCCAAGGACTTGTAAGTTCAGTACTAAGAGCCAATAAGACCAAGAAGAAGAGTCCTAAACAATGTCCAAAATATACAGGTATAAATAGTAGACTCAGAAATAAAAAAAAGGGTTGTAACTGAAGTGGATGGAGGAGGATAAACTTCAAACTCTAGAAAGCTCACCCATCTCCAGATTAGTAGAAGAGCTTGCAGATAATGTCAATATGGATGGCTCATACTCGAATCTATATTAAGAAAAAGATATAGAAATACATTATGAGTACCAAAGCAATGGGCACTTTGTAGGCATGATCGACTGACTAAGCTTAAATATAAGAAAAATATAAATATAAAGTGCAAAGTTGAAGCTAAGTCAACAGTAACTGGAATAAAGATATAAATATCAAGCTATTCTAGCTAAATGTGATAAAGGAAGTATATGACTTGAAAGTAAAAGATAAGGACTAACTACAACCTAACTGGGGTTCTATAAGCCCAGAACGCACACACAAAGAGAAAAATAACCCTACCCAGACCCCATAAGCCCAATGGGTACAAATAAAAGAAAATCTAAGATAAAAAAACATAAATAACCTTTACCCTTGTCAATGTCAAGTTATTTTCCAATCCCCAATCAATAATAATTGGATTTATGGCTTAAACTAACACCATAATAACAAGCGACCAGACACCGAGATCGAACCAAAAATATTGGATAGTAAAAAAGTCCAAATAATCTATACAAGACCATTAGAATACCCATACCAAAACCAAGTACCAATGCTAGAACTCCTAGAAATAACCATAATCAACACTAGAATAACCAGACCATAGTCATAGGATGATGTTAGACTCGAACTAGAACTCTTAAGTAACTAACCACATATACAATAGATTATAACATAAATACCAAACCATGACCATAAACTAGCATCGTACTTCTGCTAGAACTCATGATAGCAGCAATAGAGCATAGACTGAATTGAATTTGAATTGAAATATAAGTATAATTATAAAGTTAAATACCTAAGAATAAAATAGCTAGAGTAAGTTCAAGGTATTCAACATATTCTCAATATATTGGATCACTAAGCTAATCTCTAGCTACAAAACCTACTAAGGTCCGACGAGCTTAATTCCTAAGTCAAAGCAGAGCGGGTCAGGGTAAGGTACTATCCTACTTGAGAAAAGAAGATAAATAGGTACATAATCGAGTCTAAGTTAATCCCAACTCAAAGTAACAGCCTAAGGTATCCTATCAATCATTTAACTCGGCCTAAATGAGCTTCATTTATATCATTCTATCTAAAAAGGGATGGTGTGGCCTACTATGAGATTTGATAACCCAACCTAAGGCAGAACCTACCCGAGTCTAGTCTAAATCTTCTCAATCTCATCCTAAGGCACTATAGGTACTAATTATAGTCCAAGGGATGATAATACTCTATATTAAGGGGAAATGACCCTAAATTCAACCAAAAAAGGCCCTAACTAACTAATTATGACAAAACTATGCCAAATATTATAATTGGGCAAAGTATAACCCAAAACTAGAACAATAACATGATAACATCATAATTAAGTTCAATCTAAAGGAATAGTAAGACTAGCCTACATAGACGCCACTGACCGCTTACCGTATCCTCTAAAATAGTATTTTCCCCTTTTGAGAAGCCTCCGAGATCTAAAACACTATAAAAGTAATTATCTAAGCATCAAGACAAGAAATTAAATGCCCATATTGTGTATAAATTTCCCGAGTTAGAAATTGGACTAAAAACCCACGTGAGGTCCACTTGTCGAATCACAAAATTAAAATTGTCACAACATCCCAAGTAGCTCAAGGATAAATTGCCACATAAATTTGGCTAAATCCAAGCTTAAATGCTAGAACAATTAGTCCCAAAATAATCCAAAGAAACAAGGAATTCAATTACAAAATTAAGTGGTGATTTGATCGAATTACTTTCAAGATATAGATGTTATGCACTCAAAATCACTATCCCAAGCTAAAACCAGCTTCAGATGATTTATAGCTCACTAACTCAAAGTGAAATGTAAAAAATAATGGTATACACATAGAAAAATGAGTTGGAAATGAAGAGGATGAAATATTTATATAACACCAATGATGAGCGTTTTAGCAACTATCACTACTAAAGTGATCACCATTAAAACACAAAGGAGGCCACTAAACAGGCTAGTCCTAGGTTGGACAAGCTTTGCTAAAGTGGTCTGGGGATATTAATGTAGATTCTGTAAAAGTGGCACCCCTCCTCTTAAGAGATTGCATCAGATACTTTGCACCAAGACTCCAATCAGGTGCCTAGATTGGTTTTGTATCCCGTGCTCATAAACAAACTATGTTATCCTGCTAATTTGACATTCCAAACTTAATAGAATCATATAAATTTGATCCGAGGTTATTTCAACAAAAAGTGGATGCACACCTCAAAGAGCCATTGTAGCCAAATTCCACTCTATATCACAAAATCGATCAGGAAGCCTCAACACTCAAATCAAGGGTCCTCCTAGCTTAAAATTGAGATTCTGGAGCTATTGAGACTATCAAAAATGGCACCAAAGTCCTTTTACCTAAGTTTTTGGCCCTAGACCCATTCCTTAACTTTAGAAGCTCCAAAATAAGAAAATGCTTCTAAAGACCAAACAAACTACTAGTTAACCTAACTGTCAGTTCCAACAAGTCATCATAAATGACTTGAAGAAGCTGTAAAAAAAGGTTTAAATGCAGAAAAATATGAAAATAAAGGAAATGACCTAGAGAGTTATTACAATTAATTTTGTATTACATTGAATATATAATTTATAAGGCTTGATTTAAATTGATTAACATTGTTATTTTAGTTTAAAATGTCTAGAATTAGTTTTCCTCGACTAATCTTTTGTATATTCGATGTTTGTCGACTTAATTATGAATCAAATTTTTTTTAGAATAAAAGAGATAAATTTTGGTTCTAAGTACGATCTCCAACGAAAAATACTTTTTGGAATTGAATAAAGTGGTTAGCTATAATCTTCATTTTGTAAAATACTAATTAGTAACATTTATCATCTTAATTAGAATTTTAGGAACAAATCACTAAACGACTTAATTAGTTATACCCTTTCAATTTAGCAAATAGCTCACAAATCGAAATTTGGTTTTGATACTACTTAATATGCTTCAAATATTTGCTATATTCCGTAATTATTTCTTAACTTTATTTTAAGTTTTTAGATTTCAAAAGCCTCTCCAAACACATGGTATATATGTATTTACACTACCATACACAAAGTATATTTATACTCTATTTTTTCTATTATACTTCACCTCTACTTTATACATATATGTTATTTCATTATTAGTGCACTTATTTCTCAACTAATTCATTTATTGGAATTCCCGAAATAAAAAACAAGTATTCACATATTTTCAAACATTTTGATTATGCACATATCTATTTTTATTTTAAATTATGTTAATTATTTTTACACATACTTTGGAATATATTAGTCACTTCACTGTAAGCATATTCTTGTAAATAATATTTAAAATTTCATATATACACTTTTTAACTATGAATTTTTTAATAAAATCATAAAACCTTTCTTATATTTTGATATAGGTGCATATATTGCTACATTGTGATATTTTACTATTAAATATTTACATTTCGAACAAATTATATTTATATATGTAACAGTTGATAAATATGTTTTTATGTATTTCAGACATATATCCTATATATCTTGAGTTTCTTTTTTCCCTAAAATATTATAAGTTTTCTTATCACTATTTTTGGAAATAACGAAGTAATTATCTCCAAATATTTTCTAAAACTAAGTAAGGTTATCTTCAAATAGGCTCTAAGGGATGCTTAACACCTTTTCCTTGAGTAACCAAAACCCTTACTCAGAATCTCAAATGTTTTCGAGAGATAAAAAAATAGACAACAACAACAACAAACCCAGTGTATTCCCACAAAGTGAGGTTTGGGGAGGTGAGATCAAAAAATAGAATTTTACAAAAATAGTTTTCCAAATCTTTCTTAAAAGCTAAGTGACGACTCTAAAAAATGAATTTTCAAAGCCAAAGAGTCTCGAAGATGACTATATTTTGTGCACTATTTCGACTTATCAAAATAGGGCACAACAACTACACAACAGATTTACATAAAAGAAAAACTAAATTACATGATATTAATTACAAAAGAGAAATTCAAGTGATGCAAAAGAATGATATGATAATGATGCAATGCCTCAATGTCACCTTGTAGACATCGTCTGAGAATAGAGTTCTAGGAGATGACCCATGGGGCTTTCCAACTCATATACTATCACTATCTTATCAATCAACCTTACCAGTGCATCCCTCGGTTAAGAAATTTTGTAAAGTGACTCATTTTTTTTCAAAAGAAGTTTTTCTCAGTGGTACCAGTTCCATGAATATGGATGAATGAATGAGGATTTATGCTAATAAATAATTCAACATCGTATAATAAATTATTTAAAGAATGGTATAAATGATCTCAAGTTATCTCAAATCTCAGTAGATCATAATATAACCCATATCATAGTAACACAGTAGTAGAGAGTCACATATAAGACATCAATAATATAAATCCAACCCCCCCCCCAAATGGGTATCACAATAATAATAAAGAACAAATAATACTCAAATAAGACCAATGTCAGCCTACCTATGGGTATCTCAATGATTATAATCTCTCAAGATAATAGTAATGTTCATACAATCCCCCCACACGTAGGCTACATAATAAAATATTGACTTCAAAAGATAATACCACGATAAAATCCCCAACTCGTAGCATACATTACATGAATGATTAACAACTCATCCCAATATGAACAAAGTTAAGTGATAACCAACCTCAAAAGATGAAACACACGCGTAGACCCCACAATAAGAAGACTTTTCTTTTCGTGTTACCTAAAAAAGAATTCAAACTATCAAAAAGGTAATCTACACTTCAATAGTAGTCTAATGATACCCAAATTAGTCAAGTTCTTTTTGGGTGGGTCCAAAAGGACTTAAAAAATTGATCCTAAATAAAAAGGGTAACACTGGGAATTTTAATAAAAAAGCAAGTTACTCATACTTTAAGGGCCCTAAATATGAAAACCCATAAAAAGGTAAGTTGAAATAGAGCTTAAAATCATTAAAAAATCCATTTTCACTTTACCAAGTAAAACACAAAATCCCAAGTTTGAAATTCAAGTTATGAATATTTTTAAGCAATATAATCAATGGGTAACAATAGAAATTATGTTTAAAAGCATCCCTAAACAAGTTTGATGAAAAAGTCCTTTTGAAATGGCCTATCCAGAGGTCTCAGGGTCTATTAATGGTTAAAATAGAGTTGGAATTGAGAAAAGTAGTTTTTATATAGCAATCACTTCCTTGGTGGTCAATGATCTCCTAATCAATGTCATCTAGAAGGCCAGACTAATTCTAAGGCGGTAGTCACTTGCCATGTAGACGTTTCTCTTATGAGGCAATTTAGTAACGAATCACTTAAGTGATGGTTGCCAGACAATTCAGGTTCCACTAAGGTGGTCCTTTGTTCGCGTAAGTGGAACTGATAAGAGGACCAAATGTCCACTTAAGCGGCCATACCAAAAAAATTTAGATAGTTGAAACATGCAACCAAACATGACTCTAAATGGACCTCAAAATTTGATCTAGAGCCGATAAAAATAAATCAATAATAATACAAGGATAATTTTGATATTTCAAACTCAATAGAACCATGGATTTACCAAAAGAGGTTATTTTCAACAGGTTACCCCTGGAAACCCCTCTAGGCTAAAATAATTAGTTTCTTATCTAAATGTTCAAAACTTAAAACAAAGTCTTAAACCCCCCAAACTACCATGCTACTAACTCAAAAACAACATTTTGAATCTAATGGAATTGATAGAATCACCTTTCAATGCTCAAATTTATTTTGACCAAAGTCAACTATAACACTTTAAGGCTACTCAAAACCTCAAACTCACATCAATCATTCCAAATTCTTTACAAATAATGCAAACCATCCCCAAATCTTATAAATAATGTAATAGCAACTATAAGGAAGTCAAATTTAGACCAGGGTCAAACAACGTAAAAGTCGAATGATGGCAAACCATAACAATAACTATAATCAAAGCAACATAGGTATTTACCTTGAGTATCCTAAAAAACATATCACAGCATGCTTTCACTACCAAATTGAGCAACTCCTCGTCCATTACCACAAGCTCCTTGAGCTTTATCTCTTGTTGTAATGACCCTCCATCTCTTTTCCTTAATTTTTACACATTTCCATAATTTTGAACCTTCCCATAGTGGATATAAGTCATTTATGACTTAATGGAACTATTGGTTCAGTTATCAAGCAGTTTGTTTAGGTTTTTGGAGTATTTTCCTATTTTGAAGCTCTTATTAATAAGAAATTAGTCTCAAACCAACACAACAAGTAAACAACCTCGAATGAGAATTCTGAAAACACTATCAACTTTGGAATATTGATTTTAATCTAGGGGGCCTTGGTTTATGTCTAAAGACTTTAGACTCATTTTGGGATATTAGATGGATTTTATGAAAAATTAAACTATAGGTCTAGTGATGTGTCATGGTTTCATGGCACCTTCGATGCTTAAAACCAAGAAATTATGAAAGTACTTAGGTTTTTATATATAGAGATGGTGTGTTATGTTTAATTTTGCAAATAAATAGGGTTTGAAGTGTGTAAAATAGGACAAGGAAGAAAAAAGGCACCAAATAGCAGTCTTCTGCTGGGGAACGAGTCATTGGGTGACAATATCACACTTCTCCCAAGTCATCACCAGAGAAATAAATGATCAAAAAAGAAAACTGAAGTATACACTGACTATGACTCGAAGATTCAGACTATGAGTCATAGTGAGAGTCATTTCGATCAAAAGAGGAACAAAAGTCCTGAAGAGTGCATTTGGAAAAAAGTGGAAAAAGAAGTCGGTAATGAGTCGTAAGTTCAGGATTTGACTCATAGTGACCCTTGTTCTGAGTAGATGGATTTAAGGTTCTAAAGCTTTAAAATTTAGCTGGGGACCCTATGAGTAAAGAAACAACTCATTTAGTGACCTGACGAGTCATCAGGAGACTCATGGAGCTTATAAGTCAGAGCTGACAATGAGTTGTTATCAGTCCAGACCATTCATTGACTGAGGCATTGTAATTGTGGACCTTTGTTAGCCTATTTTATTTGGGAAATATGTGATGTAACTATAAATACCTTTTTGATGTTTTATGTTAATTTACACATTTGTACACTTATTACATAGTTTTGAGTTCTTAGATATAGTTTTGATCTTGAATTCTTGTTCTTAGTTTTTAGTATTTGATATGAGTTTGGGATGCTTATTTTATTCTTGATTATTTGTGAGATCATTTGTATGCTTTCAATTATGAATTTATTGTGTGTTATTGCAATCATGGGCAACTAAAATCCATAACTAAGGTTGTGGAAACCTTTATGGATTAACAATGTAGAGGAAGTGAAAAGTCATTCTTGATTGGGGTTCTTACATGTATTCTGGTTTTCTTTGCTTTGACTATTTTCTTAAAAGTTGCAAATATTAGGAACCTACCTATATTCAATAATAATCAAGAGAGAGGTTGGGATTAAAAAAAAAGATTGCAATAATAATTTGAAGCTACCAACTTTTATTTAATTAATTTAAGACCGAGAGGATATAATTAATCTAGAATCCAAAATAGGGGTTAATAATGCAACACTTTGAAATCGAGAGGAGATGGGTGAGATTTACTTAAACAAAGGTCAAAAGACAGTTAGGTAATACATAGCTTGTTATATTCTTTGTGCAAGGAATTAAGATAATTTTACAAGCACCATAAGTCTGCAGAGTTAAGAAGTCATGGGTAACACAATCCTAGTGATCCTCTCATACTAATTACAACCCTATTTGCCAGCATTTTTACTATTACCACTATTCTTACAAACCCTTCATTTACTTTCTACACTTTCCAACTGCATCTGGAAGCTCGTGACAGATTTATATTCAATTATCTGTGGGATTGATTCCAACCTTGTTGGGTTTAATATTTGACAAGCGATGCATTATAATTTTTTGGAGATGTAATTTGGGCAACATTAAATTATGGCATTGTTGTTGGGGAATACATTTATTGATTAATTGATTAAGGTTATTTGTTTTCTATTTTATATTGTTTTTTGGGGTATACGCTAGTGTATACCTAAAACTAGGACTAAAGGAAATACCCAAGTTCTTTTTTATCCTGAGCTTGAATGGACCTTATGACTGAATTGTAAAATTGAAGAGTATGAGCATGGATCCCAGCACCAAAGGCTTCATCATGATCCAAACACATTAAAATGGATACCTCCGGCTGGTGTTCATAAAGATATTGAGAAAACTACTAACCAATTGATAGGTGAGAAGAATCTGAGGTTAGAACTAGCCCGACGTGCTAAAGACGGGATAGACAGGAGGAAGCAAATCATTAAGCAGCACACGACAGGGATAAACTTAGAAGAGATAGAGTTCAACCACCTGTATATCATTACTTTCTAGTTTATGATTATTCTAAAAAAGATCTAAGGTATGTTTAATCAATCGCCAAGAGCTATTGTTCCTCTAGAGTTGCCCCAAGGAATGAAATTTGACATTATGAGTGAAATGATTCAATTGCTTAATCTAAAGTGTGTGTTTGCCAATTTCCCTACTAATGATGCAAATATGCACATTATGAACTTTGTTGGGGTTTACACTTTGTATAATATGCCGGGGTAAGTCAGGAAGCCTACGACCTAGGCTGTTCCCATTCTATCTTACAAATAAAGAGATGTTATTGTTAGGGGAACTACCTCGTGCGTCCATTACCACTTGAAATGAGTTATGGACATAATTCTTGGACTGAATCTTCCCATCTTCTAGAATTCCACAGTTAAGGAATGAGATTTATAAGTTAAGAAATTGCATTCATAGGCATTGCATATTACTGTGTTGAGATTAAAGAAAAAGTTGATAAATGTGCTTTATACAGAATTTTAGGGAGGAACTTGCTCGAGATATTCTATAGAGCCCTAAATGCAAACACCAAAGTTATTTTTTATACTATTATTGGTAGGGATTCATGACTCTTTGTTGGGAGTAGTCTATGGAAATCTTAGACTAGATCATTAAAACAAACTGAGGATGGTTTAATTGGGAGGCAGATACGAGAGCCAAAACTTATGCCATTGGTGCTTCCACTAAGAAGATGAGATATTGTCTCAAGAGGTAGCACAACTGTGGACTAAGAATGAGTTGCCTACAAAGAAATTTTCAACTATGGGAGCATTACAAGTGAATGCAGTGGGAGCACGAGGTAAATCTATAAGACATGATAATTCTGACTCAGAGGAGCAAAAAAAGTGCTTGGATAGAGAGATCATAGGTTTTCGAGCCAAAGGACAAGGTATAATAAGGATAAATGGAACTCGAGTTAATGGAATCAAGATTGGAACTATTATGGGCATAAGTATAGAGATAGGAGAAAAGAGCGAGCTGATGATTGGAGAAGAAAGGGTGATTATAAGGAGAAAAGTTGTATGTATGTTCCACTAGGGAATCATGATGCTTACTCTAGGATGGAATCATGCTTTCTAAGATAGTTAAGTGTTTAGAGAGCCAAGAAAGTTGTCTTAAGGAGATTAAGGCAGAACTATCAAGGTTGTACCAGAAAGTAGAATTGCATCGTACCGCAACTAAGCAGCTTGGGTTGTAGTTTTGTCAGATGTCAGCTACATTGAATCAATGTCAAATAGGACTTCTTTTAATCAATGTCATTTAGAATCCAAAGAATGATAGTCACTCCTTATCCATCACCACTCGAAGTGCTAAGGCTATAATTGATCCACATATTCCTATAGTTGATGAGGTAAGGGATGATACTCATACTGTTGATGATGCACCCAAATCTTAAAATGAGAAGTTGGTTACTAATGGTGAGACATCATAGAAATTGACGAGTGTATTAAAATAACTAATATTGATAATAGAAAGGATAAAGAGGTTGAACTAGTCTTGAAGCCTATTCTGCGACCTCTCCCTTCCTTTTCATAAAAGTTGAAGAAGAAGAAGAAGGAAGAAGAAGAGAACTATAAGAAATTCATATTGATGCTGAAAGAATTATCTGTAAATATCCCCATTATCAATGCATTGGAGCAGATGCTTGGCTATGCAAAGTTCATGAAGGATTTAGTGATTAATAAGTGAACGGTGAGTTTTGAGCCCAATGATAATATGCACCATTGTAGTGCTATTATTTCCCAATCTTTGGTTGAGAAGAAAGAATATCTTAGAGCCTTCACTATTCCTTGCGCTATTAAGTCCTTGAATTTTGCACAAGCATTATCTGACTTGGGAGCTAGTATTAATTTGATGTCGCTAGTTGTTTACAAGCATTTGGGTTTGGGGTTTCCTAATCCAACTTCTATGAGACTATTGATGGTCAATTGTACTATGAAAAAATTGGTTGGTATATTGTGTGATGTATTGGTAAAGGTAGCTTCTTTTATATTCCCTGTTGACTTTATGATTCTCAATTGTGAGGTAGATTTTGACATCCTTATTATCTTGGGAAGGCCTTCCTAGCCAGGAGTAGGGAATTGGTGGACTTTAATAAATTGTTTCAAAAATAGTAAATCCATATAATACTCTCTCCATTTCAAAATACTAGTAACTTTTTTAGAGTCAAATGATATGAACTTTTACCAATATTATAAAATATATTTTTTCATCAAATTCATAAGAAAAAATTGCAACTTATAGTACTTATCGTATGTTTTTGAATATCTAAATCTAGTTTAACATTCAAATTAGTCAATATAGAGATAGGAAAAATAAAATTCAAGCTTAATAATGAATCAATTACTTTCAATGTGTGTCAGTCTATGCGGGATCTGAACGATATGCGAGTGGTGCCTGTGATAGACATTGTAGATGAAGATGCATTGATTGCACCAATTAAGGAGAGACTCTGTGTAGAGGTATTAGCATCAGTATTCATGAATTTTTATAGCGATAACGTCGATGAGTATAATAAGACGGTAATCACTCTTGTTGGTTGAGGTTCTTATTCTTATGCGCCAAAGAAGTTAGATCTTTAGTTGAAGAATAGAGAAACCCCACCAAATTGGCCATTTATTATGGAGCTACTAATATTGGAATTGAAGGCCCTCCCTTCTCATTTTCATTATGCATTCTTGGGGGCGAACAATACCTTACCGGTTATCATTGCTACAGATATAGTGGATATACAAATTGAGGCTTTGATTTTAATTTTACAGAGGTTTAAACGGGCCATTGGTTGAACTATTCAAGATATTATTGGGATTCCACCTATAATTTGCACTCAAAATATTTAGTTGGAATTGGAATGTGTGCCTAACATTGAGAATCATTATCTTCTAAATCCAACCATATAAGAGGTGGTGAACAAGGACATCATCAAATGGGTAGATACAGGTGTAGTTTACCCTATTACCAACAACATGTAAGTGATCCCGGTCTGTGTGTTCCAAAGAAGGGTGGGATCTCTATGGTCCCTAATTAGAAGAATGAGTTATTCCACATAAGACCACTTATGAGATGGCGAGTTTGTACGGATTATCAGAAGATGAACAATTTGACTCAAAAGGATTGCTTTCCTTTTCTATTCATAAACCAAATGTTAGACCGTCTTACAAGTAGAGGATGGTATTATTTTCTTGGTGGTTATTTGGGGTATATTCAGATTTATATTGCCCCTGAGAACCATGATAAAACCACTTTCACATATCCATATGGCATGTTCGCATTCAAGAGGATGCATTTTGGTCCTTGAAATGCCCTGCACCTTTCAACATTGTATAATGTCTATCTTTTCTGCTATGGTGGAAGATACTATAGACGTCTTCGTGGATTATTTTTATTGTTTTAGAGGCCCGTTTGGTGATTGTTTGGCTCATTTATCTAATGCACTTCATAGATGTGAGGAATGAAACCTAGTCTAAATTGGGAGAGGTTTCACTTCATGGTTAAAAATTTGATAGTTCTTGGCACAAGATTTTGAAGAAGGGATATAGGTCAATACGGCTAAAATCAAGGTGATTAAAAAATTACCACCACCAATTTCTGTAAAAGGTATTTGGAGTTTCTTGGGTCATGTAGTCTCTTATAGGCATTTCATCAAGGACTTCTCTAAGATTGCAATTCCATTGTGGAAGTTATTAAAGAAAGAAGTAATGTTTATGTTTGATGATTATTTCACCCAAGAACACACGTAAGTGCACGTGTCAACCCAAGTAATATAGTGGCCTTACAGAAATCTAAATATTGATCCCACAGGGACTAGTGTTACAAAAAATTTCTTAATCCAATCTCACTTCAAAGATTAAACAAGTGCAAAAGTAACAACAAAAGTATTTGAGAGTTATAAGCTAAAAGTAAAGTAAACAATACGGTGAATAAAAGGTTCTTGAACAATCAATAGGGAGAAACCCAGGGTTAAGGCATTACAAACAATCACACTATGCTATGTAACTTTGTTTATTAGGTTAATTATCTTGGTTGATGGTCCACGGGGTCAACACTATGACTACGGCCTTCCGAACTACTAATCAATTATCTAACTTAGTCCCACAACTATATTGTTGAGAGGGGATACGAGAACTAAGTTAAACGCATTAATATTATATCCCATAATTGAACCAAATAGGCTACTTAGGTATAATGCAAATCATAACATCATTGAATTGAAATTACGATCGTATTCTATCTATCCCACTTCTACCCTATTATTCATCCTTCTGGGATCATGATAAAGTTATGCATGTATCCTAAGGGTCGTGAATCCTTAAAATGGTGTAAACAAGGATAAAAAAAAACAATGATAAATAACCAAAACCAATTCAGTTCATAAAAAGAGTAATCATGTTCTTGGCCTTAACCCCGAAAAAGTGTGTTTAGACGCTCATGGACATACACGTAATCACAATCAATTAATCCATGTTAAAATCCATAAGCAAACTAAAATAAAGGTAAGAAACCATTTTTGCATCTTCCTTAATCATGTGTCCAAGGCCTAAGGTTGTCCAAGGTGATTACAACAATGTTTAAGTGTCCTATTTAGAGTAGAACAAAATTTTCCATTTTTAACATAGGGGTGTGCCACGCCCTTATCGTGTGTCCCAGGGTCCTTGACAAGAGACTATCTAGCCTAGATACTGTAATTGACATTCCAAAATGCAACCAAACGAGTTCCATGGCCTTATATTTACACCTAGGTAGTGTGGCACACCAATGAGTCCCAATTTTCCAGCTTTGCACAATGCTTATCCCATATGTTTGTCCCTTCATTCCAAGATTTGTGGTGGTGTTTTCTCTTGATTTCCAGCTTGTGTATCATCCATTTATCTTCTTAATCAACACGGAAAGAATCAAATAACATCAAACACCTCAAAGTAGAGATCAAATTTCAATCAAATTCAACACGATGAACTACAATTGAACATAGCTCAAGCTAAGAGTACTAGTTTTCGCATTTGAACTTTAACTTAATGTTTTGACTCCAAAATCATTATGAACACACATTAAGCACTAAAAATACATAACTTAACACTTAGATGATTATTTACAACATTAAAAACTCGTTAATCACACAAGAATTCCTCAAAACAAGGCAAAACACGCAAAGATAATGACATTAGGTGCATAAATTCACCTAAGATCACCACCACACACTTAAAGCCTTGTTTGTCCTTGAACAACTCTTTAAGTAAGCATCAAGATCAAAGTAGACTTCAAATCTATTATTACAGGAATGTCACTCAAGCTAGCACTATAATGACTACACAGATAGAAAATTTCACAAATAAGCATGTCATATTCACTTGAAAGCTCATGAATACTATTTCAAAACATCCTAACCTCAAGAACTAACTCACCAAGTTGGGGAACTCATTCATATTACCCAATTAACAAACCAAACAAATCACCTAACTATCATAAAACATGTGGCCTCACAACAAAAGAGTTACCCATATTCACTCATAGGGATGCAATTAATCATAAAAATGGGTACAAGAATAATATTATACTCACTCTTCCAAAGAATTCACAAGTCACATAAGGTGAACCATAGGCTTTCCCTTAGTATAGTACTCCCCTAATGTCAGAATGTTAAGGCTTAGGATCAAATAAGACTTTTAGGGTTGTAATGTAGTCTACGGAACAGGTAGGAACTATTTGGCTAGGAATATTGACTATCTTCCCTAAGTGCTTTAATACATCACATGAACATTAAGATCTCCTTATTAGAAGCCAATTTACACCATATTCATCTACACACATCTTTTATTTTTCCCAATCTCATTAATGTCTTTCAAAAATACTATGGAAGGGAGTATTTCCTATCAACACATGATTGGATTAAGCACATTTTCCTTTCTCTCCTGACCACAACACATGAACTCTTTTAAAACACCAATAGTTACATTCTATGGGTCTTTATTTTCACCTTTTCTTTCTTCAATTACAAACTCCTTAACCAACTTAATTTTACACTAAAGATCTTAGGAGCATTGGATCAAATTAAGGTTAATAAAAGAAAGGGGACATGCTACATATGAGGCTTCTAAAGAACACATGCCAAAGACTCAACGGGGCTAACTGGGATTGTGCACAGGGGTAGGTAAAATAGGGTATAAAACAAGGCTATCAAAGAATTATCAATATCATTTACTAAACCCACACTCATTATTTTTCTTTGCACACACACCAGGCAATTTCTAGATATCAAATGCAACAAGAAATACACAATACCCTCACATCACATATGGCACATGCTTAATTCAAGCAGGAACATAATAGACTCTCAACAAAACAATCACACGGATTCAACATTAACACAACAATGTTCAAGAGTCATAAAGAAGAGACTAGATGTCTCAAAAGTAGGCATTCACACAATTAACATGATTTCACAACAAAAACAACTTGCATTATGTAATCATACGTAGCACTAACAAAAGCATCTCACTTAACTAACATAAAAAATTTAAAATTTACTCCTAAAAAAAGGGATACTGGGTTCAAAGGAATCCCACGTGGAAAAGAACCAAAAAGAACAATCATGGGGTAGGTGAAGCGTGCACAGACTAGACTGACCCAAACAACTAAAACTAGACTCAAACAAGGAGAAAATCTTCTTATTATTTTTTAAATTAAATTCAAGAACTATAAAAACAACTAAATTATACCCTATCAAGTTTTATGTTCCAAACTCCATGGTGTAATTAAACTTTCCATCAAAGGTTTAGTCGATGAAAAGTGGGTCCCACACCCACTTAGCATATTTCTTAACTTCCGACCAATAGCCCAAAATGAGTCTTAGAGCCTCGAGAGCCAAACCAAGGGTCCATCTAACCTATAATCGATGTTTCAAAGTTGTTGGAACAGTCATAATTGGCTATGAAGCCGTTTATCTGATGTTTTTGTCCGATAACCAATTTGAACCAGCGAAGACCTCAAAATAGAGAATTGGCTCTAAAAACCAATGAACTTCCCGATAAATAAATTGTTAGTTCCAACAATTCATAAATGACTTGGAGTAACTATATGAAATCTCTAAATAACAAAAATAAGAGAAAATACATAAATTGACCGTGAGGGTCATTATAATAGCCACTAGTAAAAGAACTTTCATTTGTAAAAGTTAAGAATTAAAATGTATCTGAAGCCTCGAATAGGTGAGGATACTAGGGTTTCTTCTCGATCTCAATATATAAAGTGGCATCCTCCACTGGATTGTGCATCACTGAACCTTAACTACTGGAATCTCTTTAGTGCACAACCACCTGACACCACTAGCCAACATAAGCACATGCTCCTCCACAAAGGTCAGCCTCTCATCCAACTAGACTGAGCCTTATCTAAGGATATGTGATGGATCCATAATGTATCACCACAATATAAAAGCATAGAAAACTATAAGGACAACAACAAAATCTGGGGGTAAGGCTAACTCATACGACTCCTCACAAACTATCCAAACAATCTCATAGGGTCTAATATATTTGGGGTTGATCTTGTCTTTCCTCACGAATCACACCCTTTATGGGAAATACACAGAGGAATACCCACTGACCAACTCTAAATCGAAAGGCATGAAGTCTATGTTCTATATAAGCCTTCTACCTAGGGGTGGGCATGGAATGGTATATACCAAATACCAGACCAAAATCAAAATTTTTTATACTGTGGTATAGATGTTATGGTATTTGGTATGTTATTTGGTAGGAATTTTATATTATTTTGGTATTTGGTACGGTATTTGGTATTTATGTAATAAATACCGAAATACCGTATACTGTGCCGAAGTTTTTTAATAACATATAAAACCCATGTATATATACTATATTTAAGATTATTAAATATATTTATATATCATTCATTAGCCAATTGAACACAAAAGTAGCTTTTATTCATAAATAATATTTTTGGGAAGCTTATTATTTAAGAGTACTATGCTTAAGTTTAGGTACTGTTGTTCAGAGTTTGCATCTCGGACTATTCAATCATGATTGAAATATTATTTTTGTGTAATTTATTAACAAAGATAGTTGTTAGCCTAACATGATTGAGACGTTTTTAAAATTTAAAGTTATAGTTTTTTTATATGAATATATGTAATTAGAAATCAAATAAAGTATGGTTACTGAATTACCATACCGTAAAATACCGAAACCGAATTTAAAAATACCAAACCATACTGAACTAATTTGGTACGGTAATGGTATTATTCTTTTAGATACCAAAAGCCAAAGTTACAATACCAAATTTTAAAATACCGTACCGTACCATGCCCACCCCTACTTCTATCTACTCTGAGATGCCCTCAACCTATCCTAAATCACCCTAACTATATCTAATGACCCCTGAAGCAAGTTGGTACCACATGGTATAATCTTAGAGGTCTCAAACTATCCAATCAAGGAATGAAATTGCCTACCATATAAACACTAAAAAAAGCCATCTCAACACTCGAATCATAGTTATTATTATTCACAAACTCTGCCAAATCTAGGTGCTATGCCAATGACCTCTAAAACCTATAAACACAGGCTTAAAGAATATCCTCAAGAACCTGAATAGTCCGCTTGACTTCCCGTCTGTCTGAGGATGGAAGGATGTACTATGATCTACCTGATATCCAGCTCCTCCTGAAAAGCTCTCCAAAATCTTAAAGTAAACATAGAACCCTGGTCTGAAATAAAAAATATTGGCACACAATGAAAATAAACTATCTCAGAAACATATATATAGGCTAACCTCTCAATACTTAAGAACATCTTTATAGGAAAGAAATGTGCCGACTTGGTCAATCGATCCATAATGACCTAAATACCATCAGAACCATGATAGGTATGAAACAAAACACTAACAAAGTCCTTGGTAATCAACTTTTACTTCCACTTAAGAATGGGCAAACTCTGAATCAAGCCACCAGGTCTCTGATGCTTGACTTTCACCTGCTGACAAGAAAGGCAATGAGCTACAAATTCTGATACATCTCTCTTTATACCACTCCACAAATGATGTTTCCTTAAATCTCTATATATCTTAGCTATAACCAGGTGAAAAAAGTATCTAGAACTATGAGCCTCACATAAAATCGACTGAATCAAGTCATCAACCCTCAGAACAAAAATGTGGCTGTCAAATCTCAAAACATCCTAGAAATATATGGTATCCCTCTTAGACTCACTACTAAACACCTGATCATGAATGATGCAAAGTATCATATCTACAAATAAATTACTTTAAATCTGCTCGAATAGAAAAGACCTCACCTCAACACTAGCAAAAATCCTCCTAGGGTTTAAATATCAAGTCTCACCACCAAGTTGGCCAAAGACTGGACGTCACATGCCAATAATCTCTAAGAAACTAAAACATAAAACAACTACCTATACTCACTACCTTTTGACTCAAGACTTCCTCTACTACATTTGCCTTGCTCGAATGATAAGAAATAGAGATGCCATAATTCTTAAGCAACTCCACCCATCTATGTTTCCTAGAATTAAGCTCTTTATGGGTCGTAAGATGCTAAAGACTACAATAATATATGACGATCTCATAATAAATGGAATAAATATAAAGTCTCTAAATTTTAAGTGCAAAAACTACCACTGCTAACTCCAAGTCATGAGTGCAGTAGTGGCGCTCATGCACCTTCAGCTACTTTAATGCATAAGCAACAAATCGACCCAACTGCATTAACGCACAACCTAAACCAATGTCGGAAGCATTGCAATACACAGTGAATCCCTCACCCTCAACTAGAAGAGCCAAGATATGAGCTGAAGTAAGAAATCCCTTAAGATTTCAAAAGTTTGACTCAAACTCCTTCAAAAATTAGAAAGAAACCTCCTTCCAAGTCAATCTGGTCATCGACGCTGCAATAGTAGCAAAACTCTCAACGAACCATTTATAGTAATCGGCCAACCCAATGAAGTTACGACCCTAGTTGGAGATAAGGGACTAGCCCAATAATGAATAGTATTAATCCTTGTTGGGTCTACCATAATCCCACCTTTAGACACCATATTCCTAGGGAATGTCACTGCCTCAAGCCAAAACTCACACTTAGAAAATTTGTCAAAAAGCCTATGATATCTTAAAATCTAGAGCACAATTATCAAATATTGCATATGCTCCTCTCTACTTTTCAAATAAATAAGGATGTCATCAATGAACATAGTTAAAAAGAATCCAAATAAGGTCTAAATATGCAGTTAATTAAGTCCATAAATATGGCTAGTGCATTGGTCAACCTAAAAGGCATTACTAGGAACTTATAATGACCATAACGAGTCCTAAAGGTTGTATATGGGATATCCTCATCCCAAGTCCTCAACAAGCGGTAACCTAATATTGAATAAATCTTAGAGAACAATGCTTCTCCCTAAAGTTAGTCAAACAAATCATCAATATGAGGCATAGGATATTGATTCTTCACTGTCACCTTATTAATCTCCCTATAATCAATACATATAAGAATGAAACAATCTTTTTCCTTCATGAAATACACAAGATCTCCTGAAGAAGACACACCCAGTCTAATGAAAACCTTATAAAAAAAGACCTTAAGCTAAAAATTAAGCTCTTTAAGCTTAGCAGAAGCCATACAGTAAGGTTCTATAGAAATAGGTCGGTGTCTTGATCAAGATCAAGAACATACTCAATATCATGTTTAGGAGGAAGACCAGGTAAATCAGCAAGGAAAACATCAAAAAGCTCATAAACTATAAAAATAGAGTCAAACGATTGACTCTCCATACTAACATCACAAATATAAGCAATATAAAACTTGTGACCCCTTAAAATAAGTCTACTTCCCTAAATATAAGAAATAATCTCTGTTGGCTTGCGGCTAAAAGCTCCCTGCCACACAACTGGGGGTATGTTGGGCATAACTAAGGTAATGGTCTTGGAAAAATAATCCAAGACCGCATAGTAATGGGATACTAGTCCGTGCCCAGAATTACATTAAAATCTACCATATCTAACACAATAAGATTATCCTCGGTATTAAACTCTCAAACAGACATAACATATTTTCTATAAACCCGTACCACTACTAAAGGTTCACCCATTAGATTAGATACACATAATGACACAGATAATGAATCCTAAGATAACACTAACTACAAGGCATAATAAGCAGATACATAAGAATAAGTGGATCCTAGATTAAATAAAGAAAAGGCTGACTGATGAACACCAATCATACATATAATAACAACATCCAAAGACTTAACCTCGAGTATGATGTGTTATAGAAATATAGCACTTTCAAAGCTAAAAATGAGGAAAATATGCAAGTTTCTGAGGTCTTTTTGTTAGATTTGATTTGTTCTGGGTATGTTTTGCAAAAAAAAAACATGATTTGGATGATAAGTTCGTGAAAATGGATAAAAAGGCATTTTTGGTTACTTTTAGAGTGATTATATATGAATGGGATATTTTCTAGCTTAATCATGATTAATTCATGTTCGAGATTCAAAGAAGAGCTAAAAATCTAACTCCCGGCAACAACTAAGTCAACATGTGGTTGTAAGTAGGAGCTACGAATCGTATGTACAAAAAGTAGGTACCAAAGAGTCAAAATCCCAAGAGATGAAGATCGCTGGATTTTTTCTCCTGATACCTGTACCCATTACCTGTGCCTTATGCCTGGTCCATAAGTAGTACCTACGCCCTGCCAGACTATAGGTTTAGGGTGTAGGTGGCCACCAACCTGGTTTTCTCCTATTTTGTTTGGGCTTTGTTTTTAGGGTTTTCTCTTGTACTATAAATAACTTTTATGTACTTTCTAGTTAGAGAGAGAAGAGATATATAGAAAACACACTTTAAATACTTCAAAACATATTTTGATTTCAAGATCCATCTTTGATCTTAGAATTCTATTGTATTGACTTTGATTGATTATTCAGTTTATGGTTGTGGGTTTTTTTTCATCTCATCATTGTGATTTCATTTTTTCTTTCCAACATGAATGCTATTGACTTTTTAATAATCATGAGCTACTAAACCCATAGCTAGGATTATGGAAACCCTGGCAAATTAATGAAGTAGGGGAAGTGCAATTGTTGATGGGAAACCAATACCTATGGCATGCATTACTTTATCTTTGATATGATTGAGTTATTAATGGGTTCACACATTAAAATCCTACCTAGATATTACTACTTGCTCTAACAAAGGGGTAGTAACTAGAAAAAAATAAAGACTACAATAATTTGGGGAGTTAGTTGATCCATTGCAGCACAATGGTATATGTGAATGATTATTAGGCTTCACCTAGTAACTTGAGACTCAAAAGGTGATAGTTAACTGGGACCAGGGAAAGAATTAGTAACGCAACACTCTGATACTCAATAGGTAAAAGGTGAAATTTTTCTGCTTGTCCAAAAGACTGTAGGAGGTACATAACTTATTAGTTCTGCATAGAAGGTCTTAAGTTGGTTCAATAACGCACATAAACCTACAGAGTTGAGATTCCAGGGGGAACACAATTCTAATGTTCACTCAAGACTAATTTTTAACCAAGTTAATATTATTCTGTGTTCAAGATGACTACCTACAAATCCCCCTATTTACTTTCCTGGTTTGCCCATAGATTATAACCACTAAGAGCTATCAAACCATGTGTTCCCTTTGGGTTTGACCCCAACCTTAATTGGGTTACTATATTTTGACAGTGACCGTATCCTCATCTAAAAGGAGGTATTGCTTGGACTTTATTAATAAATTATCACCATTATCGGGGAACACAATGTTAGTTTATAGATTGAGGTTATTCCAATTCTTGGGTTTTTAGTTTTTCTTTTTGTTCTTAGTTGGACATATACTAGTATATACCTAGCACACGAAGTATAGGTAATTCCTTACTCCCAGTGAATTTAAATCTAAAGAGAATCCTACAAACACCTGGTAGAATGACAGAGCCAAAAAGAGGTGATAATCCTGAAGGGGTTTGTGATATTGTACCTCATGTTAAGGGAGTACAAAATATTATTTATCAACAGACTGGTGAGCTATTAGCTCAAATGAAAGCTAAAAGAAGAGTAGTGGAAGAAGATAAGAGGATAAATAGGGATATAGATCTAGTTGAATAGAGACAAACAGCAGACAACCGAGTAATACTTGATGGGATCAAGATAGAGCTAAAGGTAACCGTGTTCAAGTTATCCTTGCATATCAGTATGTGCAGCCATATATAAATAATGATGAAGATATAGGATATGTTAATCCGATAGAGAATGGAGCCATAGTACCTCCTATTTTTTCCCCAGGGATTAAATTTGACATCACAAGTTCCATGATCCAACTTCTAAATTTGAAGGGTGTGTTTGTAGGATTGCCTACCGATGATCTAAATTTGCACCTTGTAAATTTCCTTGGGATCTGTAACTAGTATACCAATCTAAGGGTAAATCAGGAAGCACTTAGACTGAGGCTTTTCCCCTTCTCACTTACAAGAAAAACATCTTTATGGATAGGGGAATTTCCCAGAGGCTCTATCACGACTTAGAACGAGTTGCACAAAAATTTCATAAACATGTTCTTTCCTCTATCAAGGATATTGTAGCTTAAGGATGAGATCTATAATTTTAGGCATATGCAGTCAAAGTCCATGTACGAGGTTTTATTCAAGTTTAAGAAGAAGCAGAACTTGGTGCCCAATCATCAGTATTCAGGGAAAAGCTTATCGAACATATTCTACAGAGCCCTAAGATCCATGGAACACACCATCTCAGGAGGAGCTTTTATAAGACTACGTTAGGAGGTAGCTTCAGAGATGTTAGATCAGATCTCACATACAAATCGAGGGTGGCAAACTTGGGAGGCTGAGAAGGGATCTGGTACTTATGCTATAGGTGCTTTCTGCGAACAGAGAGCAGCTGATGATACTGTAGTACAAGAAATTACATTGGTAAGGACTGATTTAGGTGTGCTAGAAAAAAAGTTTACATCAACAAATTCTAAGAAAGTGAATGTAGTAGCAGCACTGGGGTCAGTTTCAAAAACATATGAGTCTGAATTAGAAAAGGAAGTTAATTATTTGGATCATCAGATGGCGGGTTTTCAAGCATAAGGGTAAGAGAACTAAGGTTGAACTATTATGATAGGTACAGAGACTATATCAAAGAATGAGATAGTGACTGGAGAAACAAGGAAGACTATAGAGAGAATGGAGATAGATACATTCTACCTGGTAGACATGATGCAAAATCTAGAATGGAGGAGATATGGGATAAATTGGTAAAGGGTCAAGAAAATCAGGAGACCAGTCTTAAGGAAATTAAGGCTGATATTTCAAGATTGACCCAGAAGGTCGAGTCTCATGCAACTGCTATCAAGTAGCTAGAGCACCCGTTTGGGCTAATGTCAGCAACTCTACACCAAAGGCAACCAAGTACCCTTTCAAGAAATACTATGCAAAATCCAAAAAATAACGATCATGTACTTTTCATTACCAAGAGGAGTGGTATCACTACTATGGATCCCCCACTACCTATTGCAGAAGTTGTTGATATTGAGACACATGTTGCTGAGTTTGAAAATGTGACAACAGATAGAGATACATTTGCTAAAGGTAAAGGTCTGGTCGTTGAGCCATCTATAAGATAAATTCTGAGACCACCCCCACATTTTCCTCAATGACTGATGTAGAAGAAAGAGAAATGTAAGTTCAAACAATTTATTGAGATGCTAAAATAGTTAAGCCTGAACATACCTCTCCTTAAGGCACTAGAGCAGATGCTTGGATACACCAGGTTCATGAAAAAGTTAGTCAAAAGGAAGAAAGTTGTAATTATTGAAGATCTTGAGGGAATACACCATTGAAGTATAGTCACGACTAGGTCCTTGGCGCAAAAAAAGGGTAACCCCAGGGCGTTAACTATACTATGCCCTATTGGGTTATCCATATTCGCCTGAGCCTTGTGTTATTTAGGGGCCAACATTAATTTGATGCTTCTAGCCGTCTTCAATCTACTAGGCTGAAACCCTTCAAAACTGACTTCAATGTGGCTATTGATGGCTGACCGCATAGTAAAGAAGCCAATGGGAATATCATATGATGTGATTGTTAAGTTGGAAAAATTTATTTTCCCAATTAACTTTGTCATCTTGGACTGTGAGGTTGACATCAAGATGCCCATTATTTTGGGAAGACCATTCATGGCCACATGTAGAGCTATGGTTAACATGGAGAAGGGTGAGCTAAAATTCTGAGTCAACAGTGAGAAGATGATATTCAACAACCAAAAGTCTATAAAGTAGCCAACCGACATAAGGGTAGTGTTGGGGATTGATTGTATTGATGACCATATAGGATATTCTTATGGGTATCTTGATGAATTATGAGTAGTTAAGGTACCCGCATCGTGTTACAACATTAAATTAAGCACTAAATGGGAGACAACCCATTGGGTTATTAGTGAAGAATAAGTAATCAGCATAGCCATGTCATGCCGCAGTGTTAAATAAAGCATTGAGTGGGAGGCAACCCACTATATTTTAGTGTATAAATTTTTGTTCTTTTTATTTTTGTAAGTTTTTAGATTTTGGACCTTACATGGAATACAGTAAACATTGCTATATTCATCTATTTTCAGGTAAGGGGACTGTGTGATCAATCCACCAGTCATAAGTTCCACACGGTAAGTTAAGTAGAAAATTAAAAAGTTGAATTTTTAAGGATGAAAAATTGTATGTTGTGGACTTCGGCACCTAATTTTACTTTTGGGACCTAAAACTTATGTGCGGGACCATAAGTAGCTGGAAAAATGTCAATATGCCAAGTCTGGGTTGTGGAACTGCAGACAAAAGATCTTGGCCTGGCACCTGCGCCCAGCACTTACGGGCCAGATCCCGACCACGAGTATCGGGCCTGGGTAGATACCGTAGGTAGGTCAAATTTAGGCCCACCAATGTTTAAATATGACCTATTAAGCCCCACCTATATTAAAATATTCTAACCCTCATTCCAATTCATTATAATCCTCAAAACATCAATTTTCTCTTTAAATTTAAACTTCCCACCTGTGAAATTGATACTTGTTTGAGGTACCAACTTCTCCAACCATGCTAAAAAAAGTTTCAATCTTGGTTTTTCTTGAGTTCTTCATTATTCTTTTCTAAATTTTTATATAAGAGGTAACTTTCTTGGCTACTAATGGTGATTTAATGTTTTATATATTATTAAATCAAGTTAATATGTGTAATACATTCCTTAATATATTAAAACTATCATGCTTGTATGTGGGAGCCCTGAAATAACCTAAAATCATAATGTAGAGCCTTGTTTCGAGTTAAAATTCTAAGTATGGGCGCTAACTGGAAGTTGAACTTGAATGAACAAAAGTAATGCCATGAGTTGACCTTGTTTGTTTACTTTGAAAGTCATGATTCTTGATTAGTGTGTACACATTAGACTTTTTGGGGTTTCACATAGGTTATAGGGGCGTGAAAAGTGAGGATAAATTCAAACTTTTTGAAATTTGAGTTTTTCTTCAACTTTCACTATCCCTCACTTTCATTAGAAACTAATATTTGGTTTGTTAGGTATACATGGCACCTAAAGTAGTGAAGAAAAAACAGTCGGTACTTTGAGGAGACGGGCAGAGTCTCCAGAGCTTAGCGGTTTGGTGGAGGAGTTTCAGAGATAGAATCATGTTGATGTTGTAGTGAAATGCAGAGTCACGCAAGGACGGACTCGCCAGTCTACTCTATCCGCCATAGCCCATTCAAGGATGAAGTCCATGAGGATACAACCACCACATACTCCTCCACCCAATGATGATGATGATGATGATGTAATGATGAGGCAAAGTCTGAGCCTACTTCACATGCTGATGCTCAGGACCCCCAGTCTAAGGACTGGTCCCAGGATTTTTCTGAGGAGGTTGATCAAGAGTAGTCATCAGCGGTACCCTAGTCTGAGAAGGGTACATCACAGGCTTCCAATAATGCATAGTCGAAGCAGACACCTGCACCTACTCCAGATACACCTCTTGAGGATTGATATCTAAGGTGGTGTATTGTTGGGGTGCGTGACATATATTATATTGATAGTCATATTTAGGAGATAGAAAGTCCTACACGTTGTACTATGATAAGAGTCGGATTGACTTATCGGGGCTAAAGCACTTACCATAGCTTTGGGAAGTATTTGACAGGTTTTAGCTCAGGTGGATGACTAGGCCACTCAGTTCTTACAGCTCGGCTATGGTGAAGGAGTTTTATGCATCTTATAGAGCCACCATAGTTCTCCCCATACGCCATAGCCCAGGACAGATTAGATTTGCACAACAACCACAACTTGATCACACACTAGTCAGAGGGGTCAGAGTTGATATTAGAGAGGACACTATCCGTAGAGTCATGTTCGGCCCAAATTATATTACACATGCATCAATATCAGAGTGCAAATACAGAGTGAGGATCGCATGAGACCGTCATAAATATAGGATATTGAGAACATAGATGAGAGAGTTGAGATGGCTAGGTTGATAGCCGATTATATTTCAGCACAGAGTGATGAGGCCCTATGGATTGAGGGGCCAACTATAATCAAGAAGGGCATGTTCACACTAGTGGCTAGATTTTAGTTGTTATTGATTCATTACCAATTTCTTCCCACTATTTTAAATAATACATTGACGTGGGAAAGAGTTGTATTGGTTGCCTTCTTGATGGCTGGTTATGATATTTATTTTTCTGCCATCCTCAGGCATGAGCTACATGATAGAGCCTTTGGTGAACTGACTAACCTGATATTTCCTTGTATGATTCAGAGACTATGCAATGAGGCAGGTGTTCATGATTTCCAAGTATCGATGAGAGGGTAACTACCACCATAACTGCACAGATGAAGACCATGAAGGGTTTATTACGTCCAAACATTCTAGGAGATCTAGATAGCGGGCAGTAGTACCACAGTCCCAGTCCGAGGGGCCAACAGTTTCCCCAGAGCCTGATGAGTCACATATAGATAATACAGGTATTGGTATAAATATGTATATAGGGGAGCAGAGAGATGCACCAAATTTGAGTACTCAAGGTGAGGGGAAACATGCTATGTTTACTTCAACCCTAGCTTCGACCTCAAAGCCGGTTGGTGCATTTACAAAGCCACTCACCCATACACTAAAGCTCATGTGATAGGTATAATTACTTTATCTAGTGATTTTTTGTAGATCCTAGTGGATCGTCAGAGAGCTACAGCCGCTTAGTTAAAGGGTGTCGAGATTGAGATGAATACCCTCTTTGGGCTGATAAGATCAGGGGTCAGGGCAAGATTTGCACAGGTTGAAGTTAGATAGGATGTTGCTCAGAGATCTGCACTGTTAGAGTTGCATGTCGAGTTTCAAACATGGATTGATGAGCTGGAGAGATGGGATACATCTTGATATATAGAGATAGGTGCGCCAGATTTAATTTATATGAGGGAGGATTTTTATATCCTACGAGCAGAGGTACGCTCTTGTGCAGAGAGTTGTGTCACAGCTACTCTTTCTATGATACCCCCTATAGACCAAATATCATATTCACGTGAATCAAAATAGTTTGAATTCTTCGTAGAGGATGAATAGGAGGCCCTAGCAGTTGGAACCAAGGGAAGTCACTTGCACGATTTGTAAAATCCTATTATGATAGAAGAGGAGGCCCTCAAAAAGTCCAGACATGATTCTTTAGAGACTACATTCATATATAGGCAGATTCATGATGATATAGCAGCGAGTGCATTATCCAGTAGTGCACCGCCACCACCACTGCCTTCGCCAGCTTTTATACCCTCATCGGAGGAGGCTCCTAACTCTGGTGCTTAGTGCATCCTAGGTATGTTCTCACTTCCCTATATTTTTTTGTTTTAAAGCATTAAGGACAGTGTGTAGTTTTTAGTTGGAGGTCAATATGCCATGCCATCATAGGGTTTTTTTTCGTGCTTCTTATCCTGTATGCCGCAGTATGGTTGTAGAATCAACATTTCTAGGATAATTATGTATCGTATTGTGTTTTTCTTCATATTGTGTTATTTTTGTGTAATTATGAAATTTTGAGTATTTAGGGCAGTAGTCATATTTTGACTGATTTTTGATAACCCTAAAAAATGGTATAATTAAGAACTGTGATGATGTATATATATGTGAACTTTGTGTATCTCATTATGGAATTAGTATTAGGGACAAGATAACTATTTACTGACAATTCCATGAACTTAATAGGTAGTAGTTGGTAAGGTGACTCTGTGCTATGTGAGTGTGAGATGCTACCTAGTTCCCTTTGTATGTTAAATTCAAAACTTGTCTGGTTAGTCTTGCTTAGGTTGAAGGATTGTCTGTTAGGAAAGGATCATAGGCCATTTTTTTTTATCCTAGTCCACTTTTAGCCTAAATGACCTTCCATGTGCGAATTGTATCCCTTGATCCCTTTTATAAGTCTTATGGCCCATTTTTATTGTTACTCTTTTCACCTTCCCATTTATATTATAATGAACCTATTTTGGCCATGGTCCTCCTTGGATATTGTGCACCATAACACAGGCAAAAATCCTATGTTGAGGGTTTCTATCATAGGGGTCTGTAGTGTAAAATGGGTATGAAGAACAATAAAATAAGAGAAAAAGTTAGTAGGGCTGGGTGTTATAGAAAAAGAAAAAGAAAAGAAAAGAAAAGAAAAGAGAAAAAAAAATTATAAAAAAAAGAATAAAAGGCCACACTTAACCTGAATGTGCAATAAAAGAATAAAAGGGAAAAATAAGGTGAAATAAAAGGCAATTTGATAGTTAGTGAGACCCCAAAAGTTAGTCTAGTGCCAAGGAGGTTTAGTTAGTTTAAATTTCCATACCTATCAAACCAGCCCCAAGACTTCATTACAAGCCTAGACAAGTCCTATACTGATCTTGTCTTAACTATGTAAATGCTAAGGTACAGAAAATAAGGGCAAGCCCACGGTATTTGACATGAATTGATTGGAACTTCTTTGTTGAGTGTGAGTGTATCTTCACCATCCCAATATTCACATGTATGATTTTATATGAGTGAGTGGGAAATTCTTATTATGAGGGCACTTGAGTCATGTTTCTAGATATATGCTTGTTTTGGGTAGTGCAATTTTTACATGAGTAGTTGTCTGTTGCTAATATAGTTGCCATACCTTTGTTCCTTCGTATTACCTTGTTGTGCTTCATATTTATACATGGTTGTCTTTGAAAAAGAGATGTAGGGGGATGTTGTGCATTGAACTAAATATGATGACTAACTAACTGCCTTGAATATCTTAGATTCTCTTGGTTAAGCGTCATTTTTGTTTATTGAGTTTTTGTTGCCTGAGGACATGTAAACATTCTAAGTTGAGGGTGTTGATATGTCCTAGAAATATAGCATTTTTGACACTTAAAATGAGGAAAATATGCAAGTTTCTGAGGACTTTTTGTTAGATTTGATCTGTTTAGGCTATGTTTTGCAGAAAACCATGATTTGGATGATAAGTTGGTGAAAATACTAAAAAAGGTCGTTTTTGTTACTTTTGGAGAGATTATGGATATTGGAATGTTTTCCATCTTGATCGTGATTAATGCATCTCCGAGAGTTGAAGAAGAGCTAAAAAACTAACTCCCGGCACCTACTAAGTCAACATGTGGCTGCTAGTAGGACCTACGAACCCTATGTACACAGAGAAGGTGCTAGAAAGTCAAAATTTTGAGAGTTGAACATTGTAGGATTTTTTCTCCTTCTACCTGTGCCCGATACCTGCACCCTGTGCCTGGGCCGTAGGTAGTACCTACGTCCTGCCAGACCACAGGTGCATGGAGTAAGTGGCCACCGACCTGGTTTTCTCCTATTTTGTTCGGGCATTATTTTAGGGTTTCCTCTTGTACTATAAATACCTTTTATGCACTTTTAGTCAGGGAGAGAGGAGATATACAGAAGACATACTTTTAACACTAAGAAACATATTTTGATTTCAAGATCCATCTTTGATCTTGGGATTCCATTCTATAGACTTTGATTGATTATTCAGTTTACGATTGTGGGTTTTCTTTCATCTTATCATTTTGATTTCATCTTTGCTTTCCAACATGAATAATATTGATTTCTTCAGAATTATGAGCGGCTTAAAACCATAGCTAGCATTGTGGAAACACTAGAAAATTGACGAAGTAGGGGAAGTACGATTGTTGACGGGAAACCAATACATATGAAATACATTATTTTATCTTCGATATGATTAATTTCTTAATGGGTGAACACATTATAATCCCACCTAGATATTACTACTTTCTCTAACAAAGGGGTAGTAACTAGGAAAAGATAAAGACAATAGTAATTTGGGGAGTTAATAGTTGATCTGTTGAAGTACAATGGTCCATATGAATGATTATTGGCCTTCACCTAATAACTTAAGAATCAAAAGATGATAGTTATCTGGGACTAGGGTAAGGGTTAGTAATGCGACACTTGTGACTCAATAGGTAAAGGGTAAAATCTTCTTGCTTGTCCAAAAGACTGTAGGAGGTACATAACTTATCGGTTCTATATGCAAGGCATTGAGTTGGTTCAACAACGCACATAAACCTACAAAGTTGAGATGACAGGGGGAACATATCCTAGTGGTTACTCAAGACTGATTTTTAACAAAGTTAATATTATTTTGTGTTCGATACGATTGCGCGCGCACACACACACACACCCATTTACTTTCCTATTTTTTCCATAGACTGTAACCACTGTAATCTATCAAACCATGTGTTCTCTTAGGATTCAATCCCAACCTTAGTTAGGTTACTAAATCTTGATAGCGACTGTATCATCATTAAAAAAGAGTTGTTATTTGGACATCATCAGGGTCTAGTAGGTATGGTATACAACTGACCATGCCCACCACCTGGCTGGGCTCTTTACCAATCTCCTATCCTACTTTTCTGAGAACCCCGATGAGAATTCTAGGAGCAACCCCTATAACCATGCATACTACCTTTAGCTGGGGGATATACCACCCTAACTGGAGGAATGCTTTAAGTTAAAGGAATAATTGTTCATGACTATGGCACTCTCTTGTGAATCAACCAAAATCTCCACAAACATAACATGCACTAAGCATTGAACCAAAACCCAAAGATCCAACTGACCCGAAATAACCACCATGGCTAGAATAACCAGAAGATGAACCCCTCGAAGACAAACCACTACCCTAGCTAGGATAATTACTAAAACTAGACAATCCTCCATAAAAAATCTAAAGTATGGCCTGAATGAGCTTAATAGACTGACCCTAAAGCTGATACGGCTATCGCAGAGGCTACCTACACTGAGAACTACTGCCTCTAACTGGGGAGCTACTACAGCACCCACTAAATCTATACTGATACTCCAACCTCTTATCGTTGCCCCATTAGGCCTCGTGATGTATCAACTCCATAACTTAAGTATGATCAGAAACCTCAACAAAAGATCTACTCGCAGCAACCAAACTTTTTGTAGAATGTAGAGGGAAAGTCTTAATTCACAAACAAAGCAAGAAATCCTTTCATACTCAATAGTAAAAATAGAAGTAGCATGCCCAGATAACTCATAAAATCAAGCCTCATATGCCATAAAAATAATGAATCCCTTCTCCAACCTCGAGAACTGATCCCTCAGATGATCCTTAAGACTACAAGGTATATACTTTTTTAAAAAGATCTTGGAGAACTGAGTCCATGTCAATGGGGGAAATATGGCTGGACTGGAATCAATATAACCTCTCTACCAGTATCGAGTGACCAAGTCAAACTAAAAGATAGTGTAATCCACACCAAGAGTCTCAACTAGGAATAAATATAAAGCCTATCCTCATAAGCAATAATGAACTCATAAGCATCCTTACCTAGTGCACCAGGAAACCTAGGTGAAGACAATCTCAAGAATCTAACCATCACCTTTTGCTCCTCAACAGACATAGTAGGTTGGGTAACTACTGGCTAAGCAACCACCAACATATGAGGGACCTTAACTCTTAGACTCACAGTTATAATTGTGCCCCTACCTCAGTACCACTTTGATCCGTTGACTGTGTACCATAAGATGGTGCACCACCAACCAATCCCAAAATCTAAAACAAAGCATCCCTGAGCACTGAAGAGGATTTAAATATAAGTAGAACCTATGTTGGTTACTGTCCCACCACTGTCTATGATGAAAGGGTCTCTATCTCGAGAGACGGAATAGGGTCTAGTGAAGGCCCCCTATACTGACTCCTAGATAGGGATACATCTCTAGGCTATCCACGAACCTTAGTTTATCCCAGAACAGTGACAAGATCCCTAGTCTTGGTCTTAGGACCCTTATCTTATCAAGCGGTATAACGTATCATAACCATCTACAAAGGAGTGAAACTAAAGGAATTCTTTATAAATCAACTCAGATTATTAGCATGAAATGTGTGAAATATGTGAGGAACTCCTAAGAATGTTCTATAGCCTTCCTAATATAAGAAACAAATGTTATCTTTCTGATCTATGTGACTCTATTAGACACTTGGTCTTATACCAGTAATATGGTGAACCGAGGCTCTAATACAAAATTTTTCACTATGTGATTTACGAGTAATGATGGCACCTACTTTATCCCGCTAGTAGTTAAGCAAAACCGGAACACGAAGCTATAAGTAATGGGCTAATTTGATGGAAAATAGCCTAAAAGCTGGAAATCAATAATTAAGGCTTGTAATATTAATAAGAAAATAAATATAGTCTAATTGATAGATAAAGCATAAACAACCATCCCATGACCTAGTAGTGTTGATACAAGAGCTACTAGAAAAGGAACATAATAATATAGTCAAAAACAATTTGTCTCAAAAAATGAAAGACTAGACATAGATAATGTAAGGAACAAGGTGTAACTCTAACTTTGAGAGTTCACCCTATCTCTAAGATCCTAATTAGCACAATATCCATGTCAGTAGCGGCTACTAGTACATGGATCTACACTAAAAAGGAACAGAAACGTAGTATGAGTACCAAAACCATGGGTAATCATGATATAAATATGACAAAATATGAGATAAATAAGCTAAAGGTAAAAGGGCAAAACTAGAAATAAGCTCCAATACTATTGTGTATAAATAAATATTTAAATCTAGAATAGTCACATAAGATCACACAATTATAACTACTAAATTGGCCCCCATAAGCCAATAAATGCAGAAAAGTAAATAACTCAATGCGGGCCCCTATAATCTTGATAGGTGAAATTAAAGAAAGTAAATAATTGAAGAACCATAGAATCTCCATATATCAATACATAACATGAATCCATTTGTACCGTGTCATATCATAAATATCTCTTAATATCAGACTCAAATTGGAACTCAATAGCATCAACATCATAACATCATTTGTCAGACTTAAATTGTAACTCATAGCATTAACATCAAAACATTATTTGTCAGACTTCAACCAAAGCTCATAATATCAATATCATCATCAATATGCCGGACTTTAATTAGATCTCAATATCAATAAACCACCGAGTTTTACTCGAAATTTGCACCAACTCCCAAATTCAAAACCAACATCATTAGTATCTAATCTCCTCAAAGTACCAAAATAATCTTCCCAGAGAGTATGTCAAGCGTATCAAAGTCCAATAAATCTAACACAAACCTTGGCCTAAGGTTTTCTAGAAGGGGGCGCAAGTTTAATCCCTAAAATTCATTTTAAAGGAAATTTCTACCTCGAACTAGACTAAGGTATCTAAATCCACTTATAGTTTTAAAATAAGCCATAATTATCCCTAAGATAGAAATTCTACATAAAACGTGATCAACTAAGTTAATTGCGTCTAAATTATGATTTTAAAATAGCCTAAATAGCCAAATGATCAAATTAATGTTAGTCATACCTTCTACTCCTAAATTCCATCCCATATCTAACATAATATCATAATGATACTACAAAATTGCTCAATCTATGAAGAGGCAAACCTAGCCTGTATGCTCAAGGGATGGTCCCTACAAGGTATTTTTAGATAATGATATACATATTGCACTACTATGATTTGGATCCAAAATTATCTAAAAATACCTTGTAGGGACCATTTACGAAATTGCACATTTGAAATCAGCACAATGTCCCTGTATGCTCAAGAAATATTTACCCTAAAATAGGTAAATTCCGAGCTCTAATGGTTCTTTAATCAAGCTCCCAAGAATCTAGGAATTTTGGAAAAAAAAAAAGATAAAGGATTATATCAAGAAATTTATGGAAGCTTACCATGAATTCGAAGAAGAAATTCATAATGTAAGTCCACAAATGCTCAAAAATCACCCATAAATAATTCTCCCGTGTTTTGCACTAATTAGGGTTATAAAATCTTGAGAATAGGTAAACAATAGGAGAAATTAGGCCAAGTGGGTTTTTTATACCCTTCCCAAGTGTACGAGTGTCATTTAAGTAGACACTGAGTCTCTTAAGCGGACATCACTTAAGCAATCAGGTGTTGCTTTCACGACACTTCCAGCCTCAGCAGATGTCGCGCAAGTGATCATGGTATCACTTAAGCAGCATTTTCTTACAAGATATATGCCACACTTATGCAATACGAGTGGTCCAAGCCAGGTCGCTTAAGCGACCAACTAGTTGCAAATGCGATACACCAATACTAGTTAAGACTTGAAATTTTCCAAGTCTCCACCAACCCCTCGGGATTCATTCAAAATTCCATACACATAAATTAGATATGCTATCCTATAAAATTTGATGTTACAGACACAATGGAACAGTCAAAATTTCTATTCGAGATTGTTATTAAAGAAAATGGGTCCCACACCCACTTTTCAATTTTCTTAACATTCGACTAATAGCTCAAAATGAGTCTAGGAGGATGCAACCAAAGGGTTCACACAACCTAAAATCAATGTTCTGGAGTTTTTATAACAATCAAAATAGGCATATGAGGTCTTTTGACTGATGTTTCACCCGATAGCCAATTTGAACTAACAAAGAGTTCAAAATAGGTAATTGGCACTAAAAAGCAGTGAACTGCTCGATAACCCTACTGTCATTTCCACCAAGTCATGAATAACTTAAGGAAGCTATAGGAAATATCTAAATGTAAAAAATAATCATAAATATAGAAAATGACCTAGAGGGTCATTACACAACATTTTTTTATGAAAAACAGTTTCTCTCAGTTTTGTTCTCCAAGTGCTATTATTAGTAATGGTGGGTCCTATTTATACAATTATCTATTCAAGGTCCTACTTGAGAAATATAGTGTGAATGATAATATGGTAACACCTTACCATCCACAGAAAAGTGTGAAGGTTGAGGTTTTTTATTATGAGATCAAGTCTATTTTGGTGAAGACTGTGAATGCCAACTGGACAGACTATTTGAGGAAGTTATATGATGCATATTTGGCCTATCGAATAGATTACAAAGATCCCATAGCTGCCTGTAGTTATCATCTTATGTACGGTAATGCATTCCACTTGCCGTTTGAACTTTAGAATAAGGCACTATGGGCATTGACAAAGCTAAACATAGAATGAAGAGATGCCGCACACTCAAGAATAGATAAGATGAATGAGTTATATGAATTTTGCCTCCGTGCTTATGAAAGTTCAGCTTTGTATAAGTAGAATATGAAGTTGTACCATGACATTAAAATTGGAAAAAGGCATTTCAACCCAATGATATGGTCTTGTTGTATAATTTCAGACTTTGCTTATTTCCTGGCAAGTCAAATTCTCGGTAGTCTGGTCTATTCACCACGGTTAGAGTATTTTCACATGGTGCAATTGATCTGATTCAAGATAGAAAAGCTTCATTCAAGTTGAATGAACATCATGTTAAGCATTACATGAGAAGCATAGAGAAGTTGAAAGTGTGTAAGAATGTTAGCCTTGGGATGTCAAAGTATCCAAGGAAGCTGAGTCATGCCGTGATGTTAAATGAGGCATTGCATGGAAGACAATCCATGGGCTTATTGGTGAAGTATAAGTAACTAACATAGCCACTTCGTGTCCTGAGGTTAAATCAAGCACTACATGGGAGGAAACCTATGTTTTGTATTTAATTAAGTTGTACGGTAATCTATGTGTTCAATTGAAGGGTTGAACCACGTAGGAAAAGTAAAAATAATTTGGTGTCCAATCTTAACGACAGACCCTATGAGTCGTAGGTACACCTACAACTTGTCAATAGAATCTTTAGGAGAGATCAATTTTAGGGCCATCAGGTAAGTGGTCTATGGAATCGCTATGACTCTTAGAATGAGTAGTCGTTTGTGATAACGATTTGTCACCCTGAATTATAATAACGAGAGACCCGAGTAAGTATCCACTCTGAATGGAGTTGACAATGACTCGTAGCTACTGTCTATGAGTTGTTCATAGATTTGTGGTCAAGATTAACTATCGTAGACCTAATGGGCTCACCTGACCCAACTCGCACATAGTAAAAGGAAAATTAAAAACCCAAAATCTCTCTTTGCTCTTTTAAACATGCATAACTCCCTCCATCTCCCATTACCATTTCTCCCACTACCAATACACTTCTCATCCCCTTAAATTACCCCATTTAGATTTATAACTACTCCTAAAGAAATCAATTTTCTCTTCTCTTCAAGAACAAGGCTAAGTGAAGTAAAAGCATCAAAGTATTTTTCTCTCTTTGAAGTAAGTATGCTAATCTTCTTTGCTAAATATTGGTTATGATATGTTACATAAATATTAATTTTGATGTTTTTCTTAAAAATTTCCTAGGGTTTTACATAATTGCTAAAATTCATAAGTAATCATGGTATTCGTTTAGATTCGACGAAGAAATTATGTGGGAAATTATTTAAGGTGGAAAGTCTGACTCCCCTTGGAAAAATAAATGAACACAGAATATCCTAAACTATCTATGTTAATAGTAGTGAAGAGCAATGCTACGACTCCCAGGCTAACCTAACTAGTCATTGGGTGACTCATAGAAACTCTCAACATAAGTTAGTTAAGTATGAAAGTATTTTGTTCATCCTACAACTCACCCTACAAGTCTTTGTCTCACCCTGCAACTCGTAGTGACTGGACATGAATTCCCCTTGAAAGATTATTTTTGGGTCACCCGGTGAGTCACCATGTAAGTCGTCAAGTCATCCAATGATTCATTTGGTGGACTTGTAGGGTCACCATTACGTAATACCTATAGTACATCACACCCTACGACTGCCAGAATGACTTGCAGCCTATGACAATGAGTCCTAGCCTGAGCCATAAGGTGACCGACTAGTGTTAATTTTTTTAAAATTTTCTTAGTTTTTATTTAATTTTATAGTGTTAACTACTAATACTCTTTCCTCAGTTGCAATGGCACCAAGGAATGATACAACTAAGGGGACACGTAGACCCTAAAGATGCAAGCTTATCCCATCTATCAACTTAGGGATAAGCCAACTGATGACAAATCTAGTGGTTTCATAAAAGAATATCCAATCACGGAACCAATGGAACCAAGGAGCTTCTTATATCAAGGATAAAAGTCCAAGATCTGTATGAAGAATCCAAGCCAATCACCACCACACTCCCCTAGTTTGAAGAGGGAGAGGTATCAGAGTTAGGCCCTAAGGGGGTGAAGAAGGAGAAAAATGTGTCTCCAAAAGCACAAAAATATTGCATCTGGCATAGAATCAATAAGTGAAGGTTTTGAGTTGGGTTCTAAGTATGCTAAGGGTAATGAGGAAAGAGAATCAAATGATAGTTCACTAGTGAAGATTCTTCCTCTACCAAAGGTCCAACCCTATTATATCTTGAGCCAAACCCTGTGCCTATTGTCAATCAATAGGGATACCTAGGGATGTATGGGCAATTTTGAGTGGGACAGTTCCATTATCCTAAGCATAGGGAAACCAAAGAGAGGTTTCTATATTGAACACACATTATTGATAGGTGGTATGTCTGAGATACCTGAGTTTAAGGCCTGATAAAAAAAGTACCATTTTGAGTGGATGATGAGAGCCTCGAGTAGATATAGAAAGGTCGTAGTTAGGGAATTCTATGTCACATACCAAATATAGTTAAGGTGGATGTGTCCACAAAGGCTATCGTGCAAGAGAGGTGATCTATTCCCTCACGATTTAGGGTGTTTAGTGAATAAATATACACAGACCATTTCCTAATTTTACAAAGAGCATAATTTGAGCTTCCCACCGACACTGCCAATATTGATCACTAGATTGCAGAAATAAAAAATAAAGACTAAGTATATTAGGACAGAAGATAAATACATACACTTAAAGTTGATTATTGGTATCATTCCTAATGCGTAGGAGGATGTGCCTTGGGTAATGGTTCCATTTACATTAATCATGTAGGCTAGTTTGAGTTTTGTTTCAAAGGACTAGTAGACACTAGTTAAGCATCAGTTGAGGCTGACTATGGGAGATAAAATTTTAAGCCTGACAGGGCTTCTTTAGAGGCAGGCATCGTGGAGGGATATGAGATCATCATAGCCTATATTATTGCATGGGAGATCCATTATAGAGTTATCAGTACAGACACCAACCTATATTTTTCATGCTTACTGGCATAGAAAGGCTAGATGAGTGAATGCCTGT
Organism: Capsicum pubescens; assembly: GCA_030864215.1. Lineage (NCBI taxonomy): Eukaryota > Viridiplantae > Streptophyta > Magnoliopsida > Solanales > Solanaceae > Capsicum > Capsicum pubescens. Next base: position 42,140,959 of record CM061539.1, on the reverse strand, counting down.
GTTCTCGGACATTAATCATTTTGTGATGATCCACTGAACTACTGACTTGGGTTTGGTTTGGGACCAGTCCAACCCTATTTTTAAGGAGGTAGGTTCATCAATTCTACAAGTTAATTTTTATTCTAGCACATACATAAAAATTAATACTCTAATTTTTGACAACCTCAGAGATACACCAACTGAGATTGCACGATCAAAGAAGGCTTCCACTGATTAAGTAGGTCCTACTAATTCTAGAGTCCCACATATCCCAAATCCTCCATCGTCGAGACCATACACTTTAAGTCCACCATCAAGTACCTATATTTTGGTCTCACAGGAATTATCGACTGATGTGTTAAAACGTTTAGGTATCCTCAAGAAAAAGGTGGAAAATATTGAGGAGAGGCTGCAACCTTGGGTAAAGAAGGAGATTCAAAGTGAGATGTGAGAATATAGAACTAATTTAAAAGTTTTGAGTGGCATATTAATCAAAATCTTGTGGAAGTTTAGGCCCCAGATTTGGCAGGCATTCATTAGGAGATAGCCATTTTATGGGATGCTATAGAGAACATGGTTGCAATGCCATTCCTATATTTTTAGATTATTGAGGAGATACCAGTTTAGGACACTCCATACATTAAATGTGAAAAAGGTAAAGAAAAAAAGTTGAATAAGAAGGAGGTGAGTAAGCAAGTAAGAGAATAAAAAGGAGATGGGAGAGATATGAGATGTGTCCGACTCAGGTAGCTAGCCAATAGGCATTATAAGACCACTTGACCGAGGTCCATGAGATAGTAGTGGGAGATGGTAGCTCTTGAATGGATGAGATGATGACTATGACAGCAAGAGATGAAAGTGGGAGCATAGTTTTGCCTTTAGAGACCCCACCACCATTGAGTACATCAACCACTGTCCATGCCAATATTTCTTTGAGTGCCTCAGCCACCACTAGGGACAATATTACTGAGAGTAGGACCTTGTATGAGGACCCTCCTGCTGAGACATCATAATTTGGCGCCTAGGATTCCCAGTTATGTCTTTACTCTATTGTTTTTAGAATTTTAGTTCTGCATTAGGGTTAGTGTATCTATTTAGTTGAGGGTAGGGGTGTATCATAGTCAAGGGTTTTTATTTTATGTTTCTTTCCTGTCGACTACATTATTTTAGTTAGAACCTACATTATGTATTTTTATGTGTCGTTATCTGTTGCTTATGTTTAATTAGAAGAAAACAGAAACCTAAGAGTAGTTGACATGTTTTGTTTTTATTTTCAAGTATTTTAAAAAATTAACAATGATACCCCTCTAAATTATTTTGTGAATTATATGTGTAAATATATGGGTGACTATTTGTAACACCCCGAATCTGGTACCCAAAACGCTACACGGTGTTGATGACCCCAAAGGACCACAAGCTAACCCATGACTGATATCTTTACCTGCATACTGCATAAAATACCTTATAATGCGAAAATATAAATTGAAAGGCCATAAGGTTCAATACTGAATATGATCTAAATGATATAACATCTGTGTGGGGTAATAGAAAACCCAAAACAAAACTGAACATACTAAAGTCTGAAACATAATAGTCTAGAAAGCCTCTAACTGACTGAACTATCTGAGTAAGTAGTTGATGGGACATATCCCCAACTAACTCCAACTAATAAACTGATTAATGAGATATTAGGGAAATAATCATGTCCTCAAAAGATAAGGAATGACTTCTAACTCTGACTGCGGATATCTGAAATCTACTATTGCTTTGGAGCTCTTGTCTCTGAACCTATGGTATAAGACACCATAGCGCAAATACGTCAGTACTTTGAATGTATTGGTATGTATGTGAGGTAGGTTGAATGCATCGGGTTCATATGCATGAATAATAATAATAACTGACTAATTATCATAAGCATAAGAATACATGTATGAGACATAACAACTGACACTAATACTGTGATAACATGATTACTGAATCTGAATATAACTGATAACATGAGTGATTGTATCTGATAGTCTTGAATCTGATGGAACTATCTAAGTTTTGTACTGTATCTGATTTGACTGTATCTGACACTCCTGAATTTTGAAGAACTATCTGAGGTCTTTTACTGTGACTGTGAGAGGTAGTCATCTAACCGATATGCCCCAAATAATACATTATATCTGAATTAGGGTCCAATTTATGCCCTGATTGGAAGGGTGTCAATACCGTGCCAATGGTAAGGACAACATGTGAGTGACCCTAATATAATAGGTAACTCTAGTGAGAACGGTGGGAACCCTCATATAGCAGGCTAAGCCATCTAATCTACCCTCATATAGCAGGCTATGATGTCTCAACCTATGCTTGCTATATAGTTCTGGAATGCAAGGATTTTTTCTAAGAATCACACCCTCATATAACAGGTGAGTTCCCATCCTTGGGTTCGCTCGGTGCTAATTTCTACTCCCATCTGAATAGACACTGAACATGATTTACTGAACTGAACATGGACTGAGTTACTAAATTCCGTTGACTAACGGAATACCACTGATATCTGACAACTGACTGAGTTCCTGAGATCATGGAGATTTCCTGAGTCATAAGACTGTCTGAAGTCTAAGGATCATAGCTTGACTGAGAGTATCTTGAAAACATGACATGACTCTAGGGACACAGCTAATGTTTCAGGTACAAGTACCCCCTAGGACTCAATAGAAGGAAACTGACAAAGCATGACTTGCTTGAATACATAATAATCACCATAATGCATTTACTGAAGCATTTCATCAAACAAGTGATAGGCATAAGCTTGTACATACATGGGGATTTCATGAAAACATGATAGTTAGGCACTTTTACTTCATTTAGGCATTAAATCAAACATATTGTAGGCACGGTACATGTAAACACCATTGTACAACAATTAAACATCATGGTCGCATTCTAGTTTTATTATTCAAGGGTTTAGTCATAGGTTTGCATGAATCTATATCTATAATAATTAAACCCACATAGAAATTATCACCCAACATAGAGTAAAATTTAATTTCTCATTTATCACGTGAGCAAGAATAGCCCAATCATGAAATCATAAAGAAAATCCATAACTTGAAGTTGGAAAAAGGGATTCATGGACTTCATGGACGAAAGGAGTCCATGAATGAACACTATGCATACCTGGGTTGAGATTCTTGATGTTCTTGAACTTGAAGAATTGGAAATCCCTTAGTTCTTAAAGAAGATTGGATTTTGTTCTTGGATATTAATGTTAGAGAGAAATCCTAATATTGGTTATAAAGTAATAATAAACCAAATGGGCAGAAATCAGATATAACTGGGTATATATAAGTGGGTGGTAAATGACCAAAATACCCCTGTTAAAATGACTTAAAAAAACTAAACAGGACCTGCGATGGTCCATCACTGGGTTGACGGTCCGTCAGCCCTGACCGTCGCACTTTATCCAGAAGGTGGCCTCACTGTTTCCCTTGTGATGGCCTGAGCGGTTGTCCGTTGCTAGTCTGACGGTCCGTTGGCCTTGTTCGTCGCTCCTAGGAAGAAGGTAGTTCTCACTGCCTTGCTGCAACTGTTGTGGGCGACGGTCCGTCACTAGACCGACGGTCCGTCAGCCTCACCGTCACATCTAGGCGGTTTTACTACCTTCTGTATTTTGGCCATAACTTTCTCCTCCGATGTCGGATTTTGATGAAATTGGTATAGTTGGAAAGCTAATTCAATTTACCACATGAAAAAAAGTGAAAATATTAAAAATACCACATTTAGAAAAGTGGATTCATCTTTCAAAGTAAGTTTCTAACATTCTTGAGACAATTTCAAGCTAGGAAAAAGTATGGGGTATTACACTATTGTGTGAATATTTTTATGGAATTGGTAATAGGGACAAAATAATCAAAGATTAGCATTGCATAAACTAGATAGGTAGTAGTTGATAATATAACTCAGTACCATATGTGTGTGAGTCATTTACCTAGTTCACTTTGTGCATTTAATCCAAAACTTGCCCAGTTAGTCTTGCGTAAGTTGTAGGATAGTTTTTTGGGATATAATCATGGGACATTTTTGAATTAATCCATTCTTAGCCTAAAGACTATCCAAATAAGAATAAGTACTCCTTGATCCCTGATTTGAGCCTAAATTTACCTATTTTCTTATATTCACCTTTTCACCTTCCCATTTAATTACAATGAACTTTTTATGGCCCTAGTACCTCCTTGGATACTATGCACCTCAACTCAGGCAAATTGCCTAAGTTGAGGGTGGCTATTGTATGGGTTCCTAGTTGAAAATTGGTATGAAAAAAGGTGTTGAATAAACAAAAAGAAAAACAAAGTAGGGTTGGTTGTGGTATAAAAAGAAAAGAAAAAACAAAAAATAAGAAGAAAAATAAAAAGTAATAAAAAAAAGTGAAGTGAATAAATACCAGGAAATAAGGAAACTAAACCCAATCCAAATAAGCAATAAAGGAGAAAAGGGGAGAAATAAAGGAAAGATGGTTAAGTAGTGGAGCCAAAAATGTAAGCGTAATGTAAATTAGGGTGAATCACAATACCCCAAATGTATCATACCTTCCTGAATCCTACATTACAAGCCTAAAAAAGACCTATATTGATCTTAGTTAAATTGTCTGAAAAACTAAGGTATAGAAAATTAGGGAAAGCCTATGGTATTTTATGCACATTTTGACACTTCTGTTGTGAGTATGTGTCTTGATATCATCTCTACATTGACATGTATTATTATACCATAAGAGTTGGGACATCTTTGTTTTGAGGGTACATGGGTTGTCTTTTTAACTGCTTTTCTGATCGAGTATTGTAAATCACATATCCGCTTGGTTGTTTGCTTTTAATGTAATGCCATCACATGACTCTTTTGTGTCACACTATTGTGATACATGGATCCACACAATGGTTTTAAGTTAAAAGTAGAAGGGGGTGGGAGTTGAGCTAAATTGAGTTGACGACTGTGCTCCTTGGGGTTCTTTTAGTTAAGCATCACGTTTATTTTTTGTTTTTTGGTTATGTGTTAGTTGCCTGAACACATGCAAACATTCTAAGTTGAGGGTGTTTCTATGCCATGCTTGTCACTTTCAATGCTTAAAAGCAAAAAATTATGTAAGTACTTAAGTATTTTTATATAGAGATGATATATTTTGTTCAGTTTTGCTAGAAAATACGGTCTAAGGATAGCAAATAAAAAAGCACCAAATAGTAGTCTTCCACTTGGGCAACTTGTTGTTGGGTGACACTAAGAATTATCACCCAACTCGTCACTAGACTAATGAATGATCAGAAGAGATATACTAACGTATACACTAACCACGACTCATAGGGTCGAACAACAAGTCATAGTGAGAGGCGTTCTGAGCAAAAAAGGAAAAAAAGTAGAGAAGAGTGCATTTCTATAAAGGTTGAAACAGAAGCCAGTGATGAGTCGTAAGGTCAGGCTACGACACGTAGTGACCCTCATTTTGAGAAAACGGGGGCAAAGTTCTAAATCTTTAAAATTTAGATAAGTACCTTAGGATTCATACAACTACTCTTCTAGTTATCTGAAGAGTCATCACCAGCCACATGGAGTTTTGGCGATGGAGATGGCAATAAATCATTGTCAGTACAGACGACTCGTTGTCCGATGGCATTATTACTACTGACCTTTGTTAGCCTGTTTAGTTTAGGAAAACTCTAATGTAACTATAAATACCCCTTTGATATTTTATTATTACTTTATTTATTTTTACACTTACTAATAGCTATGAATTCTGAGTTACAATTTTGTTCTTTGAATTCTTGTTCTTAGTTTTTAGTGTTTGATACTAATTTGAGATTCCAATTTTCATTCTTCATTATTTGTGAGATCATTCATCTACTTTTAATTCTGAATTCTATGTGTTTCTTATGATCATGAGTAACTAAACCCCATAACTAGGGTTGTGGGAACCCTGATAGATTAACAAATTAGAGGAAGTGCAAAGTCATTCTTTATTGATGTTCTTGCATGTATTGTGGTTTTATTTACTTTGATTGCTTTCATAATGGTTTCAAATGTTAGGAAGTGTCCTACATTTGATACTAACTTAATAGAGAGGTTGAGATTAAGAAAAGGAGATCATGACAGTAATTTGAAGCTACAAACCTTTGTAATGCGTGACTCTAAGATTGAGAGAAGATAAGTGAAATTCACCCAAACTAAGGTCAAGAGATGGTTAGGTGATACATAAATTTTTAGATTCTACATACAAGGCACCGAGATAATTTGACGAGCATGATAAGTCTACAAATTTGAGAAATCAGGTGGAATACAGTCCTAGTGATTGTCTCATACTAATAACAACCTTATTTCCCATCATTATTACTATGACTATTGTTCTTATAAAACTGCCCATTTACTTTTTACACTTTCCAGTTGCATCAGTAAGCTCATGATAGATTTTCTTACTATTCCCTGTTGGATCGACCCCAACCTTATTGGGTTCTATATTTGATAAGAGACCACGTTATACTTTTTAGGAGCTTAATTTGGGAAACATAAAATTTTGTCATCATTGTTAGGGAATACGATTATGGATTGACTAATTAAGGTTGTTGTTTTCAATTTTTTACTATTTTGGGGGTATAAGCCCGTGTATACTCATCACTAGGAGTAAAGGCAATCCCCTGATTCCTTTTGATCTTGATCTTGAATGGACCTTATGAAAAAATAGTACGTGGAAAAGTATGAGCATGGAGCCCCGCAAAAGGAAGTATTTGCATGGATCTCGGTACAAAGGGATTCAAGATAATCCAAATGCATTAAACCGCCCACCTCCAATTTGTATACATGAAACTACTAACCGATTGGTATCCACGGAGAATTCAATGTTAACACTTGACCAACAAGCAGAGAAAAGGGCTAGAAAAAAGGAAACAGATCACCGAGCATAACTTGAAAGGAGATAGGTGCTATCATTCCTCCAGAGCTTCCCCAAGGAATGAAATTTGACATTACGAATGAAATGATTAGTGTCTTAATCTGAAGTGTATGTTTACCGATTCATCTATTGATGATGCAAACATGAACAATATGAACTTTCTTGGGATTTGCACTTTGTATAATCTACCGGGGGTGAGTCAGGGAGCATTACGACTTAGGTTGTTCCAATTCTCTCTTATAGGCAAAGCAACATTGTGGCTAGGGGAACTACATAACTAAACTATAGGCCACATATCTAAACTTATCAAAAATCTTAAAAGGTCCAATAAACCTCAAACTACACTTTCCTTTCTTCCAAAATTTCATCACACCATTCATAGGTGAGACCTTCAAAAAAACTCGCTCACCAAGCATGAATGCCACATCATGAACATATTGATTGGTGTAAATTTTTTGCCACCTCTGGGCAACCAGAAGCCTCTACTGAATTAATCACACTTGATCCATTGAATCTCTTCACGTTGGTGTCCAAAGTCTTAGCCTTAAGCAAATCAAACCATCCAAGGGGGATCTATATGTCCTACTATAAGAAGCCTTAAAATGCACCATGTAAATGTTATAATGGTAACTATTGTTGTAGGTAAACTCTGCTAAGGGAGAGAACTAGTCAAAATAACCAGAAAAATACATGACATATGCTCAAAAAATATCATCTAACACGTGAATGATCCATTTTGACTAGTCACCCATATAAGGGTGAAAAGTTACTCTTATCTCAAGCTGAATATCCAACTTACTCTGCATAAAACTCTAAAAGTTTTGAGGCAAACTTTATACCTCTATCAGAAATAATGGAGATAGGAATACCATACAGTCAAAAAAACTCTCAAATGTAGATATTGGCCAACATCTCGCATATCTACATTATAATTCACCTTTGCTGGTACAATGTGAGTTGATTTAGTAAACCAATCCGTAATCACCCAAATGAAATCAAACTTCCCTAAAGTTGAGGGTAGATCTACCACAAAGCCCATAGTGATTCTTTATAATTTCCACTCCAAAATAGATATCCTCTATATCATATAACACACTAATCCTAGTCACATACTACTAGTAGTGTTATATCAAGTGATGGTATAGTTTAGCTACTCCTAGATGAATAGAGTATCTAAAATAATGATCCTCATGCAAGATTAGTGATGTGACATGGAAACACGACACTTTTGATGCTTAAAACCATGAATTTATAAGTGAACTTAGGGTGTTTTGTTAGATATGATACACTTTGGTGTAAATTGCAGGTAAAATAGGTTTATAAAATAATTTGAGTGAAATGAGAAGAAAAAGACCTGAAAAACACCAACTCTGATCAGTATACGAGTCTGCTCATGAGTCATAATTATTTAATATGACTCGTATATTAAGTCATATGAGGAACAGAACCAAAAGCCAAATAAAAAACTAAGTATGAGGAAGATATGACTCAAGTATCCCAGTCGTAAGACAGGGTACGAGTCATATGATGAAGATGTAAGCATAATAGAATGTAAGCTACTATCTAAAAATTAAAGTGTTAGAAGGATACAAGTCAGAAGTCTCAATACAACTCGTATAGGGATATCGTATCCAAACCAGTGTTCAAGATCTAAAAATATTGAATTTCCAGGCGGATACAGATGATGAATTCAAGTTGTATACCTAGTTACAAACTCGTAATTTGGAGTCATAAGCTGAACAGAGAGTTTAATACATAGGAAGAGTAGGCACTGGAATGGGTACGACAAGGCAGGATACGACTCATAAGCTGAGGATAAGAGTGATGATCGAGTCGTACTGACTGTCGACTTAACTTTACCTTTCCCATTTTTAATAGGATTTTTATGTTTTTCGAGATACTATAAAGACCCTAGGGTTTATTTTTAATTAGGTTACGCATTGCAACATTATTTTACACCCAATTACTTTTCACTACATTATTTCTCGAGATTTAAGGTTTTATTCAAGTAAAGACTTTGTAGTTTATTCATATGTACAATTGATTTTATGCGTTCTTCCTTGATAATCATAGTTTCTTGCACAAAAATGAGCAACTAATCTCCTCAGCTAGGGTTGTGGGAACCCTGGTGGATTAGCTACATAGAGTAAGTGTGAGATTCAATTGTTCTAAGGTTTCTGCATGTATCAAAATTTTCCTTTGTATTAATTAGCCTCAAGTATGACTGAGGCTAGAACAAAGGGAAATAAGGAGACCCACTAAGATGATAACCAAGTCAACGGGTGAAATTTATCTTCTTGATAATACCTAACTTGTAGGCTCTGTATGCAGAACACTAGAATAATTAGGTTGAACACAAGAAATCTATGTAGTTGAGAAACTAGGGGGAACACAGTCCTAGCATTTGTGTCATATTGATTTCAACTAAACAATACTAAAGAGTTTGTTACTACTTACTACTGATACAAAAATCCCCCCATTTACTTTACTTCACTGCTCGTGGATTACATCAAGGCTAGTCATTGTTCACATTTTTCCTGTGGAATCGACCCCAACCTTTTTGGGTTATTATATTTGCAATCATCCACTTTATACTTCTAGTGGAGGTGTATTTTAGGCGACATCAAATCATGGCGTTGTTGCCAGGGAAAACGGTTTGAATGATTAATTGAATTGGTGAAGTTCATAGGTTTTTAATTTTTTAGTTTTTAATTTTGCATACGTCGGTGTATGCCAAGCACTAGGAGTAGAGGAAGTCCCTTAATCTCTTTTGATCCAGAACCTGAGAGAATCCTTAAAACACCAAAAAGGATGGAAGAACAAGTTCATGGCGGGGTTCAAGATCCCCCACCTATGGATCCAAATATGGCACTCCCATATGGTACAATAGATCTACAAAGGATTACATACTTACAGACACTGCAACTATTAAAGCAAGAACACAGAGAAGCCGAACAGGCTAGAGCTTCCGCAAAGGCAGGAGTAGCTCAGCATCAAGGGCTAGCTAGACCTAGACAAATTATTGATCATTGATTATAGAGAGGTAGAGCTTCGTTGGTGCGGGCATACCAGCACTTAAACCAATATGAGGATAAAGATAATGAAGATCTAGGTTATATTGAGCCTGTCGAATCAGGAGCCATTATTCCTCTAGCGTTAGGCCCTAATGTGAAGTTTGATATTACTAGTGCTATGATCTAACTATTGAATCAGAAGGGTGTGTTTTTTGGTGTAGCTAAGGATGACGTGAACATGCATCTTACAAATTTTATAGGGATCTGCACAAACTATAATATTCTAAGGGTTAATCAGGAGGTATTGATACTGAGGTTATTCCCATTTTCGTTGACTGAAGAAGAATCTTTATGTCTAAGGGAACTTCTTAAAAGATATATCACTATCTGGCATGAGTTGAAGCATAATTTCAGAACAAATTTTTCCCTCCTTCACGGATGATGCAATTAAATGAAAAAATTTATAATTTTAGATAACTATCTGCAGAGTCCATGTATGAGGCATGGTTTTGGTTCACAAATAAGTTGAGCATGGTACCAAATCACATAATCAAAGGATCTCACTTGTTTGAGTTCTTATATAGATCCTTGAATAAAAGTTCAAGAGCTATGTTAGATATCATTTCATGTTGAGCTTTCATACGTCTTCATTGGGAAGGTGTACAGAAAATGCTTGATGATATTGTGGTTACAAACAGATGATGGAACACTCAAGATTCAGAATTTAGTGGTGGTACATATGTTATTAGGGCATCAAATATGTATGGATCATCAAATGACATGGTAGCACAAGAGGTTGAACAACTTCGTACAGATATCAGGTTGCTGATAAAACAACTTGCTTCAATGAGTGCTGAGAAAGTGAAAGTAGTTGCTATACAGGGATCAACATCTAAACCATTTGAAATTGAATCTGAAGAAGAGGTGAATTTTCTTGATCGTAGTTTGGCAGATTTTCGTGCTCAAGGGCAAGAAAATCAAGGTTGGACCTATTACAATGATAGGAATGGAGATAGAGATAGAGATTGGCTGCATAACAATGACTATAAGGAGAAGAGTGACAAATATATTCCACCAGGAAGTCGAGATACAGAGTCCAAAATGGAGACACTTCTGGCCAAGTTGGCAACGGGCAAGAAAGTCAAGAAAGCTAATTGAAAGATATCAAATTTGATCTATCAGGATTGAACCAAAAGGTTATGTCTCGTGTTACAATAATTAAGCAGTTGGAGAAGCAGTTTGGTTAGATGCCAGCTGTAGTGAATTAGAGATAGCCGGCCACTCTTCCAAGTAATACAGTGGTAAATCCCAGAAATGACACTCAATGCCATGCCATTACCACTCGGAGTGGTAAGGTCACTACTAATCCCACCTGTACCCACAACTGATGAGCAGGAAAATAAAGAGGAGCCGGTTGATGTGGGGAAAAGTAACAAGATGAATAAAGTAGAAGAAAAGATGCCAGAACTTGTGTAGAAACCTATTCCAAGACCACGGCCTCTCTATCCACAAAGACTAAAAAAAAGTAATTATCAAAAAAATTTATCTATGCTAAAATAATTAACTGTCAGCATACCACTTGTAAAGGCATTGGAGCAAATGACAGGATATGCATAATTACTGAAAGATTTGATCACTAAGAAGAAGGTTGTTAGATACGACCCAGTAAACAATATTCATCATTACAGTGCAGTGGTTACTAGATATCTAGTAAAGAAGAAGAAGGACCCTAGTGCTTTCATAATACCGTATACTATCGGGTCTTTCAACTTCACTCGATCATTATATGACTTGGGGGATAATATCAATGGGGGCACCTAAACCAACCACCATGAGACTAGTGATGGTTGACAAAATAGTAAAGAAGCCATTCAGTATCCTTTATGATATTTTCGTAAAAGTATCTTTTTTTATATTTCCTACTGATTTTGTTATATTAGATTGTGAAGTGGACTTTCAAGTCCCTATTATCTTGGGAAGACCATTTTTGGCTATAGGTAGGACATTGATTGATCTAAAGAAAGGACATCTGATGCTGAGACCCAATGAAGAACAAGTGATATTTAATGTATGCAAATCCATGAAGTAGTTTGACAATTTGAGAGTGGTGTCAGTTATTGATGTAGATGATGAAGAGAAAGGTTCATTCTATGATATTGATGCATTAACCTTGTGGGATGATAGTTCTGATGCAGTTGTTCCTATTGAAGAAATATTTGGTGTTGAGGCACTGGTAGTTGTGATCATGAATTTTGATTCTAAAGGTATTGCAGAATATGAGGAGCTGGTAGGTCCACTGCAAGGGAGTGGTTATAACTATGCACCAAAGAAGGTTGATCTAGATTCAAAAAATAGAACTACTCCACCAGCTCATCTATCTATTGAAGAACCGCAGGTATTGGAGTTGAAAGCCCTCCTATCTCACTTGAAATATGTATTTTTAGGGGCCAACAACACTCTATCGGTCATTATTGCAGTTGATCTGAGACAGTCCAAAGTTTAAGCATTGTTGTCAGTGTTGCAAAATTTTTAAAGAGCCATTGGGTGGTCCATTATAGATATTGTTGGTATTCCACCTGGTTTGTGTACTCACAAAATTTAGCTTGAACCAGATTGTGTTCCATTGATTGAGCACCAGCGATGACTTAATCCTTCTATGCAGGAGGTGGTTAAGAAAAAAATTATTAAATGGTTAGATATTGGTGTGGTATTTCCCATTACAGATAGCAAGTGGGTTAGCCTAATTTAATATGTTCCAAAGAAGGGCATAACTGTCCTGTCTAATGACAATAATAAACTAGTGCCTTTGAGCCAGTCAAGGGATGGAGAGCATGCATGGATTATAGAAAGTTGAATGCTTGGACTCAGAAGGATCACTTTTTGATGTCGTTCATGGATCAGATGCTGGACAGGTTAGCAGGCAGAGGATGGTATTGTTTTCTTGATGGATACTCCTGTTATAATCGAATTACCATTGCACCGGAAGACCAAGAGAAGTCTACCTTTACATGTCCTTATGGGACCTTTGCATTCAAATGAATGTCATTCGGGCTATGCAAGGCCCTAGCCATATTTCAGAGATGTATGATGTCCATTTTTCTAATATGGTAGAAGACACCATTGAAGTCTTTAAGCATAATTTTTTAGTGGTGGGGGACCCTTTTGATAAATGCTTAAATCATTTGGCAAAATCTCTATAGAGGTATGAAGAATGCAACTTGGTACTTATTGGGAAAAGTGTCATTTCATGGTTAAAGAAGGAATTGTACTTGGTAACAAAATTTCAAAGAGAGGCATAGTGTTTGATCGAGCAAAAGTGGAGGTGATTGAAAAATTACCTTATCCTATTTCTATAAAGGGGATTCGGTGTTTTCTAGGGCATGCAGATTTTTAAAGATGATTTATCAAGGACTTCTCAAAGATTTCTAGTCCACTTTGCAAGATGCTTGAGAAAGAGGTAAAGTTTGATTTTGATAAGGTATGTAAGAAGTCTTTTGAAAACTTAAAAGAGAAGTTGGTGTCTACCCCAATCATTGTGTCTCCTGATTGGTCTTTGCCTTTTAAAATTATGTGTGATACTAGTGGATTGGCCTTAGAGGCTATACTAGGCCAAAGGAAATAAAAAATCCTTCATCTCATTTACTATGCTAGTAAGGCACTGGACCCTATCAAAAGAACTATACTGTGACAGAGCAAGAGTTATTGCCAGTGTTTTTTTCCTATGAAAAGTTTAGATCTTACTATATTGGGACAAATGTGATTGTGCACACCAATCATGCACCATTGTCGTACTTAATACCTATAAAGAATGCAAATATAAGGCTTATTCGATGGGTGCTGCTGTTGCAAGAATTTAATTTTGATATAAAGGACAGAAAAGGTACAGAGAATCAAGTTGTGGATCACTTGTCTAGACTAGAGGAGGAGGTTGTGCAGAAGATTGCTAAGTATTTAGAGATTGATGATAGCTTTCCATATGAAGAGATATTGGCAGCTTCTAATAATTTGATTCCATGGTTTGCAGATTATGCAAACTACTTAGCAAGTGGCCTATTCCCAGAAGAGCTCTCATATTGGAAAAGGTGAAAGTTCATGCATAAGGTAACAAAACTTTTCTGGGATGGACCTTATGTTTTCAAAAATTGTATAGATGGAATCATTCGTAGGTGCATACCTGAGGTGGAGATGATGAGCATACTGGAGGCATGCCACTCATTAACGATTGGGGGTCACCATAGAGAGGCCCAGACAGCTCATAAGATCCTAAAATACAGATACTATTGGTCGACCATATACAAAGAAACTCATGACTATGTTGTTTCCTATGATAAATGCCAACGACAATGTGCTATTGCAACAAGACATGAGTTATTTATGACCCCTATCTTAGAATTGAAATTATTTGACATCTTGGGCAAAGATTTCATGGGACCTTTTGTAAGTTTATGTGGCATGAAGTACATTTTATAGTTTTTGAATGTATGTCAAAATGGGTGGAAGCGATTGCACTTCTTAACAATAAAGAAAGAAATGTCACAACATTTGTGAGAAAGAATATCTTTTCTCGAATTAGTATGCCACGTGTTATTATTAGTGAGAGAGGGTCACATTTTTGCAATCATCTATTCAAGAGTGTGCTTGCAAAATATGGAGTGAAATATAAGGTGGAAACACCTTATCATCCGCAGACAAGTGGACAAGTTGAAGTATCTAATAGAGAAACCAAGTCCATATTGGCGAACACTGTGAATGCCAATTGGACTGATTGGGAAAAAAGGTTAGACGATGCACTATGGGCTTACCTACAGCTTACAAAATCCTCATAGGTGTTTCACCTTATCAGTTTATGTATGGAAAAGCTTGCCTTTTACCAATTCAACTTGAGCCTAAGGCACTATGGGCATTGAAAAAGCTGAATTTAGAGTGGACAGATGCAGCAAAATCTAGGTTGAATGGCATAAATGAGTTGGATGAATTCCAACTCCAAGCATATGAAATTTTAGCACTTTACAAATAAAAGATGAAGTTGTATCATGACCGGAAGATTGAAAAAAGAGTGTTCAAAAAAGGTAACAAGGTGATATTGCACAGTTCTAGGCTGCATTTGCTTCAAGGTAAGCTAAAGTCTAGATGGCATGGTCCATTCACTGTGACAAGAGTGTATCCCTATGGTGAACTAGAACTAATGAAGAATGGAAAAAATCCATTCAAGGTTAATGACACAGAATTAAGCATTATATGGGAAATACAGAAGAAATAGAGGAGATAGTAGATATTGACCTTGATAAAGTCTGACTAATAAAGGAAACTGTGTCATGCCACGACGTTAAATCAAGAATTGCATGGGAGGCAACCCATGTTTTTGTACTTATTTTAATTATAAGGTAATGTGTTCATTCAGTGTGCATGACTTAAAGAGTGCGTCCAAAATCCAGACAAGTGAGTAAGGGTATCAATGGACTCTTCACGAGTTGTATCTATACAGTACAACTCATGAGCAGGAGTCGTCAGGACCTGGGAGATGAATCAAAATCAAAAATCAAGTCCTGGAATGCTTACAACTCTTGTATGAATCATAGTCTCTAGTTTCGGATCGTGACAGGAGTTGTACCCACACTAAAACCCAGGTAAGAATACAATGCCATACGAGTCAAGGAAGTGACCCATAATCCTGGGTATGAATCATATCGACAATTCATACCTTGTCTTACTAGGTCAATTCTCGGGTTGACCTGATCCAATATTTAAATAAAAAGTAAAATTTTGACCCGATAAGATACCCGAAGCTTCTCATTCGTACCCACACCATTTTCTTCCAAATTTTCAACTCATATCCTAAAGAGTAACCTGTTTTTTACTGAATCTAACTTCCAACAACATCAATTTCTTGATTTGGTGCGATTTTTAACTCGAATTTGAGGATTTTTAGATCCAAAATCGGAATGCTCTGCTATACACATACCAAGTAAGTTCTCGATTCTATTTTGTCTATAGTGTAAGTTGAAAAGTGTTGTATGAGGTATTGTTAACTTAGGTTAAGTAGAATTTCTTCAAATGACAATTGTTGGTACCCTATATTTGCATTTTAATTTTGAAAATTGGGAATAGGGATGAATTAAGGTTTGCACTTGGAATTTTGTGTGTTTATGTGCTGTGAAATGATGGATATAGCTGATTAGAGTAGTAGGAATTTCATCAGAGTCAAACTTTGTGAGTTGGAATTCTATGTTGCAGTAGATATGGGACTTCTTACGACTAATAACCTCTGTTACGAAAGCTGTAATGAGACTCGTACCCACTGACAACATGGAAGTCTGACAAATTTAAAGTTCTAGAATAGACACTACTCAACTTTACAAGTAGTATCCAGACCTTACGACTCGTACCTAACAATCGTACTCACCTGGGAAGAACATAGATTGAACAAAAGTTTCTAACTAGCTTATGACTGTTGGTCACGAGTCGTAACCAGATGGTACGACTAGTGAGGAGGAGTCATAAGTTGGCCAATAAATAATAATAATGCGTTGTTTGGGTTATGACTCAGGTATATGAGTCGTATCCAATAGTTGCGACTAAGAACCAATACTCATACCCAACTGAACCACGACACATTGAACTTGCTTTTTCAAATTTTGCTTTTCTTTTCTTTTCTTAGTTACTAACTTTAGCATATCTACAAGAAAAATGCCTCCAAAGAATGCATCTTCATCCAAAACTACAACAAAGAAAGGAAATCAACAAAAGCCGATGGAAAGTAAAGAAACTAGCGCATTCGTAAGCTGGATGAAAAGTAGCGGTGAGGAGTATACTTGGACATCCTCCAAGAAAGGTTCCCCAAAAGGAAAATTAGCATCTAAAGCGAAGGGGAAGAGGGAAGTTCCCAAGATTCTGATACTCCACCACTAAAAGGACCAAAAATAAATAGTCCACAATCTCCTCTCCACATACACTATACCGAGTAATGACGACGACGATGAGGCTGAGTCTAGTTTAGCCGAGGAAAGTGCAAAAGAAGTTCATGGCCTCAAGGCCAATGTGCCTCCGATGCCCAGAAAAGACCCTCCATTAGTATTAGACCCTATTTTGGTGCTTGTTGTTGAACGATGGGGGTACCCAGGCATGAATGCAACATTTACCATGGGCTTGTCTCAGCTACTAAATAGAAAGATTAAGAGAATATTATATGAGGAGCGGAGAATGATGACTACAAGGATGGATGAGTTGCATAATTTTGCTAAATATTTCAGATGATATGGGTTCAATTGGATGTTGAGAGAACCAGGTAAATACAGTGAGGTATTAGTCTGAGAGTTTTATGCTACCTACAAAGGTAAGTTGATGAGACAGTACCAATAGGGCATGTTGTAGAAGGGAGGTGACCCTATTTATTCACTGATGATTTGAGGATTTTGGGTGGATATATCACCCCGGTTGATAGGAAGGTTTTTGTATGGACCAAAATATCAGGCCCCAGCCAACACAATCGAAATAGGCTATAGAATGGCAGAAATTATGAAGATCACCAACTGAACTTTAGGTAAGTTGACAAGATAGTGATGTTTCGATGGATCTCTAAGAGAATTGTTGTACATGGCGAGCATACCACTAGGGTTGCAGGTGGTATTAGGGATTCATAGCAAATCAAGAAGAGTTCCCTCACTTTTGAGGGTAAGGCAAGTTAACTATTACTATTGCAGACTATGTCCAACTACCGATGATGATATACTAAGTCCGTTTTAAGCAGCGATGATAGTTGGTTTTACATTGGTCCATGATTTTGATACTGGGGAGTTTCTAGATTGAGAATTAAGAGATAGGGCTATCACAGAATAAAAGGCATTTGTCGCATACTTGTACATGATCACACATATATAGCTGCTGAGGTATTAGAGATTCTGGGCATTGATGTATGAGAGAGGCCCACCGGATGTTTGATATTGGTCTAATATATAATGCAGCCAACCCACTGGCCAATCCTATGAGGCAGGCAGCAGATATGATGGCAGGAGCCTTCCCACAAGAGGATCATACAGATGTTGCTGCTACTGTTGAGGTCGTCTAGACAGGTGTATAGACTGAGGCTGCACTCACAGATAGAGTGAGTACTTTTAGTGCTCCACCACTAGTTCAGTCTGTGCCACCTAGGCCATAAGGATGTCCCCCTGGTGTTATGATGATATCACTGGCTGCATGGACAGAGGTAGTAACCTAGTTGGCTACACTAGCTGCGAGGGTGACCATCATGGAAGGTGGTGTAAAGAATTGGATAAGATGACAGATGAAAGTACAGGATAGGCGCGTGTAAGACTGCCTGGATATATTTGAGTCAAGGATCATTCAACAGTTAGGTAGTGGGAAAATGCCCGATGTTACTGAGAATCTGAGAAGAGATTACATATATAAATGGTATGGTTACTGAGTTGTCCGAGAGCACAATGGTTTCTGAGTGTATTGTAGAGACTATGATACCCAAAGTCGAGTTACAAAATATTTAGGAAGTCCAGGTAGATGAGAAAATTATGCAGGTCGAGGCAGAAAGAGCAAAAAAAAAAGAAGAAGGAAAAAGAAAAAAGAAGAAAGAGGCAAGAGCTGCCAAGAAAGCCAGACGTAGTGGCATCTAGGATGGTAAGAACCAAGAGATTACTAGCACATCTAAAGGATTGAGAGACCCAACTCCTGGTGCTGAGGGGGTCGATGATGTGCCCCCATCTGTTGTTGATCCAGTCCCAGTTGGGATAGTTGCTTATAAGAGTGGGACCCGATCTGAGGTACCATATGCAAATATTAATGCTCCGGCTCCTTGAGCACCTAGGTATGACTCTTCTTCCCTACTCTATCTTATTTTTGTAGCGCTGAGAATAGTGAAATGTTCTTATAGGGGTGAGGAACTAAATTTTTTTTATCAATTTGATATTTTTAGATGTAGCTAAAATTGAAAGTTTGTTATGACTTACAAGTTTGAGGCAGCCAGCTAAGATAAGGAGTAGACAGCGCACCTATGGCAGCAGATGTTTTTGAATTTTCATGATGATTTTTATGGATGGTTTTTATGGATTTTTGAAATTTTGGGTTGTATTTAAAACAATGATTTGGATTTATTGTTGTGATTGCTAAAACACTACTAATGGTTATGGATTTTTGAACTAATCGTGTGAAAAGTAGTGGTGGCTGTGTTAAAGAGTTGAAAAAGTTGAGCTACCCTCAAAATTTTATTTAAATAATGGCGTGATTTGTATATTATGTTGAAACTATTAAGTATCTGAGAATGGAATTAGGATTAGGAAGAGTATACATTGGGACAGACCAACTGTAGAGTTGGACATCTGGTACTTAGTAATGTTGCCCTGTTCAAGTGTGCATAAGTTTTACTAAGTTCCCGATTGTGTTAGAATCTAGAACTTGCCCGGTTGCTTTTATCGAGGTCTAGGATAGTTAGGTAGGAAATGATCATAGGCCCTTGTTGTATGAGTCCACTTAATCCTAAAATGCCTGAACCAAATAAGTAAATCCCCTTGATTCAAATATTTGAGCCTTAATAGACCAATTTTTCCTCTAAAACCTATCACATTCCTGTTTAGCTGAAAGAAATTTGTTTTTGACCCTGATCCTCCTATAGATACTGTGCACCTAAACTCAGCAAAATAGCTTAAGTTTAGGGTGGCTATATTGGGGGTGTGTAAGAGAAAATGAGTATGAAAAGGGTGTAGAAGAAAAATAGCTAAAAAATGGGCAGGTATGAAAAGAAAGAAAAGAGTTGAGTATTGCAAAAGAAAAAGAAAGTTAAGCACTAGAAAAAGATAAACCTGACCTAATTTGAATATGCTTTAAAGAAAAGGAAGATATAAGGGTGAAAATAAATGAAGAAGTGGAAAGTCCCTCCAAGAAAAGCGTAAGTGTCCAGGAGGCGTAGTCACTAAAAGAATTTGAAAAGATATCCTACCAGCCCCTTGCTTACGTTACAAGCCAAATAAAGTCCTATAGTGATCTTACCATGACTATCTGAAAGCGTAGGAAAAGAGAATAAGGGCAAGCCTATGGTATTTTATGAACACCGATAATAGTTCTTTGTGAGAGCGAGCGTTGTTTGTTATATCCCAAAAAAAAGATTGATACATATGAGGAGAGAATGGGATTTATTTGAATATAAGTGCACATAGGTTATGCTGCTAAGTTGCTAGATTGATTGATGGATAAAAAATAGTTCTACGCTAGAGTAGCTATCATTAGCATAATGCCATCATCAGATCCCTTCGTGTTCTCACATGTGCTGAATTTCTCTATGCAAATTTGAAGTGAAAAACTTAAAATTAAGAGGGGAACAACAAAATTGAAATTTAAGTTGAAATCACTGCCATGGGTTGTTTGAGATCTTCATGTTTTAAGAATCGCCTCGGGGTAGAAAATGGTATTTTGTTTTGTTTGCCTAAGGACATGCAAAAGTCTATCTTGGGGGTGTTGATGTGGCATGGAAACACGACACTTTCGTGAATGTAGGGTGTTTTGTTAGATATGATGTACTTTGGTGTGAATTGCAGGTAAAGAGGTTTATAACATAATCTGAGCTAAATGAGGAGAAAAAAACCTGAAAAAGACTAACTCCAATCAATATACGAGTCTTCTCGCGAGTCGTAATCATTTGATACGACTCGTATGCTGAGTCATATGAGGAACAGAACCAAAATCCAAATCAAGAAACTAAGTATGAGGAAGATACGACTCAAGTATCCCAGTTGTAAGACAGGGTATGAGTCACATGATGAAGACATAAGCATAATAGAACCCAGGCTACTATCCAAAAATTTAAGTGTCAGAAGGATACGAGTAGGAAGTCTGAGTATGACTCATATAGGGATGTCATATCCAAACCAGTGTTCAAGACCTGAAAAGACTGAAGTCCTAGATGGATACTAATGAATAAACCGAGTCGTATACCTAGTTACGACTCGTATTCTTAATAGAGAGTTGACTCTATGAGAAGAGTAAGCACAGGAATAGTTACAACAAGGCAGGATACGACTCGTAAGATGAGGATACGAGTGACGACCGAGTCATACCAACTGTCGACTTAACTTTACCTTTCCTATTTTTAATAGGATTTTTATGTTATTTTGATATACTATAAATACCCTAGGGTTATCCTTAATTAGGTTACGAATTGAGACATTATTTTACATATAATTACTTTCTACTATATTATTTCTTGAGATTTAAGGTTTTATTCAATTAAAGACCTTGGAGTTTATTCATCTGTACAATTGATTTTATGTGTTCTTCATTGATAATCATGATTTATTGCACAAAGAAGAGCGGTTAATCTCCTTAGCTAGGGTTGTGGGAACCCTAAAGGATTAGCTACGTAGAGAAAGTGTGAGATTCAATTGTTCTAGGGTTTTTGCATGTATCTTAATTTTCCTTTATATTAATTAGCCTCAAGTAGCTGCAGACACTTGAGATAGCCTGTATTCATATCCATTCGCTAACCAAGAAGTTTGTGCTTGGGTAGCGAGGACTAAGACGGGCATACGATAACCAAATATGACTAAGGCTGGAACAAGGGGCAATAAGGCGATACTCTGAGACAATAACCAAGTCAACGGGTGAAATTTATCTTTTTGATAATACCTAACTTATAGGCTTTGTATGCAGAACACTAGAATAATTGGGTTGAACACAAGAAATCTACGTAGTTGAGAATCTAGGGGGAACACAGTCCTAGCATTCGTCTCATATTAATTTCAACTAAAAATTAATCCAGAGTTGATTACTACTCTCTACTGATACCAAAATCTCCCCATTTACTTTACTGCATTGCTCGTGGATTACATCAAGGCTAGCAATTGTTCACGTTTTCCCTGTAGGATCGACCCCAACTTTGTTGGGTTATTTTATTTGCAATCGACCACTTTATACTTCTAGTGGAGGTGTATTTTGGGTGACGTCAATTAGTCTAATACAACCACCAACTCTCGACACAAAAACATGGCCACTAATCCTAACACTCTATGAATCAAGAGTTGTCATCTTTGCCTCACCACTCAATACCTTATCATAAATCACTCTCAACTTCTTATAATAAAGTTGTCAAGCTCAAATCTACTCCATCAATGAGGATCTAGCCTCAACTTATGCCAAAATATGCCCAGGTGCTAAAATACTAAGTCGAATCAACTGGTTAGCCAATGACTTAATGTCTAAGGCTAAAGTCTTCTCCTCTACCAAAAGATAAGCAAAAATCCACATACTCATCTCCTTCTAACTCAAAGCATCTTCTACCATATTATCCTTGAATGGATGATAAAGAATTGATAGATCATAACCCTTAAGAACCTTTAACCACCTATGTTGTCTCATATTAAGATCTCATTGAATAAAGAAGTACTAAAGGAAATGATGGTTAGAGAGAATCTAACAGTGAACCCCATACAAATAGTGATGCCATAATTTCAACCAAAACATAATCGCGGCTAACTCCAAATCATGGGTAGAGTAGTTCTACTCATGGACCTTCAACTAGCCAGAAGTATTAGTTTTCACCTAATGTTGTATCAATACACCACCCAATCCAACTCTGAAAGCATCGCCAAATAAAATAAACCAAATCATTCCTCATGCAAAGTCAAGATAGGATCAAATGTCCATAACTCTTAAGATTTTGAAATCTCCTCTCACAATAATCCAACCATTGGAAAACAATATTTTTTAGTCAACTTAGTCAAAAGGAGCCACAATGGAGGAGAAGCCCTACATAAGTTGTCAACAATACCCTGCTAACCCAACAAAACTCCAAAATTTAGTAGCCGATGTAAATCTTTCCTGATCATGCACCGCTGCAACATTGGCAAGATCGACCATGATATTATCCTTTGTCATTACATGACCCAAGAAGGAAATAGAATCCAACCAAAACTCACACTTGGAGAACTTGTCATACAACTGCTCATCTCTTAATTTCTAAAGTACAACCCTCAAATGTCTCTAGGCTTAGCCTCGTACTTGGAATAAACTAAGATGTCGTTGTTGAACACAATCACAAAAGAATTAAGATAAGGCTGACACACTCTATATATCACCTCTATAAATATCGATGGAGTGTTAATCATCCCAAATGACATAACTAAGAACTAAAGTGTCTATAACGCATCCAGAAAGTTGTCTTCAGAATATCCAAATCTCTAATGCTCAATTAATGGTAACTAGATCTCAATTTGATCTTAGAAAACATTGAGGCATCGAGAAGATGATCAAACAAATCACTAATATGTGAGAGAGGATACTTGTTCTTGATAGTCACTTTGTCCAATTGTCGATAGTCAATACACATGCATATGGATCCATCTTTCTTTTTCACAAATTAGATAAGACCACCCCAAGGAAACATAATCAGTCTTATGAACCTTTTACTCAATAATCCTACTATTGCTCTTTAAATTTTTTTAAACTTTGTTGGCCATTATATAAGGAGGAAAGGGGATGGGCTTAGTTAACTATTCCATATTTATATATAAATCAATATACCTATTCAGATAACATGAGGTAAGTCCATAGGAAACACATCCATAAACTCTCTAATGAATCTCACAAAATCTAATAGAGGTGGCGAATCAACACTAGTATCGCTCACAAAGACCAAATAAGAAAGTCACCTCATTTCTACCATGCAGTAAGCACAAAGAAAAGATATAACCACTTTGGGACACAAACTATGAGTTCCCTTCCATTCTAACCTCAACACACTTGAATATCTGAGGTCATGATCGTTGCATAACAATCAAAAATTACATGATAAGGAGATAACCAACCCATACCCAATATGACATCAAAGTCAACCATATCAATAATGATCAAGTCTACCTCGGTCGCATGCCCAAAACAATCACCACACATGATCGATACACCCGATCTATAATAAAGAATCTTTTATGAGGGTAGAAACACAAATGGATATGGCAAGAGACCCATATATATCATCAATACAGAAGTAAAATACTTGGAAACATTAATAAATATAGACCTAGGGTCAAACAACACTAAAGTAGGATGATGGCAAACCAGGAAAATACCTATAATCATAGAATCATAGCCATTTGCCTCGAGTCTTCTAAGAAAAGCATATCACTACATAATTTTGCAACTAGATTGATCAACTCCTCATCCATTACCAAAAAATCCATAAGATTTATCTCTTGTTGTAATGACCCTCCAGGTCATTTCCTTAATTTTTGCATATTTCCAAAATTTTAAGCCTTCACATAGTGGCTACAGGTCATTTATGACTTTCCAAAATTGTCGGTTCAGATGTCAAATAGTTTGTGTAGGTTTTTGGTCCATTTCCCTATTTTGGAGCTATTATTATTAAGGAATTGGTCTCAGACCAAAACTCTAAGTAAACAACCTTGGATGGGAATTCCAATAACACCATCATCTTTGACACGTTCATTTTATAAGATAGGGGGACCCTTGGTTCAGGTCCCAAGGCTTTTGGACTCATTTTGGGATATTAGGTGGATTTTATGAAAGAATGAAACTATAGGTGTGGTGATGCACCATGGTTTCATGGATCTTTCAATGCTTAAAACCAGGAAATTATGCAAGTACTTAGGTACTTTTATATAGAAATAATGTTTTTTTCTCAATTTTACAAAAAAATAGGGTCAGAAATAAGTAGAATGGGACAAGGATGAAAAAGACACTAATAGAAGTCTTGTTCTTGGACAACGAGTGTTGGGTGACACTATGACTCATTGCCTAAGTCATCACCAGACCAGTGAATGATCAAAAGAGAAAGACTGAAGTATACACGGACTACAACTCATAAGGTCAGACTACGATTAATAGTAAGAGGTTTTCTAAGCAAATGAGGAACAAAAGTCTTGAAGAGTGCATTTGGATAGTAGTAGAAACAAAAACTGATGATTAGTCGTAGTGTTAGGATACAACTCACAGTGACCCTCAATCTGAGCAGATGAAGAAAAAGTTTTAAATATAAAAAAATTAAATGGGGATACTACAAGTCAGGGAACAACTCATCTAGTGCCCTGGCAAGTCATCACCAGCCATATGGAGCTTAGAATACGGAGTTGACAATATGTCTCTGTTAGTCCAGATGACTCATTGTCTGAGGCATTGTCACTGCCGACCTTTGTTATCCTGTTTTAATTGAGAAAACTTTGATGTAACTTTAATTACCCATTTGATTCTTTATTATTAGTTTATACATTTTTTACGGTTATTCATAGTTTTGAGTTCTTAGATACAGTTTTGACCTTAGAATTCTTGTTCTTGGTTTTTAAGGTTAGAAATTAATTTGAGATTCTAGTTTTCATTCTTAATTATTTGAGAGATTATTCATATGCTTTCAATTATGAATTCTATATGTGTTCTTGCAATCATGGGAAACTAAACCCCATAACTATGGTTGTGGGAACCTAATGGATTAACATAGTAGAGGAAGTGCAAAGTTATTCATGATTTGTGTTGTTGCATGTAATATGATTTTCTTCTCTTTGATTGCTTTCTTAATGGTTGAAAATGATAGAAACCTACCTACATTCGATACTAACTCAAAAGAGAGGTAGAAATTAAGAAAAGGAGATCACAAGAGTAATTTGAATCTACTAACCTTTATGTAATTAACTTGAGACCGAGAGAAGATTATTAATTTAGGATCCAGAATAAGGGTTAGTGATGCGACAATCTATGATCAAAAGAAGATGAGTGAAATTCACCCAAACCAAGGTTGAGTGTCATATCCCAAAAATCCAAGGGTCATGATGGCAGTGGCCACGACGAAACTTGACAAGTAAGCCCATCACACAAACTGATACAAAAGAAAAATTAAACATTCAAAACCCAAAGCAAGGCTCCTAAAACGAAGTCGAACCATAATCAATATAATTAAAGAATAAAGAAGCATAAACAATAAAGTCATAACTCCCAAAACTTGGTGTCACGGTGTAAGAACTACTAATACAACTCAACAAAATACAATACCTAGGAAAAACTCTGTCTTCGAATAATAATAAAGATATAGTATAATAAAAAGAGGTAGTAGTAGACTCCAAATAGATGAAATCCCTCACTACCTCATAAATCTCCAAATATCAACCGAATCAACCAACGTGGGGCATACCTGAACCAGTATCTACACCAAGAGGGCACAATAAGAGTGAGTGCAGTCCACTTGTACTCAGTAGGTATCATAGGTCGACTGAGAAAAGTAGATAATAAAGCATATAAAATACACAGTAACGGCACATCACCCGCAATCAGAAAAAGTCCCACAATGGTAGCCCACACCGCTTGCACTAACATTTTAATAATACTCACATACATTGCAAAAAACATCATAAAGGACCACAAGTATACATTACACCACATACAAATAAATTATAGAAGGACATCATATACAAGAACATCAAGTACAAGTTAAGGAAGTTATAACAAATGGATAAGTAACAAGTCAAGACGGAAATACAATTACATCACAATCATAAAAAAGTAATTAAAATGAAAATAATGGGAATTATGATGATGATGATGATGTAATGAACGAGGTCGCCGCACAACCTTCGAGACTACCACACAGCCTACGTATACACCTACGGAGCAAAATCTTCCCGACATAGGACCCATGGGGTGTTTGTCAACCCATATATAGTCCATATCTATATCTCCTCCCGGACACATCCCTCAGGGAGGGTTTTTATAAGATGACACATTTTCTATCAGAAAAAGCCAGTGTTTCTCAGTGTTTCTAGTATTTTCATAGTGGTACCAATGTTTCATTAATGTGCATGATTTGAGAATGTAATGCTCACAACCAACCACAATGAGTATTTGCATATCCAACTAATATAGCAACAAACTGAGCCAAATATCCATTCAATATTTCCAACCTTCATTGAAAACCAACATGATTCATATGCCAAAAATGTATTAACATATTTCAGTACACAATTGGTACCACAATTGTCTTTTCATCAAACAAGATACGATTATTTGCATGCATATAGCCTATCAATATGACATAGGACCCAACACAGTCACACATAGCACATAATATCTCAAGACTACTAAATACATCACATTTAGGCCCTCACACGGGCACAACACAATTAGATAGTCATTTTTCATGATTAGTTCCCACACCCTTAATATACTTTTGTATCAAAAAATTAACTACCCAGCCCAGTTTGAAAGAAGTTAAGTCATAACCTACCTCAAAAGTCAAAGCCGAAACAAAAACCTTCAATCCATAATTTTACTCCTCACGAACAAACTCGAAAGCAACTATGGAATGGAAATATAGAATCAACGCGTCAAAAGAAAGCCAATGATACCCACATTGCGTAGTCTAAAGTTGGGGTTAAAATGGACCCCCAAAATGGGTTTTCGAAAAAAAGGGCAAAATCATAACTTTATTTCAAAAATATGTTCCCCATATTTTTTGGAGTCTAGAGTTGAAATCCCAAGAGAAAACGAGTTATAAACAAGGCCCAAATTGAATTAAAACTATTTTAAAGATTTACCAGGAAAAAATCCCCGAAATCCATTTAAAAATCAAGATTTAAAGTTGTTTCGAAGATAAAATTGAGAGAAAACTCATAATTATAGGATTAGAACTCACCCGAGTGAAAATAGGTAGAAATTGGGTTGGAGGAATATAATTTTTACGCGTTATAGGCCAAAATCCCCAAATTCTATACTTTCATCCAAATTGAAGGAATTAACTGAAATAGGTGTTATGTAGCTTACCCAAGTTTAGAAGTGGAGAAAGTTTCTCAAAATCATGAAACTCAAAGCTTCAAATCTCAAAAATGGTGAAAAATGACAAAACGTAGGTATTTATATACCCATGCGTCGTGATCGCGGACAAAGTTTCATGATCGCGGTACCTGGCTGACAGGGGTATTGCGACCACAGACAAGGTGTCGTGATCACGACACTTGACCTACATGCCCAATCACGATTGCAACATTAGCTTCAAGATCGGGGGTGCAACAGCTTAGTGGTGCACCAGCTGGGAACTTGGTGCATTCCAAGTCTCCACGAGCCTCTTTGGATACATCTAGAATCTCGTGAATGCAAACGAACTATGGAACCTTATCAAAATTGAATTTTCGAACACAATGGCTATATTCGATTTTTGAAAAGAATCATTTTCAAAAAGTTTACCCCCGAAACCCAAAATTACGACTTTTAAATCGAGGGTCAAAATGAAATTTAAAAGCCATAAAGCCATACCAACCATGTTACCACCCTAAAATTGATGTTCAGATCTTCTGGCGCAGACCGTTTTTCCATCTGACGCATAGATCAAAAAAAGTTAAAGGCTCTAGAAGCCACCAAAAACCACAATATTGTATAATACACACCAAAATGCATTAAAAATTGTGTCAGTCATTCGCACACCCCAAAAACACCACAGCACAATCATAGGGAAGGGTAAAATGGTCAAATAACATAAAAACATAAATTTCACATAATTTTTCAAAATATGAGTCGTTACGTCATCCACCACTACGTATCTAGTTCGTCCTCAAACTAAAGGCAAGGGAAAAAACTGATTCTGCAAAACACTAGGATAAGAACTACTCATATAAGACTTCACCTCCCAAGTAGCCTCATTTATAGGTCGATGCCTCCACTAGACCATAACTACAGGAATAACTCTAGAGCGCAACTGTCTAACATCCCTAGCCAATATGGAGACCGACTGCCCTACAAAAGATAACCCCACATCAAACTGAACCGACTCCCAATGAATGACTCCAGATTCATATTGAATATAAAGACAAAGCATGGACACATGAAAAACTAGATGAGCAGTTGAAAAGTCTAGGGGCAAAGCTAACTCATAAGCCACATCACCAATAGTCCAAAGAATCTCAAATGGGCCAATGTACCGGTGGCTAAGCTTTTTCTTCATCCCAAACCTCATCACACCCTTCTTGGGCAAAACTCAAAGAAAAACACGATCACTAATACAAAATCTCAAGGCATGAAATCGCCAATCTACATAACACTTTTGCCTGCTCAAGGCCACTCGAAATCTATCCTAATGATCCAAAATCTATCAAAAGACTCATGAAGTAAGTTTAAATCTCTAAGTCTAACCTTAAAAACCTCAATCCAAGCCATTGGAGAGAAAAAACGCCTACCATATAATGCCTTAAAATGAGCCATATCAATATAGAATGGTAGTTATTATTATATACAAAATCTGCTAAGGGTAAATGTTGCTCCCACTGACCACCAAAATCCATCACATAAGCACGGAGCATATCCTTCAAAACCTGGATAGTTTGCTATGACTGGCTGTCATTCTGGGGTAAAAGCGATACTAAGATCAACCCGAGTACCCAAATCATCCTAAAAATTCTTCCAAAAGTTAGATTTGAACACAGAACCTTGATCTGAAATGATAGACTCTGGCACCATATGGAGACGTAAAATCTCATGAATGTAGATGCGGACCAGCCTCTCAACACTAAAAGAGATCTAGACGAATCTGGATTAACATGGAAAAAATAGTCTTTGTCAATCAATCCACAATGACCCCAACGTTGTCAGAACCATGCGAAGTGTAAGGTAAGCCAGTCACAAAGCCCATAGTGATCCACTCACATTTCCACTCACGAATGGGGAACCTCTGAAGTAATCCGCCAGGTCTCAAATACCCAGCCTTCACCTACAGGAAACATAGGTAACGAGCTACAAAGTCCACTATAACCTTCCTCATACCACCTCACTAAATGATGGATCAAGTCATAATACATCTTAGTCACTCCCGAATGGATATAATACCTGGAACAATAGGCCTCCTCCAAAATCAATCTAATCCATACCCACTCTCGGCACACAAACTCGGCCTTTAATCCTCAAAACCGCTATTTTGAACAAATGAGTCTTTCTTTAGCCTCACCACACAACACCTTATCCCAAATCAACCTCAATCCAACATCATCAAATTAATGAGCTCAAATCTTCTCCGTCAAAAAAGACCTAGCCTCTATAAATGCAAAAATATTCCCGGTGTCAAAATATAAAACCTAACCATCTGGTTTGCTAAAGACTGAACCTCTAAGGCCAAAGGTCACTCCTGGGTCAAAATATGCACTAAGCTACCCATGCTAGTCGACTTCTAGATCAAGGCATCTGCAATAACATTAGCCTTGACCGATTTATAGAAAATAGCCAAGTCATAATCCTTATGCAACTCAAGAAAATGACTTCGCATCATATTAGGATCCCATTGGTTGGAGAAGTACTAAAGGCTACGTTGATCCAATAAAATATCACAACAGACTCCATACAAGTAGTGCCTCTACAACTTCAAAGTAAAAACAACCGCGCACAACTCCAAATCATGGGTAGGGTAATTCTTCTCATGGGGCTTCAACTGATGAGAAACATATGCAATCACCTTACACTCCTACATTAACACAACACCTAAACCAACACCTAAAGCATTACAAAAGACGATGAAACTCACGCCCTCCTTGGTCAAAGTCCAGATAGAAGCTGAAGTCAATAAATCCTTAAGTTTTTGGAAGCTCACTTTAAAAGCATTGGACTACCAAAAAAACTTCTTCTGAGTTAACTTGGTCAACGGAGCTACAATAGATGAAAAAAGCTCAACAAAATGCCTATAATAACATGCCAAGCCAACAAAACTCTAAATCTCGATGGGCAAAGTAGGCATCGCTCAATCATAAACCGCTACAATATTTGCTGGATCAAATATAATAACCTCCTTAGTCACCACATGAACCAAGAAAAAACATACTCAAACCAAAACTCACTCTTGGAGAACAAAGCATGCCACTTCTCATCCCTCAATCTCTGAAGCACAATCTGCAAATGCTCCGCATGATCGGCCTCACTCTTAGAATAAACCAAGATATCATCTATAAATACAACAACAAAGGAGTCGATACAGTCAAAATACCCAGTTCATCAACTCCATAAATGTGGTTGGGTCATTGGTCAACGGACATGATCAAGAACTTATACTAACTATATCGAGTTTGAAAAGCTATCTTTGGAATATCAAAAGCTCTAATCCTCAACTAGTGATACCCAGATCTTAAATCATTCCTCGAAAATACTACGGCCCCCTTTAACTAATACAACAAATCATTAATTCAAGGAAGAGGATACTTATTCAAAACCATCACCTTATTCAACTGTCAATAATCAAAACACACCTGCATAGATCAATCATTCTTCTTCACAAACAAAATAGGCGCATCCCAAGATGATACACTAGGTTGTATAAATCCCTTATCCAAGAACTCCTCTAATTAATCATTCAATTCCTTCAACTCAGCTGAGGACATCCTATAAGAAGGAATAGACATGGTCTTGGTGTCGTGCTCAACATCAATAGCATAATCAATATCATGATTCAGAGGCATACTAGGAAAATCCATAAGGAGAACGTCTATAAACTTACAGACAACACAAACATAATCCAAAAAATGAGGTCAAACAACACTAGTATAGCCTTAGCCTTCAAATTTGAGACGGTAGAGTCTCGTGCTGATAACGTGTTATAAAATAATAAAGAACAAGAAGAAGAGTAGAGAGAATAGAGAGAGTGATTCTTATTTCTTGTCTTAAGGGATGATTTACAATGAAGGAAGCCCTTCAATTTATAGGGGGAATTTGCCCCTAGTTTCACACTAAAAGACAAATACATCAAATCCTGATAGACATCAAATAGATCTTGATAGGCATTCACTATAATTGATATATATCATAACAATACTTAAGTAGAAAATAATTATTCAAGGCATATAAAAAATTTTGTATCTCGCCGGTAGAGTGACAAGGCCCCTAAAAAAATGTAAAAATAGATGATGTTTTCCTTATCCTTTTTCGTTTAGTTTAGGTTTTCTGTGACTAAAAGTAGATTCTCATTATTATGCCATTCGAGCGTAAAGCCCAACAAATAATATCTCCAATCTCCATCGTGAAATTTATTCAGCTATAGATTTCAACTGAATATTTCATAGACGCTTTGAGCATGAAAAACTGCATTAAAAAAAGTATTTAGAATAATATTTCAACAATAAATCTAACATCAAATCATTCATCTTAATCTTCTCCAAGACACCATAATCATATAGAAAATAATATTAACAACAACATACCCAGCGTAATCCCATCTAGTGGGATCTGGGGAGGGTAAAATGTATGCAGTCCTTACCACCACCTCAGAAGTAAAAGGGTTGTTTCCGATAGAAAAAAATAACTAACATCAATCAACAATTTTAAGTACAAAAAATTAATCAACTATTATACTGTATTTGTATTATTGGATGAAATTCGCTATTTAGGAGAAGAAATTAATTAAGAGAAAATACTATAAAAAGTCAACTTACCAACCTTTGATCTACTTCATTCGACGACAACATATTTATTTTGTCCAATTTTCTATTAAAAAATATTCGTTTAAATTTTCACCTGAAAGATTAAAGGTAGAATTTAAGGTAGAAAAAATGATGCTAATAAATGCAAGAAACTAAATCAAGCCCAAAATAATAGAGAAAAAGTAGAAGAAATATTGGACTACTACGTCAATTTTTGTTTTGCCAAAAATCCTTGCACGACATTTTTTTTCCAAAAATAAAGCAATTTATAATAGAATTAGAAGAAGCCTACATATGTTAAAATTCTATTTTCAAACAATTCTACAAATTCCACGTCCTTTTTTTGTTTTGTCAAAGTTTTATTAGGACTCTTTAAGAATTTAATTTGACAAAATATTGACAATTTTTAGTTTTTCCAAAAATATATAATTTTTTCAAAGTTATATATTATTAGTATTCATATAGAATTATAATTTGAGGAAAAAAAGGTGAAAAGACGATTTTGTCTAAAAAAAAAATAAACTTCTAATGAAGGTAAAAAGTTCAAATCACTATTCTAAACCTTGAAACATAAAACTTCAATTGTTTTGTAACTTTTAAACTAAATACAAACAACTTCAACAAAAGTAGACTCCAAATTTAAAAAACTATTATTATACATAAAGTCCAATATAAGGTAAAGTTTTAAATATATTAATTCTTTTAATATAAATATTTAATTGAAGAGTTTCCTTTGAGATAGATGTCTTACGATTATATCACAATTAATTTGAATACAAATTACATTTAGTCTTTCGTTAGTTAATTTACATATTGTCTAAGTAGACAGAATTCTAAAGATCCAAATTATTAGTATATCTTTTTTTTTTGTTGCCCAAGGTATCCCCACAACCGGCAGCCGTGAAATTGATCCTTCGTTCCTCGGTCAGTGCATTTTGCAGTAGGAAACTGGCCACAGAGTTTGCTCCATTCGCCATTATATAAGGTGAAGTTTAATTAATTTTAAAATTTTAAATATTAGTACTTTCTATAATTCATGTAAGGAAAAATTTAGCAATTTGCAAGACTCCTAACGTATGATACATATTGATATTTTCCTTTTCTTTTTTAACTATATATTTTAGGACTCTTTTTTATATGTTTAAGGGAAAAAAATCTATCAATATTAATTCTCAATATATTTAACTAAATAATAATTTGAAAAAATAAGTGAAAAGACAATTTTATCTATTGCATAGTTTTTTAATTAAGGGCAAAAAGTTCAAATCACTTTTCTAAGGGTCTTCACACTTTTAATATATTATAGATATAGATTACAGATTATAGATATAGATTATAGATATAGATTTATATATATATATGTGTGGTCACACTTTTAATATAATATATCTGTGTGTGCGCGCGCGCTAGAAAGGACCATCGAAAATTCATCCAACTAATGTGTTGACATTGTTTAGAAAAGTACCAGACAACGCACATACGACAAATGCGTGCAACTGCAACACTGCACACTGGAACACCAATTCACGTAACTGGTCCTTCGACTAGGTTAGGCGATCAACGGAACATGAATAACAATCAAACATGCATGACCAGGTTCCAATGATGGAGTTTGTCAATCATCAAAACATAAGTATAATAAGGACAAGACTGGAACCCATCATGTGCTTCTAACACAATTCCCAATGAAATTGGAAATTAATCACCTTAAGCGCAGGCTGATAATAGTACTCTCTTCAACTTTATCCGAACAACTTCAAAACAGTTGACCAATAATAGTATCTCGGTGTCTTTAGGATTCCATTTATCAAATAATCCTCTATGTATATACAGTGATACTTAAAATCCATTTTTTCATCTTTTTTTGTGCATTTAGTATGTGAAACTCATTTTTGTCAGTAACGGGAATTTGCTTCCAGAAAGGTACTAATAAATGAACGTAGAATCTATATCATCCCACCTGATACAAGAACAATAATGGAAGCACGAAACACACCCCAAACAGTCCACAAATCACAAGATCTGAGGACCTATTGGAGACCAACTCTCGGATTCAACAAATACAGCAAGAATACAAGATAACAATGGTGTATTTCACACCCAAAACAGCTACAAAATGTGATGAACAATATGAAGAACAATAACACAAGTTTTCAGATTCAACAAAGGACCCAAAACAGTCCACTACACAACAACAACAAAATGTAAAGCTAGGTAGTATGACATAGATTACTACAATAACTAAGAACCTAAGTGTAGATCCAATACTAAGACCGTTAATACATGTAATAACAACACCGACACTCTTACGTGGACATAAGAGGGACATCAATCTCCCCAAACGCCTACGTTTCCAAGCCTTGAATGCAACACAAGTGAAATCCACACTTGTATCACCCTAGTTTCGGGTTAGTGGTCTTCTCTCCTTAGAAAGAAAATGTTTCAAGTGCTATACACTCATAATATTCATCAAAATCTGATTAGTAAATGACCTAAAATGTTCTATATATACTAGGTTACAAAAATAGTGTGAAATGTCCAAAATGAACCCTTAGTCAAAGTCTTCAAGTGGGTGCCCTTGGAGTGCATTGTATGGATGGTTTTGGACCCCTTTTAAGTCCTCCTTTGCACTTTACTTTCACAATCCAAGTCTCGGGTTCAATACATCTCACAAACATGCACCCTCGTGGCCGTACCCGTATCATCCTCCCCTTCTTGAAAAGGATTCAACCTCGAATCCATGCCTTGCAAAATCAAGAGAAGACAAACAAGCACACATCCTCATAACATGACGGTTAGGGTTAGCAAAATACACATATCAACATGCCATGCCGAGGTGGAACAAACTTGAAGTATAGCCATGGGTCCTTTGTTTTAAACATGAAAAGATTAGTACAAATGTTACAAAGGAAGTGGCTCGGACAAGCATCAAGATAAAAGGAAAATAGGCCAAAAGTAATCCTTTCCCACCCTAAGATGGTACCGGGATCAAATGGGTGGAGTAACCAAGGACTTAGGTCTCGGCCACTCTCATTTTCCCCTAAGGTGTCGTCCTTAAAATTAGGCATTCCCTCTATATCCCTATGAAAAATATCATAAGCACAAAGAGGGTAAAGAAAGGTGTCACACGAGTCAACTCCAACTATGGTCTCCTTATGCATGTACTCACTAGTTTCAAGTCCATCAATACTAGTATGCTTAACATAGGAAACACATAAAGAAGAAGTAGATGGAATTTCTAAGCATGCACCACTATCTCTTTCAAGAGAGTAATCCCCATATAGATATAAATCACCTTGGGAAGCAAAGGGATCACACACAAAAACATTATCACAAGAACAATCACATTTCGGGTTTACTAAACATTCAAGCAATTTAAGGTTATCTTTACCCGATTGACTATTCCTTTCCAAGACTACACATTCCCTACCCTTAAGAGTACTCTCATCTTCCAAGAAGAGATTTCCATCTTGAGGAGGAATGTTGTCACACCATAGTGGGTTAACATATAGGCTATAGCCTTCAAGGCAAGCCATACCATCATTCGCACCACTAGGTTCATTATGAGTGAATGTACCATCTTCAAACAATAGATTATACCTAAAGAGAGTGGGATCTACCCTTGGGGCAGATTTAAAATACACACATTCAATCTCTAAAGGACAACCATCAAGTTCCAAAGAAGTTTCAAACACATGATCATCCCGATGAGCAAGACAAATATTAGATTTTTTACCATAATACAAGCTCACAGGTTCACTCCAATTTTCAATTACTTGATGTCTATGAGCAAAACTAACAATAAGGCGTTCATCATATAACATGCTCAAAGAATCATGCTCTTTTATACTAGGCAAAACCGTAACTACATCCATTTGGATACTACTAGCCACATCACAACATTCTAAGTTTATTAGAGTGTAGAGGTTAGCGTTTTTACCTTGTAGCTCACATGAGCTACGATCATCACCTTGGTTTGGGTCTTGGCAGACCACTTCTTTCTTTGAGAAGCTCTCATCGCAAGGTGTTTGGACCTTAGGTTTTGGATTTATTGGGATGAGTGTGATACCAATTGGCGTAGTCTTTCAACGTGCCATTTCATGTCTTCAATATTATCATTGATGCAATCAAACGTGGCATCGAGATTATTGGCAGCCATGGTACCTAAAAGAAAAGACAACAACGAACAACAAAACAAACTTGTAAGCTCAAAAAATGCCTCACCACACGCTCACTCTCGGTTTTACCTCACATTTGGCTTCACAAGTGTTGAAAGTCGGCTCGTACTTCGTGAGTGATTGAGGGTCGAGTCTACACTTTTTCGGAATAGATTTTCGTTTGAGTTGACTCAAGAAAAATTTATTTACGGACTTGAACCAACAAGATACAACGAATTCACAAAGGAGAAAAACACACAACAAACGCTTAACACGAATGAACGAACGCAAAGACTAACTAACAATCTAGTAGATGAGTACTAGTTTGCCAATTAGTATTGGAACCAACAAAATTGAAACTAAGGAACAACAAAAGAAAACTAAGAAATCTGAAATTTGAGCTTAAATATGTTGCGTGAACAGTAAAACGTGATGATGTGGCAGTCACGTATTGGTCTCGGTCCACACAACTTTTGTTGTCCAATTTCAAGTCTTGGTCAATTTATAATTTAGACATTGGTGGAATTTGTTTTAAGAAGGGAAATTCAAACAAGTCTTGGAGTCTTTTCAAATTCAAGTTTTCAAAACTTTGACTTTCTTGTACTTCTCCTTATAACATGGACCCTTGTTTTATGGAAAGTTGTTGAGATGTGATTGACTATTTGATGAGTGATGGTAAGTCTTTCAAGACTAATAAAGCTTCACCCTTTTTTCCTTCACCTTTATAGATCTAATGTTCACTTTATATTAACAAGCTATGAAGGTTGTGAAGAACTTCAATAACAACATCAACAATCACCAAGAACGAATCTCCAAAAATATCAACAATTTTCACACGGCCAACTTCCAATTTTCACAATACAATATCTTCAACACTTGACCAAGACAACTATAATTTCAACAAAATGGTTCTTAGGCCACCAATGAACAATAATATCATGTGGCCAAGCTTAGAACAACAACAAGATGAGACCTCAAGGCCAAAACAGTTCACCACAACAATGTTTCAACAACAATTCGGCCAAGCCTTATGTTCACGAAAACAACACCAACAATGTAAGGTCAAACTTAGATTTAGACTCAAGAGTGTTAGAGATGAAGAAAACTAACACTAGAAACAACAAAACAAGTAAAAATCTTAACCAAGACACAACAATAACACAATTTCGTCCAAGAACACAAAATGGATAGATTTGCTTCTTTTTAATTTTTCGATTTTCTAACACTTGTTTTTTTTAATTTTCTATCAAGCAAGCCCAAGATTGATCTTGTAGGAATAAGATCAAGCCATGCTTTGATACCAAATAATACAAGAACAACAATGAAAGCACGAAACACAGCCCAAACAATCCACAAATCACAAGATCCGAGGACCTATTGGAGACCAACTCTCGGATTCAACAAATACAGCAAGAATACAAGATAACAATGGTGTATTTCACACCCGAAACAGCTACAAAACGTGATTAACAATATGAAGAACAATAACACAAGTTTTCAGATTCAACAAAGGACCCAAAACAGTCCACTACACAACAACAACAAAATGACAACAACAAAATGTAAAGATAGGTAGTGTGACATAGATTACTACAATAACTAAAAACCTAAGTGTAGATCCAACACTAAGACCGTTAATACATGTAATAACAACACCGACACTATTACATGGACACAAGAGGGACGTCAATCTCTCCAAACGCCTACGTTTCCAAGCCTTGAATGCAACACAAGTTAAATCCACACTTGTATCACCCTAATTTCGGGTTAGTGGTCTTCTCTCCTTAGAAAGGATATGTTTCAAGTGTTATACACTCATAATATTCATCAAAATCTGATTAGTAAATGACCTAAAATGTTCTATATATACTAGGTTACAAAAATAGTGTGAAATGTCCAAAATGACCCCTTAGTCAAAGTCTTCAAGTGGGTGCCCTTGGAGTGCATTGTATGGACGGTTTTGGACCCCTTTTAAGTCCTCCTTTGCACTTCACTTTCACAGTCTAAGTCTCGGGTTCAATACATCTCACAAACATGCACCCTCATGGTCGTACCCGTATCACACCACACATCTCGTAAGCGTAGATTTTGCCCAATATGATTTGGTCCATGTGCATAACTTAGGGAAGAAGACACAACAAATAAATATAATGTGCAAGAGAATACAACAGCATCATTGTCCAATATTTCTAATTTAAAAGTCCATACATGTAATTATTTCAAAAACGCAAATGTAAGGTAAGTAGCCAAAAATCTAAAATATTATATACACCTATTGGTCAAGAGGGATCCACTCTAATTCTAATTCAAGTTCTCCAGATTCTACATTTTGTAGCTTAAGATTTACTTCTTGCTTCACCTTCCCATCCACGATGTTTACAGTGCTATCATTCAGTAGGGCATTATCAGTTGATTTTAGCCATTTTCCAATTTGCATGTTACCAAACATTCCAGCATCCCCAAATGCCATTGCAGATGTTATCATAGGCTGGATGTCTATCTCAGCCTCCCCCATTATATCATCAGCAGAAAATGTATCATGATCATATACTTGCTGCAGTTCCAAGTGAAAAATGAGATGAGCGTAACGGTGAAAAATGGATAACCAAATGAATGCAAAATAAAAAATAAGAATCTAACACTGTCACAAACAAAAGGTAAAAAGCAAGTTAGCGATTTAGAGTTAAATAGTTTCCCAAATTACCAAGTCTCGGTAATTTGACATGCATCAAGGGAATGCATAGAAAACCTCCAAAGTTCATATAGACGCACAGATCCTTGGCAACTGTTTTTGAGGCTCATCATCACAGAACTTATACCCATCGCAACTATTTGGATAGACTTCTTTCAAATAGAATTTCAACAGGGGAATTCTTTCTTTCAGGTTGAAAAGAAATTAAAAGGGAAAGGAGATAAAGAAGAAAAGGGTAAAGACAAAGAAGTACATAAAATTACTCTTCTGCTGAAGTAAACTGGCACCGGCCAGTTTTGAGATGTACTCAGTACTTCTTAACTTGACACACCATGCTCGAGACAAGCAGATAGAAAACTATTACTGATTTACCTCTCTTTTTGAAACCCCAAATGCTAGTCCTAAGAAGCTCAATTAACGAGGCATAGGGCACACTGAATCCAACAGTAACATAGTTTAGAAAGCAGCAGAGGACTTAATTGAAATATTTTGAGCAACCAACCAACATTTTTCCTACAAATAAGATTAAGCAACGACTAAGGCAGTGACAAAGATATCAACGTATGAGCATCCTTGTAGCTGATTAGATAGAAATAACAAGGTCCCTGAGATACACTCATATTTTACCACAGATTCCAACACTACCGTTGCTGCCACAAAATTTCTGCTTGCACATAAGATTTTATTAGGCATCAGGGTCATTTTTGGCAGTGTGTCAGTATTCAGTTTAACAAAGGAATGAAGCAAAGAGAGAACTGAGAAATGCTGAGTGCTTTGATGCGGATTCTGTTTATCCAGATAGCTTTTGCAAAAGTCAAACAAGTGGCTCAATAAAGCTCGCACAGGCATCCTTTTGCCTGGATAAATGCCGCTGAGTACAGTACACCAGGAAAAGAGCTCTTACGGATATACAAGAAAAACGATATTCTGCCCTTCTGACTGCGTGGAAAATAAAGTGTAATTGACAACGCATACAAAAGGATCACCAGTATATCTCTATAGATAAAAGAAATAACAAGAAAAGATACAGAGTATTTCAGGAAAAAGTTTGTCTGCTGATCACCTTGACTAGCAAAAAGCAAAAAATGAACCACACAAGTTAGTCATATTAACTGGTTTGCTCAAAGCAGGAATAACATGGAACAGATTTTGGTTCAAGAACCTACCATTCGGGAGTAATTGTTAGTAAACTCAAGAATCTAGTGAACAAAGAAGTAACTTTTCAACCGAAGGGACCAAAGTCTTCTAATAGGAAGAGCAAATTAAGGGGGAAAAAAAGAAAGTTGAAATTTATGCATTCAATAGTGTAAGACATATTATGCCTTTGCTTTCTATCATGGCACTGTCTGATAAACCATAGAACTTCCGAGTATCTCTAAAAATGCCAGAACCAAAGTGTGTACCTATAACATAATAGTGCCTGCTGAAGTAATAATTATGATGGATCTAACTCTGAAGACGGCAACAGAAGCTCATCAAAATTGTAAAATAACTTTTAAAAGACCCTGTATCATTAAATCAGTTACTGCATTAGAAACCGCAAGTGCAAACTTGTCTAGTACAGGAGGCATATTATGCCTTTGCTTTCTATCATGGGCACTGTATGATAAACCTTAGAACTTCTGAGTATCTCTTAAAATGCCAGAACTAAAGTGTGTACCTACAACATAATACTGTCTGCTTAAGTAAGTAAATAATTATGATGGATCTAACTCTGAAGACAGCAACAGAAGCTCACCAAAATTGTAATGTAACTTTTAAAAGACCCTCTGTTATTAAATTCAGTTACTGCAGTAGAAACCGCAAGTGCAAACTTGTGTAGTACAGGAGGCATTTATGCAGAGCAAGAGCTCTTACGAGATGTAATGTTTGCAACAGACTCTACAACGACTAATGAAGTTTAAAATGTACAAAATGAGCATGGCTTCCGTTTCCCCCTTTTCCCATTCACCTTTTCATGCAAGCTGAAGCTGAAACACTGTAACAATGTGCGTAGTTAGTCTCCCTAGCATCTTAGTGTCTCTAAGAAATAGGGATTTTCCCATCAGATATACTACAACTAAACAAGTTGGGATTGGTTATATGAATCCAAATTGATCATGATGTTTATAACCGAGAAATCCGCGAGGACAAGTTGTACACAGTTACTGAACTAGGTGAGTAGTAAAATATGAATTTGTTAGCGAACTTTTTAAAGTACTCTATCATATGCTTTCTCTAGGTCAATGAACACCATGTGCAGATCTTTTTTCCTTTAGTGAGGATTTCTGTTGACCTCTAAGCAAACATAACTCAATTGTAGATCTATCAAGCATAAATCCAAACTAGTTCTTTGTCACTCTAGTAGTGTCCTAAGCTACACTCGGTCACTTTTTTGATAGAGTTTCATCGTATGGCTCATAAGTTTAACGTCACGATAGTCCGGACAACTTTGAATATATCCTTTTTTTATAAACGGTAATCAAGGTAGTCTTTCTCAAATCATCGGGCATCCAACCACTTCTTAATATAGCATTGAATAGCTTGGTAAGTCATCCTACTCCAACCTCTCCAAGAAACTTCTAAAAATCAATGGGATATCATCTTGAACACAATCTTTTACAATTTTCATATTTTTCATGGCATCTTCCTCTCTGTTGGCCTACTTTTAGGAGTGTAGCTAAAATCTCTATCACCCATAAATGTATGGTGATCTAGAATTCTATTCTTGTAGTTCGCATTGAGTTGACCAAAATTGCCCTTCCATCCCATACTAATCTCATTATCTCCGGTCAACACTTGTTGAGAATCATCTTTAATAAGCTTCACCTTGTTTAAGTCCTTTGTTTCTCTCTCAAGTTGTGCCAAAAGTTAGGAGTCCGCAATCTGTTGATTCGTTAGGACGAAATATATGCATACACTTCCTTCATCAATCTTCTCTTTTTTGAAGTGTATCCACTTCAACATGCTTTGTTCTATCATGTTGAACTGGATTATGAGCAATACTTATGGCGGCCTTGTTGTCACAGTACAACGTCTTGGGTAGAGTAAACGGGCTTTTCAATTCTTCCATCATCCTCTTGAACCAAATCATTTCACAAATCCCATGAACCATAAGATCGGTATTCAGCTTCAGCACTAACGCGGACTACGACATTCTGCTTTTCCTTCTCCAAGTCCCAAGATTTCTCCATATAAATGTACAATATCCAGATATAGACCTCCGATCAGTAGTGGAACCTACCTAATCTGCATCTGTAAAGATTTCAATGCCCTATGTTGGCTCTCTTTGAAAAACAATCCTTTACCTAGTGAATTTTTTAGATATCCTAAAATTTTGTGGACCGTTTCTTGGTGCTTTTCCTTCGTAGAGTGCATAAATTGACTGACTAAGCTTACAACAAAAGCTATATCACGTCGAGTGGGTGACAAGTAGATCAATTTTCCCACTAGTCTCTGATATTGACATTGGTCAACTGAATTTCATTTTTTGTTTCCAAATTTTATAGTTGGATCAATAGGTGTTTCAGTTGGACGACAACCACTCATCCTTGTCTCTTTTAGAAGATCCAGTACATATTTCCTTTGTGACGCCATAATGCCTTCATTTGATCTCGCTACTTCCATGCCAAGAAAATATTTCAACTAACCCAAATCTTCGATCTCGAACTCCAAGGTCAACTGTTATTTCAAATTCTTCATTTCAGACAAGTCATCCCAGCATGAATTCATCAACATACACTATCAGGATAGTCATCTTCCCTTAAGAGAATGTCGAAAGAATATGCTTGCCCGTGAGCATACCCTTGTTTCTTCACAAACTGAGTAAACCTCTCAAACCAAACACTTGCAGATTGTTTGAGCCCGTAGGGCGATTTCTTTACCTTACACACTCTAGTTTCATGTGACCAGGAGGTCACGGGTTCAAGCCTTGGAAACAGCCTCTGGCAGAAATGCAAGGTTACACCCTTATGGTAGGGCCCTTCCCCGGACACCGCGCATAGCGGTAGCTTTAGTGCACCGGGCTGCCCTTTACACACTCTAGTTCCATATCTTTCTTCAAAACCCGGAGAAGGATCCATGTAGATATCCTCTTCAAGTTTTACATTCAAGAATGCACTCTTCACATGAAGTTGTTAA
Organism: Capsicum pubescens; assembly: GCA_030864215.1. Lineage (NCBI taxonomy): Eukaryota > Viridiplantae > Streptophyta > Magnoliopsida > Solanales > Solanaceae > Capsicum > Capsicum pubescens. The sequence goes on along the minus strand of CM061539.1, from coordinate 42,097,700 downwards.
TCAAGGTTGGCAGCAATGGTCAGAAGAACCCTGATTGAATTCAACTTACCAACTGGAGTGAATGTCTCAAGATAGTCAGTCAATCTCATAGGTCTGAGCAAACCCTTTTGCCACCAAGCGTGCCTTATACCTCTCTACGAACCCATCTGATTTAAACTTGAGGGTGACTACCCACTTGCAGACCACTGTTTTCTTTCCACATGGTAGTTCCATCATTTTCTAGGTTTCATTTCTCTCGAGAGAAATTCACTAAAACTGTCTCCTTCCTCTCAGAAACGTTTAAAGAATCCTGCACATTTCTCGGTATCTCCATTCCATATAATTGAGAAAGAGAAGCTATATAGGAAGGGGATAAGTTTCTATATGACAAAAAATTTGACATGAGATAGTTGGTGACTTTACTTACCCCTTTACGTTTGGCAATTGGAAGATCCAGGTCTAAGGGAACAACGGGTAAATCAAAATTAGGTTCTGGAGAATTACCTTGTATATCAGTGAGAACTTACGGGGCAGACATTTAGTTTCTGATGAGAGTCCTTAGTCTCTTTTCCTCAATTTCGAGTTCTTCTAATGTAAACTTGTAATTCCTTGTTTGTTCTCTGTCTGTCATTAATTGTATCATGAAAAGGCATTATTGTCTTAATTTCCTTATTTTCACTATTTAAGTTGGGATCTCTTACCTTATCTAGGTTATTATCACCAAAAATATTATTTCCCTTATCTATCATAAAACCTAGATCATTTTGTTTCTCACATATGAGATCACGAGGATCCTTATTATCCCACGAATCTTCACTATGTTTCTCCCCTTGAAGATGAGTTCTAAAAAACAATTGAGATTCAAAAAGGTGACATCAATTGTGCCAATAACCTTCCTAGTATTTGGGTCATAACATTTGTATCCCTTTTAACTAGGGGCATAGTCCACAAAAACACATTTTTAGCATGTGGGTCAAGTTTACCCTATTATGACCATGAACATGAACAAAAACACTACACTTAAAGACTTTGAAAGATAGATCAATGGTCAATCAATCTAGAAATAGGAAAATAAGTCTTGAATATACTGAAAGGGGTTTTAAAACCTAGACCACTGGAAGACATCCTATTAATAAGATAGGTGGGTGTCAAAAGAGCTTCTCCCCAAAGAAATTTAGGGATCACTTGTGAATATTAAGGCTTTAGTCCTTTTTTTCCTCTCAGCTACAGTAATGCCCCGATCGTTTCTTAAGCCTAAATCCATCTTTTGAGTGAATATGGATGACTTCCAAATTGATTGTTATTTATCTCATGTTGTATTTCCTTAAATTCTACTCTCGATCATGTGGAGAATTGGATAAGCTTTCCATCGACATAAGATTCACCCAAATCGGACACCCGATGAGGAAGTTAGAGCTATTTTGTAATTCCCCGAGACTCTAACCAATAGTGCAACCATGAATCAAGCTCTTGAGAAATAAATTATAGTGCTTTGGTTGTTTTCTAATCAAGGATGGTGTGTATTAAGGCCTTAAAGATGTCCTAACGATTGGGCGAATGAAAACATTCCTTACCGATTGAGTTCTTGGGAAGGATATTGGTTTAGTCAACTTCAAACGAGCATATCTCTCATTATACTTGGAATTTTTGAGCTCATGACCTATCAACAGATAGATAATTGAATTAGCTTTCCAACGATACCAATTTTGCCAAAATCCGATATCGGAGCAAAGAGTTATGCCCATTTTACTCCAACATGGTCAAGCTGGAAAACGGTGACGACGGTTCTGACAGGCTGTCACGTTTCTAACGCCATTCCTGACGACGACGTCACTTTCTGATGACATTTCTGACGACGTCGTCAGCCTTAGGCAGAAAATCAAAAATTCGATCCTTTTGTGACGACATTTCGTGACGGCCTATCACGGATGTCGTCAACCATTTTTTTTCAGCAATTAAGGGGCGTTTTTAAAAGGGTATTTTGGTCTTTTCCACCCATTTTGACCCTCTATATATATCCAAGTAAAGAAGAAAACTTCATTCTTCTTCCATTTCATCAAGAATACTAGGGTTTCTCTCTCAAAAATCCAATCCAAATTTCCCAAGAACATCAAGAATCCAACCATAGATTTTATAAATTGGTTCAAGATTCAAGGTACCCAAGTCAAAAGCATCAAGAACCCTAACTCAAGAAGTGGAAAAGGAGTCTATAACAAGTTTCTTCATTCAAATCCATAATCAAAGTATGTGGGGTTTGAACAAGAACACTTCTTTCGTTCTTGTGCCCAAAGATTTAATTTCTACTATTGAAATCCATGATTTTGCAAAGTGGGTTTACACCCAAATTACTTTATTAATGATTTATGATATTTGAGCTATTCAAGATCGATACACATGACTATTTCATCATTTTATTTCTTAAATTGAGAACTTATGTCATGAGTTGAATATTATTATTATGAGTTGATGATTTCCGAATGATTTGAGATAATAGTCATGATTTAAGCTTTTCTATGAGAATTTTTATTATTGAATATATATATATTGATATTTGAGCTTGAGAGTCAAGAATGAGTTCTATGATGTTTTCTTGAAGTTTTTGATACATGATTATTTTACAACTTTCAAATTATGACTTGATATTTAATATTGTGAATTTCATGTTCTACCATGAGTTGGTATTTCAAGTGCTTTCAAGACATGTGTCAAGCTTTAAGCTTCCTTATGACAAATTGGATTATTGAGTATATTGATTCATAAGATTGAGTTGTTATAATGAGTCTTGATATTTCCTCAAAGTTATTGATGTTGCCATGACTAAATGAATTGATACATCTTGATGTTGAGAAAGATTGTTTGATTTTGAGTCGAGTTAGGAATCCACAGTTGTATATGATTTACCGATGAGATATATATTTATGTTTTGGTCTTTATAATGGACCCACGAATTGATATTGATTAAGGTGGATTTCCTAATGCGTTCTGAGCTGAGTCTGGGAGGAGTATTTAGCACCAAGCGGGAAATGTGGTATTTCCCCAAAACTACGTGCCACCGTAGGATTGATATTGATGATTGTGGGCCAGAGGCCGAGTATGGGATTGTGATTGAGAAATTGAGGTTGTACTCCTTGGCAAGAGTACGACACCCCCGCCAATGTGGGGTTCTCTCCTTAGGAGGGCAAAACGTTGGACTCCATGCGGCTCACATGGTGTAGTTATGTCGGTTATAAGAAACTCCCAAGTCCATACGAGTTCAAGTTTCATGAGTTACCGAGTCACTCTAAGTCATGATTTAAAGAGTTTGAGTTAAGTATAATGATTTATGAGATTTATAATGCTTGTATTACTATTGATGATTTACAAGGAATATATTTCAGTTAATTCAAGTGAAGAAAGTTGTTATCGTCAGCATGCATGACTTTCATAATCATTTATGATATTATTTATAAAGTTGCATTGCACCCCCACCATACTCAGTACATTCCTTAAAGTACTGACCCCCATATATTTCTATATGCTACAGTGCCTTATAATGTAGGTACAAGTTATAGCGCAGATACCGCATTCAGTCAGTTCGCAGCTTCCAGTCAGCAGGTGATAAGTCCTTTTGATTCGAGGGCATGAGTCAGTTATACAGTTTGAGAAGTGTTGTATTTTTCTTACTTTAGTCGTATTGAGATTGGGTAGTTTGGAGTCATGACCCATCTATCTGAAGTCAGTACCAGTAGAGGCTTCATAGACAGTCAGTAGAAGTTGATGTATTCAGTTTCAGTTTCATTTGTAAAAGTAGAGTTGTAATCTTATAAAGTTCATGTTTATATTGATCAAGTTCAGAGAAGTTCTATATTTTCGCTAACTTTATATAGATTTAAGCATTTTATCCAGTTGTTTATGAGTTATGCCAGTAGGAGGGTTAGCTTGGGGTCACTTGCGCCCCTAAGCACCGTGTGACGTCCCGGGACCCAAATTTCGGGGCGTTACAAAGTTGGTATCAGAGCACAGAGTTCAAGTGTCCTAGGGTGTCTATGAAGCCGTGTCTAGTAGAGTCTTGCAGAATGGTACGGAGACGTCTGTACTTTTCTTCGAGAGGCTACAAGACATTTAGGAAAGGTCTCCATTCTTTCAAGTCTTAGATCGTGCTATAGAAAGGTTCATTGAGAAACTTATACAGATTCTCATCTTACCCTATTCGAGGCATCCCCGCCTTATTTTCAAGGTATTAGAGACAGTCAAACTCAATTCTTTGTAGATAGTACTTTCTTAAACAGTCCCCATAGATAGTTATGAAGTTGTAAATGAGCTAGAAAGTACCCTATTAGTGCCTTATCATGCTTTGCTTATAAATTGTGCAATAAGCCCAAGTCAGTTGCGCTTCCAGATTTCCTTGTCAGAATCCATATTGATAATCTATACTTCCTTATCTATGTACTGTTCCTGAGGTAACATGATCAGCGAGTTCCAATTTTCTCCCTCTGATAATGCTTTCAGACTTACAAGAGAGAAATTTCAGAAGTCTCACAAAGCGGCCTGAGAAGAGCTTACCAACGTGTTATAAGTTTCCTAAGTTCAATGTTATGCCCTCTCCCTTATGATTCTTTCAGTTAAGACAGAGTAAGATGTGTATTCTTAGATTATCAAATATTGTATAGCGAGTTTCTATCTCTTGTAACCTTGTTATCTTCATGATGTTGGAACTGAAAGTCTAGTGAAGTCGTGTGGGGCTCTTTCGATTCACTAGCATAATTGCTTTGTTATCCATCTCAAATTCTTTTTCAAAATGCAAAGCAAAGACTAGTGAAGCCGGGTGAGGCCTATTTTGATTCACTAGCGACTCCTTGTGTATCTTGTTTCCTCGTGCTGGTTAGAACTGGTTTAGAGGTGTTGTGGCAAGAAAGGGTGGAAAGTGTGATTTATTGAAAGTATGTATAGCTGAGCCTTTTGCATGTGATCGAGTTAGTGATGAAGTGATATTGTTCTTGTGTGTCATCTCATGGAAGAAAGAGAAGAGTTATTGGTGGAGGTAAATAATGGTTTGCTTAATGTATGAAAAGAGTTGTTGACGGTGTGTTGCACAAGATAAGTATAAGTTATGGATGATGATACTTAGTGGATGAGTGTTGTTAACTTAGATGCTCCTGAGATTGCAAGGGAAAGTTAAGTTGAGGCTTAGAGAGTTATGAACTAAGTTAAGTTGTGTATGAAGGATAGATAGTAATGATGGGTAGAAGAAGGGCGTGTTGATGGATTATAAATGAGAGAGGCCATATGATTATGACCAATTATTGTTATGAGGGGGTTTAAGTGGACTAGTGTTTATTGACGTTTTGTTTTATAGTTTCCAAGTGAGAATGGTGTGTGTGAGGTGGAGTTGTAAGTTATGCTGAGCGCTAGGCATTAAGCTTGGATGAATGGTGGCTATGAAGGTGGATGTGATGATTTCTTGGTTAATGGTGCTAGTTATAGGGAAGTGATCTAATGGGCTTGGACAGTGTACGTGAGAGCTTGAGTTTGATCAACTTGTAATTAAGTTTGATTTTGTGTTCTTGGTGAGAAATCTTGCCCAAGGTTCTGTGGGGCTGCTTTATTTATTTTTTCTAGGGTCATTGTATGTGGCGTAATTAGTAAGTGTCGTGGAGTTGCTAGGTGGAGGAAGACTAGTTAGGCAATGAACGATGTTCCTAATAATTGAGTCAAGAAGTGTGATGGCTTTAGTCTAAGGAGGAGATAGTAGAACAAGTGACCAGGTTAGTTTGTCAGGTTCTAGTGGGTATGCCAATAAGTTGTGGAACAGCTGTGAGAAGGGATACTGCTCGACCCATTTTTATTTTAGTATTTTCAGTCATTCCTGTATTTATTCATGCTTTGCGTTTTGATTCATGATCATGATTCATGTCCAGGCATGCCATAAAAAAAATCCGGTCCTCACTTAGTTACCGAAATGCGGAGTCTCAGACCTTTCACCGGTTGGAATCACAATTCATAGTTACGAATTCCCAATTTAGGTCATGCAACGCATGACTTATGTACTCAATCTTTGTGATATGTTCAGTTCCAATGTTCAAGCGCTACTTTTAATGATCAGCAATAAAGGAATTCAGATTCATATCGTGCATGTCCCCTGGCCGTATTTCTTTGCTGGGTTTATGATGTTAAATCCTCTATTCCTCAAGCCTCAGTTGAGTGTCAAGCTATTCATAGTATCTATTCATGTGTCAGATCCTTATACTCTAATCTTTTAGTTATCTTTACTTACCCAAGATGGTGGTGGTGAATAGTTGTTTAGTCGGGAGAGAAGAGATATTTCCTTATCAATGATAGAGGGTGCCATGCCTACTTTGGCTTGGCGGTAATGTGAAGTAAGATTGAGGCTAAGTCTTCGATACATGTTATGGTTAGTTGGAGTTTAATGTGTTATGATTGGGAAAATTGTGGTGTGTTCATTTTGTGTAATTCCATGAGTTGGAAGGAATATTGGAGTAAAGCATTTGTGTAGGACTCAATTAGCAAGGAGTATGTTAGGTGTGCTTGACGTGAGTGCATGGAAATTTTCTTGATAAGAGGTGTGTAGGGTATGAAGAAGAGGCTTTATAAGTGTTTGATTAGGAATGCGCATGTGGTTATGAAGATAGGCTTGAATGTCGTGTTTGTGTGCATGCGGATGGGTGCCTTGCACATTAGTAAATGGCTAGTGCTAGGTGGATTGGAGTTGTCGAAGTGGTAATGAGAATTACTCTTGAAGTGAGAGGTTGTAAAAATATAGATATGTGGGAGCTCATGATTCAGAATGGGGTTATGTGGCGAATCTTATGGTTCTAGGTTACGCATGAAAACGTTGAGGGGGTTTGGTTCAAGGGGATATGAGTAGATGGAAGTATCAGTGTCATGTGAGGATTATAAGTCGAATCGATCAAATATAGTATCAAAAGGGTATAGTATAGTCGAGAGAGTGTTTGAGAAGTGTGGTTGAGTTGAGAGTAAGGAGTTGCCTTGCTTGAAGCTTAGTACTTTTATCCTGACTTATGATTCATAGGTTTAGGTTTCAAGTTATGGGATTATGGTAATTTTATGATCTCCGATTTAAATGTCTTGTTTAGATCTTGCCTAAAGTTCTTTGCTCCTTCAGACCATTAGAATTCCTTGGGAGGGTGTTGACGAAATCCTCTACTTAAGTATGAGTATCTAGTACGATTCAGTTTGCATAGCTAACAACCCAGTTTTTAAAATTTGGCAGATAGATTTCTATGGTCTTCCATTTTTTTTTCGAACTAGTCTGGTCTTACCACTCGAAATTTCATAGGTATGAGCAATTCGATAAGTAGTTGCTCGCGCCCAAAATCTACGAATTCAGTTCAGTATGTGTATCAGGCATCAGTTTCAGATTTGAATATATAATTGTGTAGTCTTATCCTTGTTTCTCATGACCTATGCCTGCAGAAATTATGTCTTCGTCGTCTATGAGTACGATTGCACCCTTATCACATCAAGTGAATTCTAAACTCTCAGTATGAGCCCGCTCTTTAATATAGGAAGAAGGCAAATCAGCTCAGATTCAGTCGAGAATTACAGTTGTCCTCTATCTATTTTTTTTCCAGTCTCGGATCCAGCTGTATTGTATAGCTATTCTAATCATGAGTTTATACATTCAACGAAGTACTTCAAAGTTTAGAAAGATATAGATTTAGATTTGCAAGTTGTTTCAGCTATGTGTCTTCAGTTTTCTCTATATTCTTGGCCAAAAAGCAACATTCGAGGACGAATGTTTCCAGGGGGGAGATATTGTAATACCCCGATCGTTTCTTAAGCCTAAATTCATTTTTTGAGTGAATATGGATGACTTCCAAATTGATTGTTATTTATGTCATGTTGTATTTCCCTAAATTCTACTCTCGATCATGTGGAGAATTGGATAAGCTTTCCATCGACATGAGATTCACCCGAATCGTACACTCGGTGAGGAAGTTAGAGCCATTTTGTAATTCCCCGAGACTCTAACCAATAGTGCAACCATGAATCAAGCTCTTGAGAAATAAATTATAGTGCTTTGGTTGTTTTCTAATCAAGGATGGTGTGTATTAAGGCCTTAAAGATGTCCTAACGATTGGGCGAATGAAAACATTCCTTACCGATTGAGTTCTTGGGAAGGATATTGGTTTAGTCAACTTCAAACGAGCATATCTCTCATTATACTTGGAATTTTTGAGCTCATGACCTATCAACAGATAGATAATTGAATTAGCTTTCCAACGATACCAATTTTGCCAAAATCCGATATCGGAGCAAAGAGTTATGCCCATTTTACTCCAACATGGTCAAGCTGGAAAACGGTGACGACGGTTCTGACAGGCTGTCACGTTTCTAACGCCATTCCTGACGACGACGTCACTTTCTGATGACATTTCTGACGACGTCGTCAGCCTTAGGAAGAAAATCAAAAATTCGATCCTTTTGTGACGACATTTCGTGACGGCCTATCACGGATGTCGTCAACCATTTTTTTTCAGCAATTAAGGGGCGTTTTTAAAAGGGTATTTTGGTCTTTTCCACCCATTTTGACCCTCTATATATATCCAAGTAAAGAAGAAAACTTCATTCTTCTTCCATTTCATCAAGAATACTAGGGTTTCTCTCTCAAAAATCCAATCCAAATTTCCCAAGAACATCAAGAATCCAACCATAGATTTTATAAATTGGTTCAAGATTCAAGGTACCCAAGTCAAAAGCATCAAGAACCCTAACTCAAGAAGTGGAAAAGGAGTCTATAACAAGTTTCTTCATTCAAATCCATAATCAAAGTATGTGGGGTTTGAACAAGAACACTTCTTTCGTTCTTGTGCCCAAAGATTTAATTTCTACTATTGAAATCCATGATTTTGCAAAGTGGGTTTACACCCAAATTACTTTATTAATGATTTATGATATTTGAGCTATTCAAGATCGATACACATGACTATTTCATCATTTTATTTCTTAAATTGAGAACTTATGTCATGAGTTGAATATTATTATTATGAGTTGATGATTTCCGAATGATTTGAGATAATAGTCATGATTTAAGCTTTTCTATGAGAATTTTTATTATTGAATATATATATATTGATATTTGAGCTTGAGAGTCAAGAATGAGTTCTATGATGTTTTCTTGAAGTTTTTGATACATGATTATTTTACAACTTTCAAATTATGACTTGATATTTAATATTGTGAATTTCATGTTCTACCATGAGTTGGTATTTCAAGTGCTTTCAAGACATGTGTCAAGCTTTAAGCTTCCTTATGACAAATTGGATTATTGAGTATATTGATTCATAAGATTGAGTTGTTATAATGATTCTTGATATTTCCTCAAAGTTATTGATGTTGCCATGACTAAATGAATTGATACATCTTGATGTTGAGAAAGATTGTTTGATTTTGAGTCGAGTTAGGAATCCACAGTTGTATATGATTTACCGATGAGATATATATTTATGTTTTGGTCTTTATAATGGACCCACGAATTGATATTGATTAAGGTGGATTTCCTAATGCGTTCTGAGCTGAGTCTGGGAGGAGTATTTAGCACCAAGCGGGAAATGTGGTATTTCCCCAAAACTACGTGCCACCGTAGGATTGATATTGATGATTGTGGGCCAGAGGCCGAGTATGGGATTGTGATTGAGAAATTGAGGTTGTACTCCTTGGCAAGAGTACGACACCCCCGCCAATGTGGGGTTCTCTCCTTAGGAGGGCAAAACGTTGGACTCCATGCGGCTCACATGGTGTAGTTATGTCGGGTATAAGAAACTCCCAAGTCCATACGAGTTCAAGTTTCATGAGTTACCGAGTCACTCTAAGTCATGATTTAAAGAGTTTGAGTTAAGTATAATGATTTATGAGATTTATAATGCTTGTATTACTATTGATGATTTACAAGGAATATATTTCAGTTAATTCAAGTGAAGAAAGTTGTTATCGTCAGCATGCATGACTTTCATAATCATTTATGATATTATTTATAAAGTTGCATTGCACCCCCACCATACTCAGTACATTCCTTAAAGTACTGACCCCCATATATTTCTATATGCTACAGTGCCTTATAATGTAGGTACAAGTTATAGCGCAGATACCGCATTCAGTCAGTTCGCAGCTTCCAGTCAGCAGGTGATAAGTCCTTTTGATTCGAGGGCATGAGTCAGTTATACAGTTCGAGAAGTGTTGTATTTTTCTTACTTTAGTCGTATTGAGATTGGGTAGTTTGGAGTCATGACCCATCTATCTGAAGTCAGTACCAGTAGAGGCTTCATAGACAGTCAGTAGAAGTTGATGTATTCAGTTTCAATTTCATATGTAAAAGTAGAGTTGTAATCTTATAAAGTTCATGTTTATATTGATCAAGTTCAGAGAAGTTCTATATTTTCGCTAACTTTATATAGATTTAAGCATTTTATCCAGTTGTTTATGAGTTATGCCAGTAGGAGGGTTAGCTTGGGGTCACTTGCGCCCCTAAGCACCGTGTGACGTCCCGGGACCCAAATTTCGGGGCGTTACAGCTACTCCATTTTGTTGGGGTGTCTCAGGATATGAACTTTGGTACACTATTCCCTTGGAAGTAAAAAAATTGCCTAGATGGTCATTAAAAAACACTCCCATTATTACTCTGAAATATTTGAATCATCTCATGAAATTATGTCTCAACCATAACATAAAATTCCTCAAATATATGTTTTACTTCCCTTGTCTTTCAATAGGTACATCTAAGTTAGTCTAGTGTGATTATCTATGAAACTCACAAACCACCTTTTTCCATTTACAGTTGCAATCCTAGAAGGTCCCCAAACATTGTTATGGATTAACTTAAAAGGTTGTGGCATGGTAGTTTTGAGAAGAAAAAAATGAACGTCTATGTTTAGCCATTTCACAAAATTCACACTGGAAAAAGGATGTACTTTTATTCATAAACAGCTGAGATAACAAGAGTTTCAAGTAATGAAAACTAGGATGACCAAGTCTATAGTGCCATAACATGACTTTATTATAAACTAGAACAGAGTTCAAACAAGTTGAACTAAAATTATTGGATTTTGACCATCTTTTAGAAAATAGAGACCTTTAGACTCTCTACCATTGCCAATCATCCTCCCCGAGACCTTGTCCTGAAATATACATGAAATAGAGTCAAAGATAGAACGACAATTAAGGTTTTGAGTCAATTTGCTGATGGACAAAAGATTATGAGACGATTTTGGAACATGAAGGGCATCAAAAAGAGTCAAAAGAGGGGTTAGTTTGACTATCCCTTTTCCGGCAATTGTTGAGAAGGAACTATCAGCAACTTTAATCTTTTTATTTATTTATTTATTTCGAGAAGGTAACAGTCAACTTTGACCATTTTATTTCCTGCTAAAGGAGTGTAAGTCGAGAAAAGACGAGATTCCATGTCATGTGATCACTGGCCCCTGAATCTATGATCCAAGAACTTATACCGCTTGAGTCTGTACCAAAAAAATAGATAATACATTACCTGTTTGGGAAAACAACAAGTGGGAGTAGAAGAATCATGTTTACTGGTTTGGACATAAGATTGGGGAAGTTTGTGCGATAGTTTTAATTGTTCCTTAGTGAATGGTGGCATTTTTGGCGATAACTGCAACCCTGGTTCTTCGCTAGTACACTCTGAGGTCTGGCTTCCATGGTTGTTTGCAATTTTCTATTGCAGCTAGGCAATTTCTCATGGATATTCCAGCAAGTCTCACAAGTGTGCCCGTGTTTTTTGCAAAAAACACACCAATGCTTCCTTGTTATTTCGGTCGGAACTTTGTTAATAGAACTCTTGGCTTCTACTGATCCCGTTGGGTGACGTAGCCCAATAAATGCTGTTTTATTCATGAGCAACAAAAGAAAGAAACTGCTCTGATACGGTGTTAGCTTTGGTAGCAAAAATGTACAATTTTACTCATCTGTAGAGGTACAAATATATGGTAGAGAAAAGCAAACAAACTAGTAATCAGATCCCTTGATTCTAGGTGATTTGAGAATCAAGAGATGATATTATTTGATCTAATTTCCTAAGCTATTTAACAATATATCAAATCTGGTTTTATCAGATCAATTTAGATCCTACAAAATCAGACTTGATCATAGTTAGATATTCACAAATCAACAATAGTGAGTTTTATAATTTTATTTTCGGACAATATTAAAGATTGTAAGAAAACACAACATTTGTATTAAAAAAATTACCTATTCTTTAACAAAAATATTTTAGAACTTTAAATAAGGTACTGAAATCTAAATGAAGTTTTTACAATATTCAAGAAATTGTATTATAAACACATGTCTAACATCTTATTAACTTGAATTAATCTTTACTATAACAAATAATAATATTACTAATCAAGTGAAAGGTTTCATGTCTCTAAGAATACTACACTAAAACAAGAATGAGAAAATAGAAAAGGCAACATATACGTTTGCTAGTGCTCTTTTGCCTGAATGTTATGTAATGCTTCCCTTAAATTTTATTATGTCTTCTTTAATTCTGTATTTTTCTTTTCTATTGGCTTTGATATACTTTACTTGAGCCAAAGGTCTTTCGGAAACACCTCTCGGCCTCCACGAAGTAGGGGCAAGGTCTACGTATACTCTACCCTCCCCAAACTCCACCTATGAGATTACACTGCTATGTTGTAGTTATTGTTGTTGTATATGTCAATATACTTAACACCTCTTATACGTCTTATTAAAATTTAGTTCTAAGCCACTAATTTTACTAAGACGCCCTTAACATTGAAAAACAATTAACACAAACTTGCTCAAAAAAAAACAATCAAATAATTGCAATACTTCTTTCTTTTACATAGCCATTTTCATCTTTCTGACAGCATTAACCTCCATTCAACAGTTGGAGGAAAATAATAAATTAATAATATGTTAGAATATGAGTAGAAATAGAAAAAGTATATAAAAATTCTACTTTAAAAAGGATTGTACTATAGTGTCTATAAATAGGGTCTCGATGTAATTATGTAAATACACAATTCAATAATATTTTTCTCCATTAATTCTCACATGGTATCAAAGAATTGGTGAGAAATTCATTAAAAAAAAAAAAAAACTCAGTCACCGTTCATCAATTTCCGGTGACTGATTTGTGTCATTCTCTGTTTTGTGGGTTGTGTGCCAAATACAACACCACAAGAGGATAGGAAAGTTCAGGCCAAAAAAAAAACAACCAAAATCGCCGAAAAAATACAGTCCACGCGCTGTCGGAAATCTGTAATTCCGGTGAGATCTGAACCACACGCCGGCGTGTGAGTCTCCTCCGGTCCACTTTTTCCAGTTGTTCCTTTTTCTGTTGGGTCGCCCAGATAATCCGACTCTGACCTGTCACTTTTTGTGCAACTCCGACAATTTTTTTCAGATTCGATCGTCGGAACCCTAATTCCGGCGACCTTATTTTTTCTGGCAAATTTTCAGAGATTCAGATTCTGTTTCTTGGTACTTTCAAGTTAAAATTCCCAAGATGTCTTTTGGGTATGATGTTTTTGGCCCGAAAACTACCGGTATCGGAAGTTCAAGTCCTATGATCACTTCCAAACCATTAATGGGAAGTTCAAATTATTTAGCCTGGGTTTCCTCAGTTGAGTTGTGGTGCAAAGGTCAAGGTATTCAAGATCATTTAACGAACAAAGCTAGTATGGCAAATGAAAAGGGAAAGTCTAGCGCGGAAGATGCAAAAGCTAAAGAACAATGGGAGAAAGTTGACGCTCAATTATGTAGTCTCTTATGGCGATCTATTGATTCCAAGTTAATGTCTTTGTTTCGTCCATTCCAGACGTGTTATTTAGTTTGAGAGAAGGCTCGTGCTTTATACACTAATGACATATCTCGTTTTTATGATGTGATATCTCAAATGACCAACTTGAAGAAACAAGAATCCGATATGTCTACTTACTTGGGACAAGTACAAGCAGTCATGGAAGAATTTGATACATTGATGCCCATCACCGCGGATGTGGAAAAACAACAAAAGCACAAACAGGTGTTGTTTTTAGTTCTTACACTTGCAGGAATTTCTACTAACCATGAGGCTGTACGTGATCAGATTTTAGTTAGTCCAACGGTTCCTACAACTGATGAATTATTCTCTCGTCTGCTTCGTCTTGCCGCACCTCCCAGTCACAAAGTAATTTCATCACCCGTTGTTGACTCTTCTATTCTTACATCTCAAACCATAGAAAAACGAACATATCATCATATGGAAAATCTCGATCAAGCTGTAGTTATTGTCATAAAGTTGGACACACTCAGGATATATGTCATAGTTTGCATGGTCCACCACCCAGTTATGATCCTAGTGTTGTAAAGGAAAATAATGAGTTCCTTCGAAATCGAGCAAGTAAGTAGATATTTCCATAGCCTAATCGACCATCCAATAATGCTCATATTGCCCAAACAGAATATGATGAGTTCCTTCAGTATCGAGCAAGTAAGCAGTCATCTCCACAAGTAGCCTCGGTTGCCCAGGCTGATGCATCTGTTGCTGGTAATCCTTTTGCTTGTGTTTCACAGTCTAGTACTCTTAGATCATGGGTTATGGACTCAGGTGCTTCTGATCATATTTGTGGCAACAAATCACTTTTGTCTGATATTGTTTATTCACAATCTCTTCCTGTTATTACTTTAACCAATGGAATCCGAACACAACCAAAAGGAGTTGGAAAAGCCAAACCCCTATCTTCTGTCCCGCTAGACTATGTTCTTTATGTCCCTGGTTGTCCTTTTAATCTTGCATCTGTTAGTCGTTTGACACGTGCCCTTCATTGTAGCATAACTTTTTTTATGACTCTTTTCTAATGCAGGACCACAGTACGGGATAGACGATTGGCGCAGGACATGAATCACAAGGCCTTTACCATCTTACCTCTTCAAATTCCTTCACAGCATACTCAGTTACAGACCCTCCAAACCTAATTAACAAATGTTTGGGACATCCGAGTCTATCCAAGCTACAAAAGATGGTGCCTAGTATGTCTAGTTTATCCACATTAGATTGTGAGTCATGTCAACTTGGGAAACACGCCCGTGCTACTTTCTCACGTAGTATTGAGAGTCGTCCAGAGTTTATTTTCTCATTAGTTCATTCTGATGTTTGGGGTCCTAGAAGAGTCAGTTCACCTTTAGGTTTTCATTATTTTGTTAGTTTCATTGATGATTTTTCAAGATGTACTTGGGTTTTCTTAATGAAAGATCATTCTGAGATATTTCTATATTCAAAAGTTTTTGTGCTGAAATAAAAACTCAATTTGGTGTTTCTATTCGTACTTTTCGTAGTGATAATGCCTTAGAATACTTATCCTTTCATTTTCAGGAGTTTATGACTTATCAAGGAATTGTTCACCAGACATCTTGTCCATATACCCCTCAGTAGAATGGTATAGCAGAAAGAAAAAATAGGCATCTTCTTGAGACTGCTAGCACTCTTCTCATTGAACCTCATGTTCTGCTGCATTTTTTGAGCGATGCAGTCCTCACATCTTGTTATCTAATTAATAGAATGCCATCATCTTTCATTCAGAATAAGGTTCCCCATTCTATATTGTTTCCACAGTCACATCTTTACTCTATCCCTCCCCGTGTCTTTAGGAGCACATGCTTTGTTCATAACTTAGCCCCTGGAGAAGATAAATTAGCCCCTCGTGCTCTCAAGTGTGTCTTCCTTGGTTACTCTCGAGTTTAAAAAGGGTATCGTTGTTATTCACCGGATCTTCATCGCTACTTTATGTCCGCCGATGTCACTTTTTTTTAATCTAGACCTTACTATATATCTTCTGATCATCCTGATATCTCTGAGATTTTACCCACATCTCCAGTCTTACCCGCACCATTCTTGGTCTTACCCGTATCTCCAGACTTACCTGCACCAACCTTTGAGGAATCAATTGTTACTTCTACGTCTCCAGCTGCAGTGCCACCACTTCTGACTTATCATCGTCGTCCGCATCCACCATTAGTCCCAGATAATTCATGTCATGTGTCGGACGTTGCTCCTACTGCGGACTTACCTTCTCTTAGTCAATCAGTTGCACTTCAAAAAGGTATGCATTCCACCCGTAATGCTAACCCACATTATACTTTCTCGAGTTATCATCGTTTATCATCACCCCACTATGCTTTTGTATCATCTTTGTCCTCTATTTCCATCCCTAAGACTATAGGTGAAGCACTTTCTCATTCAGGATGGAAGCAGGCTATGATAGATGAGATGTTTGTTTTACATACGAGTGGTACTTGGGAGCTTGTTTCCCTTCCTGCAGATAAATCTACTGTTGGTTGCCATTGGGTTTATGCAGTCAAAGTTGGTCCAGACGGTCAGGTTGATCGGCTTAAGGCTCGCCTTGTTGCCAAAGGATACACACAAATATTTGGGTTTGATTATAGTGACATTTTCTCTCTAGTGGCTAAAATAGCATATGTCCGTCTTTTCCTATCCATTGTTGCCGTTCGTCATTGGCCTCTCTTTATCAGTTGGATATTAAGAATGCTTATGGATATTAAGAATGCTTATGGATATTAAGAATGTTTTTCTGCATGGTGATCTTGAGGAAGAAGTCTATATGGAGCAACCACTTGGTTTTGTTGCTCAGGGGGAGTCTAGTAGCCTTGTATGTCGATTGTGCAGGTCACTTTATGGTCTGAAACAGTCCCCTCGATCTTGGTTTGGAAAATTTAGCACAGTAATTCAGCAGTTTGGCATGATTCGTAGTGGAGCTGATCACTCAGTGTTTTATCGACATTCTCAACCAAATCTGTGTATTTATCTGGTGGTTTATGTTGATGATACCGTTATCACCGGCAATTATGAAGATGGTATCACTAAATTGAAGAAACATCATTTTCAGCATTTTCAGACCAAAGACCTCGGCAGACTGAAATATTTTCTAAGTATTGAGGTTGCTCAGTCTAGATCAGGCATTGTTATTTCTCAGCGCAAGTATGCCTTAGACATTCTTGAGGAGACAAGAATGATGGGATGTAGACCCATTGACACTCCTATGGATTCAAATGCTTAACTTCTACCAGGACAGGGGGAGCCACTCAGTGATCGTGAAAGGTATAGGCGATGGGTTGGAAAATTGAATTATCTCACTGTGACAAGACCTAATATATCCTTTCCTGTGAGTGTTGTAAGTCAGTTTATGACTTCCCCCTATGATGGTCACTGGGATGCAGTTGTTCGTATTCTGCAATATACAAAATCAGCTCCAGGTAAAGGACTACTCTTTGAGGATCGAGGTCACAAGCATATCATTGGATCCACAGATGCTGATTAGGCAGGATCACCCTCTGATAGATGTTCTACCTCCGGATATTGTGTTTTAGTAGGAGGTAATTTGGTGTCTTGGAAGAGTAAGAAACAGAGTGTAGTTGCTCGATCTAGTACGGAAGCAAAATATCGAGCAATGGCTCTAGCAACTTGTGAGCTAGTTTGGATCAAACAATTGCTGAGAGAATTAAAATTTGGAAAAACCGGTAAGATGAAACTTGCATGTGATAATCAAACAGCCCTCCATATCGCGTCAAATCTAGTGTTTCATGAGAGGACTAAACACATAGAGATTGATTGTCACTTTGTCAAAGAAAAGATACTCTCAGGAGATATTGTTACAAAATTTGTGAAGTCAAGTGATCAACTTGCAGATATCTTCACCAAGTCCCTCACCGGTCCTCGTATTAATTACATTTGTAACAAGCTAAGTACATATGATTTGTATGCACCAGCTTGAGGGAGAGTGTTAGAATATGAGTAAAAATAGGAATAGTATATAAAAATTCTACTTGGAAAAGAATTGTACTATAGTGTCTATAAATAGGGTCTCGATGTAATTATGTAAACACGCAATTCAATAATATTTTTCTCCATTAATTCTCACATAACATATTTTGAAAACGGAGATGAGGAATGATAAGCTTTTCAATTGATGTGCATTAACCATGGCTTCAAGCTAATAGAAACTCAAGTATGTAGAAACTCGATGGATTTTAAATGTCAATTAAGCAATTTATCTAATAACGTATAATCAATAAAAAGAAGTTCTTGTTTAATCCTCTAACAAAATGCTTAGAATTGTATCGTCAAAGTAAATCCTTAAAGAGTTATATAGATAAAAATAAGCACATCAACAGGAAGGACAAAGAAAAAGAAGTAAAAAGTTACTAAACATTGTCTGAGAGAAGTAGAATAGAATTATCACCAGTTTTACAGCTCCGTAATCTTGTGGAACAGAAAGCATTAGTTCCTCATTCCAAACTGGATTCAAATTGCTCTTTACGATAGTTGTTTGCACTTTCTGTGCAAAAGAAGAACCAGATAAGAGAGAGACATACATAGAATAACTTCTACTTTTTACTTCTTCGAGTATGTATTGTATAAGTAGGAGCATGCAACATCAAAAAGTCTAACAACATGCCAGGCAAAACAAAGGATGTACAATATTCTATTTATCCCGATCATATAGACTAATAGAGAATAAGGGTAAAATATAGGATATTCAAAATATAGAGACAACTTTCAACACATTCTACCACAATTCAATCATCTAATCAGTGACCAGACACAGACTTCAAATCCCTTCATTCTCTTCATCTCAAAAATTAGATCACATATCAAAAAATGACTAACCTGTTTTCCAAGATACATGACAACATAAGGATCACTTGAGAGCATATCCCTGATGGCTAAGTTTGTGCCTTTAATTACTTTAACCTTCAACAGTCCAATAAATTCTACCATGCCTTCCTGTGACCAAAATGAGCATTAATAGAAATAGATCATGGAAAACGGTAAATATTTAATGATATTTTCAAACATTTCTGTTAAATTAACTTTAGATTGATTAAACTTCACGTGTGATGAAGTACTCCCTTTGTTTCAATTTGCTGGTCCTACATTACTTTATAGTGTGTTTCAAAAAGAATGTCTCTTTCCTAAGTTGGCAACTCTTTTATTTCAATACCATGCATGGCATGTTTATAACCACGAGATTAAAAGGGCATTTTGGTGCATTACACATCTTTAGTCTAAGGCTACAAAATTCAAAAGTCATTTTTATTTTGTTAAACTCCATGAGAAGTCACTACACTCACTTTGTGGGTCTACAATGGGTATGCATGTTGTCCATGCCAAGTCAAACGAAAACAAACAAATTGAAATAAATGGAGTACCAATTTACCGAAAAAAGGATAATGGTCTCTACCACCACTGCCTTTGACTCAAGTAGAAAAGGAATGTCTTATACAACTCCAGCAACAATTATTTGAACATTACATGCATGCAGGAAAGTTAGTAAGACCTTTTCTCAAGCCTCCAAGATTTTGAGGCCTCAAAATTTTTCAGAGTTATACACTTGGTTGGTCACCCAATTTTGACTAATTGGCCACCATAGTCACTCAACTTTGTTGTCTTCCAAAAGTCATTTTAACTTTGGGTAATTGGTCACTTAACTTTATTTTGTCTTCTAAAAATCACTTAAATTTGCCTAACTAGCTTACATAGTCATTTTAGGGGTAAATATATTTTTTGGTAACTATTTAAGACATGGCATTATTAAAAATTTTAAATACTTTAAAAAATTATAAATATTAAATCAATATTAAAATTTATTTAGGACCCAATTATTACTCTAACCACTTATTCATTTGACTATATATTTTAATATAAGATTAATACAAAAACCTGAAATTATTTGTTTCGTTGTGTGCTATTCATGTTTTTAGGATCTTAACTTGGGTCTTCCGTTTTCCTCAAAGTAACAGAGCTAAGTATTTTATAATTTTAGAAATTTTTGAGCAAAATTGGATGGTTGTGGAAAAATACCCTTGTGAAGATTCTGCTAGTAATAGTGAAGATGAAGTGACTTTTGGAAGATAAAAGAAGTTTAAAGCGATCGGGTCTAAATAAATTTTAATACTACTAATTTTAATATTTTAAACTATTTTTAAAAAAATTCAGATTCTAAGTATAACACCCTGGATTTTCGACCCTTAGAAAATTTCCTGGATTTCTGGTTACGGTTTGGTCAGTTATGGTTATTGGTTGGATTTGGGATGGTTGGGCTCGTTCAAGTCAGTCTCGATCATAGATCTATCCCAGAGTCTGGATTAGTGCTATTATACGCTATCTTGTTATATGTTCGGAATTCATCCAACTCAGGGTATATGCTGGATGGTTGGGTTGGGTATCGGCGGTGGTTTCCGGTCCTGGTTGGACTTGAGATGCCCATTACGACAAGGCCCCTGGTCGGGTCGGGTCAGTAAGTCATTAAATAGGTATCGAAATTTATATTTAGCCTTAAAATGACTATTAGGGTGTTTGGATTAACTTGTTTTTAAAAGTGTTTTTGGCTTTTAAGCACTTTTTTTTATTTTTGGAGGTGTTTGGCAAAGATGAAAAGTATTTTTAAGCACTTTACTTGAGGCTTTTAAAAAAAAAAAAAGAAAAAAAAAAAAAAGTTGGTTGCTACCTACTTTTGACTTTTAACTTTTAGATTGTAAGTCACGTTAAAAAAGCCCATCCAAACACCCCCTATGAAAGCTAATTAAGCAACATTGAGTGACTTTTTGAAGGCACAACAAAGTTGAGTGATTATGATAGTCAATTACCGAAAATTGAGTGACTTTTGAAAGACCGAATAAAGTGGAGCGACTGTGGTGGCTAAATACAAAAAGTTAAGTGATCATCTAAGCTTCTAACTCAAATTTTTAACTGTGCATTTTATAAACTTTTTCACTTAAACAACGTTGAGATTTGTAGAATAAAACATTAAGAAGTACAAATTCTTTATTAAAACAGAAAAAGTGAAATATTGCCTACTTTTAATGATAAAAATATTTTAGAACTTCAAATTGAACACCTCAAATCTTCATACCGGTAAATAAAGTCAGCTCTTCTCAGTATAAATAATAATATTTCTATTAATGTGTTATAAGAATACTAAACTATAAACAATGTTGGCAAAAAAAACAGTGACACTATTTTTTGCTGTCTATATAGGTACAAAATTATATTAAAGAAGTTAAGGCACCTTATTAGAATTTGACTTTAGGACACTAATTCATTGAACCTCCCTTAATGCAAAGAAGTCATTGTGTGGTAGAATTAGCAGGAAAGAGGATGATTATCGCATTTAGAACTTACAGATTTTTGTGAACTCGAACTCGAACTTCGGAAGCTGTCTGTGATCTTGCTGGATAAACTTGTCTTGAGAGAACCTTTTTTCTGATTTGACAATATACGCAAGCTCGGTTTCAAGAATTCTTGACGCTCATACTTAGACCTTGAAAAGAAATGTTCTTACATTAATAAAAACAAGACCCATTAGAAGTCACATAAAAATTGCGCTACGCTTCTTATTTCATCAATAAACCGCACAGAAAAGCCAAAAATCAAAGACACAAATGTAAATGGGAGTCAAGGCTGCTTGATGTATGATCAAGAGCCGAAATATCTAGAAAGTATAATCATCTATAATGTCATGCACGGATACTGCAACATGAGCTTGTCTCCTGGATGCCCATAAGCTCTACTTCTAGCGATGCATTTAACAAGATAATGCCAGATATGAATGTGTTTTATGAACTCATATGGACTACTTATCTACAGTTCAATCTTGACTAACCAAAGAGTTGATTGAAGGACTTAAAGGAGTACAGAGCAAGATAAGAATTGAAATTAATATGTAACACATAACTGTCATGTAATGGAGGACAGTCACCAATTATGCATATAATAGCAATAGAACTTATGATGTAAAGTTGTTCGTTAATCAAATCAAGTTTTCTATTTTTGGAGAGTGACAGATGTTTTCTATATCAAATCAGTTGTGCTCTTTATAATGTTGTGCCAACCTATTGAACGCATTTCTTTAGAAGTTCAGCATAACATACTAAAAGTTGGTTTGTGAAGGAAGGCCTGACTATATTTTTAATCTTCAACTGATGGCTTTGATGGAGAACCTTAAAGAGTGAAGCAAGTCCATTCTAGCAATCTGGAGATGAAAAAAATGACCGTTTTCAGCCAACTAGCAGAGCTAGAGGAGATACAGGATTCAAGGAACCTAAATGAAGATGAAACGTATAAAAGTTGCCTTGGCTGTGGATTTTTGAGGAGATTGCTACGCATGAGGAGGTAGTTTGGAGGCAAGATCCAAAATTGTGGTTGAAATATGGTAATAGAAACACTAGGGGGCTGTTTGGTATGGGATGGGATAGACAAATTTTTCCCACGGAGTGGGTGTCCCATTTGATAGATTATTAGTTATCCCAATGGATGTGTGGGATAACTTATCCCATCATTGAAATACGAATAAAAAAGGGCAGCCCGGTGCACTAAAGCTCCCGCTATGTGAGGGGTTCGAGGAAGGGCAGGACCACAAAAGTCTATTGTACGCAGCCTCACCTTCTAAAAGGGGTTGTTTCCACTGCTTGAACCGTGGATAAATAATCCAGGGACTGACTAATACCCTTAACGAAACGCAAGATAAAATAATCCTGCACTTTATCCTCCGATTATTATCTCCCTCATACCAAAAGACCCCTAAGTTCTTATATAGAACTGCTAATACTCACAGAAAATACAACAATATCAATCAGTTGCTAGTAGAAGAGGACCTAATAGACATGGCCTTTTATATCCACTATTGGAGGTGGCTGGAACTGATGTTTTTGTTGTTGTTCAGAATTTCTATTATTGAGGTGTTTTTTAAAGAAAGCCTCAATAGCTGACATTTTTTCCTAAGAAGTGGAGCTAAGGAGTTGAATGATTTCAAACTTATCAGTCTAATAGGCACTGTTTACAAAATTACTTCGAAGTTATTGACTGAGAAACTTAAAAAAATGGTGCACAAACAGATAAATGCTCAACAGATGGCTTTCATTGAAGGTAGGCAGATTATGTATGTTATTTTCATTGCAAATGTGCATGGATTCTAGGTTAGAAAACAATAGACCAGGGATTATATGTAAGTAAGATGTTACTCCTCCGTTTCAATTTGTTTGTCTTACTTATTAGTCTGTTCCAAAAAGAATGTCACGCTCTATATTTAGTAACTTTTTACACCTAATATTCTAGGTGGCATATTAAGACCACAAGATTCAAAAGGCAATTTGGTACATCTTTAGTTTAAGACCACAAGATTCAACAGTCATCTTTATTTTCTTAAATTTTGTGTCAAGCCAAACTAAGACGATCAAATTGAAATGGAAGGAATATATTTAAAAATCATATGACCAACTAAACTGAAAGTTCTTGCTGTAAATATTATTGAAGATGGACTTTGGAGAAGGTGGGTTAAGTGGATCAGGTTTTGTATTAGTGCAGTGAAGTCCTTTGAGAAGGATTAGTACAGTAAAGTCCTCAATCCTAATAAATGGTTCACCAACTGGTTTTTTCCCCTCCAAAGAGGATGAGGCAGGGTGACCCCTTGTCTCCTTTCTTATTCATCATTCCCATGGAAGGATTAAGTAACATGCTGAAAACTGCACAAGTTAACAACTGGACCAGGTGTTTTAATGTAAATTCTAGGGCGGCCTACAATCTGGAAATCTCCCATCTTCAATATCTAGATGACATACTAGTGTTTTGTGATGCTGACAAAGAACAATTGAAAGTGTTGAGGATGATTTTTTTCTGTTTGAAGCTACATTTAGATTACACATTAACTGGAACAGAAGCTACATGTATCCAGTTAATGAGGAAAATAAGATACAGAACCTGGCCGGAATTCTTGGAGGAAGAATAAGTGAATTGCCAACAACATATTTGGGATTGCCATCGGGAGCTCAGAGAAAATCATAAGGGATATGCATGGTGTTTTGAAGAAATGTGAAAAAAAGTTAGCAAAATGGAAGACTCAACAACTATCGACAAGAGAGGATCACTCTGCTAAGTAGTGCACTTGATGCCATGCCTACCTGTATGATGTCCTTATTAGCTCTCCCTGCCAGTTTATTGAAAATAATGGATGCACTAAGAATGAACTTCCTGTGGAAAGGTAACAGTTATAAAAGGAAATTCCATTTGGTCAAATGGGACTCCCTCCAGCTAACAAGAAAAAAGGGGGACTTGGACATAGAAACATGAGAAGTCCAGAACCAAGACTTGATGATGAAGTGGCTATGGGGGTTGCTGCAGAAGAACATCACTATAGAAAGATGTAAGCAAGGTAAAAAAGTATGGGATTGAGGTAAAATGGACAACTAATTTAGGAAGTTCATCTGAATTCAATGTCCTAAGTTCATAAACAAATCCAGCTTCAAAGTAGGGAATGAAATGAAACATCTTTTTAGGAAGACAGCTGGCTAGGGAAAAGATCAATGAAGCAGTTGTGTTTCTTAATATCTATAAGTTGATTCAACAAGGGGATACTATGGGAGAGGTATGGACAAACCAAGGATGGAATCTCAAGCTTCAGAAGATTGGCAGGTAAGCAGAATTCTTAAATACCTTGGAACAATTCAAAGGGACTTCTGCTACTGAATCGCAAGGAAAAATCTCTGCAAAGTCTACTTATAAAAAATCCAACATATTAAATAATTAGATTAGCTATTAACTGTGATGCGTGGACTCTCCAAAAATGTTGCCACACCCATGTCAGATCCTGCAGAAATGCACTACTTTTGGAGTACTCAACATGCAACCATTTAAACTTTTTAAGAGTCTGAGCAACATAGCCTGTTAGCCTTGATAACTGGTATGGAAAGTCAAAATTCCATATGAAGTTGCTTGCTTTACATGGATGTTGGCAGAAGAGGCAGTCTTGACATAGGACAGTCTTATTACTATGTTCCAGATGTTACTTATGTGGAGAGGAGGCAGAGACGATCAATCATTTCTTTTTGCATTGTAGGAAGACAGATCAATTATGGAAGAATATCAATCTACGGGAAACATGTGGGCTATGCCAAAGAGTATACCTGAATTCTAGCATGTTGGAACATATATGGTAATCTCTCCAGCCAGTAAGAGAGATGGGGATTGTCTCAACTTGTAACTGGTGGACAATTTGGAAAGAAAAAAATCAAAGGTTCTTTGAAGATAAATACAGTACTATACAAAAGCTAAAGATGAAGTGTCAAGTCCTTTTCTTTGTTGGTGTAAAGAAGAGTACCTAGAAGATCTTGAATCTATTTTTGATGTTTTAGAATCCTTGTAAGAAGACAAAGGATTGGAATCCTTCTTGTATACCACACTGTTATTATGGGTGACTGCACATGTTGTTGTGTGCAGTCTGTTTTATATATATACAAAATACGTTACCTTAAGAAAAAAAAAAGTCTCAGAACTTCTTTACTCCAATTTTTTGGTCTTTTTCATATAAGTTGTTGTGTGCAGTCTTTTATATATATACAAAATACGTTACCTTTAGAAAAAGGAGTCTCAGAACTTCTTTACTCCAATTTTTTTGTCTTTTTCATATAATTTCTAAGTTCTTAAATTTTATTTTCGAGATGTGAACCAGTGGGCCTATACTTTTGCTGAATTTATTTACTTAAGAGAAGCGGGAGGTATCATTTCACTTACATGAGGATCATAGCATGATAGTAACCAAAAGGATCAAGAATGCCATTAATGGATAAGGCCGAAGAATAGTGAGCAAAGGAAAGTTGAGGATGGAAAGTAAGGATGAACAGCAGGAAGTCCTCATTTAGGAAGCCACATACGCATACCATCTCCAACCCCACGTACCAATATTTTACCAGAAAACTGACACAACAATCGATACGGAAAGGCTCGTGAAGGCTGATATTGAGAGATACAATATGCTTCAAGACGTAAAGATAAATAGAAAAAACAACACTTCCACGTCTGACCTAACCTGATGAATTTAGAACGCTGTTCGTGGCTGGCATCTGGTCCTGGCTTTGAAATGCCTTCAGGAATATAAGCTTCATAAATTGAATTTGCCGAAGCATTACCTCCAACCTCAACCATTGCATCAATTTCATCATCAGACCATTCATCCAATGTCACAGATAAAACCTGCAACATCATAGTCATATTAAGGAGGGGGAAAAGATCAGGATTTGTATTAACAAGACGGATATTGCCATTTCCCATGCCAGGAAAAATGCCCTAGAAAAACATGGATCTACACTCTTGATAATTATAAGAAAAATCTTGCTAAGGTGTATGTCTTTGTCTCCCTGAGATGTAGTAGGCTTAAAAAAACTGAGAAATTTAGTGCTTTACCGCTCCTAGCCTCGACACAAAAACAAAGGCAATCTGGGTGTAACAGAATTTTTCAAGTCATAACTCTGTGTACTTTGAGAAATATTGTAACATTTAAGGAAATGTTGTGGTAACGGATAGTTATCTGGAGTCAGGTCGCCGCAAGACCATTAGCAAAGCAGCAAGTGCCAGGACGGAGGAAAACAGAAAATGTGCCATGAAAAAGAGAATCCTTGTTAAGTTTGCTGTAATGTTGGCAAAGTGATTTAAGATATTTAAAAGTATAATCTGAGATAATTCGAATATTTCAACCGACTTTAAATTAGATTTAGCAGGAAATTGTTGCTGGAAACCTGTCAATAACACTAAATCATAGATCAGATGAAAGATGAAAAGCCATTCATCAATCTTACTGCCACCCTGTTATCCTTTTTTAATGAATGCAAGCTACCTAACATGTGTGTTGGTACAATGAAGGACAAAGGGAAAAAACGAAAAGTTTTACCGTTTGACAATGACAGGAACCAAGCTCAATTTGGTTAAACTACAACAAACAAACAGTTCAAAGCTATAAGAACTTGGCGATGTGCTACCTTGGTAATGGTTATAGTAACAATCTCTATAGAATTTGGAACATCAGTGTGCAGTCAATTATGAAGACATTGGGAAAAAAAAAAAAGATATTAGGTTCTCTGCCTAGGAAAAGTAAATCCATAGAACTAAGTTATCGAGATACCTCAAATAAGAAAAACTTAGTTCAAGCAGTAATCATGGCCAGCATAAACTCTGAAGAAAAGAAGAAAATACAGACAGGAAATGGCCCTGAAAACTTACTTTTGAAATATGAGTTCCAAGGCTTCTGTGCACACCACAGCATTTTAAGCATATGAAAACGCCAATATTGGTCGACCTGGGATTGATGAATACAATGCAAGTACTATAAAATTAAGGGAGGGAAATGGAAGAAGGAGAAGTTATTTTGAGATACTTGGAACAGAAATGACCAGGAGGATATCTTTGACCAGTAAATAGAAAATGACCTTTCACCTTGTAAGATTATGCGCTTTTCAGTAAGTAGTTTCCCCAACAAAGGGGGAGATAGAAGTCTAGAGAAACTGCACACAAGTTAATTAAATGTCCTTTAAGGTTGAAGCAATATCATCATCTTTCGAACTGTCTCAACTAAACCTGATAAAGGGGTCAGGTCAACCAAGAAGTTGGACCGACCAGACCTGGTAACAGGGGCACGGAACCAGCATTAGCCCTTCTTTAGGGGATTGGAACCAGCTTGTCCAAGGGAGGCACAATCCAGTCCCTCCATTTTTTCAATAGGATGAGTCAAGTGAGGACCATTTTTTTGTCAGATTATTAACACTAATAGCTAAAACATAGAATTATATAATACCCACTAATTATTAAACTTTTTAAGACCAACTTACAGTTATCTCTTAATATTCTCCTAACACCCCCTCAAGCTCTCATTTTCTTAATTTCAAACTTGCTCGTGGTGATTGAAATTTGCAATCCAAATTTTGACGCCTACACTTTTGTTTCAGTTTGGGAAAATGCTCCACATGTTCCAACAACAACATACCCAGTGTATTCCCACATAGTGGGGTCTGGGGATGGTAAAAGTGTACGCAAACCATACCACTATCTCAGGTGAAGTAGAGAGGTTGTTTCCGATAGACCCCCAGCTCAGGACAGATAACAGTATAGCAAACACAAAACATAAAAGCATATAAACTAAGACAATATGCAAAATAAACTAACACTGCTAGCTAATACAGGAAACAATACAAGCACAAGATAATATTGTAAACTATCTATTCGAAATCATAGACGTCACCAAAACACCACGAACAAGAAACTCCGGACGCAAACAACGAACTCTTCATAAATATTACTTATAATTTATTTTTTGATAACCGTGGTGTCCGGACCAGCTTGCGCACACCTCGACTAATTCCACAGCATACCTTCAACCTCCCCCCAGCAACACGTACCAGGTAACACTCTCTACCAAGGCTAGAACATATGGGAAGAAATCACCAAGTGTTTGTCTCTGTTGGGAATTGAATCTGAGACCTCATGGTGAAATATTACTTACAACTTTTTAAGCTTTCTTTGCATATATAATGACACCCAACTAGGTTGGGACTTGGGCGAAGTTATTGTTGTCCAGACATCTTCATCTAGTATGTCTTTTCAGCTAAAGACCTTTATACTATCAATTTGACACTGAGAAATTTATGGATTTTATTAATACTCGTAAAGTGGCATTAAGATTTGACCTATGCCATCAATATTCTGTCATGGTGAAAGGAAAAGTCAAGCAAATCTCTTTTACTTGTCATCATAGTTCTTTATGTAATGATATTCCAGCTGCTATTGTTGGAAAAGAAGAAGCTTCTAATAGGGATGATTACAGTTTTAAAAATAAAGCGTTCACCACTGGAAGAACTTTTAATGGGTTTGTTTCCTTGAAGTTGGACAAACACTTAAAGGAAGTGAAGCATAAGTAGATTTTACTCTGACGTGAAAACTGATATCAACCAATTGGAAATTGAGAATTGATTGAAGAACATGACATATAGTACACCCCTATTGTTGAAGAATTGAACTAATTCATTACTAGTAGTTGCATATTCTAGCTTTAAGTACACATACAAGTAACTTTCAATTTGTAACACAAATCATATTATTATTTTTCAATTGTAAGTTTCCCGGAAGTCTGTGAATTTGAGGTTTTCCTCTTCAACAAATTATTTTTCAAATAGCATTTCTATGTAAGTATTCTTTGTTTGATACTTAAAATACTATATTTGCAAAAGAAATTAACAACCATCCCTAAGACCATCTGACATAAAACTAGGGTACAGATCTCAAACCTAACCACCCTAAGGAATTTAACAGGAGAGACCGAGCCCAAGGGCCCAATCATAAAGAGGACGGTCCTTATCAAGAGACAAGACAAGGGAGAAAATCAGTTGCTATCCAAACTTCAACTGCTTAATGGAAGCAACAATTCCAAATAAACATACATCTAGAGTTAGTTTCGCTAAATTGTACTCATACAAGTATTCAACTAAACCAATAAATAAATTAGTACAGGATATAACGAACTCGTAGAGTAGTTTCTATCTTACAGAAGACCCTTAAAAATCTGGCACTTTTCCTACCATGAGTTTACGGCGTCAACAAATAAAACAGCATCCAACATTCAGTAATTTGCTATTCTACATACCTCCATCTTTTACGAGATTTGAATATCAAAACTTTGAGCAACTTCTTCATGAAGCTAGCAACTCAATAAAAATTATTTGATAATGAACATCATGAACAGGAAGAATGGGGAGAGGGTCATATTTAAAATCCTAGTACTCTTGAAAATTTATTTGTTTTCTCCAGGAATAAGCCATATTATATATCTCGATCTCTAAGTTCACTCTTCCTTATCAGCAGCATCCCATTTTCCCATTTTTTTAGGTATTACTACATGGATGGCTTGAATTATGATGTAGGCTAGGTATGATAGTAATAGGCTACACCAACACGGTTGTTGAGCCCAGATGCTTATATCAGGAAGGAATCAGCTATCTTTTACCAGAATCTTAACAAATAAATTTATTCTCACCATATCATTGCAATGATTTGCCAATATAAAGGTCTTTAATTGCTAACCTTGAATGTTAAACACAAATGAACATACTAGCCTTTAATCTAATCACTTTTTCCTTTTTCACTAAACCTGACAGATATCTGTATATGGTTGTTCTCTATATGAGGGAAGCTTTGCTGGCTAAATACAGACGGGGAACAGCTTTACTACATACATGGCAGGAGTTATAGAAGAACAGGAAGAAATAATAAGGAAATCTACATCTAAGAAAGTGACAACCCCCTCCCCCAAAAATAACAATATTAAAACTTTACATTTATGTGTATATAGAGAGAATGGCCCATAAATTACAATTATAAAATCATTAGATATGTTGAATATGCATATCCTGTACCTGGTCTTATCCAAAAAGTATTCATACTTCTTCAAATAGAAAAAATAAGTAGGCATGAGATGCTGAAACTTACGCCCATTTAGGCTCTGGAGAACCACAATCAGCACACACACGATTATCTTTTTGAAGCAAAAGGTCTTTCAATCTTCTCTTGCCTGTGAATTTACAATTACACACAAAAAGCAAAAGATAAACTTAATTATTCCAAGATTGAAAAGGTTGGAGGTATCGATACAAGGACATGGTAGTAGCTCACTGTGACCAATGAAGATCGAATTATCAGTTTGTAGCCAAACATAGCAGTTAGTTGGAAGAAACAGGAGCATAGAACTATCTCAAACTGCAGAAGAATCTGTCAATACACCACATGGGCTATATTTTATGATACGAGGACAAGAAAATTTGTACTTAAAAGTCAAAACTTACTCCAAATCTTCATTCAAGGGTGCAGCTTTTAATTTCGTTCATATAAGCAGTTTTTACTTTGTAAGTGACCAATGTCTTACTGGATCCTATAGACTTATTTACAAGGAATAGTTAAAGGAAACTTCAAGAAAGAAGAGGTTTCAGCATGCACGATTAAATTTTGGAGTATTAAACCAGGTTTCTTTCACTATAGGCCACTCTCAATTATATGAATCTGTAATTTCTCAATTACTGTATGAAGTAAACAACAATACTAAAAGAAAAGCATATACACTCCAGCCGTTAAAAATGGTCTAACATCAATAGCGGAGCCACTTTTGCCGAGTGGGTTCAACTAAACCCTTTTCGCTAGAAAGTTGTATTTTGTATACAGGTGAAAAATCTTCTTATGTATGTATAAAAATAGTTGAATCTCCTGGACACAAAAGAGCTTTTCTTGAATCCCTTGATGAAATTTCTAGCTCTATCGCTAGTCTAACAATCAAAGGTTCAGTACATACATGGGGATCCACCTACATGACTAACAAGTTATTGCTCTTTACTGTAATCATTTCAACCTTGTGTGAACTTCTTCTAAGATGAGTTGATAACCTATCAAACAAACAATTAAAAAGAAAACAAAAATTAATCAGGCAGCAATAAGCCTCTCTACACCAAACATGACTGTAGAAGCTTCACCTACTGCTTCCAATTCCCTTATTAAGCAAGAGATCTTGACCTATTTAACCCACGTTGAAAATGAAGGTCTGTTCGGTCTCAGCAAAAGTGTTCTATGGACACAGCTTGCATTATTCTTCAATGTTCCCCTTCACAACTCAGTTGAATGACCAGGACTTTGTAGCTCGCACCATAACCTTAAGAGATGAACAGATAGAACCAGAACTAAACAGGAGGTGTTTGACTTCTATAGAGTGTGCTTGAAATTCTCCTAGGAGCATTCTTTATACAACGAGGAAGTCCGAGCATGCACATGAATGTGAAGAACTACAGACACAATCTCCAGTAAAATTAAATCTTTCATTCTGCTACTAATTCCTAAGGATTGTTTGTATTTCCTAATTTGCAATAATACAAAGACATGGCATTATGCCCAAGTAAAGGGATACAATGTTATTTGGTTACGCTATTTAACAAAATAAATAGCATGAAAGCACTAATTCAACAGCCACTATTTTTGCATGTATCTGAAACTACAATCGGCAACTTCCAATGAATGTTATCGTCTCAGAAATTTGAGAAGTAATTATTTAAGCCTTTGTATCAAGGACTACAAACCTGCAATTATCTTAAGCTTAGATTCTTCAATTTATAAAAGGCCTCTTGGATGCAATTTCCAGGTATATCATGAACAACACATAAGACACAATAAGATGGTTTCAGTGAAGTAACGACTCTCATACAAAGCTAATTAGCAGATAAGCAGTGATAGTGCAGTGGGATCATACTTGAAGTTGGTCTGGTAAGTGCAGATGGGCGCTGGTTCATTGCTCTCTACTAAGCTGCTCCCCGTCAACTTGACCACCTTTTACAAAGAACCAACATATAATGAGTCAGTCAGCTTAAGAGCTTACGGAAGATACGGATTTGACGGGTGCCTTCACATATACGCATTTGTAAAATCCTACAATCATATGGCATGAAAGAGAAATTAATAAAATGAATATGAATCTCCTTTGTTGTTTTCACTACGTGTCTTTGTAATGTCTGAAAATATTTCCCTTGAGGAAAATGCTTTTCTTTTTAGTGTTTGATTACTGAAGTCAATTCCTATACAAATGTTCCAACTCATATATTGCTTTGCTGGATACATAGTCAATTAGACATTTTTTTCAAACTTCAATACTCAAAACTATCATCAAGACGCCATCCTTGTCCTACACTTTGTAGAAATACCAGACTTTCGCGCCAAGCAAACACTCACAACGATTTCCCAAAGTAAAATATTTTCCCCATGGAACACTTCCGTCGTACTAAATGCATAATGTGCATTCAAGAAATCAGGAAACAGACTGTTTTCATCAATTCAAACCGGATGACACTCTGACAAAACAAAAACATCATAAAAGAAAATGGGTGCTAGCAGGACTGGGTACAACTAGGAAAGAGAAGTGTAAAAGTAATTCCACAACAAACACATACAACATAAATGATAATCATGCAACAGGAATCCAGGTACACAAAACTCAGACAATAAGAATCAATAAATTTCAAAATAAAAATATATGAGCATTAAATTAAAAAAATTAAAATAACATGACAACGAGTACCAAGATCATCAAACATGAAAAGAGGGGATAAATAATTTAGCTGAAATGCATGAAAGATCGAAGCAGAGAGAGAAGAATCATGACCTAGTTTGTGCCAGAATATTGATTGGTTGATGATTCACAGTTGGAATCACAGATTATGCTTCAATGGGGGAGATTGATATTGACGAAGGAGAGAGAATAACAGGAAAGTGGGAGAGAAATGCGAAGTTTTACATCTCATAAAAAGGTCAGTTATGTCATATATGTTACTTTATTAATTTGATTGATTATTAAAGTAAATTATAACAAACTACCTCTATTCTATTAACCCGTGGGTCTATTCACTTTTTCCAACAAATTAACCGCTCCAAATTTCCATATTTTAGTCCGTCTATTTTTACAAACAAATTCAATAAATACTTATCCAATCTATACCTCTAATCTATATTTATATCTATATTTATAATATATAATATATAATATATAATCTATTAAAAGTGTGAAGAGTCATGAAAATTGATTTGAATCTTTTGTCTTTTTTCCCTTCGGATAAAATTATCTTTTCACTATTTTTATATTTAAAATTAATAATTTAATTATTTTTTCTGAATCAAAACTTTAAAACCTACTAAAGTATAAATTAGTTTTTATCTTATTTAAAATATATATATTTTAAGACTTTCATATCAACTAATACTGTATATTAAGTTTTTTTTTAAAATTTAAGGGCTCCTTATATTTATACTAGAGGATCATGGCTCGTGTCAGCACGGGCCCAACATTGAGATATTTTACTATGTATAGTAACTTAAATTGATATTAGTTCAAATTATGAATTATAACACATGAATACACAAAATATATTGACTACTTGGTAGTATTTTACAAGGAGCCAAGTCTTACAAGATAATTATGTATTCCATTACTAAGCCGCCATAAACATTATTTGTTTTCATTTTCTCCTTCTTTTTTATTTGTCAACTTGTTCTTTGAAGTTAAACTAAATTAATATTTTAAATTCAAATTTTAAGTGTTTCAAAAATTATATAGAAAAAAAAACTATAGTTACCATCTTTTATATTAATTTAAATTATTTGACTTTGAGAACACGATAGAACATACTTATGTAGATATTTTATTGAACTTTGCTTTTGTATATGTTTCTTCCATTCAAATGTGGAGTCGTTTGTTAGAGTGTATAAAAATAATGCTGATAGAATGTATTAATAATGTTTGCATTAATAATGCTTGTATTAGTAATATTGGTATTATTTATGCTAACATTATTTCTTATACACTTTTTTATGTACAGTGTACTGTATTAAAACTTATATTTTCAATTTGATATATTTAAACCAAAGTTTTAAAAAAAGATGAATTGCATATATACATCCTAGGATTCACCCGGGATCTAGCATGAGCTCAATATATATTTATTTGTCTCAATTTTTGTGATACAAAATGAATTTAGATAATCAATCATACTTTTAATATGTTTTTAGATATTTTAAGTTGTTAATATTGTAATTTCTAACATTTTTATATAATTTTTAAATAATATATGTTATTCTCTTTATCCAAACTTTTGTGACATTGATAGTCAATTATATTTTCAAAACAATCTAAGTTTTTAATTATTGTGATTTATAATATTTTTCTTCTATTTCAATTTAAGTGACACTGATACAATTTTGAGAGTCAACCAAATATTTATATCGTTTAAATTTTTTAAGTTGTTAATTATTGTGAATTACAGTATTTTTTTAAGTATTTGTTAAAGATATACAATAGATTAAATTATTTTAGATATTTAAAGTTTTAAATTATTGTAATTTATAATATTTTTTATGTAATTTTCAAAAAATATATGTTACTCTCCTTGTCCAGAGTTTGTGCACTGATAGTCAATTATATTTCTTAAATAATTTAAATTTTTAATTACTGTGTAAAAATTTTCTACTCTAATTTAAATGACATGATGCTTAGATGAACATAATAATTAATTAGAGGTGGTATAGTAAAATCACAATTGAAGCAGCGAAACAGACATGTCTTAAATAAGTCACAACAACTAATTAGAAATGATATAATAAAATTATTGTAAAAGATACTTGTGAAAAAAAGTAAGTGAAATCTCATATAAGAATTCAAGTTACTTTAAAACATCAAGAGCTAACTTATAATTTTATATCTATTTTATCTTTTTTATTAAATATTATTTAATTATTTATTTATTTAATACTTAGATAACTTATAATAATTAATTAGAGGTGATATTTAGTAAAATTATGATTAAAGCCGCTGAAGCAGACATGTCATAAATGTCTATTCTATTGTTTTATTATCTATTATTAATTTTTTAATATGTAAATAATTCATAATAATTAATTATGAATGATATAGTAAAATCACGGAGCAAATAGCTCTAGCCGACAAGTCGACGAAGAGCTTCTTTAAATACTCAGATGACTTATAATAATTAATTAGGGGTGATATTTAGTAAAATTACGATTAAAACAGTTGAAGCAGACATGTCATAATTTTCTATTTTACTTTTTTTATTAAATAATATTAATTTTTTAATATATAGATAATTTATAATAATTAATTAAAAATGATACAATAAAAATTAAAATTACATTCGAAGCAACTGAAATAGACATGTCATAAATGTCTATTTTTAAAAAAAAAATTAAATATTTTTTTAATATATAAATGGCTTATAATAATTAATTAGAGACAATATAATAGAATCACGATTGAAGAAGTTAAAGCAGACAACATAAGCAGGCATATCAAAATTTTCTCTTCTATATATTAAAAAAAAAATTTAGGTGAAATTGTAGTAACAAATAAGAAAGAAAGTAAATTATATGTTTGATATGAAATTAAATAAAGAACAAAATTTATTTAATTGCATCAATTATAATTAATTTTTATAATAAATTACCATCTTACCAATTAATTTACTTAAATATAATATATTTGAAACAATTTTACACATAAAAAGATAAATACTAAGAATGAAAAATAAATGGAAGATAGAGGGCCCACATGTGTGAAAATAATATTGAAATAAGCAAGGTCATGTGTGATGGCATTATAGTAAATTTCTTAGATGGCATTGCTGGTAACTAAAGAGAAAAGAATGGGTTTTCATTAAAAATTTTGATGAGGTTCAAAAAATAATGCACAAAAAATTATCAAATTGAGCTTAGAGCTTAAGTTTAATGACTAAACTACTCTTAAACTTTTTTAAAATTGCAAGAAATTGCCATGTTGAAATCATCATATCTATAATATAGAAATGTAGAGAGAAAGAGCCGTCAACATTTAAAATAAATTAAAAATTATTGAGATTTGAATTTTTAATCTCTCGATCACTTTAATCGAAGATTTCTGCAAGAGCAAAGTCTTCCATATTGCTTTCCTTGCCGTTCTCATTTTTTTCTCGTAGATATTTAAGGCAAATATATGTTCACAGTTGCACATACTTTTCTATTATATAGAAGAGAGGATTTCGACATGCCTGCTTCAGCAGGTTGCTTAATTCATAATTTTAATATATCACTTATAATTAATTATTATAAATAATTTATATATTAAAAATTAATAATATTTAATTAAAAGATAAAATAAATATTTATAACATGTCTGCTTGCTTCAATCGTAATTTTACTATATCACCTCTAATTAATTAATTAATTATTATAAGTTATTTATATATTAAAAAATTAATAATATTCAATCCATAATTTTACTATATTACCCATAATTAATTATTATAAGTTATTTATGTAATAAAATAGAAGAGAGGGTTTCGACATGCATGCTTCAGCAGGCTGGTTCCTCCATAATTTTACTATATCACCCTTAATTAATTATTATAAGTAATTTATATATTAAAAAATTAATAATATTTAATTAAAAGATAAAATGAACATTTATAACATGTCTGTTTCAGCTGTTTCAACTATGATTTTTATTATATCTACCTTAATTAATTAATTAATTAATTATTATAAGTTATTTATGTATTAAAAATTAATGATATTTAATTAGAAAATATAAAATAAACATTTATGATATGTCTTTTTCGGTTGTTTCAATCGTGATTTTATTATATCACCCTTAATTAATTATTATTATGTATTAAAAATTAATAGTAATATTTAATTTTAAAAAAAGTAAAATAGACATTTATGACATATCTGTTTTAGCTGCTTCCACAATAATTTTACTTAATATCACCCCTAATTAATTATTATAAGTCATTTAAGTACTAAAAAATTGATATTATTTAATAAAAAGGATAAAATATATATAAAAATAATAAATTATTTCTTTTTTCTATTATATAGAAGAGAGGGTTTCGAGATGCCTGCTTGCTCTGTAATTTTACTATATCACCCCTAATTAATTATTATAAGTAATTTATATATTAAAAAAAAATGTTTATTTAAAAGATAAAATAAACATTTATAATATGTCTGCTTCATCTGCTTCAACCGTGATTTTATAAGATCACCCCTAGTTAATTAATTAATTCTTATAAGTCATTTATGTATTAAAAAATTAATAATATCCGATCCGTGATTTTCTATATCACCCATAATTAATTATTATAAGTCATTTATGTATTAAAAAATTAATAATATTTAATTAAAAAATATAAAATAAATATTTATGATATGTCTGTTTCGGTTGTTTCAATCATGATTTTACTATATCACCCCTAATTAATTATTATAAGTCATTTATGTATTAAAAATTAATAATATTAAATTTTAAAAAAAGTAAAATAAACATTTATGACATATCTGTTTTAGCTGCTTCCACTATAGTTTTACTTAATATCACCCCTAGTTAATTATTATAAGTCATTTAAGTAATACAAAATTAATATTATTTAATAAAAAGGATAAAATATATATAAATAATAAATTAACTCTTGATGTTTTAAACTAACTTGACGTCTTATATGAGGTCCACTTAAAATTTTTTCACAAGTATTTATTATATTAATTTTGCTATGTCACTTCTAATTAGTTCTTGTAAGTCATTTAAGATATTTATGCTTCGCTGCTTCAATCGTGTTTGTAACGACCCAAAATCACCTATCGGGACGCTACACAGTGCCTAGGATCACAAGTGACCTCAAGTTAACCCTTCACTTGGCATAATACATAAATAACTGAATAAAATGCATAAATCCAGAGGAATAAAGCAGAAGATAACTCTATTATGAATTTACTCAATACAAAACTGAAGTCACAAGGTTACAACTCTACTTTTACATCAAACTGAAACTCAATACATCAACTTCTACTGACTATCTATGAAGCCTCTACCAGTACTGGCCATGGGTAGCTGGGTCATGACTCCCAACCACCCCAACTCAATACGACTGAATAAGGGAAAATACAATACTTTTCTATTATATCACTGACTCGTGGCCCTGAATCAAAATAAGGGAAAATACAACTCTTCAATCAAGTCATGCATGCAATATGAGATGACTCACATGGCTTGAACAAGTATAAAATGTAAAGCTCATAAATCATGTAGGATGAAGCGTGTAGCACAAATCTCGTGAGTCATCATACTTTAACTTGAAATCACAAATCTCCTCTTATTCTCAATACTTAAGGGATAAAGAAACTTTACACGATACTTTCAAATCATTCATATGTATCATGGAGAGTAAAACTTCATCAATGCTCAAGATCTCATAATTCTTTTCGAACTCAAATACTTGGAATTCAGAATCATATAACTTTGAAACATGCTTGAAGGCATTTCATTCACTTTAAAAAAATATCTCATTCAATCTAAAAAGGAATATACTCTAGTTTAGTGAAAATAACTCATCTCAAGGCTTCATGGGATTCATATGTATCATGGAGAGTAAAACTTCATCAATGCTCAAGATCTCATAATTCTTTTCGAACTCAAATACTTGGAATTCAGAATCATATAACTTTGAAACATGCTTGAAGACATTTCATTCACTTTAAAAAAATATCTCATTCAATCTAAAAAGGAATATACTCCAGTTTAGTGAAAATAACTCATCTCAAGGCTTCATGGGAAAATACTAAATCAAGAGAAAATACTCCTTTTAAAGAGACAATTCATATCAATGGAATACTTTAGCTAGGAAGCAAATTTTAAACCTCATTATTAGGAAAATAGATCATAGGAAGGAAAATACTTTAGTTTCCGAAGAAGTAGTTGATCTCAAGTATAAAGGGCAAGGGAGATTCTCGTAACCGACATAAACCATGCGAGCTACATGGAGTCCAACATTTTGTCCTCCTAAGGACTCCTAAGGAGGAGACCTCACGTTGGAGAAGAGCGTCATACTCTTGCCAGGGAGTATAACCTAGGTCTAGTGATCACTAAACAAAACTCGGCCTAGGGCCTAATCATAATCATCATAAACTTGGCCTCAGGCCCAACCTACGGTGGCACGTAGTATTGGGGTATGAAATCGTAGCAACTTACCCGTTCGGTGTTAAATACTACTCCCTTTAGATTATCTGCGCTCATCTCATAAAAATCCACTTTTAGAATAATCTCATGGTTCACCACGAACTCAATAATCAAATCGATAATCTCATATAGTGAAGTGGATTTCAAAGTTCAAGGACCATTAGGTCAATTCATTTCTCAATCATCTCAAAATACTCAAATCATGGATGTTTATAGCATAAGAGTTCATAAATTCACAAGTCTCAAATAGGGGTTACTAACCCATAGTTCAATCTCATGTTGAAGCTCATCAAAAGCATAATATATAGTATATAGATTCATAAATCATGTGGAAATTTGGGAATTTCAGCAATTTATCTCAAAATCTCAATATAGTTATATGCTTCAGTATCTCAACATTGCAAATATTAGCTTCTCAAGGAGTAAAATCATGAGGTTTATACCCAACTATAAATTCTGAATAAAACATGCAAAAATCATGTCATTTGACACTTAATTCATGGGAAATATCAAGATAATGCATTCAATAATAATGGGTGAAAACCCCCAATTCAAATTCATGTAAAAACCTCATAGATTTCAGGAAATTCATGATGTAGATAAGTCTTTTCGGCACAAGGATGAGAGGGTTACCCTTGTTCAAAACCCCACATACCTTGAATTAGAAGCTTTGGATGAACTCTCACTTTTGGAACTCTATTCGTACTCTTGAATGAGGGTTCTTGAGACCCTTGACTTGGGAACCTTGAATCTTGACTCAATTTAGAAAATTCTTGGTGGATTCTTGAGATTCTTGGAAGAGGTTTTAGATACTTAAGGTTTTTGTTGAGAGAAAACTTGAGAAAAACTTCATAGAATGCTTGTAAATGGCCTTGATTTGGTGTTTACATGGTTTTATAGGCTTGGAAAAAGTCCAAAGTGCCCTTTTTAACATCTATACGAAGCTGGAAAAAAATTGAACTGGGAACCCGATTTCATAGGCCACCGTGATGCGCCACTTATCGAGGTGGCTCACTGGAATTTGACAATTAGTAAATTAGGAGTCCCCGCGATGCGGAGCCATCGCGTTGTCCCACTGGTTGGGACCTGGGACTCCTCCGCGACGCGGAACTATCGCGGGGTTCTACTGAAAATTGACTATTGGGAAATTGGGCTCCTCCGCGACGCGCCACTATCGTGGAGTCTCACTAGAAATTGAAAATTGCCAAATAAACCCTCTCCGCGATGCGCCAATCACTTAAATGATGTTGTTTTACGACTAAGACTTAAATTAGCCATAACTTCTTATCCGGGTATCAGATTTTGGCGAATCTTATATCGACGGAAAGCTTATCAAATTTCCCTTATGATAAAAAGTTGAAATTAGGGAAATTCCACACGGTTCAAAATATCTCACACTTGGGAAGACACCTCTCAAACTTTTAAGGCCAGAATAACACTTTACTCAACATGCTCTAAGGCTCAAACTATGAAGGAATTTGCGGGGTGTTACAATATCTCCCCCTTAGGGACGTTCATCCTCGAATGTCACTAGTCAGTCTAGGAAAATAGAGAGAACTGAGGATGCACAACTGAAATACTTGTCAAACTAAATCTATACCTTTCTAAACCCGACACACTTGAAGAATACATATATTCACAATAGGAATAGCTATGTAACTGAATCTCAGATTAGAGAGGAGCTGAATGAAGGAAGGGTGTTACCTTCGTTTGAATCTGGGATAACTTGCCTTAGTTTTATAACAAAGAGTTAAATCATGCTGAATTCAGAGCGTGCGATCATCGAATGACTAAATATAGGATCAAACCTCCCTAACGAATGATCCCTGAACCTACTATCAATGATATAAAATGATTATGTTTGAGACTAGACCTATTTAGTGAGAGATCTCTGAATCTGCCAAAGAAGCAAATCAACTGAACCGGAAACTGAGATCAAGCCTATTTAACGGGTGACCTCCGGAGCTGATAACAAGAATACTCAATCGAATCTAGGATTGAGATCAAGTCCATCTAGAGAGTGACCTCGGAATAATAATAAGAATACTCAACTGCATCTGAGATCAAGCCTATCTGACGGGTTATCTCAAAATCTGATAACACTGATACTGAAGCTGATTAACTAAGTCTACTCGTATGAATAGTTGAATTCCCTTGGTCCCGTTATCTGACGGAATATTACTGAACTCTGAACAGAGTACTCGAATACTACTGAGGTTTGCACTGAACACTTGTATACTACTAAATCTGAGCAGGGTACAGAACCGAGGCTAGAGCACTAACGATACTGAGATTACTCAAGTTCTATAACTGCCTGAGTGTCCCGAGTTCTATAACTCACGAAGTTCTGAGAATTATAGCTCGACTGATATCATCACGAAAACTGATACGGGGTCTAGACAACAGCTAAATTGTCGAGTACATATACCCCCAGGACTCGATAACATAAAAGTAAAACATAACCATTCTTGACTAGTCATGACCACGGTCATTCATTCATCATCACAATCACTAAAACATCGCTTCAAGCGTTTAGGAATCATAACATATATTCACCATCACAATCACTAAGGCACCACTTCAAGTATTTAGGAATACATGCAATAATATAGGGATACATGCTCTCGACTCACATTCCGTTCAACAAGGTCTTGCATCAATCACTCAGCACGTATTAAAGTCTTGGCATGTATCAAAGAGTACATAATTGGGGAATTCCATACTATCACGTCTTAATTCATTCACTAAGGGTTTTCAACAAACACTTGGCATGCATGGGTTTGCACACAATTGAGGGTATTCTAGTCAACATGCTATAATGTCTCTAATTCTTTCACATAAGCATTTCATCAAACACATGGGGAGCATGCTTTACTTATTAAACAATTTCTTCACTCAATTGGCATGAACACATCATCTAACAAGCAACGTGAAGAGGGTTTATCATGGACGTCACATGAATTTCACATACTAGGGTCAAAGCTTGAAAACCTTGTAAAAAAATATGAATCACAAGTCAATCATAGCAGGAACATCAATTCCAACCCATATGTATCATGGAAACTCATAAACATGAGAATTTTTGAGTTTCAGAAAAAAGGGTCCTTGGATTTCTTGGATGAAAGGGGACCCGAGAATCAACATCTACATACGACTGTCTTTCCCAACATGACACATTTGCCCTCTTCTATTGGTACAATTGTTCATCCTCTCTATCGCGACTTAAGGAAGAGGTCGCTGAAAAGTTAGAACATGTGGACCTGAAGTATGAAGGGACATTGTACTTAAGTTGGCACTTAACTGAGGCTTGAGGCCTTTAACATCACGAACTTATCAAAGCAGTCTAACCCAAGGACATGTATGATATAAATTTGGACTTCGTAAATTACTAAAAGCATTACTCGAGTACTTAAGTCACGAGTTGCATGACTTGAATTTGGAGTTCAAAACTCATGGGATGTGATCCCGACTGCCAAATACACCAG
Organism: Capsicum pubescens; assembly: GCA_030864215.1. Taxonomy (NCBI): domain Eukaryota; kingdom Viridiplantae; phylum Streptophyta; class Magnoliopsida; order Solanales; family Solanaceae; genus Capsicum; species Capsicum pubescens. The sequence goes on along the minus strand of CM061539.1, from coordinate 42,054,841 downwards.
AACTCCCCATTTTATGAACTAGGAGAGTACATAACTCTATCATATGCATGAACATAAATTAGGATCATCGAACAAAAATATAAAACATGAGCAGGTATTGAGACAACTGAAAGTACTGAAATGAGATTGGGTCAAGCATCAATCTTTCTCAAAGCTATTCTACGGCTCACTGGTACATCCACTAGAGTATTAAGGTTCGACCCTGTTACCGGTTTTATCATCTCCTCCTTAGACTTAAGCCATCACTCCATGGCGGTGAACCACCACATAAACTCTGGTCTGACTGTCATCACCTTGCTCTAGAGTCGGGGTTATAACAATGCACATAAACAAAAGAACTTGACCCGAATGACTACACTTCAAAGCGTAAAACAACAACAACAACAACAAACTCAATATATTACAAAATAAGTGGGGTCTGGAGAGGGTAGATTGTACGCAGTCCACATTACTACCTTTAGAGAAGTAGAGAAACCGCTTCCGGTAGACCTTCGGCTTAAGATAAAAAGGTAGTATGCAAAAACATCAGAAGAATAGGACACCATAAAATAACATAGGTATGACATCCACAACAAATTTCCAAGCCGAGGATGCCAAAGTCCACCTAATTACTGACTACGACTCATCCACACCCTTAGCCCTCTATCTGAATGCCTTTCCTCCAAGTTTTTCTATTTCGGGTCATGTCCTCAGTCAGCTGCTACTGCTCCATGTCCCGATTAACCACTTTATTCCTCAAAGCGCAACACTAATTCATAACACCGCCTCCTGAGACACACATTATCCTTCTATAGCCCCAATAGTTATCATTCACTACTTAACGCTTAGAACGAATATCTCTAAATCCTTGACGGACCACGCCACTTCTGCTATAGCCTACCCGTATATTGCCTATAGACTTATATTTCTAAACCACAAAAAATCAAAATCACAAACAACACCATCATTCATAGCTCCTCGACTTAGCTATCAAGGACATTATTCATTGTCTCACTAGTCCCACCCAACAACTCAGCACCACCACTAACCAGACAACAGGCAATAATCCCCGAAAAACAATGCAGTTCCATAGCACCTTGGGCGTGTCTCTACACCAAACATAAAACATCAAACTTGATTACGGATCAAACAAACTTAGGCCCTTGCATACACTGTTCAAGCCTATTAGATCACCTCCCTATAACTAGTACCATTAAGGAAGAAATCATCGCCTCCACTTTCATGACCAACAATCATTCAAACTTAGTGTCTAGTGCTACTCTCACTCGGAAGTTATGAAATAAAACATCAACGATAATCGATAATTCACACGCCCACTCAAACTTCATAATCAATAATATTTGATCGTAATCACACGACCCATCTTATTCCCAATTTATCAGCACATTCTCCTTCTACACACCATTGCTACCCACTTATTTATACAGCCCCAACTCAGCTCATAGCCTTGTAAGTTTCGACTACACTCCACCTCGCAAATTTCAAGGATGCCTAAATTAACAACGCCCATCCACCAAGTACTTTCATCAATAACCTATACTTTCCCACGCAATAACTCTTTTCATATTTCAAGCAAATAATATTTCCCAAACAAGCAAGGACATAACACTTCATTACTAGCCTAACATGCAACAAAATTCAGTTGTACATATATACACATAAATTCAATAAATGGCCCTCATCACTTTTCTTGTCACCACAACTCTAAACCCCCAGTTTTAACCAACACAAGAACAATAGGATGCACAACAAGTTGCTAGTGAATCGAAATAGGCTTCACTAGACTTTGGTTTTGTATTTTGAATAAGAAAATGAGATGAATAACAAAGCAACTATGCTAGTGAATCGAAAAAACCCCACTCGGCTTCACTAGACTTGATTTTCTTTTCAAAAAGACAATGATAACAAAATTACATATTGAAAGAGATAGGAACTTAACACACAATATTCATTGATCTAAGAATACACATCTCATTCTGTCTCACTTGCAAGACTCATAAGAGTGAGGCAATAACTTTAAACACGAGGAACTCATGATACACAAGAAGGCGCTTATCAAGCCACTTTGAGAGACTTCTGAAGCTTCTTACTAGCCAATCTGAGAACGTCACCGGGAAAGAAACTGGAACTTACTAATCATGATATCTCAAGATTAATAAATGGGTAAGGAAGCATAGCTTCACATTATGGATTCTGAGGAGGAATCTAAAAGCATCTCTGATTTGGGCTTAGTGCCCGACTTTTTATGAATCATGAATAATGCACTTCAACCATCGGAACACAAAAACACTGATGGGATACTTTCTAACTCGATTACAATTCCACTACTATCTATAAAGATTCAAGCTTGACTCTTTCTGATACCTTGGAAATAAAATGAAGATGGCCTGAATAGATAAAGTTGAGGATCCGCGTAAACGTATAGGGAATCTCCCTATAGCACGATCTAAGACACGAAAGAATGGAGACATTTCCTAAATCCCTTGTAACCTCTCGACTAAAAGTACAGACATCTCCGTACTATTCTGCAAGACTCTACTAGACACTGCTTTATAGACACCCTAGGACACTTGAACCTTGTGCTCTGATACCAAGTTTGTAACGACCTGAAATCACCCCTCGGGACGCTACACGGTGCCTAGGGTCAAAAGTGACCCCAAGCTAACCCTTCACTTGGCATAACACATAAATAACTGAATAAAATGCATAAATCCAGAGGAATAAAGTGGAAGATAACTCTATTATGAATTTGCTCAATACAAAACTGAAGTCACAAGGTTACAACTCTACTTTTACATCAAACTGAAACTCAATACCTCAATTTCTACTGACTATCTATGAAGCCTCTACCAGTACTGACCATGGGTAGCTAGGTCATGACTCCCAACCACCCCAACTCAATACGACTGAATAAGGGAAAATACAATACTTTTCTATTATATCACTGACTCGTGGACCTGAATCAAAAGGACCCATCACCTGATGACTGGAAGCTGCGAACTGATTGGACATGGTACATGCGCTACAATCTTGTACCTACATTATGAGACAATGTAGCACATAGACATATATGTAAATCAGTACTTTGAGGATGTACTGAGTATTTGGGGGTAAATGCATATGTATAAAACAATGTCAATCTTCTTCAATCAAGTCATGCATGCAATATGGGATGACTCACATGGCTTGAACAAGTATAAAATATAAAGCTAATAAATCATGTAGGATGAAACATGTAGCACAAATCTCGTGAGTCATCATACTTTAACTTGAAATCACAAATCTCCTCTTATTCTCAATACTTAAGGGATTAAGAAACTTTACACGATACTTTCAAATCATTCATATGTCTCATGGAGAGTAAAACTTCATCAATGCTCAAGATCTCATAAATCTTTTCGAACTCAAATACTTGGAATTCGGAATCATGTAACTTTGAAACATGCTTGAAGGCATTTCATTCACTTTAGGAGAATATCTCATTTCAGGATTTAGGGAAATCATTCAATCTAAAAAGGAATATACTCTAGTTTAGTGAAAATAACTCATCTCAAGGCTTCATGGGAAAATACCAAATCAAGAGAAAATACTTTCTTTTAAAGCGACAATTCATATCAATGGAATACTTTAGCTAGGAAACAACTTTGCAACCTCATTATTAGGAAAATAGATCATAGGAGGGAAAATACTTTGGCTTTCGAAGAAGTAGCTGATCTCAAGTTTAAAGGGCAAGGGAGGTTCTCGTAACCGACATAAACCAAACGAGCTACATGGAGTCCAATATTTTATCCTCCTAAGAAGGAGACCCCACATTGGAGAGGAGCGTCACACTCTTGCCAGGAAGTATAACCTAGGTCTAGTGATCACTAAACAATACTCGACCTCGGGCCCAATCATAATCATCATAAATTCGGCCTCAGGCACAACCTATGGTGGTACGTAGTTTTGGGATAAGAAACCGTAGCAACTTACCCGCTTGGTGTTAAATACTACTCCCTTTAGATTATCTACGCTCATCTCATAAAAATCTACTTTTAGAATAATCTCATGGTTTACCACGAACCCAATAATCAAATCGATAATCTCATATAGTGAAGTGAATTTCAAAGTTCAAGGACCATTAGGTCAATTCATTTCTCAATCATCTCAAAATACTCAAATCATGGGTACTTATAGCACAAGAGTTCATAAATTCACAAGTCTCAAATAGGGCTTACTAACCCATAGTTAAATCTCACGTTGAAGCTCATCAAAAGCATAATATATAGCATATAGATTCATAAATCATGTGGAAATCTGGGAATTTCAGCAATTTATCTCAAAATCTCAATATATTCATATGCTTCAATATCTCAACATTGCAAATATTAGCTTCTCAAGGAGTAAAATCATGGGGTTTATACCCAGCTGTAAATTCTCAATAAAACATACAGAAATCATGCCATGTGACTCTTAATTCATGAAAAACATCAAGATAATTCATTCAATAATACTGGGTGAAAACCCCCAATTCAAATTCATGTAAAAACCTCATAGATTTCAGGAAATTCATGATGTAGATAAGCCTTTTGGGCACAAGGGTGAAAGGGTTACCCTAGTTCAAAACCCCACATACCTTGACTTAGAATCTTTGGATGAACTCTCGCTTTTGGAACTCTATTCGTACTCTTAAATGAGGGTTCTTGAGACCCTTGACTTGGGAACCTTGAATCTTGACTCAATTTAGAAAATCCAAGGTGGATTCTTGAGATTCTTGAAAGAGGTTTTAGATACTTAGGATTTTTGTTGAGAGAAAACTTGGGAAAAACTTTGTAGAATTATTGTAAATGGCCTTGATTTGGTGTTTACACGGATTCATAGGCTTGAAAAAAGTTCAAAGTGCCCTTTTAAACATCTGTACGAAGCTGGAAAAAAATTAAACTGGGAACCCTATTTCATAGGCCACCGCGACGCGCCACTTATCGCGGTGGCTCACTGGAATTTGACAATTAGTTAATTGGGAGTCCCCGCGATACGGATCCATCGCGTTGTCCCACTGGTTGGGACCTGGGACTCCTCCGCGACGTGGCACTATCGCGGGGTTTCACTGAAAAGTGACTATTGAGAAATTGGGCTCTTTCACGATGCGCCACTATCGCGGAGTCCCATTAGAAATCAACAATTTCTAAATAAAACCTCTCCGCGATGCACCAATCACTTAAATGTTGTTGTTTTACGATTAAGACTTAAATTAACCATAACTTCTTACCTAGGTATCAGATTTGGGAGAATCTTATATCGACGGAAAGCTTATCAAATTTCCCATGTGATAAAATGTTAATATTAGGGAAATTCCACACGGTTCAAAATATCTCACACTTGGGAAGACACCTCTCAAACTTTTGAGGCCGGAATAACACTTTACTCAACATGCTCTAAGGCTCAAACTATGAGGAAATTTTGCGGGGTGTTACAATGATTTTACTATATCACCCCTAATTAATTATTATGATCATTTAAGCATTGTGCTTAAAATGGAATAGAAAAAATATTATAAATCACAATAATTAAAATTTTAAATTATTTATTATTTAAAAATATACTATCGAGGACACAAAACTCTGGACAAAGAGAGTAACATATATTATTCAAAAATTACATAAAAGATATTATAAATTACAATAATTAACAACTTAAAATATTTAAAGATAATTTAATATTTTATATATTTTTTAAAAAATAGGAAAAAATACTATAAATCATAATAATTAACAACTTAAAAAAATTAAAAGATATAAAATATTTGGTTGACTCTCTAAATTATATTAGTGTCACTTAAATTGGAATAAAAGAAAAGTATTATAAATAACAATAATTAAAGACTTAAATTATTTTTAAAATATAATTGATTATCAATGCTACAAATGTTTGGACAAGAAAAGTAACGTATATTATTTAAAAATTACATTAAAAATATTATAAATTATAATAGTTAACAACTTAAATTGTCTAAATACCTATTAAAAGTATGATTGATTATTTAAATTCTATTTGTGTCACATAAATTGAAATAAAAAATAACATATATTGAACACGTGTTAGATCCCGGATAAATCTTAGAATGTATACGCAATCCTTTTTTTAAAAAAATTTTTATTTAAATATATCAAAAGTGAAAAGGTAAGTTCTAATACATCACACCAAACAATGTATAAGAAATAATGATAGCATAAATTATACCAATATTACTAATACAATCATTATTAATACAAACATTGCTAACACGTTCTATTCAAAATTATTTTTATGCACTCTAACAAACGACTCTTACGTTTCAATGGAAGGAACATATACAAAAGCAAAGTTCGATAAATATCTACAAAAGTATGTTTTACGTTTCAATGGAAGGAACATATACATATATTATTGATTATTGTCAGTTGAACTAGGTGATGGTCAAGAATAAGTATCCTCTCAATTTTATTAATGATTTATTTGATCAGCTTTAGGGTGCTTCAGTATTTTTAAAGATTGATTTGAGGTTTGGGTATCAATAGTTGTGGGGTAGAGCTTTGGATATTCTGAAGACAGCCTTACGGACTTGATACAATCATTATGAGTTCTTAGTCATGTCCTTTGGGTTAACCAATGCCCCAGCCACGTTGATAGAGTTGATGAACTGATTACTTTGATCTAATTTTAACTCATTTGTTATTGTATTTATAGATGATATCTTGGTTTATTCCAAGAGTGATGTCGATCATAAGGAGCATTTGTGGATTGTGGTTAAGAGACTGGGGGATGAGAAGTTGTATTCTAAGTTATCTATGTGTGAGTTTTAGTTGGAGTTTGTCTCTTTCTTGGGTCATATAGTGACTAAGGAAGGTATTATGGTTGATCCAGCCAAGATTACATCGGTTTGTGATTGGGCTAGGCCTACTTCCCCTACTGAGATTAGGAGTTTTATTGGCTTGGTAGGTTACTACCAATGTTTTGTTTAGGGTTTCTCATATATTACATCTTCGTTGACCAAGTTGACTTAGAATAAGATTTCCTTTCAGTGGTTCAATGCTTGTGAAGTGAGCTTTCAAAAGCTCAAGGATTTATTGATATCAACTCCTATCTTGACTTTGCCTAAGAAGGGCATGGGTTTTACTGTTTTTTGTTATGCTTCAGGTGTTGGGTTAGGCGCTATGATGAAGCACAAGGGTAAGGTGATTGTGTATGCTTCTCGTCTATTGAATCCCCATAATAAGAATTATCTTACCCATAATTGGGAGTTCTGTGCGATCATTTTTGCTTTGAAGTTGTAGAGGTACTACATGTATGGAGTCCGTTGTGAGATTTTCTTGGATCATCATAGCCTTCAGTATCTCTTCACCCAACGATATATTAATATGAGTCAATGTCGTTGGCTTGAGTTTCTTAAGGATTATGACTTGACTATTTAGTATCATTCGAGCAAGGCTAATGTGGTTGCAGATGCCTTGAGCCAAAAGTCAACTAGCATGGGTAGCTTGGCACATCTTTTGACCCAGGAGAGATTTTTGGCCTTAAAAGTTTTGTTTTTAGATAATTAGATGGTTAGGCTTAATAGTTCAATGCCTGGGTGTGTTTTGGCATTCGTGGAGGCTAGATCTTCTTTGATGGAGCATATTCAAGCTCATTAATTTGATGATTTGGATTAAGATTAATTCGATATAAGGTGTTGAGTGGTGAGTCTAAGGAAGCCTCACTTGATCAGATGGGGTTTTAAGAATTGGAGGCCATGTTTGTGTATTGAGAGTGGGTGATTGGATTAGATTGATTTTGGAGGATGCCCATTGTTCCAGGCATTTTATCCATTCGAAAGTTACTGTAATGTATCATAATTTGAGGTAGCATTATTGGTGGAGTGGTATGAGGAGAGATGTAACATATTTTGTAGCTCGTTACTAATGTTGCCAACTGGTGAATGCTGAGCATTTAAGGCCTGATGGATTGCTTCAGAGGTTACCCATTCTCGAGTGGAAGTGGGAACGAATTACTATGGAATTCATGACTGGGTTGCCTCATACTTTGCATAGTTCTAATAGTGTTTAGGTCCTTGTTGATTGATTGACCAAATCTGCCCATTTTATTATGGTTCAGGTCTCTTTCAGTGCTAAGAGGTTAGCCCATATTTATATTTGTGAGATTGTGCATCTTCGTAATGTGCAGTGTTTATTATCTTAGATTGAGGTATAATTTTCACCTCACTTCTGAAAGACGTTTCAATTTGAGTTGGGTACTCAGGTTGATCTTAGTATAATATTTCACCCCAAGACAGACGGGCAGTCAGAGCAGATTATTAAGGTTTTTTAAGATATGCTCCATGCTTGTATGATGGACTTTCATGATTAGTGGGAACAACATCTAGCCTTGGCAGAGTTTGCATATAATAACAACTACCATTCTAATATTGATATGGATCCTTTTGAGCCCTTGTATGGTAGGCATTGTCTCTCTCTAGTTGGTTGGTTTGAGGTTTCTGAGGTTACACCTCGAGATACAAACTTTCTTCATCAGTCAGTAGATAGAGTTAAGGCCATTCAGGATAAACTTCGTGCAACTTAGAGTAGGCAAAAGTGCTATGTAGATCGTAGACTTCGTGCCTTGAGATTTAGTGTTGGTGATCATGTTTTCCTGTGAGTTTCACCCATAAAGGGGTGATGAGGTTTTAGAAGAGAAGCAAGCTTAGCCCCAGGTATATTGGGCCCTTTGAGATTCTTTGAATTATGGTGATATGGTTTATGAGTTGCCTTTGTCCCCAGCTTTATCAGCTGTTCATCCAGTTTTTTATGTTTCCATACTTTGTTGTTATATTCCGCACAAATCTCATGTCATTTATTTGGATTCAGTTTAGTTAGATGAGGGGTTATCTTTTGTTGAAGAGTCTGTCTCCATCTTGGCTAGAGATGTCAGACGACTGCATTCTAGAGTTATTCTAGTGGTTAAGGTCGAGTGGAAGCATAGACCTAAGGATAAGGCTACTTGTACTTAGGAGGTCGAGTCTAATATGCATAGAACTTATCCCCAACTTTCTTGGTAATTCAAGTATTTTCCCTTTCTTCTAGTTTGAGGACGAAGTAGATTTTTAGTGGTGGATGATGTAACGACCTGATTTTTTGATGACTTATGTGAAATATTTATTTTTGTGTGATTTGACCATTTTATCTCTCCTTGTGGTTAATTTGTGGTATTTTTGGGGTGTGGGGATGATTGGCATGGTTCCCACTATAATTCGGTGTGATCTATGTGATATCATGGTTATTGGTGGCTTGAGAAGCCTTATAGTTGAATTCGAACAACATTCATTGATCTGTGCATCGAATGGCAAAACAAACTTTTCCAGCAGATTCAAAACGTTGATTCTAGGTTGGTAACATAGTTGGTATGGTTTTATGGCCTTGGTATCTTATTTCGACCCTCGGTTCAGAAAGTTGTAAAATTGTGTTTTGGGGGTCAATTTTGCGTAAACAACATCTTTTCAAAAATATGATATCGTCATTGGATCCAGAGCATCAAATTTGATAGGGTAGCATAGTTCGTTTGCATTCACAGGATTCTAAATGAATCCCGAGGGGTCCGCGGAGAGTTGGACTTCTCCAAGTCTCCAGCTAGTGCTGGTGTAGCCGTAATTGCGATTGGCCAGTTGCATATACGACTCGGTTGATTAGCACCAAGTGTTGCATACACAACATATTGGTTGCGATTACGAGCCCTGTAAATACGACGATAGGATCGCGTATGCGATATCTTCCCTAAGGATAGGTACCGTATAGGTGATATGGTGATCATATATGCAATGCCTTGATCCTTCATATACCCATGTTTCGTCATTTTCACAATTTTTGAGACTTGGAGCTTAGGGTTTCATGATTTTGAGTAATTTCTTTCACTTTTAAGCTTGGGTAAGCTCCATAACACCTTTTTAAACAAAGTAGACTATTAAGCCATTTTACTGACCCAACTAAAATCAGATCTGTACACCAGCTATTACCAAGTCTCGATCCAAATGACTTTAACTAGGTAATGAGCCCAATAATTAAGAAAAATAAGGAAAAGAATGGATCTAATTGGGGATCAGGGAAACCATAACACCTATTTCAATTATTTTCTCAAAATTTTATCATGTAATTCTTGTTTAAACATGAATTTAAAGATAGAAATTGGGGACTTTAGCCCGTTAGGCCAAAAATTGTAATTCTCCAATTTTAACCCGATTTCAACCAGTTTTCACTTGGGTGAGTTTCTAATCTTATAACTATTACTTTTCTTTTGATTTCACTTCAAAACAACTTCAATTCTCGATTTTAAAACAAATTTCGGGGATTTTTGCTGGTAATCTTAAACATAGTTTTTCTTCAATTATGACCTCATTTCTAAGTCAATTTTGATTGGGGTTATCAGTAGTAGACTCCTATAAATTAGAGAAACATATTTTAAAAACAAAGTTATGATTTTATCCTTATTTTTTGAAAGCCTATTTCAGGGGTTTATTTTGACTCAGACTAAAAACTAGGCAATATGGGTATTGTCGGCTTCCTTTAAATGCATAGATTCTACATTTCTATGTTTTAGTTGATACTGAGTCCATTCGTGAGGATTAAGGCTTCGAGTTGAATGACTTCAGATTATTTTCGACATTTGAGGTAGTTTATGGATTAACTTTCTTTAACTTGGTTGGGTAGTTAATGTCAATACAAAAGCATGTTGAGGGTGTGGGAACTAATCACAAAAATGGCAATAATTACTGTGTTGTGCCTATGTGGGAGCCTATATATTATTGTGTTTGGTGGTTTTAGAATATTATTTGCTAAGTGTGATAGTGTGGGGTCCTATATGACATTGTTGGATGTGAATTATATTGAAAGATCCTAATGTGGTATCAATGGTGTATTTAATTATATTCTACTCTATTGGCATATGGTTTATGTTGTCATTCATGGATGGTTGTTAATATTGTGTAGATTATTGGGTCACTTAATTGGTATATTGGTTGGATATGGAAATACTTATTCTAGTAGGTTGTGAACATTACATCCTCATATCATACACATTCATGAAATATTGGTACCATAGTGGAATTTCTAGAAATATTAGAAACACTGGCTTTTCTGACAGAAATGTGACATCTTTAAAACCCTCTATCAATGGATGTGCCATAGAGAAGTTGTGGATATTGGTATTCGATATTGGTTGTCTACGATTGATGAACCCCTTATGGGTCCTATATTAGGAAGCTTTAGCTCCGTAGGTGCATACAAAGGTTGTATGACACCCTCAGGCATCATCATCATCATTCAATTTATATTTACTTAGTACAATTTTGCGATGTATTAGTTTCCTTGATGTGACACCTTTCTATATGTATTTCTTCCTTTGTATTCATGTCTGTGATACCTGTATACTTTTACTTCTCTTAAGTATTGTTATGGTGTATGTGTATATTATAGAACTGTTAGTAAAGACGGTTTGGGCTACCATTTGGGACATTTTCTGGTGGCAGGTGACGTTCCCTTAGTGTGTATTTTTAGATGCCTTATTTTTCACTTTGCTTAGTCGGCCTATGTACCTACTAAGTACAAGTGCCCCATACTTACCCCTACTTCCCCCTTTCAGTGCAGATCCAAGTTTGAGTGCGCCTCACGGTGGTTGACTTTGGGCGATACTTTAGAGATATTCGAGGTAGCGATTGGATTCTTACTTCAGGATTTTACTACTACCTTTTTATTTAGACTATGTATTTATTTTGCATTCAGAGATAAAGTTGTTCCTATTTTGGATATCTTATATATTTTGATCTCGAGTTGTACTAGTTATTCTTACACTATGACAATAGTTTTTTGGATTATGCTATGATATCTTCAGTGATGTTCTTCCATTTTTATTATATTGTGTGGTTTGGCTTCATTCTAGAAGCCTTACTTTGGGTTATTATTATTATTTTCCCTTTTTGTATCAGTTTGTGTGATAAGCTTACTTATTAAGGCTTACTGCGACAAGTGCCAGCACGACCTTTAGATTTTAGGTTGTGACACATTGGTATCAGAGCTAGGTTTATTGGTCTCAACAACGTACGAATAAGATGTCTAATAAAGTCTCGCGGATTGGTACGTAGGCATTTGTGTCTATCTTCGAGTGGCTAAAGGATGTCTTTTAGAAATTTCTCTTATTTGATTCCTTATTATGCGAATTTCCTTCATAACTTGTGTTTTATGTCATATTTCACTCTTTTCTACGCAGATGGTGATGATTAGATCTCGTGAGGTTAGAGATACAAAGCCTTTACTTTTGGAGAGGGCCTAGTCTTGAGAGTGGGTTATGAGTCGTGAACAGGCCCGAGGTAGTGGATAGGAACATGACTTTTCCCCATCTAGGAGTAGTGTTAGGGGACTCTCCCTTGAGCCTCGTGTTGAGAATCTTAGAGATGTGGTTCCTACTTTGGTTCCACCGAGTTCTTTTACCCTAGTCTTGGAGGGGTTGTTTATTCACTCGTCGACCTATTTAAAGGGTTCTCCTTTGAGTGTTCCTGGTGTTCCCCTAGTTTCGAGTATTGTACCTCTGTCTGTGCCAGACTCTGTTTAAGGTGTTCCTCTAGCCCCGAGTATGGATCCTCCAGAAGTACCCACTTTTTCTTTTGGTACTGCATAGACTTTGAGTGTTATCCCTCCTCCAGCTCCTGCATCTGAGTATGGTATTTCGAGATCAGGGGTTGAACCTTCACCTATGTTACTTCCTTAGGTTGGATCTCTACCTTTTATATTCACCATGCCTCCTCTTATTGCGATTACAGTTATGTCTTCTGAGGATCATAACAGGTTTGAGAGAATCACTCGTTTGAGTCATCCTAGTTTCAGTGGTGCTATGGGTGAGGATGTCTATGAGTTGATTGACTATCATGAGAAGTTGCATAACTTGGGTTTTCTTGAGTCTCATGGTGTTTTGTATACAACTTATAAGTTGAGAGATGCCACTAGGGGTTGGTGGAGGTCACTTGTTGGTTTTAGACCTCTTAATTCTATCGAAATGACTTAGTATCAATTTGCTGATTCCTTTTTTGAGAGGTTCATGCCTCATAATCCAATGATCGGATGAGGGGTGAGTTTGATCACTTAGAGTAGGGCTCTATGACTAATGCAGAGAATGAGGCACGTATTCCTGCCTAGTCTAGATATTCCTATGCCAGCATTGCCACCAAATATGAAAAGATTTAGAAGTTTGTGATGGGGTTGGATGTTTCTAGCTACATCTAAGATGATAGTGTTCAGGGCATTATTTCAATGTGTAGTGGATCATGCTAAGATGACTAAGGGTATTCTACGATCATCACAGGGAGGCACCAATAGGGTGCACTGCTTGGGTGAGTTTTGAGGTCAGACTTCTCGATGTAGGGATTCTAGAGAGTTCCGTGGTTATCATGGTAGACCCATGCAGGCAGCATTGCAAATTTTGGGTAGTGGGTCTTTGATAATGCTCAACATACACGTCAATTAAAGTGCAAGATGGTCATTGTCAATATATTTAACTAATTAAGAGTCAGGGTCAAATCCACAAGGAACAATGTGAGTGGCAATTGAATAAATTCAAAATAAAAGTAGCTTGCTAGGTTCAAACATATGGTACAAAATAGTCTGGGGGGGGAGGGAGGGGTACACTCTTGTCTAATGTGAAGGAAATTCTTGGGCTTCTAATGGCCTAATTCTAGATCAAGAATAATTGGAGTATAATCAATTGAAATGGATCTTGAGACTATGCTTTCCTAGGGGCAATTTATGAATGGGATAATGATAATTCAATGCAAATTCTAATCGTCGATGATGTGGTAGGCTAGGTTTAAAGTCCTTGAAGCTAGTTCTTCAACAAGACCTCAAAGATGTCACTCATTGACCCTTTCAAGTACCTAACGCGTGTAACAATTAAAGTCACCCAACATCTCAATTGGGTATCCCTATTTCTAGGATAACACCCATGGTATAGTCAATTGGATTTAAAGTTGCAAAGTTCTGGCATTTATAAAGAAAGTTTGGTTAACTTTTCTTTTAGAATTAATATAATACTTGTATTAGTATTTCAGTTTGTTTGTTTACTATGATGAGTTTCCATTATTAGTCTAATGACTTAATAAGTGAAATTTGTATATTGTCATTAGTGATCTGATATGACAAGCTGTTAAGTGGAACTAGAGTAATTAAAAGCATGTTTTTTTTGTATCTAGTCCACTAGTCTGTCTCGTTTAATTTTATTATTTCTAATATGGTTTGCCTTGATCAAGAATTTTTGTTATTTATTTTTTTACTGTCAATTAAATATTAAGGACAAACATACTCTCACCCTTTGAATATTTTTGCATGTCTATCACTATAGAATGATGCTCTTTCATGGGAGTCTGGGAGTCAATTCACAAAATTGAGTTGAAAGAGAGTAGTCACCTCATCGAGGATTAGGTACGTTTTGGGATATGATGACAAAGACAGGATGTAACTGACTTCTTGTATGAAGCATATACATAGCTTTATAAAAAAACAAACTCATTACTCCCCTCTTTTCTAATTTTTTACGCCACTCTTTCAAAATTCTCAAAGACTTGACAACTCTTACTACTATACAGTAACAACATGCTTTGATATAATTTATATATTATATCCACATATTTTTGCTTTACATGACTTTTAAATACTTAATATTTTATTTATTATTCTTAAATAAGTTTATTTAAGAATTTCTTTCATCTCTTCTTAAGACATTTAAGGGAGTCTACATAGAAATTAGACCAAAGGGTGTAACATCGCATTGGGCTTGTTTCAGCCTTGTTAGACTCTGATCCCTCTCATATTCTCTCTTATCCTTTTTTATTTTATGTATGTGTTATTGAATTACTTATTTACTTTTATTAATCCCATACATTAATTCGTCAGCAAAATTGAGGTGACACATACATTACTAACAAGTTTTGCATCATTTGTAAATTCTCCTTACTTTCATGTAAGTTCAATTTATAGTTCATAATCATCCTCCCATTTTATCCCCATTCTAAAAAAAAGCAAAGGAGCTTGCTAGAGTCTGTAATTTGAGGAAGATGAAGATTACAAGAATTATGGCATTTTTGTTTATTATTTGCATATCGCAAAAGGTCAGTATCACATCTCTTTTATTTTTATTATTCTTTATATGATATGTAAACTAGTTGAAAGTTTTCTTTATTATTTTTTATCACTTAGTAACATCAAGTTTGCAAAAATAAGTGATCTTGGCTTATCACATAGAATTCCCACGTAAAATATGAATTCGGCGAAAAATTACCTTTGTGGCCTCAAAAGGTGCCTAACACCTTTCTTTCGGGGTAATTTGAACCCTGACCCAAATTTTTGGTGAACTAAGACTAAATGACAAAAATAGGTTTGTAGTTAGCCTAGAATGGAGCCCTAACACACCTTAATTCATTAGGTGGTGACTCTTCACTCCTTTTTAAACCCCAAAAGAGTTGTCACATCAAATTTTGCTTTTCACAAGAAAAATAGGGCGTGACAGTGGTGATGAGTCGTATGTTCAATTGATGAGAGGTAGGATCCAAAATATATGTTGTCCAATATCTAGCCTTTGATGTGCTTCCTAGAGTACAACTGGAATGGTACTAGTCATATGGTGATGACACGAGAGGTCAAAGGAGTCGTATGTTGGACAGAATGTGGTGTTTGACTTTCTAATCAAGTGATGATTTGAGAGTACCACTCATATGATGTGGTTACGAGTTGAGGGGTCCAATCGTACCCATTTGTGAGATTTTTACAATTTAAGTTAGGGGTATTCTAGATATTTCCCCATTAACTCCTTTTGACCCCACGACATAAAACACCTTTGGAGGACTTATTAACTTATTATTCTCAATCAAACATTCTCTAAACTCTCTCAAATACTTCTCAAGCTCTTGGTTAAAGAAAAGGATAGGGTTTCTTCAAGTCAATTAATTAGGGGCCTGGAAGAGTGATTCTCTCTGTCTTTCTTGGTGTCTAAGGAATGTTACTCCTCCCTCATTATTAGTTTAACTAAAAACATATTTTAATGAATGGGTTTTATGGTATTATTGTGGTATTGTTTTGGTTTTGAAAGAGATGTTGGGGATTTTGGTTGTTCTTGGTTAGATAATGCTTTCCCATGTTTTACTTATGTTTTCTAATGTTGTAATTGTGATTTGAACATGTAGTTACATGGGAATGGTCAATTGATACTTGGTTTTAGTTTTGGAAACTATATGCCCTCAATATGTTTATTAAAATGCCAATCAGAATGATATTGTCACATGGTTTGACTATTCTTGAAAACTATTGCACTGCATAATATGGTAATGGAACCTAAATGGTTTGGTTGGCTTTAAACGGATTGGAAAGGCCTTGGTGGCCATGGTTTTGGTTTAATTGGAAACTCTGGAGTCAACTTGGTTTAATAACCCTAGTATGGAATAAATGGATAGACTTGCAAGCTTTAATATTGGTATGGCGATACCAATGGGAAATACCTAATTTAAAGACTCCTTAGTAAATGGTTGGGTGTGTGTCAAATATTTTAATTAGGCAATAAAGGGGGTTTTGATAGCTAGCCATGAAGGTGTGAGACGGATGGACGGACACTGGAAACTCATGTTTGCCAATATAAGGGTTGGTCTTGGTGACCTTATGCATGTGGGGTACACATAAATCCCCCAATTCTTTACTTTTATAACTGTATCATGGAGGGAGAAAGGTACACGGGAATCCCCGACCCTTATGATATCTCCAATTCGTGCAGCTACACGTACTGGGACTATTCAGGGGTAAAACTGGACCCAAATAGCCCATAGGTGGATTATGACGGTAAGGCTACACAGCCCAGGTAAATGTTTTATATACACGTTAAACCCGATTCCCTTTTCCGACATAGTATATTTATGTATGTGTGTGATTGCATATGGTTATTTACTTTGGTTTGGATTACTGGAACTATTTTATCTTATCCCTAAGTACATGCTAGGATTCACTCTGTTGATCGTCTTCGGGCACTGTATACCCACGCGATGCAGGAATCGGCCATACTACTCCTCCAGCTCAGTGACTTGGATTCGAGGACAACTTTGTGTCAGACTGAAGTGGTGAGCTTCCATAATACAGAAGACTCTATTTCATGCTATGCGCTTTCTTACATTATTTTATTTCTTGGACCTTGGTTTTTGGCTATGGTCAGGGGCATGTCCCGACTAGATATTCTTTATCTTTGGATAGAGGCTTTGTGGGACTACTATGGGCTTTGATGATGACGGTATTGGTTTCAGCATTAGTATTGGTATTGGCGTCAACCTTGGTATTGCTATTGGCATTGGGGTTGACATCGGTCGGATATTTTATTAAGGTTGTTGGATTATGGTTATAGACTTTAATAATGCCTTTGATTTATTATTATTGTTCTATCTTGTTATATGTTCGGAATTCATCAAACATAGGGTGTAGGGCAGTTATGGTTAGGTATTGGGGGTGGTCTCCGATCATTGTTGGACTTGAGGCATTCAACACGACCAGGCCCGGGTTTGGGTCGTATTATATTGGTATTAGAGACCTAGGTTCATGGTCAATTTGGAGTCCACAAAGCTGTGTCAAGTAGATTTTCTTTTAAGGGTGTGTAGCATACCACACCCATAAGGGAGAGGGTATGAGGCATTTAGTAATGGTTCTCTTTACTATATTATATTTTTTAGCCGTATAGTCTAAGGACTTAAAATCTTCTCTAATTTTTATTTGTTCATTTTTCAGATCATGCCTCCTTGACGATCTAAAGCTCACAGAAACTCCTCTATCCTACCCGAGGACAATATTGATGGGACACATTCTACTTATAGGATATATAACCAGTCTAAGGGTCCAGTTCCTGATTGTCTCAGAGTTCCTCTGGTTCTCTCTAGTCCTTTCAGAGCTCTTCAGTCTGAAGTAACGAATGCTGAGTTTCATTAATCTATTCATATGTTGTCATAGTTGGTAGCTTCTTAGTCTGAGTGTAGTGTTCCTGTTACTTCATCTTCTGAAGCCATAAGGGTTGGCCAATTTATGAGGTTGAACCCTCCGACCTTTACTGCTATTAAGGCTGAGGAGGATTCTCAAGATTTTCTGGACGAGATGGAAAAGATCTTCCATGTTATGTATGTCACTAATATGGAGGGCATGGATTTTATTGCCTATAAGCTGAAGGATGTGGCGTACAAAAGGTATGAGGAATGGGATCAGGCAAAGGGTGACAATGATAAGTCATCTCTATGGGAGGATTTTTCTAATTCTTTTCTGGACCGTTTCTTTCCTCAAGAGTTGAGGGCAGCAAAAGAGGAAGAGTTTTTTTAATCTGTAGGGTAGGATGTCAGTCAAGGAGTAAGCCTTGAAGTATCACCAGTTATCGCGGTATGCTCCGGAGTTGGTTTCTAGCATGAGAGCTAGGATGAGAAAGTTCTCTTCCGGGTTATCCAGATACTTGATTTTAGAGAGTAAGCCTGCCTTGTTGAATAAGGACATGGATATTCCAGGTTGGTGGTATACATGCAACAGGTTGAGAAAGAGGAGAAGAAGTAAGATGAGTTAGAGGAGAAACAGGCCAAGAAGTTTAGATTTTTTAAACAGGGTGGTGGCTAATAATAGAGTGGCAGGGATGGTGGTATGTAGCCCAAGAAGAAGTGAGGCAGTTTTAGGTCTTACTCAATGGCTAGTGCTCCTTACCCAAAGCCATCGAGAGACAGGAGTTTCCAAAATAGTAATAACTTTAGGGAATAGGGTGCCCAATCTCAGGCTAGTAGGCCCCAACCAGCTCTATTATATCCTCTTTATAAATTTTATGGTCGATTGCATCTGGTTTACCGTGAAGAAGGAAGTGATAAGTATTTTAGCTGTAGTCAGCTAGGGCACTTTCTTAGAAATAATCCTATTGGTAAGATTGCCTTTGGGGCAAACAAGGTTCCAATTGCCTCTTCTTCAACTCCGGCACCAAAGGGTGCACTATCTGGCTCGACACTGGTCGGAACCATCTATATGCTCTCACTACCCGATAGGAGTTTGAGGCATAACCTGCTATTGTGACTGGTACATTGAAACTCTTTTCCCATGATGTATACTATTTACTTGATTCAGGGTCCACTCTCTCTTACATGACCCCATTTGTGGTTGTACATTTTGGTTTTGGTCCCGAGTGAGTTTCGGATGCTTTTTCTATTTTTCCCCTGTAGGTGACTCTGTGATCACTAGAAGAGTCTATAGGGTGTGTGTGGTATCTATTGGTAGTAAGGAAATGGTGGTGAATCTATTTGAATTAGAGATGGTGGACTTTGATGTCATATTAGAGATGGATTGGTTGTACTCGTGCTATGCGCGTCTCTAGACTATCAGACCTATAAGGTTGTATTTAAATTTCCTAATAAGCCAGTTATTGAGTGTTAGGGTGGTTCCCTAGATCCTAAGGGGAGGTTCATGTCATATCTTAGATCTCAGAGATTAATCTCTAAGTGGTGTCTCTATTATCTGGTCCGGGTTAAAGATTCTAACTTGGAGGGTCCTTCTTTGCATTTTGTCCTGTAGTGAATGAATTTCCTGAGGTCTTCCCTGATGAAATTTCTGGTGTTCCTCTTGAGTTTGGAATTGATCTTGTTCTGGATGCACGCCCAATTTCTATTCCCCTATAAAGAATGGCTCCAACTGAGTTGAAGGAGATAAAGAAGCAGCTCAAGGATATTTTAGACAAGGGTTTCATCAATCCAAGTGTATCCCCATAGGGTGCACCAGTGTTATTCATACATAAGAAGGATGGTTCCCTTTAGATGTGTATTGATTATCAGCAGTTGAATAAGGTGATGGTAAAGAATAAGTACCCTCTTTCGAGGATAAATAATTTATTTGATCAGTTGCAAGGTGCTAATTTTTTCTCCAAGATTGATCTTTGATCTGGGTATCATCAGTTAAAGATTAGGGAGGTGGATATCCCTAAGACTGCTTTCCATATCTGGTATGGGAATTTTGAGTTTCTAGTTATGTCGTTTGGTTTGACAAATGCTCCTACGACATTTATAGATTTGATGAATAGGTTCTTCCATTAGTTTCTGGACTTGTTCATCATTGTGTTCATAGATTATATTTTGGTGTACTCTAAGAGTAAGGTGGATCATGTCGATCACCTCTGTGTTATATTGCAGACCCTAAAAGAGCAGTAGTTGTATGCCAAATTTTCAAAATATAAATTTGGTTAAACACTGTCATATTTTTGGGTCATGTCATTTCTAGTGAAGGGATTATGGTGGATCCGCCGAAGGTTGAAATAGTTAATAAGTGGCCTAGACCCATGACTCCAACCAATATTTAGAGTTTCTTGGGTTTAGCTGGTTACTACATGAGGTTCATAGAGAGTTTTCTTCTATAGCTTTCCCGTTGACTAAGCTGAATGAAAAAAATTTAAAGTTCTTGTGGTTTGATTCTTGTGAAGGTAGCTTCGAGAAGCTAAAGGATAAGCTAACTTCGACTTTGATTTTGACTTTGCCTTAAGGTACTGATGGGTCTGTGGTTTATTGTGATTTATCCCGTGTGGCGCTTGATTGCGTTTTGATGCAGCATGGCAAGTTGATATCTTATGCCTCTAGACAGTTGGAGGTGCATGAAAAGAATTATCCGACTTATGATTTGGAATTGCTAGCTATGGTGTTCGCATTAAAAATTTGGCATCACTATTTGTATAAAGTGCATATGGATATCTTTTTTGATCATAAGATCCTGCAATATGTGTTTACTCAGAAAGTGCTCAAGCTCAAGCAAAGGAGATGGCTTGAGCTTCTCAAGGACTATGACATGAGTCTTCACTACCTTCCCGGTAAAGCTAATGTGGTTATTGATGCTCTTAGCATGTTATCCATGAGAAGTCTAGCTCATGTGGATAAAGAGAAGTGGGAGTTGGTGAAGGACATTCACTATTTGGCTAACCTCAGAGTTTGTACCTTGGACTCTGAGAATAGTGGTGTATTTGCACAGGAGGTGGTGCAATTATATCTTGGTGTTGAGATCAAGGAAAAATAAATATTAGATCCTATCTTGATGAGGATCAAGGATGAGGTAAGTGGGCAGAAGGTGATGTCCTTCAAGATCAGTGGTGATTGCACCTTGCGATACCAAGGGAGGTTATGTATTCCCGACGTCGATGGTTTGAAGAGAGGATCTAAGCTGAGGTGTATGAGTCACACTATGGTGTTCATCCAGGTTTGATGAGAATGTATCATGACCTTTAAGAGATATATTGGTGGAACAATATGAAGTAGGACGTGGTTAGTTTTTTGGCTAAGTGCATGGTGTGCCAATAAGTGAAAGTTGAGAACACGAGTCCCGAAGGATTGTATCAAGAAATTAAGTTTCCTATGTGGAAGTGGGAAGTGATCAAAATGGATTTCATTACCGGTCTTACTCAGTCTCGAACTCAATTCGATTCGGTTGGGGTCATCGTGGATAGGATGACAAAGTTGGCTCACTTTTTTCTAGTAAGAACTAAATCTCAGCTGAGGATTATGTGAGGTTGTATCTCCATTAGATTGTAAAGTTGCATGGGGTACCTATTTTTACTATCTCTGACTGTGGTACGCAGTTTTTGTCTCATTTTTGGCAGTTGTTTTACCTGTAGTTGGATAGAAAAGAAGAACGGACTATTCAAACACTGAAGGATATGCTTTGTGCTTATGTAATTAATTATGGTGGTAGTTGGGTTGAGAACTTGCCTCTTATAGAGTTTACCTACAATAATAGCCACCACACTAGCTTTGGGATGGCTCCATTTGAGGCACTGTATGATAGAAGATGTAGGTCTCCTATTGGGTGGTTCGAGGTTGGCGAGGCAGACATATTTGGCTTGAATTTGGTTTACCAAGCCATGGAGAAGGTGAAGGTGATTTGGGATAGACTTAAGGCTTCTCAAAGTCTCCAAAAGTCCTATGCAGATGTGAGGCAAATAAAGTTAGAGTTTGAGGTTGTAGATAAGGTGTTGTTGAAGGTATCTCCCATGAAGGGAGTGATAAAGTTTGGGAAGAAGAGAAAGCTCAGTCCCTAGTATGTTGGTCCATACTTAGATTTGAGAAGGGTTGGCAATATTGCATATGAGTTGGAGTTGCCTTCTAGTTTGAGCACCATTCACCCGGTGATCCATGTTTCTATATTGAGAAAGTGTAGGGGTGATCCATTGCAAAATAAAACAATCAAGGATATTGGTATTTTGGATTTTGTGTCTTTTGAGGAGATCCCAATTGAGATTTTGGATCGATAAGTTCATCGATTACGGACCAAGGATGTGGCCTCGATAAAGGTTCTATGAAGGAGCCATAAGGTCAAAAGGGCTACTTGGGAAGCCGAAGATGACATGAAGTCGAAGTATCTGTTCCTGTTTTCTGCTCTAAAAATTTATGCGGAAGGTATGTGTTCTTCATAACATATTTGTTTTCTAACTTAGTTAAAGAAATGATTAATTTCCTTGCATCTTTGTTTTCTAACTTAGTTAAAGGTCAGAGTAGAGGCTTTGGGGTGTAAATTATGCTTGTACTGCCTTGTTCTATCATTCGATGATGAATAATCCAAGTGGAAGAGAATTGAAACACCCTGGGTTCTGGTCCTTTCAAATTTATTGAGTCTTGAGTTTTCTAATCATCATACGGCTCTCCATACTAGTCGTATCGTAGGGGTATGGGTCAGGTAACCCAACTCGTGAGGTATCCAGTGTTTGGTGGTTGGGATTCTGTTGTGGTTACAAGTTGGTAATGATGAGTGGTATGCTTAAGTGACGAGAAGTAGGGTGCAAACTATATGTTGTCCAGTGTCTAGCCTTTGATGTGCTGCCTAGAGTACGACTGGAATGGTACTAGTCATATGGTGATGATACAAGTTGGGCTATGTAGTCGTATGTTGGACAAAATATGATGTTCGACTTTTTGATCAAGTAGCGATTTGAGGGCACTACTCGTATGATGTGGTTACGAGTTGAGAGGTCCAATCTTACCCAACTTTGGGATTTTTACAATTTAAGTTGGGGATATTCAGGATATTTCCCTTATAAACTCCTTTTGACCCCACGACATAAAACACTTTTTGACGCCTCATTAACCTATTATTCTCAATCAAACACTCTCTAAACTCTCTTAAGTCTCTCTCAAACTCGTGGTTTAAAAAAGACAATGATTTATTCAAGTCAATTAATTAGGGGCTTTCAAGAGTGATTCTTTTCATCTTCCTTGGTGTCTAGGGTATGTTACCCCTCCCTCATTGTTAGTTCGACTAAAAACATATTTTAATGAATGGTTTTCATAGTATAATCATGGTATTATTTTGGTTTTGAAATAGATGTTGGGAGTTTTGATTGTTTTTGGTTGGATAATGGTTTCCCACATTTCACTTATGGTTTTTCATGTCATAATTGTGATTTGAACATATGGTTGCATA
Organism: Capsicum pubescens; assembly: GCA_030864215.1. Taxonomy (NCBI): domain Eukaryota; kingdom Viridiplantae; phylum Streptophyta; class Magnoliopsida; order Solanales; family Solanaceae; genus Capsicum; species Capsicum pubescens. Next base: position 42,031,382 of record CM061539.1, on the reverse strand, counting down.
GGAATGGCCAATTGATACTTGGTTTTGCTTTCAAAAACTATATGCCCTCAACATGTTTGTTAAAATACCAATGAGAATGATTTTGTCAGATGGTTTGACTATTCTTGAAAACTATTTCATTGAATAATATGTTAATGGAACCTAAATGGTTTGGTTGCTTTTAAATGGATTGGAAAGGCCTTAGTGGACATTCTTTTGGTTTAATTGGAAACTTTGGAGTTAACTTGGTTTAATGTTCATGGTATGACATAAATGGATAGACTTGCAAGCTCTAAAATTGGTATGACGATACCAATGATAAATGCCTGATTAAAAGGCTCTTTAGTAAATCATTGGGTGTGTTCTAAATGTTTTAATTGGGCAATAAAGGGGGTTGTGACAGCTTCCATGAAGGTGTGACCTTATGCATGTGGGGTACACGAGAATCCCGTAAGTCTTTACTTATAAATATTTATCATGGAGGGCGAAGGGTACACGAGAATCCCTGATCCCTATGATATCTTCGGTTCCCGTGGCTACATGCACTCGAGCCCATTTAAGGGTAACACTAAACCCATATAGCCTGTGGGTGGATTATTACACTAAGGCTTCAACCCAGGTAAAAGTTTTAAATGGATGCTAAACCTGGTTCCCTTTCCCAACTTGGTATATATATATGTATCTATGTGATTGCATATGGTTATTTACTTTGGTTTGAATTACTATCATTATTTTATCTTATACTTGAGTAGATGCTAGAGTTCACATTACTAACTGTCTTCAGGTGTTGTATCCCCACATGATTCAGGAATCGGCCAAATTACTCCTTTAGCTCAGTTACTTGGATTTGGGGATAGCTTTTTGTCAGATTGAAGTTGTGATCTTCCATACTTCGGAAGACTCTATTTCATGCTATGGACTTCTTTACATTATTTTGTTTCTTGGACCTTAGTTTTTAGCTATGGTCGGGGGCCATGTCTCGACTGGATATTCTTTATTTTCAGATAGAGTCTTTATGGGACTATTATGGGCATGGGCGGTGTCGGTATTGGTGTCAGCCTTGGTATCGGTATTGCCATTGGGGTTCACTTAAGTTGGATATTTCATTAAGGTTGTTGGATTACTATTATAGACTTTAATTAATGCCTTTGATTTATTGTTATTGTTCTATATTTTTATATGTTTGGAATTCATCCGACATAGGGTGCAGGGCAGTTATGGTTAGGTATTGGGGTGGTCTCTGGTCCCAGTTGGACTTGAGTCACCCGACATGACTAGGCCCTTATTCGGGTCGTGTCAATTCCAGTATTGATATGGCTTCTTTTGAGGCCTTGTATGGTAGGCGTTATCGCTCTTCAATTGGTTGGTTTGAAGTTTCTAAAGTTACACTTGAGGTATAGACTTGCTTTGTGAGTCATTGGATAGAGTTTGGATCATTTATGATAGTTTTCGAGCGGCTCAGAGTAGGCAGTAGTGCTATACTGATCGTAGACTTTATACCTTAAGATTAGTGTTGGTTATCATGTTTTACTTTATGTTATGCCCATGAAGAGATGACAAGGTTTGGGAAAAGGCAAGATTAGCCGCAGGTATTTTGGGTCATTTGAGATTTTTTAAACTATTGGTGATGTGGCATATGAGTTGGATTTTCCCCAACTTTATCAGCCCTTCATCCTATTTTTCATGTTTGCATGCTTTGCCATTATATTCGGAACGAGTCTCATGGCATTTGTTGGGATTCAGTTCAGTTAGATGAAAGGTTGTCTTTTGTTGAGGATCATGTCTCTATATTGGCTAAAGATGTCTGGTAGTTGCGTTCTAGAGTTATTCTAATGGTTAAGGTCCAGTGAAAGCATTAACATGTGGATGAGGCTACTTGGGAGGTTGAGTCTGATATGCATAGTTCCTATCCCCAGCTTTTTATTAATTTAGGTATTTTTTTCTTGCCTTTAGTTTGAGAACAAATTAGATTTTTAGTGTGGATGATGTAACGACCTGATTTTTTGATGACTTATGTGAAATATTCATTTCTATGTGATTTGACCAGTTTACCACTCCTCATGATTGCTTTATGGTATTTCTAGAGTATGAGAATAATTGGCACGATTCTCGATGCATTTTGGTGTGATCTATATGATATTGTGGTTTTTGGTAGCTTGAGATACCTTATAGTTAACTTTAGGTAACAGTTAGTGTTCGTCGGATGGCAAAAAAGACTGCACCAGCAGATAAAAAATGTTGACTTTAGGTTAGTGACATTGTTGGTGTGGTTTTATGTCCTTGATATCTCATTTTAACCCTCGATTCAGAAAGCTGTGAAATTGAGTTTCAAGGGTCAACTTCATGAAAATGATGTTGTTTTTTGAAAATTTGATATCTCCATTGAGTTTGGAGCATCAAATTTGACAAGGTAGCATAGTTAATTTGTGTTCACGGGATTCTGAATAAATCTTGAGGGTTTCGTGAAGACTTAAAATTCTCCAAGTCTCCAATTGGTGCTGGTGCACCCGCAATCATAATTGGCCAATCACATATGTGACTTGGCTGATCAGCACCAAGCGTCACATGCATGACATATTGAGTCATTTCTTCCACTTTTAAGCTTGAATAAGCTCCATAACACCAATTTCAACTACTTTCTCCAAATTTTATCTTGTAATTTTTGTTTAAACGCGAATTTAAAGGTAGAAATTAGGAATTTTAGCCCACAAGGCCCAAAAGTTATAATTCTCCGATTTAAACCTTGATTTAAATAGTATTCAATTGGGTGAGTTTCTAATCTTATAATTATCACTTTTCTTTCTATTTTCATCTTTAAAACAACTTCAATTCACAATTTTAAAATGAATTCCAGAGATTTTTTTCCAGTAAACCTTGGACATGATTTTTCTTCAATTTGTACCTCATTTTAAACTCATTTTCGCCCGGTTTTTAGCTATAGACTCCTAAAAATATAGAGAACATGTTATAAACATAAAGTTATGATTTTACCCTTCTTTTTTTGAAAATCCATTTAGGGATCCGTTTTGATCCGACTCAAAAATAGGCAATATGAGTATCGTTGACTTTCTTTTGATGCATAGATTCTATATTTCTATATTTTAGTTGATTCTGAATCCATTCGTAAAGAGTAAAGCTTCGGATGAATAATTCCAGGCTAGTTTTTGACATTCGAGATAGGTTATGGCTTACCATTTTTCAGACTGGGCTGGACAGTTAATGTCGATATAAAAGCATGTTAAGGGTGTGGGAACTAATCACGAAAATAGCTATAATTATTATGTTGTTCCCTTCTGGGGGCCAATATATTGTTGTGTTTGGTGGTTTTAAAATTTTATTTGCTATGTGTGATAGTGTGGGATCATATATGACATTGTTGGTTGTGAATGCATGAAATTAACTATGTCTTGTATAATGAAAGAGCCTAATGTGGTATCAATGGTGTATTTAATTGTATTCTACTCTGCTGGTATATTGTTTATGTTGGCATTTATAGATGGTTTGAAATATTGAGTGGATTATTGGCTCACTTGCTTGGTATATTGGTTGGATATGAAAATACTCATTCTGGATAGTTGTGAGCATTACATACCCAGATCATACACATTCATGAAACATGGGTACCATGGAAATTCTGGAAATATTAGGAGCACTGACTTTTTATGATAGAAATGTGATGTCTTTAAAACCCTCTATCGATGGATGTGCCTGAGAGGAGTTGTGGATATTGGTATTGGATATTAATTGAATACGGGTTGATGGGCCCCCCATGGATCCTATGCCAGGAAGATTTAGCTCCATAGGTATGCATGGAGGTTCTGCGACAACCTCGATCATCATCATCACCATTAGCTTTATCATCATCATCTCAATTCCATTTATATTTACTTTGTACATTTCTGTGATGTATTATTTTTCTTGATGTGACACCTATCTATGTGTATTTCTTCCTTCGTATTCGTGTGTGTGATACCTGTATACTTGTACTTCTCTTTCGTATTGTTATGGTGCATGTGAATATTATAGAACTGTTAGTGGCGACGATGTGGGCTATCATTTGGGACATTTTTTTTTTTCTGGTGACGTGCCCTTAGTGTGTATTTTTTTATGCTTTATTTTCTTCTTTGCTCAGTCGGCCTATGATACCTACTGAATACAAGTGGACCATACTCACCCCTACTGCTCCCTATAGATGCAGATCCAGGTTTGTGCGCTCCTCACGATGGTTGACTTTACGCGATACTTAGGAGCTATTCGAGGTAGCGGCTAGATTTTTGCTCTCGGAGTCTACTACTATCTTTTTTTATTTAGACTATGTCTTTATTTTGCGTTCGGAGACAAAGTTGTTCCTGTTTGGATATCTTATGTATTTTGATCTCGAGTTGTACTAGTTAGTTCTTACACCGTGACACTAGATTTCGGGATTATGGTATGATAACTTTGGTGATTTTCTTTTGTTGTTATTATATTGTGTGGTTCAGCTTCGTTCTATAAGACTTACTTTAGGTTATTGTCATTATTTTCTCTTTTTGTATTAGTTTGTGTGATAGACTTACTTGTCAAGGCTTGCCGCAATAAGTGCCATCATGACCTTTAATTTTTGGATTGTGACAGTATTTGTTGAATATAAGCTTAGAAATGAGGGTTTGGAGGGTGTTGCGATTCCCTCTAGGTCCACGTAGACATAGGTGCTCGTTGGATAATCTAATTAGAGGTTATTGGATTTGAAACATCCATTAGTTCTTAGTTCATCATCGTTCTTGTGTCTATCTTCATCTATCCATCAATTTCTATCTTGTTTTCTTTGTTAAATTCTTGTTTTCATAATTTGCCATGTATCACTAAATGACTGTTAATTTTTTTTAACTAAATTTTTTATCGGTGTACTTATTACCTAAGTCTATTATTTTTGGCTTTGTTACTTATTCTTATTCTGCTTTCATGTCCATATACACATTAAGAGTTTTGTTTGTGAGCAAGCTTAAAATGGCAACGGTAAATAAAGAAACTTGTAGTCCTCAGTTACTGAAAATGACGATGGTGAACAAATTTTCCAAGACAAGTAAACATAAATTTTCCATCCATACATTATTACATATAAAACTTTTCTAACGTTGTGTATGTAATATATATGTGATGTATCGGTATTGTATAAATAATTTATGTAGTGTATATATAATGTTTGTATATACTTGTGTCGTATATGTATGTGTATATATATATATATATATATATATATATATATATATATAATATTATGTAATGTATCCATATTGATTTATTAGACTATCATGCATTCCAAATCCTAATAAATAAAACTTTAAACAAAAAAAAAGTACAACAACATAAATGTTCATTTTTTTCATAAAAGGAGAGTCAATTGGAGGAGCAAAAATGGTTTTAAAAAAGAGCAATAATTTTTTTTGCTTTTTAAAAAAGCGGTAAAGCATAGTGAAAAAAATATCAATGATTATTTAAAAAAAATAAAAAATTGCAGCAGAAAAAGTTTTAAAAAGACAGTAAAACCTTTTCTTTCTAAAAAAAAGGACTGTGATTTTTTTTTTTAAACTAGCGCAAAAAATAAATAAAAAAAAATGGTCGAATGGCCAAAACTTTATGCCAAGAAAAGAACATGGCCATTGACCAGTTTTGTTGTAATTCAGCTGGCCAAGTGGCCAATAGCTATAATTATCCCTAAATAATAATTGCTCATGCATATTTGGCTGGAGTTGATTCATCCTAGCATAACGATTTTTAACTAACTGATTAATTATTAAAGACCTTTTGATTCTGTCTTTCATTTTTTTTAATTAAAATCAGCCAATGCTGGACATTTAATGATAAAAAGAAATCAAATCCGTATGTACATCAATGCAGTCAGGCTGCCAAATAAAAAAATAAAAATGTGAAATCAGGCCCAAAAACTCGATCTCTAAGTGGGTGTTTGAATTGATTTATTTTTAGGTGCTTTTAGCTTTTAAACATTTTTTTTTTAATTTTGGTTTATTCAACTGCCGATAATCAATGCACATCCGAAGGGAATCATCCTTCTTGCGCACGAACAACACCGGTGCACCCCAATGGGATACACTAGGATGAATAAACCCTTTATCCAAAAGATCTTTAAGTGGCTCCTTGAGTTCCCTCAACTCACCCGGAGCCATTTTACAAATAAGAACAGATATTGGACAAGTGTCGGAAACCAAATCAATATAAAAGTCGATTTTCCTACTCGGAGGAACACCAGAAAGATCATTCGGAAAAACCTTAGGAAACTCATTTACCTTCGGAACCGAATGAAAAGAAGGACCCTTCGAGTTAGAGTCGTTAACCCGGGCCAAGTGATAAAGACACTCTTTTGAGATTAATAACCGACCTCTAAGATAAGAAATAAACCTCCCCATAAGAGCTAGGGAGCCACCATCCCACTCTATGACCGATTCACCAGGGAACCTAAAGACAACCTTACGGGTCCAATAATCTAAGGACGCGTAACAAGAGTGTAACCAATCCAACCCCAGAATAACATCAAAATCCACCATATCCAGCTCAAACAGATCTACCAAGGTCTGCTTGCTACCAACAAATACCACACACCCCTTATAGACTCTTTTAGCAATAACCGAGTCACCTACCATAGTAGAAATGGAAAAGAATCCAAAACAACCTCAGGATCAAAATCAAAACATACAGCCATATATGGGGTCACATAGAAAAAAGTGGACCCCGTATCAAACAGACTATACACGTCATGAGAAAAGAGTTGTAATGTACAAATCATAACATCAGGACATGCCTTAGATTTCTGCCGAGATGTAAGAGCATACAACCTAATCCAATTTGTTCTGGTACTAGATGTAGGAGCAGGTGCCGAAGCAGCACCACTAGGTGCGGGAGCAGAAAATGAAGCAACCGAAGCCTTGACCACTACCAAAGAACCCTTTCCAACTGAATAGTTTCTAAGCATATGGCCTGGCTGGCCATATTTAAAACATTTTTCCCTCCCTTCATCACAAAATCCTCAATGAAGACGACCACAAAATCGATAAGGAGGACATAAAAAAGTTGATTCTGCCCCACTCTCCTGAGATTGGGCAACCTATTCTAGGAAATTATCACTACCATGCTGACGCCTATCACATGACTACTTTGAGTAAGTAGCACTAGCAGTGGAGAAAGAACCATAACTCCCCCACTTCTTCTTTGGCCATTTTCCACCCTGCTGCTGAGCACCCTGCTCAGAAAACCTACTCTTCTTACCCTTCCTTTCCCCAAAGTCAGCCTTTTTCCTCTTTTCATCCTCCAGTTTCTGCATGTGGACAACCAACCTCGAAATATCCATATACTTAATTAGCAAAGCAGTCTTGCTTTCGAGGATCAAATCCTGAGATATCCCCGAAGTGAACTTCCTCATCCTCGCCCTCATATCAGCAACAAATCTAGAGCATACCTTAATAGATAATGAAATTTCAAGGTATATTCCTTGATAGATATTCTTCCCTGCTTAAGATTCACAAACTCCACCATATTTTCTTACCTCAGCTCCTGAGGAAAGAAGTGATCCAAGAAGGCATTAGAAAAGATCTCCCACAAAGACAGCTCCTCCACATCACCGCTATCCCTGTCCCATTCCTCGTACCATTGGTATGCAACATCTTTGAGCTGATAAGCTGTAAAATTCACCCTTTACACATTAGTGGCCTGCATCACTCTATATATCTTCTCTATTTCATCCAAGAAACCCTGAAGATCCCCCTCCACCTCCACACCAGTAAAACTAGAAGGATTCATCTTTATGAACTGGCCAACCCTTGTGGCCTCAGCTGACAGAACACCAGATACATACAACTCAATATGAGCAACAACCAACTGAGCAATAGTATGAATCGACTGTTGAAAATTCGTATTTGTCACCTCACCTTGAGGAGGACTAGTAGCAATCAGAGAAAACTCCAAAAAAATCAGGGATAGGACCTTAGGATCGAGCGTGAACTCCAGGTGTAGGGAATACTCCATCAATATCGTCCCTAGATGGGAAATAAGGATTTTCTTATGTTCCAGATCTACGAGGCATGAAATAAAAAGTGAACAAACAAGGATTAGAGGAAATTCCAGGACTTAGACTCCAAGCTTGAAAACAAAATACCAAGAAAGTAAAACATTCCTAAATGCCTTGTAGCCTCTCTCTTATAAGTGTAGCACACTACCCACCCTTAAAAGAGGCGCTACCAAACAAGTCTTTGTGGAATCCTAATTGTCCATGAACCTAAAGCTTTGATACAAAATTTACCCAACTCGACCCGAGGCCTTGTCGTAATGGGCGTCCCAAGTTTGACCGGGATAAGAGACCACCCTCGTTACCTAAACCAACCTTAAACTACCTTCCTTGAGTTCGCTGACTATCAAGCATATAACAAGATAGCATAAATATCAAAATTATAAACTTTAGGATAGGTGTACTAACAAGATCGACCAAATCGAGTCCAACCATCTGAACCCAACCAATAGCCAAACCAAACCACAAACCATAACCATATGAGTTCCATAATAGTTATATATAATTCCAAAATAAAAGAGGATGGAATGGTGAGAAATTTAGTCCTTCAGTATCAGTCCGAATACCAATGCCAATACCAAGGCTAACACCAATATCGATCCCTCCTCTACCAACCCATAGTTGTTCCATAAAAGCCTCTAACCAAAAAAATACCAAAATCCAGTTGGGACATGACCCCAACCATAGTCAAACCCGATATACATAAATTAACTAAAGTATAAAATAATATCCATGAAATGGATCCTTTTAGAAAGATGGAAGATCACCACTTCAATCTATTAGCTGATCTCAAATATTTGATAGCTAAGTAAGAGGAGTAGAACATCCGGTTCCTGCATAACACAGGGATATAACCACCCAAAGATGGGTTAGCAGGTGAACACTAGCATGAATTCTAGATAAGGATAAAATAATACCATCTAGTAAAACCAAGTAAACCAACCATATGCATACAAATCATACATATATATATATATAAATAACCATGATGGGAAAGGGAATCGGGTTTAGCATGCATTTAAAACCATTTACCTGGGTATGTGTAGCTTAATTGTCCTTAACCACCCATGGGCTATATGGGTCCAGTGTAACCCCCTGAATGGGCCCCAATGCGACCGAAGATACCATAAGAGTAAGGGATTCCTAAGTACCCTTACCCTTCATGATACATATGTACAATGTACTTATATGATTCATCCATACCTCAAAGTATCATTAAAGGGTCGACATTCTGTACCCCTCATGTCGGCAAACATAAGTTTCCAGTGTTTGTTCATTGAACACCCACCTTCACAGTTAACTATTATACCCCACCATCATTGCCTAATTAAAACCATTTCCAACCAACCAATCAATTATTCCATTTATTATTAACCAAGGCTACAAATAGTGGTATCGACATACTGACTATAACTTAAAAGTATGGTCCTTAGCCAAACCTTTTAAGGTAAATGGATTCTCATGTACCCATTTACCAAGTTAACTTGGGGGAGTCCTATGTACCCTACAAGTGTTCATTGTGTTTTCTTGGGGGAGTCACATGTACCCCAGAAGTTGTTCATTAGCATGTTAACTTGGGGGATTTCATTATACCCGAAAGGAGTTCAATTAACCATAACTATGACCACTAAACAATGACATTTGACCATTCCAAACCATTTAACCATTTAGGGCTCCATTACAAAGTTTAAACCATGTAATAGTTCTATTAAAATCCAACAATCTAGTGAAAACATTCCCATAGACATTTTATTAAACACATTGGGGGCGTAGTATTTCCAAAACCAAAGCCAATTATCAAACAACTATTCCATGCAACTAATTATCCAAAACCACCCTTAAATCATATAAAATCATAATTAAAACATGAAAAAACCATAACCAAACATTTATAACCAAAACCCCCAAATTCTATTTGAAAATCCAAAAGAATACAATAATCAAGCCATAAAAATATTGTATAAAATTATTCCTTTAGTTGGAAATAACAATAAGGGAAGAGAACATGACTTAAACCAAGAAAATAATAAAGAAAAATCACCAACACAAGCTCCAAATTAATCCTTAAGATAAAACCCTAGCCATCCTTTACCCAAAAGCCTCAGAGAGAATTATAGAGTGTTTAAGAGAAGTTTCTAAGTGTTAATGAAAAGAATAATAGGGAAAATAACCTCCTAATAGGAATATGTCATGGGGCCTTATTAGGTTAAGTGGGGAAACATCCAGATTGCCATCACATAAACTCCCCAAAATCCCATCAGGTGGGTACGACTATCCATACCAGTCGTACCTTTTAATACGAGTGGTACCCTCAACTCATACACAAGGCCTTTTCCCTTAGAAATAACACTGTCCAAGGTATGACTCTCCCCAAACAATGTCATAGCAAGTATACGACTATTACCCCTATCAGAATAAAATCCCAAGAGGATTAAACATTGTCCATTATACAAGTCCATGGTACGAGTCTTACCTAGCTTACGGCTCATGGTGAGCCACTCGTACTCAGATCCAACTTAAGTTACCAAGTATAAGACTTAGTGAAGTAACCAAACAACTCGTATCCACCAATATGACTCATACTATCCAAGTCGTATCCATTCAACAAACTAAATCTTATCCACCAACCAACACGGGTTTGCATACAACTAACCCATACCACTCGTATACCAATGTACGAGTCATTATCCCTAGTCGTATCCTATACAGAGACTAAAAATCTAGGAAATTTTCTAAGAGCTAGTAACCAGGGTGTTTCATATGTCCTCTCTATGAGAGTGGTTCTTACACTTATGCACCAAAGAAGCTTGATTTGGATTTGAAGAATAGAACTATTTCACCTGCTCGTCCATCCATTGAAGATCCAACAGTCTTAGAGTTGAGGGATCTCCCTTCTCATTTATGATATGTATTTTTAGGAGCCAACAACACTTTGCTGGTTATCATTGCAGCTGACTTGGGTGATACAGAAGTATAAGCTTTGTCATCAGTTCTACAGAGAGTTAAGAGGACCATAGGTTTATCAATCACCAAATATTATGGGTATACCGCCTGGTATTTATACTCATAAAATTCAACTAGAGCCAGATTGTATTCCAAGTATAGAGCATCAGTGCAGAGTCAATCCTCCTATGTAGGAGGTGGTAAAAAAGAAGATAATTCAGTGGTTGGATGCTTGTGTAGTATATCCTATTACTGATAGTTAGTAGGTTAGTCTGGTAAAATATGTTCTGAAGAAAGGCGATATTATTATTGTGCCTAATAAGAAGAATGAGATAGTGCCAATAAGGCCAGTCACAGGATGGAGAGTATGCATGGATTATAGAAAATTTAATGCATGGACTCAGAAGGGCCATTTTCCCATTCCCTTCATAGACCAGTTATTAGACAAGTTAGCGGGCAGAGGATGGTACTATTTTCTTGATGGGTATTTAGGTTACAACCAGATTACTGTTGCACTTGAAGAACAAGAGAAGATAATATTCACATGTCCTTATGGGACCTTTGCATTCCGACGTATGCCATTTGGGTTATGTAATGCTCCAACCATATTTCAGAGATGTATGATGTCAATCCTCTATGACATGGTAGAATACACCATTAAAATATTTATGGATGGTTTTTTGGTCGTTGGTGATTCTTTTGATAACTGCTTAGTGAACTTGGACAACGCTCTTAGAAGGTGTGAAGAATGCAACTTGGTACTTAATTGGGAGAAGTGCCATTTTATGGACAAAGAAAGTATCATTTTATGGTCAAATAAGGTATAGTTCTTGGACACAAAATTTCAAAAAGGGGTATTGAGGTGGATAGAGTAAATATTGAAGTTATAAGAAATTACCTCCACCAATTTTTGTGAAGTATGTTTGTAGCTTATTGGGATATGCCATTTTTTATAGGCGATTCATCAAGTATTTCTCCAAGATTGCCAACCCTCTTTGTATCTTCTTAAGAAAGAGGTGATATTTGAGTTAATGAAGCATGATTAAAGGCTTTTGAATGTCTGAAAGAGAAGTTGATAACTACTTCTATTATTGTGTCTCCAGAATGGTCCTTGCCGTTTGAGATTATGTGTGACGCGAGTGATTTAGCCTTAGGGGTCGTACTAGGTCAACGAAAAAAAAAGATCCTTCATTCCATCTATTATGCTAGCAAGGCACTAAATCATGCTCAAAAGAACTACACCATGACGAAATAAGAGTTGTTGGCAATAGTTTTCGCCTTTGAGAAGTTTAGGTCTTATTTGATTAGGACAAAGGTGATTGTGCACACTGATCATGAAAAAATGCGGTACTTAATGGTGAAAAATGATGCAAATCCTAGATTGATTAGATGGGTTCTATTGCAATAAGAATTTAATTTGGATTTCAAGGATAAAAAAGTCACTGAGAATCAAGTTGCAGATCATTTTTATAGGCTTAAGGAGGAAGCTACACAAATTGTTGACAATGTGCTTGAGATTAATGGAATTTTTCTAGATGAACAATTGTTGACAGCTTCCCAAGATCTAATTTCATGGTTTGCAGACTGTGCAAATTATCTAGCAAGTGATCTAATTTCAGAAGATCTTTCCTTTCAATAGAGAAAGAAGTTTATGCATGAGGTAAGAGAATTTTTTGGAGATGAGCCTTATTTATTCATAATTTGTGCGGATGTAATTATTCATAGATGCATACCTGAGGTAGAAATAAAGAGTATACTTGGGGCTTGTCATTCTTCACCATTTGGGGGTCATCATGGAGGAACCAGCACAACCCATAATATCTTGCAATGTAGGTATTATTGGACAACAATCTACAAAGATGCATATGACTTTGATTCTGCTTGTGATCAATTTCAACAACAAGGTAATATTTTTAGATTCCATGAACTTCCTATGACTCCTATTTTATAATTAAAATTATTTGATGTATGGGGTATAGATTTCATGAGACCTTTTGTGAGTTCGTTTTGCATGAAGTATAAACTTGTGCTGTAGATTATGTATCTAAATGGGTGGAAGAAGTTGCGCTCCCCAATAATGAAGCTCGTAGTGTCAATGCATTTTTGAAAAAGTATATCTTTTCTCAATTTGGCACCCCATATGCTATCATTAGGGACGCTGCATCATATTTTTGTAATTATTTATTCAAAAGTATGGATTAAAACAAAAGACACCTTATCATCCACAGACTAGTGGATAAGTTGAGGTGTTCAATAGAGAAATTAAGTCTATCTTAGCGAAGAAAGTAAATGCCAATAGGACTAATTATCACAAAAATTAGATGATACATTATGGGCTTACCGAACAACATTCAAGACCCCAATAGGTGCTTCACCTTATCAGCTAGTGTATGGCAAAACTTGTCACTATCCTATTGAGCTTTAACTTAAAGCACTGTGGCCTGTGAAGAAGCTGAATTTTGAGCCAAGTCAAGGATAAATAGTGTGAATGAGTTGGAATAATTTTGATGACAGGCGTATGAAAGCTCTGCACTTTACAAGGAAAAGATGAAGCCTCATCATGATTGAAAAATTGAGAATAGAATCTTTAGAAAAGGTGACCATGTATTGCTCTACAATTCAAGGCTTTGCTTGTTTCCAAGTAAGTTGAAGTTTAGATGGTATGGTCCCTTTACTGTGCTAAGAGTGTTTCCATATGGTGTTTTGGAATTGAAGCAGGAGGGTGAAGCCCCATTCAAGGTGAATAGGAAAATAGTCAAGCACTATAAGGGTAACACTAAGGAAATAAATATGGTTTTTGCGATAGACCTTGGTCAAGGCTAAGCGACCAAGGTAATTGCGTCATGCCGCGACGTTAAATCAAGTACTGCATTGGAGGCAACTGTAAAGCCCCAAAACCTGGTCCCGATATGTCACACGGTGCTCAACACTATGAGTAGCCTTAAGCTAACCCTATTTGCCTTCTACAGGATATAAATCTCATAATCAAGGTAATATAGACATAAAAGTCATACTGAATGTGGAAACTATCTGAAATAACTAAGAATAATCTTAATATAATGTATAAAACATCAATACTAAATAAGATGAATCACCACTAGTAGTCTGACAAGCCTCTACTACTAACATCTAGAGAGTTACTGGGACAAATCCCCAGCTAACTTGAACTATCTGAAAAGAATACTAAATCATGTAAACTAGTAAGCTGCAAAATCTGAGTGAACATGTCCCTGAACTATGAGGACTCACCAACTGTAGGATGTAGATGGAGATTCTCGAACTACTCATACTACTGATACTGAGCACCTGAACCTACATTATGAGACAATGTAGCACATAGACATATATCTGGATCAGTACTTTGAGGATACACTGAGTATATGGGGGTGAAATGCATAAGTAAAACATCATCTCATCATCATAATTTATTAAACAATGCATGCTAAATGTAAATAACTCACGTAACCTGGAATATCTAAAATACTGAAATTATGAATAATAAATCAATCATACTTTATAAATCTAGTGAGTCATAACATTTAGTTCTGAAAGCTATACTCGTATTCTGGTTGTAAATCATACTGTCTAAGTATATAAAGAGCTCATTTCTAAAATCTAAAATCTAAAAGTTGAAGTCTGTAACTGTTATCTTTCTGTGAAGCATAATCTGAGTAAACTTTGTGAGCCTTTACACTTAGTTTTCTAAAAGCTTTTATGTAAATCTTTTCTGTTAGGCTTTACTATTAGGGAAAACTGTTCTGCAAGGTAAAAATACTTTATCTAAAGCTTATCTATAAAGGAGGTTCTTCTAACCGACATAAACCATGCGAGCGACAAGAAGTCCAATATCTCATCCTCCTAAGGAAGAAATCTCACATTGGGGAGAGGTGTCATACTTTTGCCAGGGACTATAACCTTATCTTAAGTGATCTCTATCTTAGCCTACTATGGGCCCTTTAATCTCATATCTATGGTGGCACATAGTTCTTGGGTATGAGACCTTGGAATCATACCCAACTCGATGCTAAATACTACTCTCTTTTTATTTGCTACGCTCATCTTGTTGGAAATCCACTTTAAAACTAGCATAAGGGTTTATTATGAAACCAATTATGCATTTATCTTAATCAATCTGTAAATAAAGCTATTTTGCTTTCTATAATCTGTAATAAATCTGTAAAGTGTATTCCAAAACTTATCTGAGGATTAAAAGATCCAAACTTTATTGTAAATCTGATATAATCAGCTCATAGGATGCTTAAAGCATCATCTTTCTCAAAATATCAATATATAAACTTGGGGCTTAGTAACCCATGTATCAAACTCATGTCAAAACATCATAATAATTATGCTTGATAATAAAAACAATATTAATTCATCTCAAAATCTATAATTTACTGCAATAGGTATGAAAATATGAAAATAGACATGCAATTCATCTTCAAAATATCCCAGAAACTCATAATTTGCAAATAGCAATAATGGGTATGAACCCTAATTCAAAACTCATGTAATATCATTCAAAATCATATGAATTTAATATAAAAATTTGGTTTTGGGCACAGAGATGGAAAAAGATCCTTGTTCATAACCCCCACATACCTTGATTGATGATTAGATGGAGAAACTTGAATTATTGATTCTTATTTGAGTTCTTGAAGATGGATTCTAGCTTATCTTGCCTTTGGAATCCTCAATCATAAGATTTCTTTGAGAATCAATGGAGGATTTTGATTTCTTGGAGAAGTGGTTTTAGTGCTCTAGGGTTTTACTTTTGAAGAGAATGATGAATAATGAGCACAAAGTGCTTTGAATATGATTAATCTTGTGTTTTGGATTAGGGGCTTGGGAATTGACAAAAATACCCCTTTTAAAATTTTGGACAAAACAAAAACTCAATCAATGGCAAATGCTCATCCCAACTACAAATCAAGAACACATGCCCTCTCCATATCCTCTAAAGTGTTCCTTTCTGCCTGACCATCTGTTTGCGGATGAAAAGATGAACTAAGATGAACTTGGGTACCAAGACCCTTCTGAAAGTCTCTCCAAAACTGAGAGGTAAACTGAGTACCCCTATCTGAGATGATGGACAAAGGAACTCCATGCAATCTGACTATCTCTCGGATATACAACGTAGCATAATCTTCAGCCGTGTAAGACGTGTAAACTGGCAAGAAATGCACTAACTTAGTCAATCTGTCTATGATAACCCAAATCGAGTCATGCTGACGACGCGAATGGTGTAAACCAGTCACAAAATCCATATTCACCTCTTCCCACTCCCAAGTGGGGATGCCAAACTCTTCTAATGCATCACCAGGTCTTTGGTGCTCTACCTTAACTTGTTGACAAGTTGCACAGTTAGCTACGAACTCTGCTATATCTCTTTTCATACCACTCCACCAAAAGATTTCCTGCAAGTCACGGTACATCTTGGTGGCTCCTGGATGGATAGAATAACCTGCACCATACGTTTCCTCCATAATCCGCTTCCTTAAATCATCAACACATGGAATACACAACCTACTCTATTATCTCAACACACCATCTCCCCCCTTGGGAGAAAAATCTACCCTTTGTTTTTTAACTGACTTCTTCAGTTTGACCAAACTAGAATCCTTATCTTGCTTCTCTTTCACTTCTAAAACTAGAGAAGATTCAGAACTACTATGAACCCAAACATTCACTTCAGTTGAATCAACCAGTATCATACCCAATCTAGCTAACCGATGAACTTCCCGAACTAAATCTTTTTTTTTTTTTTCCACATGAGCAACATTTCCCATAGACAATCTACTAAGGGCGTCTGCCACTACATTGGCCTTGCCCGAATGATACAATACACTCATATCATAATCTTTCAATAATTCTAACCATATTCTCTACCAAAGATTTAAGTCCCTCTGAGTAAACACAGACTTCAAGCTTTTGTTATCCGTGAACATATCAACATGCACTCTATATAAATAATGTCTTCATATTTTCAAAGCAAACACAACTGTAGCTAACTCAAGATCATGGGTTGGGTAATTCTTTTCATGGCGTTTAAGATATCTAGAGGCATAGGCTATGACCTTACCTCTCTGCATCAAAACATAACCCAAACTAACTCTGGAGGCATCACAATAAACCATAAAACCATCTGTACCATCAGGCAATGCTAAAATTGGTAATGAAGTGAATCAAGCCTTCAACTCCTGAAAACTCTTCTCGCAGAAATTTGACCACTGAAACTTAACATTTTTTTTGGTTAATATAGACATAGGAGACATAATAGACGAGAAAACCTTAATAAAACGTCTATAATAACCAGCTACACCTAAGAAACTCCTAATGTCTGACGGGGAAATAGGTCTAGGCCAATTCCTTATGGCTTCTGTCTTTTTGGATCAACTCTAATACCTTCACTAGAAATGATATGACCAAGGAAAGCTACTGACCTTAGCCAAAATTCACACTTGCTAAATTTGGCGAACAACTGGCGATCTCTAAGGGTTTGTAACACAATTTTAAGATAGTCTACATGATCATCCTCACCACGAGAGTAGACAAGAATATCATTGATAAAGACTATGAAAAACATGTCTAGATACTATTTGAACACTCTGTTCATCGAGTCCATGAAGGCTGCTGGGTAATTCGTTAGTCTGAAGAACATGACTAGAAACTCAAAATGACCATAACGGGTTCTAAAAGTTGTCTTTGGAATATCACATTCCCTTACTTTAAGCTGATGATAGCCGAATCTAAGGTCTATATTTAAGAAATAACTGGCACCTTGGAGTTGATCAAATATGTCATAAATTCTAGAAAGAAGGTATTTTTTTTGAATGTAACTTTATAAAACTAATGATAGTCAATGCACATACGCAAATAACCATTTTTTTTCTCACGCATAAGGCAGGAGCGCCCCATCGAGAGACACTAGGCCTTATGAAACCTTTATCTAAAAGATCTTTGAGTTGCTCTTTCAACTCTTTAAGCTCGGAAAGAGTCATACGATATGGAGGTATAGAAATAGGCTGAGTATCTAGAAGAAGGTCAGTACCAAATTCTATTTCCCTATCGGGAGGTACCCCTGGTAAATCTTCGAGAAAGACATCAGGAAACTCATTAACTATGATGACTGACTGAACTATTGGAGTCTCAGACTTTGTATCTTTGACTCGACCTAGATGATAGATACACCCTTTGGAGATCAACTTTTGAGCTCTAAGATAAGATATGAAATGACTCTTGGGATACACTGAATTACCTGACTACTCAAAAACTGGCTCATCTAGAAACTAAAACTTCACCACTCGAGTGCGACAATCTATGGAGGCATAATAAGAATAGGGCCAATCCATACCAAGAATAAGATCAAAGTCAACCATGTCTAGCTCTATTAAGTCTACTAACATGACTTTATGAAGGACAGTGATAAGACACTTTCTATAGATTTGTTTAGCAAGAACTGTCTCACCCACTGGGGTAGACACTAAGAAAGGCTCAAGGATTTTTTCAAAACTTATCTCAAAATTTACTGAAACTAATGAGGTCACATAAGAGAAACTCGACCCAGGGTCTATCGACACATAAACATCAAAATAAAAGACATGAAACAAACCAGTAACAACATCTGGTGAATCGTCCTACTCCTGATGGGATAGTAAAGCATAAAACTAATTTTGGCACTGATTGCCACCAATACTGGATGATGCACCCTGAGGAGGGACTGGGGGACCTATAGGAGTTGGTGTACTAGCACTCCGAGTCTAGGGACGATCATCTCTAATTCCCTACTTAGTATACAGACACTCTTTAATTCCATGATCCGACTTACCATAACCAAAACAACCCTTCTATCCAACCAAACACTCATCGGGGTGATTTTTACTACACTTAGCATAGGGGGAATAACAAGGTTTTCCACTTACACTATTCTGAGATCTGGACATAGAAAACTTATGCTACTACTCTTGTCTAGCTCTGGGAGCAGGAGCACTAGATGAAGATGGTGCTGTCATAGATGAACGATTCAAAAACTGTGAATGATTTTCTTCTTGAGATCTATTCTGACCATACTACAACTGTCATGTTCTAGGTCTCTTATTATTCCTATCTCTCCCCTTTATCTTCTCTACCTTAACCTGCTGAGCATGCATCATCAATCTCACAAGGTCTATGTCATCAATAAGCATGGCAGTCCTACACTCCTTAACTACTAAGCTAGACACTCCAGTAACAAACTTACTCATACTAGCCCTGGGATAAGCCAATGTATTAGGGGCATACTTAGACAACTGATTGAACTTAAGGTAGTACTCCTTCACTGTCATCGAGCCCTGCCTCAAATTAACAAACTCCTCTATCTTAACTTTTCTCATCTCATATGGGAAGAACCTATCTAGAAAAATATCCTAAAACACTTGTCAACTCATAGGAACAACATTCTCACCTCTACCATTCCTTCACATAACTACCCAATTATACGCTATATCATTCAACCTATATGATGCTAACTCTACACCTTTCTCCTCAGAAATATGCATAATATGGGTGATTTTCTTCACCTCATCTAGATAAAGCTGTGGGTCTTCACCTGCTTTCGGCCTAAAAAACTCTGGCGGGTTCATTCTCATGGAGTCTCTAATTCTAGCTGCTTCTAAATCCCCATTCTGCTAGAGTGAGTCTTCAACCTGATTTTGATGGTTGCCTTAAACATTAGCAGTCATAGCTTGGGCCAATGCCTGAAAGGCAGCCCTAAACTCAGCATGGGATACAATCTCATTCAAAGGATGTGAGGGCTGGGGTAGTTGGTTATCATTTCTGTGGGTATTACCTTGATGAGGAGGCATAAACAACTATTAGGAAAGAGCATGAGTCAAAAGTAGAAAAAGATACTGTAAGCACGATAGATCATAAAAGAAAAAGATCATTTTCTAAGAATGTTCCATAGCCTCTTGCTCATAAATATGGCACGCTTTACACCCATGATTAAGACTCTATGTAACACGGCTTGTCTGACTCCATAGGACTCTTAAAAACCTTAGACTCTGATACCAAGTTTGTAATGCCCGAAAACTTGGTCCCGAGATGTCACATGATGCTTAAGACTATGAGTAACCTTAAGCTAACCCTATCTACCTTCTACAAGATATAAATCTCATAATCAAGGTAATATAGACATGAAAGTCATACTGAATGCAGAAACAGTCTTAAAAAAGTAAGAATAATCTGAATATAATGTAAGAAACATCAATACTTAATAAGCTGAATCACAACTAGTAGTCTGACAAGCCTCTACTACTAATATCTAGAGAGTCACTGGGACAAACCCCCAGCTAACTCAAACTGTCTGACAAGAATACTAAATCATGTAAATTGGTAAGCTGCAAAATCTAAGTGAACAAGTCCCCGAACTATGAGGACTCACCAACTGTAGGATCTAGATGGAGATGCTCATACTACTCACACTGCTGATACTGAGCACCTAAACCTACATTATGAGATAATATAGCACATAGACGTATATGTGGATCAGTAATTTGAGGATGTATTGAGTATATGGGGGTAAAATGCATAAGTAAAATATCATCTCATCATCATAATTTATAAAACAATGCATGCTAAATATAAATGACTCTCATAAGCTGGAATATCTAAAATAATGAAATTATGAATAATAAATCAATCATACTTTACAAATCTAGTGAGTCATAACATTTAGTTCTGAAAGCTATACTCGTATTCTATTTGTAAATCATACTGTCTAAGTGTAGAAAGAGCTCACTTCTGAAATCTGAAATCTAAAAGCTGAAGTCTGTAACTGTCATCTTTCTGTAAAGCATAATCTGAGTAAATTTTGTGACCTTTATATTTAGTTTTTCTAAAAGCTTTTCTGTAAATCTTTTCTGTTAGGCTTTACTATTAGGGAAAACTGTTCTGCAAGGGAAAAATACTTTATCTATAAGGGAGGTTCTTCTACTCGACATAAACCATGCGAGCTACATGGAGTCCAATATCTCGTCCTCCTAAGGAAGAAACCTCACATTGGGGCGAGGTATCATACTCTTGCAAGGGAGTATAACCTTATCTTAAGTGATCACTATCTCAGCCCACTATGGGCCTTTTAATCTCAAATCTATGGTGGTACATAGTTCTGGGGTATGATACCTTGAAATCATACCCAACTTGGTGCTAAATACTACTCCCTTTTTATTTCCTACACTCATCTTGTTGAAAATCCACTTTAAAACTAGCATAAGGGTTTATTATGAAACTAGTTATGCATTTATCTGAATCAATCTATAAATAAAGCTATTTTTCTTTCTATAATCTATAATAAATTGGTAAAGTGGATTCCAAAACTTATCTGAGAATCAACAGATCAAAACTTTATTGTAAATCTGATATAATCAGCTCGTATGATACTTAAAGCATCATCTTTCCCCAAATCTCAATATATAATCTTGGGGCTTAATAACCCGTGTATCAAACTCATGTCAAAACATCATAATAATCATGCTTGATAATGAAAACAATAATAATTCATCTCAAAATCTATAATTTACTGCAATAGGCATGAAAATATGAAAATAGACATGCAATTTATCTTCAAAATATCTCAGAAACTCATAACTTTTCAAATAGCAATAATGGGTATGAAACCTAATTCAAAACTCATGTAATATCATTCAAAATTATATGAATTTAATGTAAAAGATTGGTTTTGGGCACAAGGATGGGAAGAAGATCCTTGTTCATAAACCCCACATACCTTGATTGATGATTAGATGGAGAAACTTGAATAATTGATTCTTATTTGAGTTCTTGAAGATGGATTCTTACTTATCTTGCATTGGTAATCCTCAATCTTAAGCTTTCTTAGAGAATAGGATTTAGAGCTTTAGGGTTTTGCTGTTGAAGAGAATGGTGAATAATGAGCACAAAGTGCTTTGAATATGATTAAACTTGTGTTTTGGATGGATTGGGGGCTTTGGAATTGACCAAAATACCCCTTTTAAACCCCTAGACAGAACTAAAAACATAATATTTTTTTTAATTTGGGTGGCCACCGCAACGTGCCACTATCGCGGTGGCTTACTAGAAATTGGATGAGTGGGAACTGGACATTCTCCGTGACACGCCACCATTGTGGTTACCCTTTGAAATTCCATTTTGAGCACTGGTGTGATGCACCAATTTCGCGTTGGGCTACTGAAAATCGACAATTGGGCAATTGGCCCTCTCCGTGATGCGCCAATATCGCGTCGGTTTGCTAGAATGGGAAAATTAGGAACTTGGACTTCTCTACGATGTGGGACTATCGTAGAGGGCCACTGGAATTTTAAAATTATCATTTTACCCACCTCCGCAATGCGCCAAGTGCCCAGGTGTCACACTGTCAACTTAAAAATTCTCTAACTCCTCAACCGAGTATCGAATTTGGGCAAATTTGGTATCGATGGAAAGTTTATTCAATTTCCCACACAATGGGAAGTCTAAATCTAGAAAATTCCACATGAAATAAATATTATTTATTTTGTAAGCTATTTCTTAACATTATAGAAATGAATTTAAGCTAGGAAAAGTGCGGGGTATTACAACAACTCATGAGGCTAGTTTGTTTTCTTAGCGCCCAACTTAGCCACGTCATGCCGCGATGTTAAATCAAGCATTGCGTGGGAGGCCACCCATGTTTTTGTACTTAGTTTTAGGGTAATATATTTGTCTAGTGTCCAGGACTAGAGATTGCAGAAAATATCCAGAAAATTTCAAGAGGTTTGGTCATACTGAATCTTTACGAGTCGTATATTGATAGTACGACTCATGAGTAGGAGTCGTAAAGGCATAAAAGAAAATTTAGAATCAGGTAAAAGTTTTAAGAATGGATACGATTCTTATAATGAGTCATTCCCTCTAGGTACGACTCATCACATTGAGTCGTATCCACTTCAAAACTAGGTAAGGTTCCAGGCTATAAGAGTTAAAGTAATGACACGTAATCTTGGGTATGAGTCGTACACTTGACTCGTACCCAAGATTACTAGGCCGGGGTCATAGGTTAACCTAGCCTAGCTCTTGAGTTAAAAAGGAAAAAAAGGGGCACCCATCGGGTACCTAATAACCAAAACACTCACCCACCACCATTGTTACTCAATTTGCAAGCTTCCAACAAACCAAATCTCTCGAAAACACTTAGAACTAACTATCAAAGTGCTCAGATTCCTCTCATTGCATAATTTAACCATGAATTTAGGGGAAAATAGTTAAAACTAGAGTAAATTTAGATTTATCCAATCAAGTAAGTTTCATACTCAACCTCATCATATTTCAAGTTGAAATTGTATATATGCCTTATTCCCAACTTGGTTTGAGTTGAATTTTTGTATATGTTGCATTTTGGAATCCTAATTCTTAGTGTTAAGTTAAGAATGAAAATTAGGAGTGAAATGGGGTTTGGGCATTGATATTTTATGTTATTTTAGACAAATATGTGTGATATTGCTTCTTAATGTTGAGAGTAGATTAGGAAATTAAATTTAGAGTGAACTCTAAGGTTGAACATTTATGTTACAGTAGATACAAAGCATCTTACAACTCATAACCATAAGTAATGATTCATAACATGACTCATACCCATTGAAAACATAAAATTTTAACTAATCTTATGTTCTGGTATGGGTAGAACTGGCCTATACGAGTCGTACGCAAACCCTATGACTCGTACATTGAAGTTGTAAGGACCTGTGTCTCATATTATATTTTTGAATTATGTTTCTGTCTTGCTTATGAGTGTTGGTAACAAGTTGTACCTTATCTTATGACTCATTATAAGGACTCGTAATCAAGCTAGTGAACACCCATGAATACACTGGGTATCATATGAATCGGTCATATGAGTCATATCAAATCCATACGACTTGTATCCTCTACTTGTACTCTAAATAGTAGATGCACACTGACAACTTACTTTCTTCTTTTAATTTCTTTTCTTTATTTATTTACTAATGAATATGTACTTTTAGGTACAATTCCTCCTAAAGGTGCATACTTATAAAAACAAGTGGACAAAATAGAAATAAAAAGGTACAACCATCAAGTAATGATTCTATAGAGTCACCCATTAGTAGCAATGATTTAAACCAGTACCAACAAAGGGAAAAGCTATAAATTGGATGAAATTAGCAACCACAAAAGACTCATCTCTATGAGGAATAAAGATGAATAACCCAAGTACATCCCATTCATATACACCCTCCACCTTCAGATGTTGAAAATGATGCTTAGTCAAGTTCTGAAGAAGTTAGTTCTAAAAATGCTAACAGTATAGAAGAGGTCGATGATACACCAATCAATAGATTGGACCCCTCTTTAGCACTTACCACTGCTCTGGTGCCCATTGTTGAATAATGGGGGTACCTCAGAATGTAGGAGACTTTTGATGATGCATTAAGAAGATTCTTGACCGGTAGAATTAAAAGAAATATATATCTGGAGAGGAGGTTGACTACTACTGGGATAGATTAGTTACCCAGGTTTGAGCAACACTTCAAGCAATATGGATTATAATGGATGATAAGAGTACCCAAGAAATAAAGTGAGGTGTTGGTAAGTGAATTCTATGTGGCGTATAAGTGGAAACTTAAGAGGCAATATCCACAAGGTCAATTATAGAAAGGTGGTGATCCTGTATCTTCACTGTCCATTCGGGGAGTAAGGGTAGACATTTCCATACGCACCACTGGAAGATTCTTGTATGGACTGGAGTATCAGCCTCCAGTCAACATTGGGAAATAGAGTACCGCATGGATGAGATCCAAAAAATCATGAGGAATCAGTTGGGTTCTGACGACAAGATATGTCACTTCCAATAGATCACTAAAAGGATAGCGATGAATGGCGAGAATGTTGTGTGGGTAATGGGTGGCCCAGGTGTCACTTCACAGAAAATAAAAAAGCATACCCTCAACTTTGAGGGTAAGGCATGGTGAATGCTGGTACGCCACAAGTTATTTACCACTACTGGGGATAATGTATTGACTCTAGTACGAAAAACTATGATAGCCAAATTTATAGCTGAGTGTGAGTTTGATGTTAGAGAATTCCTAGCTCGAGTGATAAGAGACCGAGCTGTAGAGGGTGAAAAGTGGATATTGTCTTACCCCTACATGATTACACAAATTTATTTGGTTGGATGTCTACAGGAGATCCTAGTTCTTAATGAGATACTTGAAGCTACTAATATTACCAATCTTGGGCTAATCTGGGATGCGACAAACCAAATAGTTAGATAGGAAAGGAGAGCAACAGATATGGTAGCTGAGATATTTCGATAGAGTGGTCAGGCTGAGACTATTGAGGCTTCTGAGATTGGTGGACAGGCAGAGACTACACAGATGGATGAAACGGCTACTTTTAGTGCTTCTCCGCTTGTACAATCTGTACCACCCAGTCCATGAGGTATACCTTCTTGTTATATTACGATTTCACAAGAGATATGGACCAAGGTCATTATGAGACTGTCCATATTGGATGCCCAAGTCCAAAACATAGAAGGGGGCATGAATCCCTAGATTGATGCTTCATTTGAGAACAAAGATAGACTGGTGTAAAGGTGGCTTCATGCATTTGAGTTAAGGATTACATGATATTTGGATCAAGGCCAGACCTCAGACATTACAGATATCAACTCTAAAGTGGCCGTGATAAAGAGGATAATGTATGAGTTGTATGATATACTAGTGGCGCTGGATCCCAAGGTCATGACAATCGTGCTTGATGTTCATATTCCTACTATTTGGGCTATTCTGGCACTGGTAGAGTAGGACCATGGATAAACCACTAAATAAAGGAGAGAAAGAGAGAAAAAGGTATGAGAAAAAGATGTTGTGAAGAAGGCCAAGGGAAACTAGTATTCAGGATGAGCAAGATTGGGAGATACGGGTCCGTGAGATGGCGGCTGGAGCAGTAGTTCAAGACCACCAGTTATTGATGTTGAGGGAGATGGTGTTGTCCCCCGACTACTATTACTTTTTAATCCTGATTTATGAGACAATTGATGAGGAGAGTGGGACCTGATCTGAGGGCCCACATATTGATATTGTTAAGCCGGTGCCTTGAGCACCCAGGTATGACCTTTCATCCTTACATTACATATTTTAGCACTGGGGATAGTGCAAGGATTTTTAGTTGGGGGTGAGAGTATATTAAATTTCAGATTTTTCAAAGTAGCTAAAAAGTATAAGTAGCAGAAAGTCTGTTATTACTTACAGGTTTGGTGCTGACAAAGGGCTGAAATAGGGAGAATTTTAGCACCTATGGTAGAATATTATTTTTAATAATTTTTAAGTGATTTTAAAATTGATTTGTAATGAATTGAGATTTTTGAATTGATTTGTGATTCTGGAAACATGAATTGTGGATTTGAAATAATTATGTTGAAAGTATTTATGTTAAATTAAATTGTGTTGAAAAGTTGAGACCCCTTCTAAATTTTTGTTAACTGTGTGATATTGTGTGTGTGGGAGACCATTGTGAATCTGATAGTTGCATTATAATTCGGGATAGAACAATTAGGGCAAACAAGTTCATAATTGGATAAGTAGTGCATAACTATGCAAGTGTGTGTGAGGTATACTGAGTTCTCTGTGTAAAGGAATCTAAAACTTGCCCTGTTTCTTTTACCAAGGTTTAGGATAGTAAATTGGGATATGATCACAGGCCCTTTTATTGTAAGTCCACCTGAGCCTAAATGCCTAACTAAATGAATGAATCCCTTTGATCCAAATATTTGAGCCTTAATTAACCAATTTTTTTATTTACATAAATTTCACCTTCTCGTTCCCTTACAATGAACCTGGTCCTCCTTGGACACTATGACCTCAACTTAGGAAAATCGCCTAAGCTTAGGGCAGCTATTATAGGGGTGCATAGGAGAAAATGGGTATGAAGAAAGTGGTGTAGAAGAAAGAGCTGAAAAAAGGACAGGTATGGTAAAAATGATGATAGGCGGATTTACATGCCTATATCAATATATTTTGCCCATATTTTAGCCTAGTTTTGAGAACAAATTATATATTTCATGCACTTTTAGTCCTTTTTCCTGTAAGAGAGCTAACAAACATGATTAGTAAAGTTTCAGGTATAAATGATGCAAAAATCAGCATTTTATGGCTTACTTGACGCAAAAGAAAGCTCACAAAGGAAGGGAAGAAAGTTTACACGCCTAAGGACCAAAACTGCTGCATGGAAAATCTGTCCCGGGCTAAAACAACATTTCTGAAGACTTTGGGGACTTACAGACACAAAGCTAGATTTTGACAATGATACATTAACCTAGTACAATTAGGTTATGTATTTCATTATTTTATGTGGATTATGATAATGTTACCTTAACCTAGTACATTTGGGTTAAGGATTTCATTAGTCTAGTAGGATTTGATTATTTATTTCATTAGCTTAGTAGGATTAGGATATGGGTATTATAAATACCCTATCATGCTAGAGATTTTGGAGAATAAGGAGGGAGGAAGAAGGGAGAACACAATACTTCCTTCCATCCCTCACATCTTCTATTCCTCTATTATTCTACACTACAAACAATTCTACAACTTTTCTAATCTTTCTATTAATTCTAGTTTTCTTCTTCCATTCATCTATTCTTAATTTCCGCAATAAGAGAATCGTTACTTTGCTAAGGAATTCACGCCTCACGCCTACCACTTACGCTACACGAAATTAATCAATCTTGTGGTATAACAACAATGTCAAGTGTGATCTCCTTCGCATTCATGGGTAACTAAACTTCTCTGTTGGGGTTATGGAAGCCGAATGAGTTACTATCTATTGCTGTGAGTTTGTGAGTTCAAGGCACGTATATTGCTTATATCATTATTCTCTTCATCTTAATCTACATTCTTTGCGGTTGCAAACGCA
Organism: Capsicum pubescens; assembly: GCA_030864215.1. Classification (NCBI taxonomy): domain Eukaryota; kingdom Viridiplantae; phylum Streptophyta; class Magnoliopsida; order Solanales; family Solanaceae; genus Capsicum; species Capsicum pubescens. The sequence goes on along the minus strand of CM061539.1, from coordinate 42,003,478 downwards.
AGAATACCCCAGTCTAACATTTAACTTGTTCGAGAGAAAAGTTATTTGTCTGGAAAAGAGATAATGTCAAGGTAGTAGGACACCCTTTCCTATTAAAACGCTAGTGCCGTAACTGGACTAACCTCTTGGAGAATTCGTACCGTTAGATACGCTTTAAGCTCGAGAGAGTTAAAGTGAAATAGTCCTTGTTTAGGTCGAGAGACGCTTGGATTTACCATCGACTACAATCCTCTATAAGCAATTGCATGTCAGAATTCTACACACTCATAGCCAATAGAGACGTATACCTCAGAAGGTGGACATAACCCCAACTTCTCAATTCTCATTGTTTACATCTCACCAAAACATTCTTTCTCTTTTTACTTTGCTATTTCCCTTTTTAGATCTTATTTTGGTTACATTACTTGCACGACAAGACTCCCCCCTTTTTTTACGAGACTTGCACTAAAAGTCCAGTAATCTTTACTTACTTGTTGACCAAGCTATTCCCTGTGGGATCGATACCCAACCCAGTTGGGTTCTATATTTGCTAACGATCGCTTTACACTCCTACGAGAGCTGTAGATTGAGCGTTATCAAAAATTGGCGCCGTTGCCGGGGAATACAAGTGTCAATTAAGTTCGTGAAAATTACTAGACCCTTTGGTCAAAGATTCTCGTACTTTTACTTTTAGTTTTTGTTTTTGTCTACTGCAGGTTTTTATTTTAGTGCATGCCCCATACTCGAAGTTCTAGTCAACCGTTATTACCAAGCAATCCTGAACCACAACGCATTGGTAGAATGGAAGCACAAGCTGAAATCGCAAGGATGGCTGCTCAACAGGAACAAGCAAGATTGGCTGCCCTTACCGCAACCCAGGTTCAACAGCAGAACATTGATAACCCTGCACGAGCACCAAATCCTGACGATGAGGATTTAGGTGATGACGAGTTACTAAACCCTAGGCGTGATGCTGAAATCATAACACCTGCCAACAGAAGAGGTCGACAAGCTCGGTATAGATATGATCACCAACCTATGCAGCCAGCTTTTGACGATGATGATGATGATCTTGATGGTGCCGGAGCCACTGGAGCTATAATTCCACCACCATTAGCGCCCGGAGCCAAGTTCAACATCACAAGCACCATGATTCAGTTATTGCAACTCAAGGGATTGTTTGGTGGATTAGCAGGCGATGATCCGAATATGCATCTCATCAACTTTATTTCTACATGCAAGTCTTTTGACAATCCTGGTGTTGGTCAGAATGCAATTCGATTACATCTATTTCCATTGTCTCTGTCTGGGGAGGCAACACTATGGTTGAATGGGCTGACTCCTGATTCAATTACAAATTGGAGGCAATTGAGAGACGCTTTCCTAGAAAGATTCTTTCCGCCTTCCAAAAGGGCACAATTGAGAGATGAAATCAGCAACTTTCGTCAGCTTCCCACTGAAGCTCTTCATGAAATATGGGAGAGGTTCAAGATAAAGCTAGGGAGATGCCCAAACCATCACATGACTAATGTTCACCTCATGGAGATATTGTATAGAGCCTTGAATTTAATAACTAAGCCAGTGGTGGATAACGTAGCTGGAGGATCTTTTATGGACCTCACCTTTGGTCAAGCAAGCAATATGCTAGATCGCATGACGAAACAAAGTAGAGCTTGGCATACCAGGGATTCTGAGGTAGCAAGCCCCACTTTATCTATAGGCATGACTGCAGACCAAAGAAGAAGACAAGAAGAACGTGATCAAGATATGGCGCACATGAAAACACAAATGGATCTTCTTACAAAGCATTTATTATCAGGGACGACCGAAAAAGTGAAAGCTGTGGCGCTAAAAGGAAGAGACGAATCTGATTCGGAAGAAGAAGCCAACTACTTGAACAATCAGGGGGGTTTCCGAGGGAATGCCCAAGGAAACCAAGGTCGGAACTATTATGATAATTCTGGAAACAAGGACCAAGGTAGTTGGAGAAAAAACAATGAAAATAGTGGTGTTTATGTTCCCCTTGGTAGACGTGATACCACCACATCTAATTCTGGAAGTATGGAAGACATGATGGCTAAATTATTGAAAGGAGTGGAAACAACGAGCGCGGGAGTTACTGAGGTAATCAATGATTTGTCTTCCATGAAACAACTAGTTGATTCTCATTCCACTTCAATCAAGCAAATAGAGCAGCAACTGAGCCAATTTTCAGCAGCACTCAATCAAAGAAAGGCTGGCACTTTACCTAGCGATACTGTGCAAAACCCAAGGAATGATGGGTCATGCATGGCCATCACTACCAGAAGTGGTAAGGTGCTGGAACCTTCAGCAAAAGGCAAGCAAGTGGTTGAAGAAGTTGCGGATATGGATGATAACGCAAAAGGAGAAGATGCCGCAACAACCAGTTCTGACGTCAAGGACGTCACGCCCAGTGACGTGCAGCCTGAAAAAATGGAAAAACAGAAGCAAGAGAAGAAGAAAGCCATGGGGAGAACACTTCCATACCCACCACCACCTTTTCCCCAAAGATTGAAGAAGGTGGCTGAGGACACGAAGTTCAGCAAATTCATGACTATGTTAAAGCAGCTGACCATTAATGTTCCATTGGTGGAGGCACTTGAACAAATGCCTGGGTATGCGAAGTTTATGAAAGACCTTTTGACTAAGAAGAGGGCAGCAAGTTATGAGCTGAAGGATGATGTGCATCATTGTAGTGCAATTGCTACCCGATCGATAGTTCAGAAGAAGGCCGACCCCGGAGCTTTCACTATTCCTTGCACTGTCGGATCTTTGAACTTTGCCAAAGCATTATGTGACCTAGGAGCCAGCATCAACTTGATGCCATTATCGATCTACAAGAAGTTGGGGTTAGGAGATCCTACACCAACTAACATGAGGCTTGTTATGACAGATAGGTCGGTAAAACGACCGGTTGGTATTCTATGTGATTTCTTGGTAAAGGTTTCTTCATTTATCTTTCCAGCAGACTTTGTCATCTTGGATTGTGAAGCAGATTCAGAGGTGCCCATAATCTTGGGACGCCCTTTCCTTGCTACAGGAAGTGTGCTCATTGATTTGAGAGCTAATGAACTTTCATTCCGAATAAATGACGAAGTGGTTCGATTTGATGTTTGCAAATCAATGAAGCAACCCAAAGATCTGAGTGTATTTTTTGTGGCTGATGTTGTCTTTGATGATGATAAAGAACGCCTTGAAGAAGAGCAAATTCTTGATGATCCTTTGGAGGTTTTGCTCATGAAAGGAGAGAATGAGGATGCTGAAATTTCTGAAGAAGCTGTTTGTGCGCTATCGGGATTAGGGACATATCGCTATACTCCCAAGAAGCTGGATCTTAATCTCAAGAATCGACCCACACCACCAGCCAAGCCATCTATTGAAGAACCACCCACACTAGAATTGAAGGAGCTGCCAAGTCATCTGAAGTACGCATTCTTAGGAAGTGGAAACACACTTCCAGTCATAGTGGCAGCCGATTTGGGTGACCAACAAGTTGCAGCTCTTATTTCGATCTTACGCAAGTATATTAGAGCCATTGGATGGACCATTGCGGATATTATTGGTATTCCACCTGGGATTTGCACACATAAAATTCAGCTTCAAGAAAAGTGCACACCCACCATTAAACATCAAAGGCGTTTAAACCCACCTATGCAAGAAGTGGTGAAGAAGGAGATTATAAAGTGGTTAGACGCAGGAGTTGTATATCCTATCTCTGATAGTACGTGGGTAAGTCCTGTACAATGTGTTCCCAAGAAAGGAGGAATGACGGTGGTCGCAAATGCAAAGAATGAACTTATTCCACTCAGGCCCGTTACTGGATGGAGAGTATGCATGGACTACCGCAAGCTGAATTCGTGGACACTCAAGGATCACTTCCCCATGCCATTTATGGACCAAATGCTAGATCGATTAGCGGGGAAAGGATGGTTTTGCTTCTTGGATGGTTATTCAGGTTATAATCAGATTTTTATTGCTCCCGAAGACCAAGAGAAGACAACGTTCACATGCCCATATGGTACGTTTGCCTTCAAACGCATGCCATTCGGGTTGTGTAATGCACCAGCCACCTTTCAACGTTGTATAATATCTATTTTCTCTGATATGGTTGAAGACACTTTGGAGGTATTTATGGATAACTTTTCAGTTGTCGGTGAGTCTTTTGAAGCATGTTTGGCAAACTTGAGCATGGCATTGCAAAGATGTGTAGAGTTCAACCTTGTGCTGAATTGGGAGAAGTGCCACTTCATGGTAAAAGAAGGAATCGTTCTTGGGCACAAGATCTCTGAAAGAGGAATAGAGGTTGATCGAGCAAAAATAGAGGTAATTGAGAAGCTACCGCCTCCAATTTCGGTGAAGGGAGTCCGTAGTTTTCTTGGCCATGCTGGTTTCTATCGTAGATTCATCAAAGACTTTTCCAAAATTTCTAGTCCATTGTACAAACTACTGGAGAAAGATGTGAAGTTTGACTTTAATGACAATTGCTTAAAGGCATTTGAATGCCTTAAAGGAAAACTCATTGAAGCCCCTATCATGGTAGCACCAGATTGGACGCTCCCGTTTGAGGTCATGTGCGATGCTAGTGGTGTAGCCGTTGGTGCTGTTCTTGGACAAAGAAAGGAGAAACTATTTCATCCTATCTACTATGCGAGTAAGGTCCTAAATGAAGCCCAAAGGAACTACACTGTTACTGAACAAGAGCTCCTAGCGGTTGTATATGCGTTTGAGAAGTTTCGTGCCTATCTATTGGGTACCAATGTGATCATCCATACAGACCATCCAGCTCTTAAGTATCTAATGACGAAGAAGGATGCCAAACCAAGGTTGATTCGATGGGCACTGCTGCTGCAAGAGTTTGATTTCGAAGTCAAAGATAGAAGAGGTTGCGAGAACCAAATGGCTGATCACCTATCTAGACTTGAGAATGAACATGTGGCGCAACCTGAAATTCAGATTGATGATGCATTCCCTGACGAGGAGATATTAGCGACAAAAATGGAGAAAGTACCATGGTATGCCGACTTTGCAAATTTCGTAGAGAGTAATGTGATACCTGCCAACTTATCTTACCACCAAAGGAGGAAGTTTATGCATGACGTTCAACACTACTATTGGGATGAACCTTATTTGTTTCGAAGATGCGCGGATGGGATCATTCGACGATGTATATCCTATGAAGAAGTACCTGCTATATTGGAAGCATGCCACACTTCGCAAGTTGGAGGACATCATGCAGGGAATCGAACGGCAAAAAAAGTATTGCAAAGTGGTTATTATTGGCCCTCGATATTCAGAGATGCATACGACTATGTGAGAAGGTGTGACCAATGCCAACGGCAAGGTGCTATTTCAAAACACCATGAAATGCCCATATCCAAAATTATGGAGATAGAACTTTTTGATGTGTGGGGTATTGATTTCATGGGTCCATTCGTGAATTCGTTTGGAATGAAGTACATCTTGGTTGCTGTGGATTATGTTTCGAAATGGGTTGAAGCTGTAGCATTGGCCGACAACGAAGGAAAGCGTGTTGTAGAGTTCTTAAAGAAGAATATCTTCTCTCGCTTTGGGGTACCTCGTACTATCATAAGTGATGGAGGATCTCACTTTTGCAACAAGCTATTCAAATCTGTATTGGCCAAGTATGGTGTCAAGAAACACAAGGTAGCTACGCCTTATCATCCCCAAACTAGTGGACAAGTAGAGGTTTCCAATCGAGAGATTAAGCAAATCCTTGCAAAGACGGTTAATGCAAATAGGAAGGATTGGTCTCGAAAGCTAGATGATGCACTATGGGCATATAGGACTGCATTCAAGACACGCATTGGCATGTCTCCTTATCAACTAGTTTATGGGAAGGCTTGTCATCTACCCATCGAGCTTGAATACAAGGCATTGTGGGCATTGAAGCACTTGAATCTGAATTGGGATGATGTGAAGAACCTGAGGTTGGAGCAGCTGAACGAATTAGATGAGTTCCGTCTCCATGCATATGAAAGATCGGATTTATACAAGGAGCGGATGAAGAAGTATCATGATCAGCGGATTGTTCGACGAAACTTCCAAAAGGGTGATATGGTACTACTCTTCAACTCCAGATTTAAGCTCTTCCCAGGTAAGTTAAAATCTAAGTGGTCTGGTCCATTTAAAGTTATCCAAGTCTACTCGTCTGGAGTAGTCGAATTGGAAGGCAATAAGGGTGTTGTCTTCAAAGTGAATGGCCAACGTGTTAAGCCGTATATCGGTCCTCTTGAATCGACGAATGACATGGCCATCACTTATCTCGACGAAGTCTAAGTACTCGAGATAACCATGTCGTGCCACGACAATAAATAAGGCGCTAGATGGGAGGCAACCCATCGTTTATCGTTTTTCATTTATCGTTTATCGTTTTCTTTCATTCTAGTACTTGATTTGTTTTTAATTAATAAAAATCCAAAAATAAGAGTCGTGCCACGACCAAAACTAAGGCGCTTGGTGGGAGGCAACCCATCGTACTAATCGTTTTCATTTGTTTGAGCGAATATAGGTACAAGAAGTAGTCAACGAGGAGATTGATTTCAATTGACGATTTGGACGCATTGTATGGTAAAGTTGGTAAATTAGGAAGGGTGATGCATAAGGCTATGGATTGGGCCTTTCCCACGCCAAAATAGGCTTCGAGGAAGGCTAGGCCTTGGTAAAACTAGGCCACGAACGATGCACAACCTATCCTATAGCCTAAGGTCTCGGAATCTAGTGTGCTATACACTATGCGCTGCCTATTCCTAGGTATGCTTTTGACTATGCGCCGCCTATGCTATGGCATTTGGTCTCAGTATCTCATATGCCATAGACTATGCGGCGCATATGTCCCATTATGCCATAGAAAATGCGCCGCATATGTCTATAAATGCCATAGACTATGCGGCGCATATGTCCCATTATGCCATAGACAATGCGCCGCATATGTAGGATTTTTTGTCTCCAAAACCGATTGTAAATGGGTCATAACCCGACCCATACTCTTCCTATATAAAGGGGACTTAGTCTTATAACACAACCACAATAGAAAATACCCTAAAGGCGCCGCATACTCTTCCAAATCTTCTAAAAATTTTCTTCTTTTGCTCTTCCAATTCACAAAACCATCTCCACAAGCTTCAAGCAAGTAAGTGCTCTCTTATTCTTCATTTATTTCTCGTAAGTACTACGTTGCTATGGCTATTATTAATTGCTAAATTATATAAGATTGTTGGTAATGTTCATGTGTTTGGAGTGTTGTTGCAAAATCATGTGAGTGAACATATACGTAGGAAAATCTTGACCTGTTTCCGACTTGAATTTGGTTTCAATAGCATTGTTATGATATTTGCGGAATTGCTATGGCTATGAATATTGCTTAAGATTGTTGTTAGGATACTTACATGTTAGACTATCCCGGCCATCGGGATAAGACCTACCGACTTAGGAGGTTGTGATTGTTAAAAGAATAACGATTTAATGTGGTAACCTCTATGTAGTAGTGTTTCTATATCTACCATGAAAGTAGTCCAATGGCTGCAAGTAAGTGATGCATTGCTGATTTTCTTGTCGGAATACAATCCTAAAACGTATCTCGATGAAATCTGAGTAAATCGACTACTTTCACCTCACTGATTTGTGTTAACAAAACTAAGTGTGGGGTGGTACCCCTAATGCTTGCTTATAGATTGTATCAAGCGAAACTGTGCTGCAACTAACACTATTTCTAGTCTCAGGTACAATGGCACCTAAAGCGAGGCAAGGCAAGGAGAAGGCAACCACTTCCCAAAAGGGCAAGAAGAGAAGTCGAAAAGACCAAGGAGAATCATCCTCAGCACAACCACCACGCAGAATGTTCGGAATAAAATGGGTTCTTGAGGAAGAAGCCAAAGCATGGTACAACAGCAACAAAGAAAGAAAATATGTGCACGTCGACTTGATCAACAAGGATACCTTAGCAAAGAAGGAGCCGCGTATGTTGGCAAAAATAATGGCTTTGAAGTTGGATTTCATCTTCCGCGACATGGGAGAGTGTAATCTTGATCTAACAAGAGAGTTTTATGCCAACTGGTCGCCAAACACAACAGGCAATGAAGTCAAAATTCGGGGCCAGGTGTTACAGCTCACAGCGGACTGGATCAACTCTTTTCTTGGCTTACCTTCAATCGACGCAACACCATTCAAAGAGCTGTACAGCAGGCCTCCTTATAGAGCAATACGACACACGCTTTGTGGAAGCAGATCAATGGCAAGGTGGGGCAGACATAAAGAAACCGGCCGACACAACACCTTCCCCTATGCTCCACTAAATAGGGAAGCAAGAATCTGGATGCGCATTGTCAACTCATGTCTTATTCCTGGGACTCAATACACCAAGATATCGAGAGATAGAGTGTGTTTAGTCTATGCTTTAATGACAAATGTCCCAATCAACTTTGGGGCAATCATTCGATCCACCATGAGGAAGGCCAGACTACACAAAAGGTCCCATTTCACATTTGGCAATTTGTTGACAGCAATCTTGCGGAAGGAGGATATCGAAGAGGAACCAGCTGATCATAAACTCCCACACAATCCGAAGAAGGTTGACCTCACAAAGGTCAAAGATGCTGAATCAACACATGGCATCAACCTTACTACGGCAGAGAGACATGCTCGGGATGAGAGTTTCTCCCGCCATATGTACGGCATGATGAGGTTTACAATGATGAGCGGAGGTCGTGTTCCAACTGCTGCAGAGCTCCAACAGCTGGACCACGACTATCCCATGAACATGCATGCACGGGAGATGTGTGGAGTGGGCGTATACTTTGAGGAACCTCTAGATGATGATGTGCCGACTGATGACGATCGACGCTTGCCAGACTCTGACGAGGAGGAGAACTCTGACGACGACTCTTATGATGATTCCGACAAAGGGGGTATGACCCCCGACAATGAGGAAGAGTCCGACTAACCAGGTTCCTCGTATTTATTTTCCACTGAGGGCAGTGTCCCATTTAAGTGTGGGGTGGCGGTATCGTATGCTACTATACTTCTCTATTGCATCTATGTTTGCTTGCTTTGTTTTTGTTTTATTAGTAGTTAAAAATTTTTTTTAGCTTCGCATGAAATTAATTTGATAGGCAGCATGAGATTATAACAAGACTATGTGCTAAAATTGTGACTATTGAGACGTTTAGGCTCTAGTTGTGACTCAATATGTGATATTGTGTGATTCAATTCCTTCACTTGTTGGGTCGAGAGTCTATATTACTTCCAATCAAGTCGACCATGTGCCTTGTGTGTGTGAGATAATAGTATATTCTATGTATGTGGCTGATGCTAGAACTTGCCTGGTATGTATGCAAAGCGAAAATAAGGAGTGTAAGTTTAGGATATGATTTAGGCATTTCTTTGGCAACCTATACATGTTTACCTTCAGTTTTACCTACCCATGGACATCATCCTAGTTAATCCTTTTGAGCCTTTAGCTTATTTCTTTGACAACCTTGTATGTAAGCCTAATCCATTTCTTTCAAGACCGTAATTTGATCCCAAAATCCCTAAGTGCTTTAAAGTGAAAAAGTCATGTGACAACATAAAAGGAAATTGGGTGAGTATGATGCTATAAATTGTAATGGTGCTTGAATGTGTTATGAAAAAGAAAGTGCTATCATAAGAGGTATGTTGTGAAAAGAAAAAGGAAAAGAAAGCTGAAAAGCGAGTTGTGCTTAAAATTGAAAAACAAAAGAGGAGAACAAGGGTGGTATAACAAAAGAAAGAAGAAAGGTTGAAAGAAAAAAGTGTCAATGATACAAAGTGATGTATTAAAGCGCTTAGGAACTTAGTCACTATTCCTGGCCAAAATAGTCTTACCCGTCCCTTAGCCTACATTACAACCATCAAAAGACCTACTTGATCCTAATCTTAACATTCTAACATTTAGTAGAGTATTACATTAAGGGCAAGCCTATGGTCATCAGTCGCTACATATGAATTCTTTGTGAGAGTGAGAGCAAGGACATTTTGATACCCATGTTTGAAAAATATGCTATATTTGTGAGTGATTATGGGTACTATATGGTGAGACACACATGGTTGATGAGTTTTGGATAGTTGTATATGATTCTATGCACTTTAACGTTTGCATGCGAGTTGATCACCATCACGAGTCTATACTTGAGGTTAAATTGTTTCTACTTATAATCGGAAAGCTACTCTTGGTTGATAATTGTTGTGCTTGTCTTGACGAATATTTTGTGTTGTTGCTGTGAAACCCTAAGTTGATGTTTAGAGGGACATGATATTTTGCTCGAGGACGAACAAAGCTGTAAGTGTGGGATGTTGATGATAGGCGGATTTACACGCCTATATCAATATATTTTGCCCATATTTTAGCCTAGTTTTGAGAACAAATTATATATTTTATGCACTTTTAGTCCTTTTTCCTGTAAGAGAGCTACGAACATGATTAGTAAAGTTTCAGGTATAAATGATGCAAAAATCAGCATTTTATGGCTTACTTGACGCAAAAGAAAGCTCACAAAGGAAGGAAAGAAAGTTTACACGCCTAAGGACCAAAACTACTGCATGGAAAATCTGTCCCGGGCTAAAACAGCATTTCTGAAGACTTTGGGGACTTACAGACACAAAGCTGGATTTTGACAATGATACATTAACCTAGTACAATTAGGTTATGTATTTCATTATTTTATGTGGATTATGATAATGTTACCTTAACCTAGTACATTTGGGTTAAGGATTTCATTAGTCTAGTAGGATTTGATTATTTATTTCATTAGCTTAGTAGGATTAGGATATGGGTATTATAAATACCCTATCATGCTAGAGATTTTGGAGAATAAGGAGGGAGGAAGGAGGGAGAACACAATACTTCCTTCCATCCCTCACATCTTCTATTCCTCTATTATTCTACACTACAAACAATTCTACAACTCTTCTAATCTTTCTATTAATTCTAGTTTTCTTCTTCCATTCATCTATTCTTAATTTTCGCAACAAGAGAATCGTTACTTTGCTAAGGAATTCACGCCTCATGCCTACCACTTACGCTACACGAAATTAATCAATCTTGTGGTATAACAACAATGTCAAGCGTGATCTCCTTCGCATTCATGGGTAACTAAACTTCTCTGTTGGGGTTATGGAAGCCGAATGAGTTACTATCTATTGCTGTGAGTTTGTGAGTTCAAGGCACGTATATTGCTTATATCATTATTCTCTTCATCTTAATCTACATTCTTTGCGGTTGCAAACGCAAGAATACGCCAGTCTAACATTTAACTTGTTCGAGAGAAAAGTTATTTGTCTGGAAAAGAGATAATGTCAAGGTAGTAGGACACCCTTTCCTATTAAAACGCTAGTGCCGTAACTGGACTAACCTCTTGGAGAATTCGTACCGTTAGATACGCTTTAAGCTCGAGAGAGTTAAAGTGAAATAGTCCTTGTTTAGGTCGAGAGACGCTTGGATTTACCATCGACTACAATCCTCTATAAGCAATTGCATGTCAGAATTCTACACACTCATAGCCAATAGAGACGTATACCTCAGAAGGTGGACATAACCCCAACTTCTCAATTCTCATTGTTTACATCTCACCAAAACATTCTTTCTCTTTTTACTTTGCTATTGCCGTTTTTAGATCTTATTTTGGTTACATTACTTGCACGACAAGACTCCCCCCTTTTTTTACGAGACTTGCACTAAAAGTCCAGTAATCTTTACTTACTTGTTGACCAAGCTATTCCCTGTGGGATCGATACCCAACCTAGTTGGGTTCTATATTTGTTAACGACCGCTTTACACTCCTACGAGAGCTGTAGATTGAGCGTTATCAAAAAACAAAAGAAAATAAAAGAGGAAAAATTGCAATGAAAAGAAAAAGAAAAAGAAAAATAAAGTAAGAAAACCATACTTGGCCCAATCTGAATGTGTCAAAATAAAAAGAGAGACATAAATGGGGAAATAAATTAAACAACAAGTTGAAAAATAAGTGGACCCTAAGGAAAGAATAGTGTCAAGGAGGTGTAGTCACTAAATAAATCCCAAAAGGATATCATACTATCCACAAGACTACGTTACAAGATGAATAAAGTCCTTTAGTGATCCTACTTTGATTACCCAAAAACTTAGGAAGAGAGCATCTGGGCAAGCCTATGGTATTTTGTATACACCGGTGATACTTCTTTGGGAGCGAGAGTGTTGTTTGTTATATCCCTAAAGTAATTGATTAATCTTAGCTGAGTGAATGAGATTTCTTATAATGTGAGCGCATGTGGGTTGTGTTGTTAGGTTTCTAGTCTGTTTGGTAAATGTGGCTTGTATTGATGCCCAATTGTCTGTAACTAATGTAATGCCATCATCGGATTCCCTTGTGTTTCTCCGTGTGTAAAATCATTGTACATAGTTTTACTTTTGGAAGAGATATTAGGAGAGGGGAAATAATATATGAGAAAATTGAATTCAAAATCACAGCCATGGGTATCTTAAGATCTTCCTATTTAAGCACTATTTCTGTATTCTGAAATATTTTTGGTTTTGTTTGCCTGAGGACACACAAAAGTCTAAGTTGAGGGCGTTGATGTGTCTTGGATACACGTCGCTTTCGATGCTTTAACCTTGAATTTATTTATGTACTTAGGCTATTTTAGTGGATATGATGCACTTTTGTGTTTACTGTAGGTAAAACAGGTCTACAATAGTATTGGGATGAAAATAGAACAAAAAGACCTAAAAAGACAAAGGCTGATCAAGATACGAGTCACCTCACATTGTTAACACATCATACGACTAGTAAGCACAACAGAACCAAAAACCCAAACAAAATACTAAGTAAAGAAAAGACCCTAATTAGTTATACACATCATAAGCTGAAGGTACGGGTCATGACTGGGATTCGTAAGTATAACATTATCTAAAGATACAATCCAAAGTTCTAGTCTCATAAGTATATAAGTCGGAAGTTAGAGTACGACTCAAATGATTAAATCGTAAGTAGAACTATTTCTAAGTTTGGAAAAAAAGATGTCCCAGGTTGATACAAGAGGAGGAAATTAGTTGTATGATCTAGGTACGACTAATAAGCAGAAGTCATAAGAAGAGTAGAGAGTTGAAGCCTTAGAAGACCAAATACTGGAATGGAAACGAGAATCCATGGTACGACTTGTATGATGAGTATATAAGTGGATGAACGAGTCATACCATGTGCCGACATAACTTTACCTTTTCTATTTTTAGGATTTCTAAGTATTTTTGAGATACTATAAATACCACAGGGTTTCTCCTTTATTTGGTTACACACTTTTACATACTTTAGCATTACTATAAATTATTGATACTTTATTCTTGAGATTTTGGGTTATAGCAGATTCTAGATTTTATTCATCTCATTATTGTGCAATTAATTACATGCTTTCTTTATTGATTATCATGGATTATTGCATGGACATGAACAACTAAGTTCCCTGACTAGGATTGTGGGAACCCTAGTGGATTAACTACATAAGGGAAGTAAGATTCATCTATTCTAAAGTAAATGACATGTATCTTAATCTTCTTCATCATATTTGACCTCTTAGCTATAGCAGAAGCTTGGGGATAACCTGTATTCATAAACATCCTCACAAGGGATCTTATGATTGGGAAAAGAGGATTAAGACAATAATTTGAGATTCACTTTCATCATTACAATTATGAGATCTCATCTAATCAACTCGAGACTCAAAATATGAAAGTTGAACTGAAGTCATAGACAAGAAGCAATAAGCTAACACCCTGAGATTCACAAGGTAAATGGTGAGATTTATCAATACGTTCATAAGACTATTGATAATACATAGCTTGTCGACTAAACATGCAGAGCAGTAGAATAGGTGGGTTGAACACAAGAAACTTACAGAGTTAAGAAGCCGTGGGGAACACAGTCCTAGTGTTCATCTTCTATTTCTCATAACTCAAAGCACTCAAGATTTGGTTACTACTTATTTATTGCTTCTTAAATCCTCCATTTACTTTTCCGCATTGCTAGTGAACTATATCAAGTCAAACAACTATTTAGCGTATCTTACTTGTGAGATAGATCTCGATCTAGTTGGGTTACTATATTTGGTATCGACACAACATACTTCTTTGGAGGTTAGTTTTGGGCGACATCAGTCGGCCTATGATTCCTACTAGTATACATTGTTTGTAGTAATATTACTCATGTACTCTTTTTCTTGAGTGTACACTACATTCTAGAGACTTCAATGCAACCTTATACCTAGAAATTTTAGTTTATCAATTCGAGAGTGAGATACTTCCATTTAAGCTACCACAAATCTTCATAGTTGCAGCTGTTTTTATTTTACACGAGTGATCTTGATTACTATTTGTAACACTCCAAAAATTCAAGCTAAGATTATAACCATGCTTCAAGTACATATAAGTTAAAAAATTATGATTTGATGGTGTATGAAGTGATGTATACATGTATTATGGCCAAAAGTAACTCCTAGATCATAGCCAAGTTAAAATCTTTCTTACCGGTGGTTTTCTTAGGAAGAATATCCCTATATTCAACTTTAAACTAGGATGAATTCTACATTCTGGTATGTTTTTTTTTATCTCAATACCCACCAAATAAAAGGTATTTTAGTCATGTTTCTAATGTATTAAGTTTCATGTTTATCCGATATCAGAGTAAAATGTTATGGCCATTTTAGTGGAGCACTATCCAATAGCGAGAACCTATAAGTGTTGGTACGATCTTGGTGAGATTGTACGATTGTACAATGTTATTGTCTGATTAAAATAGTCCAAAATACATGAAAGGTTAAAAGTATACCCTATAACCATGATAGGTAACCACAGTCATGGTTTTAAACCACAATCTTAGGTACGATCGTGAGTCCTAAAGCTCATTTGGCATAGACTTCCAGCTATGAACACAAACATGATTGTAGGTGGGTACCAAAATCATACCATAGCTCATCAAATCAACTAAAGATATCCTCAAATCAGCCACCCACTCACTAGTACCACCCACGATCATAGGTGGGTCCAACGATCGTGGGATGGGTCATATGTCCTCCCTGAAGCTTATTTAGTTATTGTTTATAAGGGGCATTCCAGTATTTCCCACTTCTTAAACTACTAATGTATGTAACTAATTAATACATTGATTATTAAGTTTAATAATGACCTATGTCCCTCATTACTAAGAAACTAATCGACACTTAGCAGAAATAAGAAAAAAAAGGCGATTTCTCTTCTTCAGGGCAAACGAGGGTTCATCTTTTTCAAGATGCAATTTTAAAGATTTCTTCATGATTATTATTTCAATGTATGCTGGATTTTATCACTGGGTTCCTTCCACCCATTGAGTCCTAAAAGTAACTAAACTCCTCCAGTCAATTCCTTTTTCAAGCTTGGTGTTTCCATGAAAAAAAGAATTCCAATATCTTTTAGTTTCTTACTATAAATGAACCATTACTATATGCTTTCACATAAAATTTAGCATCTCTCAATACTCATGACTATGAACCCTCATCATATTTATAAATTCTTAATTTTTGAGCTTGAGTTGTACAATTCCTTATTACATGCATTTTGTAAAATTTTCATTAGTAGTTGCATTCTTCTGAGATGGCGGGTTATGAACACCCGCTGGCTTAAAATTCTTTTAAATGAAGCAATTATCCTTATGTTTTAGAATATCATTATTATTGAGCATTTTAGTATGTCAGTTTACTTTCATTTGCGAGTAGTACTTTCACCAAGAGTACAGGGTTTGAGATAACCCAAGTCCTAAACTATGTGCTATTATAGGTAAAAAAAGAGTCCCTGATAGCTGAGACTATCTCCATTGCCCTTAATGGTCTCATGAGTGAATTCATTCCAATCATTGTTCACATCATCGACAAAGTATTAAAACACTCTCCTAGTTAGAAGTTGGATTCTCTGTTGCTTGCATAGTCTATGTTGGTTACAGTAACCTCCTAGAGTTTAGTTTTAGACTTTACTTAACCTTGTATTCAATTTATTCAACATCTTATAGTGTTATATCTCAATTACTTGGTTATAGCATCAATTTATAGATTATAGTCCCATGTTTAGGTTATCGTGTCACTTTCAGAATGTTCATCACACAAAGGGTCATACTTATCTTACATGCTTAGTACATTCAAAGTAATGACCACTACTTTCTTATGTGCAACATTGTCTTATAATATAGGTTTTGATGTTCATTATCCCAATTCTGATTATCTAGATTATGCAATTACTCCAACAGTAGTGCTTGGTGAGTCCTCATTATTTGAGGACCATTTATCAACATCTCCTTTAAGTTTTATTTTAGTTTCAAACAAATAGAGTAAGTTGGGGGCTTGAAGGGTTTGAGGGGTGGGTTGATCATCGACTCAGAGAACTGTTCCCAGTATCATAACCACAATAAGAATTAAGAGGAAAATGTCATAAGTAGTACAATTTTACATGGAAACTCCTGGCTCGAGGGAGAAAAACCATGACCTGCCTCTAAAATTTTAAGCTCCACAATATTCAAGCAATCTCTTAAATATAGACTCCAAGGATTAACCTATTAATTCTTTGTTTTCTAGAAATAACTCTATTATGAGGAAACCAAGTAGTAACTCTACTGCTTCCACATCCAGCCAACTCTAATGAACTCCTCAAGCGAACTCTAGATTTGACACAATCACTTAAATTTAGATGATAACAAAGAGTTGATTATAGCACAACACTTTCTACAATCATAAGCAAACATAGTAAAAATTTAAGTACATATTATCAAGGATCTACTATAACAAGGAAGTAAAGATCAACTCGATGAACAATAAGTTCCCGATTACAGTTCCAGCTTTTGATTATAGTGCTGCTTTACTTTAGAAAGATCTTTAATTGTAAGTATATGGAAGTGATGATTTTATTGTTGAGGAAGATGAGAATAATAAGTTGTAACCCAAGATAACCTAGAAGCATTCTCATTGGTTGAGGTAAAAAGGTGGCTGCAATATTTCACCAACACTTATACTATGTGTCAGCTGGAAAGTTGACTATGATAACGATAGGTGAGCTTAACCTACTGACTAATCTGTAGAGGCCTTTATCATCACAACAAAATCTTCAGGGAACAGGTCCCAAATTATGAATTTTTCAATTATTAAAACCAAGGACTTAACAATTTCCCTCTTTTTGATGATGACAAAACCATATAATAAAATCAACATATTCAACATCTTCAGTCAATATCTACATAACATAACCTATCCTTTCCGGAAGACAACATAAGCCACAAAATGACATGCCAGATTAGTTTTCCTAACTAATTCCCCCTTTCATTAATGCCTATAAGAATATGGGCATCCTCTACCTTGTTCCCTCTATCAATGAGCATTTATATTCCTCTCGAATGAGAGAACTCTTATCTTTATCAGCATACCCCACAGACTATATATCTACAAAGCTACTACATAACTTTACAAAATATATTTTTGCACAACAACATTCAATATCTATGCATATACATATCTACAAATGCAGTTTGTATACATATCTACAAATGAAGTCTATTTTTCCCCTTTTGACATCATCAAAAAGGTCCGGCAGTAAACCAGGCATAGACAAGCCATACATGTTAATCATATCTATTGAGGCAACACTAGCATGAGCAAGAAAGGATCGGATGTAAAAATGAGAATTGATAGCGCCTTATTCATTAAAAAATAATAGTACCACAAACCACTTACAAAGATAATGACTACAAAATATTTAAAAAACTATGCCAATCATTCACCATAAATAAAGAAGGATTAGTTCTATTCCAAAATTAGAATAAATATTAAAAGAATCAAGACTAGAGGAGATAACTATGAGGAAGAATAGGAAACTAGGTAGGAAGTGATTCAGAGAGGAGCTTCATATAAACAGATCATAGATTTTGACTCCTCAACCCTTTCCTACAGGGAAACATTTGTAGTACACACTTCCTTTCCTTATAATGTTCCTTCTTAATTTTTTTGTTGCAAGAGTATCCTTCAACAAATCTATCTCTGTGTCGCTAGAGTAACAAGGGCATTCAGAGTGTCTATCTCATCCTTCAGTCATTTCTTCTCATCCATGAGGTCAGCCACACGCTAATTATCATCAAGAACTGACATATCCAACTCCTCTATTATTGAGTAAACTTTTATAGGTCCACACTCAATGTTAAAGTATGTAAACACCCTATTCATCTAGAATCCATACGGAATTCCATTCCTTTCAGTGTCAATATTGATGATGGAGTGCATATTTTCCATAACGATGGTTGGTAAGTTAAGCCTTTTGTATTTAAACAACATCTCCATCAGGAACAAATTATCTCCTGTATGGTTGGTCTCCGTGTCTGACCTGAGGAGTTGTGCTCATTTTACTAGTTCAAGAAGTAGTAGAAATTCTTCCTGAAGATTCCTATTATTGAAGTTTATAATAGTAGAAAGACTTAAAAACTTAGTAGATCCTTTATATGACTTAATGAACTTGATTCCCACAGCTATAACACCAAATATTTCTAAGAGTGTATCTTCATTCAGTACCATATCTACACCATTTACCTGAGATGTCAGAAGTGAACTGCCAGTAGAGATTTCCAAGTAATAGTAAAATACCTTCACCTCCTCCTCATACACATGAGATATACTAAAATTAAATAAGTGTTCCCAATTTTAAAATTTTACCATCTCTAGTAGCTCTGTCATTTCTTGTGTATTGGTCACTGCAGGGTCAAATGTTCTTTCACCAAGAACTTCCTCATTCTTAAAAAACTCAAGACTTGAATCTCTAGAAAAGGATGAGCCAGAACCTGATTCCTTGATAGTAGCTTGGTCTGACCTTTTTCTTTTACCCATGGAGGAGGCTACTATATTTTGTTTTACAACTAAAAGCTCCTTTTTTTTTTTCTAAAATGTATCCCCTATTCTTCTCTTATTTACTTTAGTATCAATAAAATGTTTCTCAAATTCCTACTCAGGTGACTCATCTTCATAGTCACTAGTTCCTTTAATTCATTCTACTTCACTGTCTTCATTGTCTGATAAATGTTCCCATGTAGGTAACTTAGTCCTTGAGGTTAGGAGTCTTAGTTCCCCTGTAGTTTTCCTCATTGCTGAAAATGAAAATCAAATGGATTCCTTTTGAAGTATAAAAGTGAGATAAAGATGATAAAAGTAGGGTTGTTGATAAGTTAAGGAACTAATGAGAATTTAGAGAGGAATAGCTTTAAGATAAGAAGGAATTTTATCTTATTTTAAACATAATATATGGTACAAGGGAACGATAAAGATTGATGGATATGAAGTGTCTGAATATACATGTCCAGTTAGATGGATGGGTCTCTTGAGTTTAATGTATGAGTGACAGCCTTTTGAGAAGGTGGGAGAGTGTTTCGACCCAGTTATTGAAAATTTAAAATAGTCATTAAATAAGAGTAGAGAATGATACTAACTTGATCAGGGACGTGGTCCAAAGGCAATTGTAAAATTCTATGACTTGTGTTGTCTTACTACTTCATTCATATATTTTCTTGCCATGGGTGTATAACTGCAAGGATATGAGACTAAATTAGACACATACGACATTATTATACCAAGATAACTGCTTACCAATTCATGGTCATAAGTAGGGGGTCAAGAGTGTCACCAACATTCATATGGATCCCAAACAACTTTCTTCTCAATTATTACCCAATTAGTTCCCTTATCTTTTTATCATGATCCGAGTATTTAGGAGTCATATCTTTACCAAAGGCATTTAGAAAGAGGAATTCTTTAACTTTTTCTTCCATATGATCTAAGCAACACACAACATCATCTTGGTTGTTGCTCCCTCTTGCCTTTTCTTACATCATTTCTCATTTGTCATATTTAGGAACCCATTTGAGTTTGAGTTCCAAAAAAGGTGATCAAGGAGAGGTTAATCTTTTTTTTCCTAGCTTGGCAGCCTCTGCTTTCTCCTTATGAGCACCGTTGAGCTTTACCTATCCTTCAAGGTTGCATTCTTAAAAGAACACTTGAACTTGAAAGGGACGTCCTCTCTATTTTGTGAATATAAGACAATATTAATGGCCGTCCTCTCTTTGAAATGGCCTTCCTATCTTTGAAATCTCTTGTACTTTCTTCTTTCTTCGATCATTTTCTTTAGTAATGGTATTATAAGTGGCTTGATGCTTAGTCACTTGTATGCTTAGTTACACTATCTCTTCCTTACACTCAGCCAATTCTTCCTTTAATTTTTCTTCTTATTTGCTGCATCATCCACTGAAGTGATCATTTCGATTGCCCTATCCTAACATTTTCAATAGCCTCCTTTATATTTTTTTCTTTTACCAAATCATGTAGGCGTCAATCAGCACAGATGCAAGAGATCTCGGCTTACTCAGAGAGTAATTCTTAAGGTCTTCTTTGATATCATGAAGAGTGAAATGATTATAAACCTCACTGTCGCTATCATCTATTAAAGTAATCAGTGAGTCAAACCCTGAGACTTTGTCTTTTGTTATTATCATGGAAGTATCATTTATTTGTTCTGGGTCATCTGAGTTTCTAGAAGAGACCCAGCAGGCTTCCATTACTTGTCTAACAATCTTGTCTACTTCACCTTTCTTGTTATAAGTAACTTGCCTAGCACATTCCTTATAATCCCTCTGGAACATAGAATAGTCTTTGATGTAGTGTCTGAGCTTGCCATATTTGGGGAAAGTTTCATTTTCTCATCCTTCCTTAGAGCTCCTGCTAGAGTCTTTTCCCTTTGACAAAGTCCCTAACTTCCTCAGGATTTTGAGAACCCTATTGGCTATATAGGTTGTTCCCTTATCATAAGTGAAAGTAGTTTATTTTCTAGCCTTCAGAGCAAGTTTTTTATTAGACCTATGCTTAACCTTTAGCTTCCCAAAGTTTTTCAGTATTTCATAGGTTTTGAGATTATCGATGAGATCATCCATAATCATCTTGATTAAATCCCTAGCTTTTGTAATGGAATCTACTTTTCTCTCCAACTTCTTGGGAAAAAATGCTTAAAAATATTCTCACTTTTTTGGTTGTAGGGATAAATTTACGAATACAGTAAAGCTCATTGGTAATTGCAGTGAACCTAGTGTGCATTACTTGAATGGATTCTTCTTCCTACATGGTAAAAGTCTTGTATTGGTGAGTCAATATGTCTACCTTACATTGCTTGACTTGAGTAGTTCCTTCATGAGCTACCAGAAGGTATTACCAGATTTCCTTTGCAATTTAGCAGGCTAAGATCCTATTATACAATCATCAGGACCAATTCCACAAACTAGTAACTTATTTTCTTTATAATTCTTTTCTATCTTTTTCTATCAACATCGTCATGATCCTTCTTGATTTTAGGAACTTTTGTGGTCACATCACCAACTTTCACTAATCTGGTAGGATAAAATGGATCATTTTTATTAACATCCCAGAGCTCACAATCTTCAGCCATGATAAAGTCATGCATCCTCATCTTTCACCACCCATAGTATTAACCATTAAACCATAGGGGTCTGGTAGTAGACTAACGTTCTTCTAAGCTTGTAGGAGATACCATTTTCTTGATAGGATCCTTCCAAGGGGTTAGCATTTATAAAAAAGTCCTGCTCCAATACCAATTAAAGTTTTTGGCGTGAGGGTTGCTCCTTGACTCAAATAAATATTCCCAGAATATTAAACGCGACAAGAACAAAGAGAAAAATGCATTAAGTAGTAAAAAAAGTAAAGACATGGGGTTTTTACATGGAAACTCTTTGCTCAAGGGCAAAAAACCACTACCTACCTCCAAAATTTAAGGCTTCACTATATTCAAGACACCTCTTGAATATAGACTCCAGGGATTAACCTCTTAATCCCTTTTTCCTAGCCATAACTCTATTACAAAGAAACCAAGTAGTAACTCTACTGCTGCTACCTACAACTAACTATAATTGGAATCCTCAAGCTAACTCTAGCTTGGACACATTCAGCTAAAGCTAGATGATCACAAAGTGCTGATTACACCACAACACGTACTACAATCATAAGAAAACGTAGGCAAGCATTTAAGTACAGATTACAAAGGCTCAACTATAATAAGTAAAGATCAACTTGATGAACAACAAGTTCCCTATTACAATTCCAGCATTTGATTATAGTGCAGCTTCACTTCAGAAAGATCTTTAATTTTAGGTATATAGAAGTAATGGTTTTCTTGTTGAGGAAGATGAGAATTATATGTTGTAACACAAGAAAACCTAGAAGCATTGTCATTAGCTAAGGTAAAAAGGTGGCAACAACTTTTCACCAACTTTTGTACTATGTGTCAGCTGGAAAGTTGACTGTGACAGCGATAGGTGATCCCAACTTTTTCCCTAATCCACATAGGCCTTTGTCATCACAATAAAAGCTTCATGGAATAGTTCCCAAATTATGAATTTATCAATCTTCAAAACCAAGGACTTAACTGGGCTTATCCGTGCAACTCATCTTAGTAGAAGCTTTCAGATAATCAATTAGTCTTTTAGCATAATGGTTGTTGAGAATTTATGGATTTGATATTCCATATTGATTCTATTTTATTATTATTATATCTTTTAGCTTAGTATTTATCAGTTTACTTTATTTTTCTTAGTGTTATTCCATGCCATAGATTAGCTTAGCGTCACTTATGACTCTAAGCATCGTGTTACGACTAGGGGATAGTCCCGGGTCGTGACACTCTTAGACTTTGTTTTATTTAGTGTCCTCTGTAAGATGACATTCATATTTTAGGGTTGTAATAGTTAGAGTTCCACACTTTTATATTTTAATTTGAGATTGTTCTTATTTTATTTCTACATTGTATTAAAAGAATTAGTTATGTCTTAGGGTACGTCCAGGGTTCAAGGTGTTTCTCAAATTTTAGGGTTAAAGTGGGTGCCACTAACGATCATTTTGGTTGTGATAAATACGGTATTTGAGTTTTAGTTTCATCAATCTCATCATACAGGGGCATGTTTATTAGAGTCTTGCAAAATGGTACAAAGACATTTATACTTTTCTTTGAGCGGCTACAAGGCATTGGAAAAATCCAACTCTTTCATCTATTTGTGTTGTTACTTAAGTCCAATTGGTATTTATCGATCCAATTGATATTTGATTTCTTTTATTCTTTTCTCTTAAAAATAGTGAGGACAAGAGAGATAGAGAAAAGAAAAAAGGCACCCAAATCAGCCACTGGGGCTGAAGCTTATGGTAGAGAATGTACAAGAGGAGTAACTCCTCTAGTAGTAGGGTACAAAAATCAATGCCTTACTGGGATAGTTCTTGGGTCAGTGGACTGGCTCATAAGAGATTAGAATCCCCTTCCATACTAATAGATATACTAAGTTAGTAGAAGGAGAAATGGTGGCATAAGACTAGGAAGATGTTATGTTTTCATTGGAAATATTAGGTATGCTTCAACATGATTACAATTTGTTTAGTAGTTTGTCAAGGACTGGGATGACACCCGCAACTCCCACTAGTCAACATTTTATAGATGTGTATATTATTATTGTGATATCCAAAATTTATGAGGCTATAGATACTAGGATCTTTTCGAGAATAGTGATAGGGTTTATGATGATTGGAGAGAAAACTAATATATTTTTGAGGTTTTCTAAGACAAAGTCTCTGGCTTTCTATGGTACTAGGTATATCATGAATATGAGTTCATTATCGACTATCTTGAGAAACTCTGCAACATGAGAGAAGTTGAGAAGTACGGGGTGGATTTTATTACCTTTTAGTTTTATGGTGATCCAAAGTTGTGGTGGAGAGCGTTTGTGCAGTACAGACAAGATGGGTCGCCTCCATTGACATAAAGTCAATTCTACTTCATCTACTTTGAGAATTATGTTCCTTGTACTTTGTAGGATAGAAGGAAAGATGAGTTCATGGGCATTGAGCATGGGAATTCATCACTTTTTTCATATGAGGCCCATTTACACTCCCTTTCCAATTATGCTTTACAGTTATTACACACAAAAAATCAGAGAATTTGTAGGTTTGTTAAGTTCTTGAACATGGTACTTCAACTTTCTTTAATACAAATAATGTCTTTGAGAAAGAATTTTCTAGAAATGGTCAAGTTTTTAAGATAATTAAAGGGGTAAAGCAGGATGGGTATGAAAATACTGTAGAGAAGAAGGCCCAAAAGGGTGACCGCTATAGTAGATTATTTCTAAGGGTCTAATGTATAAGGGTATTCTGGGTGCCCTATTTTGTTGGCTATGCAAGTTTCAACTGGGGTTCCATCAAAGGACAGATAGCCTTATTTTGATATAAGTTGGTATATAGCATCTTTGGCTTCGACTTAGGGGCCTATCTTGGACTTCACATATTTTGAGTATTCAAATCTTGGGATTATTAAGAGGTGGTGTGCAAGGTTCAAGTAGGATGATCAATACGGCCAACAGCAGGACCCCAAGCTCAAGATTTAGCAAATAGAGGTGGTGATACTCATGGTAAAGATTCTCAAGGAGGGTGTGATAGTCTTGCAGTAGGTAGAGGAAGACACTAGCCTAACTATGGTGTCAAAAATACTAGTAAGGGTATTACTTAGATCTATAAGAGAAGTACATAGGCAATAATAGAGGCAAGCAAGTAATCCTTCAAGGATATCCTCCCCCCAAGTATTTTCATATGTTTGATGAATAGGATTTTTAGCCCTACTTGGATTTGATTATGATTATATTTTTTTAACGACATCTAAGTGTATTTTAAGATTAAAGAAGAGCATGAGAATAATTTTCAAATTGTGTTGGGTTTGTTGAAAGAGAAACAATTATATGCCAATTTTTCTAAGTGTGGGTTTTGGTTGTCTTTTATGTCCTTGGGGCATGTGGTTTCAAAATAGGGGATTATGGTAGATCCAAAAAAATAGAGGCAAGTAAGAGTTAGACTAGGCCTATTTCAATAACTGAGGTTCAACAATTTGTGGGGTTGGCTAGCTACTATTGCTAACTTATGAAAGGCTTTACTTCTATTGCTTCCCAACTGACTCATTTGACTCATAAAGAGGTTCCATTTCAGTGGTTTGAGGCATGCGAAAAGTGCTTTCAAAATATTTAGACTTTTTTTACTATAACTCCCATCTTTGCCTAGATTATTGGAGGGTAAGGATTTTGTTGTTTATTGTGATACTTCAAATACTGATTTGGGTGTCATTTTGATGCTAGAAAAGAAATTCATTTCATATGCTTCTAGCCAGTTGAAAGTGCATGAAAAGAACTATCTTGCACATGATTTAAAGTTGACAATGCTAGTGTTTGCTCTCAATATTTGGAGGAACTATTTTTATGGTGTCTATTATGAGTTGTTTACTGATCAACATAGTCTCCAACATGTGTTTATAAAAAGTTAATTAACTTGAGGCAACATAGATGGATGGAGATTCTCAAGGATTATCATATTACTATCTTGTATCATCCATGTAAGGGTAATGCAATGGTCGATGCATTGAGCAGGAAGATTGTGAATATCAATATCCTGGCATGTTTAGATGCTATGAGATGTTCGATGGATAGAGAGGCTAAGACACTAGCTAACAACTTTATGATACTTTAGTTGATAACACTCAAAATACGAAAAGACCAAAAAAAACATAAAAACTAAAGAAATAATAAAATAGAAAATACAGAAAGTAAAGGATGGATAGATAGATAGATGCAAGATAATATCAGAAAGGACAATAAAAGAATGTATCAAATCCTATGAACCCCCTTTCAAATACAATCAAACACCTGTCTCTTACGTAAACCACAAGGGAATTGATCTCTCAATTAACCCACATTCTGAAATGAATGTTCAACTTAAGACAATCCTGTCCCTCACACTCTCAAGTGTATAATTCATTATAATTCAAGAAAAACTAAGGAAAATAAGCTACGGAAACTAGTATTTATAGCCATGGGCTATTTATTACATATATGGGCCTAAAAGTGACCCAATTCAACAAAATAAGCAAGTTGAACAGGTTTGATCCACATGTCCATATAAATGGACATCTCCTAGCATAAATAAAGCACCTGTTGGTGCAGAAGGATGAACTATGGGTGCAACACAGGTCAAAGGTCATTACCAAATGCCTCTGATCTCGTTCTTACCCTACAATGGCCCTCGATCCTTCTAGTATGCATTAGCCATTCTAAAAATCTCCATAAATGGTATCAAGATGTATAGAAACACATATAACTTTATCAATATTCATTGGAGTGCTTGTAGTTCTCTAGCTTGCCTCCTAGTTGTAGTCTTGGGATGAATTTGGCTCTTGGCTCTAATCTTGAAAAGGGTTATCCAAACATATCCTTGCCTACTTAAGATGATCATTTCTTTGGTCCCTTTGTGTTGGACTTGGATTATAGTCCTTGAATGTAATTTTAATTTGGCTTGTATTATCCCTTCCTTGTCTAAAAGGATTCAACCTCAAATCCAAACCTTGTAAAAATATAGGGGTAGCAAGAAAAAACAATATCCTCATGGCATGAGGGTTAGGATTAGTAATAACAAACTCTTCACCAAGCCTAGGAGGAACACACGTAACATATAAACAAGTATTAAAATGATAAATTAAGGGTGTTTAACCACCACAAAATAGAAACTACTTGCCCACTCAAAAAAATTAGAGAAATGTGAAAGCTAAAGTAACCATGGTAATCAATCAACCATTCATGAAGGCTCACATTAGTTCCATTTCTCAATAAGCACATAACCTCTTTGAAACATTCATCGTTGTTGGAGATATTCCGCTTACACAACTTTGGTCCCTAAAGTAGATTAGAAATCTTTAAGAAAGACTCTCCATCATAGGAATGAGTACCAACAAATTCAACCAAATCTTACTTGTCATCTTGATTAAGTATTAAGAGGGATGTATAAGAACCACCACATTACAAATGGTTACCAGGGTCAAATGGATAGAGTGGACATATACATGGTTTAGGAAACACTCTTCTTCCCCAATGATACCACCAATGAAGAAAGTTATAGTCTCAACAGTAGCATAAGAATCATCAAAAGCAAATAGAGAGTAAAGAAAGGTGTCACGCAAATTGATTTCATCTAAGGTGTCCTCAAGATCATGCTCACTACTATGTAAAAGAACATTTTCAAGAGTATGCTGAAGAATTTGAACACTCAAAGAAGAGTAAACAATTGGTTCATAAAGACCACTTTCACTAATTCACAATACTTTCCCTTTAGAGTACTCACATCTTCCGGGAAAAGATTTCCATCTTTAGGAGGAATTTGTCACACCATAGTGGGTTGTTATATACAGTATAGCCCTACAAAGGAGCTATATACTTAACATAATCCACACCACTAGGTAATTCACAAGAATCAATTTCATCATCTTCAAACAAGATATTGTACTTAAAGAGAGAAGGATCAATCCAAGAAGGAGCATTATAACATGTAAGTTCACTATGAAAAAGATAAGTATCACGTTTCAAAGAAGTTTCAAATACATGATCATCCCATGATCCAAAAAAGTAAAAGGATTTTCACTAAAATATATGATCAAAGGGTCACTTCTATTCAAAGGATAAACATTATTAACATTATCTCTAACATGAGGTTCACTACCCACATCACAAATATCCTCAAGTAAGAGAATAAATTCATAAGCCATTTGATCAAAATCATTTTCTCATGACAACGTACTATCATTCAACACAACGACTTCAACATAGGTGGAATCAAATTGTCCTTACAAGAAGAGTCAATTCGTTCATCAATTCACAGTTTCAGCATATACATTATCAACACGAGGTAAAGAATCATTAAGACCAAATGTAGACAAGCTATCACTCTTACTAAATTGGCTACTAACGGCACAATTATCATTCACACTTACTAAAGGGCAAGAGTTAGCTATGTTACCTTGAAGATAATGAAAATATTCTTTGTTATCATGGAGTGGAATTGCTATCATAATGTTTGAACATGCTTCATGCCATCTATCTAGAGAGTCCAACATTTTTCCTATCTTGGTTAAAGAACTCATCACTTTATCAAAGGTACTCTTTTTTTTGGGATTTGGTGCTCGTCTATCATCCATCATTGTACCTACATAAGTGTCCTTACTCTGAGAACAACAAACAAAGTTAGATCAATTTTGTGTAACCCCCTGACTTTTCTCCTCACAACCTCTCCTTTCTCAGCTCTCAAGTTTCCACTTTGCATTTCCTTACTCCTCTCAATCTTTTGTCTATCATCATTAAAGGACTTAGAATAAGTTTCCAAAATTTCATGTGTTTAAGAAAGAGTTGGTTGGAAGAGGTTTATTACCAATTATTCATTACAATCTAAGGAAATTTTTTCTTATTCAGAGCTCTATGTTGCATAAACCAATTAGCACCCAAGTATAAGTGTCATAACTGCAAGGGAAATATATCATACTAAACCTTTTTATAGTACCGATCTTGGGTGAATAAAACCTTCACACTCATGGAAACTTAATAGCCTTACAAGAAATATGGAGAATTCTTAGAGACTCAAGGTATCCCTAAATAGTCAACCATATGAGGAGTAATGTAATTCTCATAGCACCAATCATTGAGATAAAGAATACATCCCAAAACTCCATAAATATCCACCATTCTTGTGAAAACTTGTCTTCTTGATTCAACATTATAAAGAATCAGGTACCCTTTTGGTAAATAGATAAATATTAAGAGGCTCTTCATGGAACTCCATGTTGGAATGGTACTTCTTGACGTTTCCCTCATCTCAATATGGGATCTTGAAGAGGATCAATGACATATATGTCTAGATTGGTTTATTTATGACATAGTCCTTGAAATCACTTTCACATTGACATTCCCAATGAATATATACCTCAAGATCATATTCTCTTTTAGAAATAGGAAGAGGTGGTATATGGAGATCATGAATCTTACTATACCCTTCATATCCACCTTAGTTACTATTTCCAAATATTTGAGCGCTAGAATATGAAGGATAAGATATAGTATCCCTAGGCATTAGACATGCACAATCTTTTCTTCCCATGGGGCGACCTTTACTATAAGTAGTATAATCATTTACACCAAATTGACTTTGATAAAAAGTACCACATAAAATGAATATGAATATTCATAATCCTTATGTACATTATCACAATGACTCTTATAAGGTGCATGAGAGAAAAGGTTATACCGTACATCACTTTTATGTTTAAAGTGGGATGTGTAATACTCCTCATATACCCCATCATCCTCATAAGAACCATCACAAGGATCTTCATCCTCACCATGCTTTCGATAAGAGATACACTCGCTATTTTTCCTGATATATTTCTCATTTCCACATAGTTCCTTATCATGGCTATATTCATAGACTCGATAATATCCATTTTCATCATAGCCATAACTTTCTTCACATAATCATAGTCTCCTATATTGTAGTCAGGAGTATTAGAGGTTACTAATGACATACTTCTATATAACTCCTTGTACCTATAAAATTAACAAATAAAATTAGTACTAAAGATCCTCACCAATACTATAATAATCTCACCTTTATATGCCTTCCAATAGAAGTAGTAGGTGTTGAAAGTTTATTTCTACTCTAATGGAAGATGTGGTGTCAATTGCTACTAAATGGTCAAAGTGGTTTATTTTTTGGAATAAGAATAAATGACTCAAAACAAATGACCAAGAACTTGCCAAAGAAATAATATAAAAATAAAATGAAAAAATCACAAAGAAAATGGACGCTAAAAGAAAACAGACTCAAAAGAACCAACCAACCAACTAAGTAGGTTAATAACTAGTTGTTAATATGTTTAAGAATAAAAAATTGAAATAAAGAAATGCAACTGCGAACTTGTAACCTGAGCAAAATGGAATTTGGAATGTTTGAAGTACATTTTGGAGGTGGGTGAATACATGTCATGACCTTCCCTAGCAGGTGAACTTCACAAGCCAGAAAAACAAGTTTATAGAGTGAACATTGTTGACACATGTAGCCAGAGGTGGCACCTGCGTGTCCAGATGGGGGTCGCATGCACTCCAGAAGCTTAGTTGGAGGCTATAAAATTAGCCCCATTATGGGACCGTTTTGCACTCTCTCTCCTAAAATATTCCCCTTTATTTGGATATTCTTTTGTACTAACACCAAAACTCTTTTCTTTTTTCCCCTTTTTAGATCTAACACCACTTTTTATTAAATCTTTTCCTTGAAGATATGAATATCTTCAAGAACACCAAGAATAATTATGAAGATCCAAAATTTAAAACTTCTTCATTTCTAATAATTTCATGAAATTTAACCCAATGTTCCCTTCATCACGGGGAATGCTTTCCAACAACTTTTAGCTCTCAAAGCATCACAAAAAATTTCAGATTTTCAAACCCACTTGTATTCTCTTTAATCTTCAAACTCGAAAAATGAAGGATATTTCAAACCTTTAAAAATCATACCAACTTTTGAAAATGGGTTCTCTTCAATGAAGAGAACACTTTTTCAGTAATTTCAACACTAGATCTAAGAACCCACTTTTTAAATTCAAGCTCAACAAAAAGTTTTTTCTCAAAATCTACTCAATCCACGTGTAATGCACAAGAGCCCGAAACAAATAACACTAAAGGAAATAAATCAAGTGTTGAAACCAAAAGAACGACTCAAAAATACAAAAATCTTTTAGGGATTTTTTGTAAAAGCGTTTTGGACTCTTTTTTTTACTTTCGATTTAACTATTACAACCCATGGATAGAATAATTGGAATGATTCTAAGCTTAAATCTTATAAAAAATGATAACCCTCAAAATACAAAAGATGAAATAAACACAAAAGCTAAAGAAATGAAAAAATAGAAAATGCGGAAATTAAAGGATAGACAAATAGATAGATAGACATAACAAAATATATGAATGGAAAATCAAATAATATATAAAATATTAAGACCTCCCTTTCAAATATAATTAAACACATATCTCTTACGTAAACTAAATTGATCTCCCAAGTAACCCATATTTCAAAACAAATATTAAACTCAATCTAATCCTAAACCTCACATTCTCAAGTGAATTGTTCATCATAATTTAACAAAAAGTAAGGAAAATAATCTAACAAAACTAGTATTTAAATGATGTGCTATTTATTACATATTGGGCTGAAAAGTGACCTTATTCAACAAAAAAAGAAAGTTGTACGGGTTTGACCCATATACGTATATGGGTAGATACTGAGTAAGATGAAACACCTATTAGAATAGGTGGATGACGTATGGTCCAGGTCAGGTTGTAGGTTACTCTAGAATGCCTTCAGGCTCCTTTTTATCCTCCAATGACCACTACAATGCCCCTCGGTACTTTTTGTATGCATTAGTCACTCTAAAACACTCCTTAAATTGTATTAATATAGTTTAAAACCAATAAAACTCCATCAATAATCATTGGAGTTTTTGTACTTCTCGAGATTGCTTTTTTATTAATGTCTTAGGATGAATTTATTTCCCGACTCCAAGATATCCTCCACACATTGTGTTTATTTCTTGGAATCTTGAAAAGAATTGTCAAAACATATCCTTGCCTCATTGACATTGTCATGGTTGGGCTCCTTTGTGTAGGCCTTGGATTATAGTTCTTGAATATTAATGCCGAGTTGAATTTTATCATTAGTTGTTTGAGAAAGGTAAAGGTTTGTCTTATGTGGGACGAAGGTCTTAATTTCAAGATAAATCAAGGCCAGATAGTTTTAAGGTGTTCAATTAAGAAATTTTTGTGACAAACTCTTGTAGGGAGAGACAAAGAGGCCATGATTGATGATAAGGGTATTATAGGATCAAGAGGCGTGTATGTGTTCCCCATGTTGATGATTTGATTCAAACTATTCTTGTAGAGGATCAAAGTTTGAGGTATTTTATACTTCATGATGTAACCAAGATGTATCTTGATCTAAGACATCACAATTTATAGGGTTTCATAAAAAGAGACATTATTGATTTGTTATCTCATTTTTGAATTGTCTTTAGGTAAAGTATAGGGACTAGAGACCAAGTGGAACACTTCAGCGGATGCCCATTATTGAATTAAAGTGGGAAGAATTTTCATAAATTTTGTACTTGGTCTTACATATAACATGGGGAGTTATGATTCCATATGGGTGATTGTCGATAAGTTAACTAAGATTGTACACTTTATTCTAGTTAAAGTGAACTATAATGTAAAAGAAGTTATCCAAAATCTATATCCATAAGGTTGTTCGATTGCATGGAGATTTAGTCTCCTTTATCTAAAAAAGAGTTATGAAATTTACTTCCAAAGTTTGGAATAAATTGCATACTGAGTTGAGTACTAGGATGGACCTTATAACAATGTCTCATCCTTAAATTGTTAGGTTATCTGAGCAGATGATTCTAGTATGGAGGATATGCTTTATTCTCGTGTGATAGACTTTGGTGGTCATTGGGTCCAATTTTTGCCTTTGGGTGAATTTGTTTATGACAAAAGATAGAATTTAAGTATAGCTATGCCATTACTTAAGGTATTATATGTAAGGTGGTGTAGATCTTCCATTGGTCAATTTTAATGTATTCAAGGTAAGATCATGACATATCTATATTTTGAGGGAGTTGTGAGAGAATGTGCAATTCATCCAAGTGAAGCTCTTAGCATCCTAGAGTAGGCAAAAAAAGTATGCAGACTATAAGTTTAGATATATGAAGATCATGATAGAAGAGCAAGTGACATCGAAGTATTCAACCATGTATAGTGTGATGAGGTTTTCTAAAGACGTAAGCTCCTCTCGAGGTACATTATGCCATTTAAGATTCTTGATCATGTAGGGAAGGTATCTAATTAATTGGATTTACCTCCAGGCTTACCAAGAGTTCACTCAATATTTCATATATTTATGGTGAAGAAGTATCACGATGATGGAAATTTTATCATTCATTAGAGTTTGGTCTTATTTTATGTGAAATTTTCCTACGAAGAAGAACCTACGGCTATCCTAAAAATATAGGTAAGCAAGTTGAGGTTGATAGAGATTGAGTCTGTACAGGTCAAGTGGAAGAACCGTCATATTAAGAAGGGCATTTGGGGGACAAAATAAGACAAGTGTAATAAGTTTCCCAATATTTTCACCAAATTAGATATATATTGCATTTTTATGTTTCATGCCCATTCAGGGATGAACTATTGTTTAATTAGAATTTAATGCAATGATCCTCCCAACCGTTATAGGGTGGTAGGGCCTACGTACCATGATAGAGTAACCTTAATGAGTTGAGTTAATAAAATCTCAATGTAGGGTGGTTAAAGCTTAAACTTAGTGTTATGAGTATTCTTGATGATTGTGAATCATATTGTAGTGTTTTGTGGTATTGTATTCCATTAGGAGGAAACTCGTGATCTAGACATCTGTACAAAACATTTGAGACTGAAAATAAAGTCATATCACGTGACTTTAGTGGCTTACATGTTGTGGTAGTCCTATGATTTCATATATTTATATTTTAATTTGTCAAATGAGGGTCGAATCTAGTTATTTTTGAGTTACTACTCAAGAGATACTATAGTAGTGGAAATTCCCTCAGCAGTGAGACTGCCATAGTGTACGAAGCTTTTCCATAGTGGGTGAATGGGAATTTTGTTAGGGTCTACCATAGTGAGCCCTAGTTTTCTATAGCTAGTCAAGCGAGAATCAGGACCCACAACAAAATACATGATCTAGAATGCTTGTTTAATTATATTTTGCAGTTTATTTTACAAATACCAAAACATCATTCCAGAGCTCTAGAGAGGTAATTTTCCCATGGCTAGGATGAATTTTCTTGTTGAGGTAAGTAATTCCATCCATTCCTTTGTTCTATAATCCATTAACATCGAGAATCATTATAAAAATTTTGATGGTAGATTTGTGGGCTAGAACCCTAGGTTTATGAACATTTTAGGAAAGCTTATGAGTAGATGTAAAATCATCTAGAATTGTTTCTAAGATGTAAATTAACACACCCTAGAATGAATTGGTAGTTCATAAATATGAAGTGTAATAATTGGGTACCTTGAGTACTATAAAGATGAGACGTTTAAGTTAAAAATTACTTAAGAGGATAATTGGAATGGAAACTCCATGAATTAAATAATATGATAATTGTGGGACTAGTAGCTGGTGAATTAACCCTTGTAGAATGTTATAAACTACAAATAAGGGTAGAAATAAATGGATTTGAATTATAAATGTATTGTTTAAAGAGTACATAATTAATTACTTTTTTATTTAATTTAGACATAAACGGTCTGAGGCATTGAAAAAGGGAAAGGATCTTGTGAATTAGCTTGTAGTTTGGATTCTTCGGTTGTGATAGGCTATGTTTTATGTGGAGTTTGACTTGAAATAGTTTCTTATACATGTTATCAAATGTTGAGCATGTTAATTGATATTCAAACATAATTGGTGATGGATTATTCATTTGGCTTGATATG
This sequence comes from Capsicum pubescens, assembly GCA_030864215.1. Lineage (NCBI taxonomy): Eukaryota > Viridiplantae > Streptophyta > Magnoliopsida > Solanales > Solanaceae > Capsicum > Capsicum pubescens. The sequence continues at coordinate 41,969,003 of CM061539.1, read as the reverse complement.
TGCCCGTTGTTAAATAACTTGTGATAATGATGTACACCTATTATATTTGTGTGCTTGTTATATTATCCTGATACATGGTTTGATTACAAGAACATATTGAGGCATGTTAAAAGGTTTAAAAATATTAATACTATTCTGATAGTTGAGGGACTTAAGTTTGATGTGAGCTTATGGATTAGTTGTTATGATGTTGAGCGGGTACCATTCCTATACGGTCATGTACCCTAGGTCATAGTTCCCTATAAGTCATGACTAGGTGGGTAGAAATAAGACCTTTTAGCATGAGTGTGCATAGTTATATTCATGTGAATTATGATTTGATGTAGAGTGATATTAATGAGATATAGAAGCTATACAACTTTGAAATTTGGGTGGACAAGATCCATAATTATGATGTGACTACTCATACTTAAAATGTCAGAATGACTTGATATGTTTTATGTGATGACTTATATGTCTTTATCTTTTTTACACTGATATGTATGTTGATGACTATACACCCTTTGTGTGGTTGGTATTGATGAGTCTTGAAATTTCCTAACTTTATACGTTGATACAATTGTTGATTATGTGTTGATGTACCTATCAACTTCCTTTATTGGTTCATGAGATATACTTTCTACTATTTTGAGTCGAACTATGATTCCTGCTAATACATGGTGTTGTACTAATACGGCTCTTGTACTCTTTTTCTTATGTAAAGACCTTAGTCAAGAGATTTTAACATAATTTCATATCTAGTGGTTTTAGTTGATCGATTGGAGGGTGTTCTCCTCTTATTTATGCTATCACAGGTCTTCTTAGTTAAAATTATACTTTTTGGATAATATTTTATTGATTAGTGATTTGGATTACTCTTAGACTTGGTTTTATTTAGTGTCTTATGTATAATTTACTTTAGAATATTAGGATGTAATAGTAAGAATTTTGCAATTTTAATTATTAATATGAGATTGTTTATTTTATTGATTTCTATACTATGTTAAAAGAATTGGTTAAGATATGGGCTCCAGTTACAGCTATTGGGTGTAATAGTCATACTTCAACACTTTTAATTTGTCATGACCCGAGGCTGCCCCTAGTCATAACACAATGCTTAGAACTGCAAGTGATACCAAGATAACCCATGTACTGGAATACTGTTTGAGCAACTGATTTATAATGTAAATAAAAGCTAAATTTGTTGAGCGGAAGCATAATCATGAGAAAATCTAAATGAATATTAAACTGATAAAGCTTACAACATAATAATACTGAAGAAAGAACTTTAATTACATATCATGTCTCTAACTAACTATCGATGAAGCCTATGGTATACTGACTATAGGTGGCTGGGACATGCCTCCAACTATCACAAATCAAAACATAAGAATGATAACAATACAACACATAAACTACAACTTACTAGAGTTCCCGAAATAAGAGAACTCATCAACTATTGGTTGAATACTGAGAACTGATCGACCTTGGTGTATGGACTACATCTGGTACCTACATCAAGAAGAAATGTAGCCACAAACACATATATGTGGCAAGTACTTTGGAATGTACTAAGTATATGACATGCACTAAATCATGGAAATATTTAAAACATGCTTTAAAACTGAGGACATAAGTTATTTGCTGAAACATATATTTAAAACATAGATATACTTTCAAATTGTAAGTCATATTGAGATTTATAAATCATGAGGCAATTTTGTAAGTTAGGAAGCGGTAGAAAGATGAATACTGTATATAAATCTCATGTAAAGCTGAATATGTCGTAAAACTGAACTGAGGATCATGCATGGATGCTGATTATGAAAACATGAACATGTAAGATGAATGTAAGAACAAGTAAAGCATGTACTAAAATGATCTAAATAACTAAAAAAATTGATATCTAAATTACTGAATAACTAAAAATTTAATTACTTGTCAAGCAAACCTAAACTAGTATAGACTTAGTACTGACTGAAACTGTGGGAGCTATCATGTAACCGACATAAACAATGTGAGCTATCATAGAGTCCAACGTCTGACCCACGTTGAGGAGGGCTGTTTTATCCTTGCCATCAGAGTTGAACCTAAATTGAACTAGAGTGATGACTAAACTGAGCCAATATTGGGAAAGGGGAAACACTCTCTAGCAAGGTTGTAATACCCCACAATTTTCCGAACTTAAACTCATCTAAAAAATGTCAAGGATTATCTATTAGAATGAATGATGTTTATTTTGTATTGAATTCTTTATATTTGAACTTACCATGTCATAGAAAATTGAATAAGCTTTTCAACGATATAAGATTTTCTTAAATCTAATAACCGGGTAAGAGGTTATGGCTATTTTAAGTTCCAGTTGTAAAATACCGTCATTTGGACCCTTAGCGCGTCACAGAGTAGTGTTAATTCCTAATTGTAAATTTCTAGTGGCCCTCCATGATATTGGCGCATCGTGCAGAGAGCTAAATTCCCAATTGTCTAATACCAGTGAAGGTCTGCGATAATGGTGCATCGCACCGAATTTACAGGTCCCATCCAAGGTGGAAATGCGATACCTCCGTGTCGCCCCACCAAGCATTTTCCAAGTTGGCACTTTCTAGTGGCTTGGCGCAATGGTGGTGCATCGCGCCAAGGCCAAAAATCGGGACCCCAGTTTATTTTTCCAGTTTTGTTTAGGAGTTAAAAGGGGTATTTTGGACTTTTCCCCAACCCCCAATCCATCTAAACTCATAATTAAAGACTTTTAGAAGCATTATATTCTAAGTTTCATCAAAATTACTCTCATCCAAATACCTAGGCTTCAACAATAATCTCCAAGAAACTCAAGATTCCACCATTCTTTTTTCAGATTATTTCAAGATTTAAGATCCCTAAACCAAGAGCTTCAAGAATATTTATTCAAGAGCACAAATAACATCTCAAAAAGCAAGATTATTCATTTAGTTCATCATCTAAGGTATGTGGGGTTTGAACATGGACAATCCTTTCGTCCTTGTGCCCAAAAAATTGATTTTTATTAAAGATTACATGATTTGCAAGCTAGAGTTGATACCTAATTCTTATAATTTTTCATTTATGAAATTATCATTTTATTAAAGGCTTCAAAGGCAAGAGATTTACATATATTTATGTTTGAAATCATGAGATTCATATTATGAGTTATTTTTCCACTATCTTGATTAAGATTGTTGAAAGCTTTTAAGATGACTGTTGAGCATAAAGTTTAAATATGATTTTGATGCATTAAAGCTATATATTTTGATTCCTAAGTACAAGTAATTAGTTTATAAGTAGATTATGATCTCAAGTTTTATTGGCAAGTTTTGATAAGTGCTTTCAAGAGCAAAGATTGATCTTTTGATCCTAAGCTAAGGCAAGGAATCCACATTTATTTTCACATAGTTTGAGTTTTATAGAAGAGAAGAACAATCAATTTTAATTACAAACCCTAATACTATTGTAACGTGGATTTCCTAAATTTCTGAGCATAATATGGGAGTAGTATTTAGAACTGAGTTGGGTATGATTCCAAGGTCTCATGCCCCAGAACTACGTGCCACCATATGATTAAGATTATTCCCACTTCTACGTGGATGACCAAGCTAGTGATCACTCAAGTTAAGGTTCTTTTTATTTTGTAAGGGTAGAACAACTCTCTCTAATGTGGTCAAGACGTTGGACTCTATCTCAGCTCATATGGTTTATGTCGCTTAGAAGAAACTCCTAAGCCCAAAGTCCCTGAGTCCCAAAGTCTCTAAGTCCCAAAGTTTCTGTGTTTCAAAAGAATAGAATGATAGAAAAGCTTTTACAAGACCAAGTGTTATGACTCACTAGATTACAAGTATGATTGGTTGTACATGATTTTATATTTCGATATCCTTGATAATCAAGCTTATGCTAGTTATATACATCCACATGCATTTACTTTCTAATTATGATGAAGTTTACTTATGCATTACACTCCCATATACTCAGTACATCCTCAAAGTGCTGATCCACATATTTGTCTATGTGCTACATTGTCTTATAATGTAGGTTCAGGTTCTCTGTATCAACAACGTGAGTAGTTCGAGCATCTTTATCTACGCTCCCACAGTTGGTGAGTCCTCATGATTCGAGGGCCTACTTCTTTAGATTTCCATCTTTTATAGTATTTAAGTTATCATTTTCAATTTAGTTTGAGTCAGTTGGGGGTCACTCCTAATGGATCTAGTTCTTTATTAGTATTAGAGGCTTGTCGGACTACGAGTTTATTTATAGACTTTTAGTATTTGCTGTTTAGACCTTATCTACAGTTTATTCAGTTCAGTTTTGGTATGATACAATAGTATTTCTTGACTAGATGATCTTGAAGTAAAGTTCAAACTTAGTAGCAGACTCAAAGGGTTATCTTAAGGCTACTCGTAGCCTTGAGCACTGTGTGACGTCCTGGGATCAGATTTTGGGGCGTTACAAACATGGTATCAGGGCCTATGTTTTAGAGAGTCCTTGGGAGTCAGAAAATCTGCGTTACATAGAGTCTTGATCATCGGTGTGAAGCACGCCACATCTATGAGTAAGAGGCTATGGAGCATTTTAGGAAAATCCTCTCTTTATTTCATAATCCATCGTGCTTAGAAATATCTCTATATGCTATTAACTCATGCTCTTTTATGATAGAATATGCCTCCTTACAAATATAATGCCCGTAGAAATGATAACCAACTGCCTTAACCCACAGATCCTTTGAATAAGAATGTGTCACTTGTAGAGTTTCGGGCAACTTTCCAGGCGTTAGCCCAAGATATGAAAACTAATGTTCAGGGTAACCACCAGGCTATAGCCCCGCCTCAATAGGATGGGGATTTAGCCACAGTCAAAATTTGAGACTTTATGAGAATGAACTCACCAGAATTCATTAGGTCGAAAACAGGTGAGGACCCACAGCTATATCTTGATGAGGTGAAGAAGATCACCCAAGTGATGTATGTTATTAAGGAAGGCAGTGTAGAATTAGCATCCTATAGGCTGAAGGATGTTGCTTATAATTGGGTAGTGATGTGGAAGAAGAGTAGAGGGGAGAATGCAGCTCCCATGACTTGGCAAATATTTTAGGATGCGTTCTTAGACAAATTTTTCCCAAATAAGATAAGGGAAGCTAAGATAAAAGGGTTCATGAACCTGAGGCAGGGCATCATGACAGTGAAAGAGTATTACCTCAAGTTCAACCAGTTATCTAAGTATGCCCCAGATCAGATGGCTGACCCTAGGTCAAGCATGAGTAAGTTTGTGACCAATGTGTCTGGATTGGTAGCTAAGGAGTGTAGAACTTCTATTCTCAATACAGACATGGATCTTTCTAGATTGATGATGCATGCTCAGAGATTGAAGAAGAGTAGATGAAGGAAAAAGAGAGAGTAAATAAGAGGGCCAGAACAGGGCAGTTTGAGTATGGTCAGACTAGATGACAAGAGGGGAATTACCCACAGTTTAATAATAGTTCATCTATGCCAGCGCTGTCTTCAGCTAGTGCTTCCACTCCTAGAGGTAGGCAATAGTAGTGGGGTAAGTCTTCTATGTACAGATCCCAAAATAGCGTGAGTGGTAAGCCCAATTACCCTCCATGTGCTAAGTGTGGTAGAATACCTCCCGGTGAGTGCTTCGCTGAGCAGAAGGGTTATTTTGATTGTGGAAAGTTTGGACATAGAATTAGAGAGTGTCTGTATGCTAAGCATGGGAACAAAGATATTTATCCTCAAACTTAGGCTACCAGTGCACTAGCCTTTATAGGTTGCCCAGCTCCTCCTCAGTGCACATCATCTAGTACCGGTGACGGTCAGCACCAGAATCAGTTTTATGCTTTTCCATCCCACTAGGAATAGGAAAATTCCCTAGATATTTTGACTGGTATGTTTCGTGTCTTTCATTTTGATGTTTCTGTGTTGATAGATCCTGTGTTGAGTTTCTCTTTTGTGACCCCGTTAGTTGCTGTAAATTTTGAGATAAGTTCTGAAAAGATTCCGCGCCTTTCTTAGTTTCTACTTCAGTAAGTGAGTCAATTGTTGCCAAGCAGATTTATAAAAAGTGTCCTGTCACCATCCTTCATAAAGTTATGCTAGCAGACCCGATAGAGCAAGACATGGTTAATTTTGATCTTATTCTGGGTATGGATTGGCTTCATTCCTATTATGCTTCTGTAGATTGCCGCACTCGAGTGGTGAATTTTCAATTTCTAGATGAGTCAGTCTTTGAGTGGTCAGGTAATTCAGTGTCTACCAAGAGTCATTTTACAACTTATCTTAAGGCCAGAAAGATGATTTCCAAAGGTTGAATTTACCATTTAGTTTGAGTTAAAGATAATAAGTCTGAGACCCCAACAGTTCAGTCAGTCAATGTAGCAAATGAGTTTCCATATGTCTTTCCAGAAGATCTTCCAGGGGTACCTCCCGATAGAGAGATAGAATTTGGTATTGACCTTCTCCCAGATACTTAGCCTATTTCTATTCCTCCTTACTGTATGGATTCCACATATCTTAAGGAGTTGAAGAAGCAACTCAAAGATCTTTTATATAAAGGTTTCATAAGGCCTAGTGTTTCTCCATGGGGCACTCCTATTCGTGCGAAAGAAAGATGGTTCTTTGCGTATGTGCATTGACTATTGTCAGTTAAATAAGGTCATATTTAAGAACAAATACCCTCTTCCTAAAATTTATGATCTGTTTGATAAATTGCAAGGTGAAAATCAGTTCTCAAAGATAGACCTTAGATCCGTCTATCATCAGCTTAAAGTTAGGTAATGTGATATTCCAAAGACTGTTTTTAGAACCTGTTATGGTCATTTTGAGTTTGTAGTCATGTCTTTTTGACTGACCAATGCTCCAGCAGCTTTCATAGACCTCATGGATCGAGTGTTCAAGAAGTACCTCGATATGTTTGTCATAGTGTTCATGGATGATATCCTTGTGCACACCCGTAGTGAGGATGGACATGAAGATTATCTTAAAGTTGTCTTGCAAACTCTTAAAGATCATCAATTGTTCGCCAAGTTTAGAAAGTATGAATTTTGGCTAAGGTCAGTAGATTTTCTCGGTCATATTATTTCCTCTGATGGCATTAGAGTTGATCCCCAAAAGATAGAAGCCGTAAGAAATTTTCCTAGACCTATCTCTCCGTCAGATATTAAGAGTTTCTTGGGTCTAGCTGGTTATTACCGCCGTTTTGTTGAAGGATTCTCTTCTATCGCATTTCCTATGTCTAGATTGACCTAAAAAAAGTTAAGTTCCTATGGTCGGATTCTTGTGAGAAAGTTTTAAGGAGTTGAAAACTTGACTCACATCAGCCCTAGTTCTAGCATTACCTAATGGTACAGATGACTTTGTTATTTATTGTGACACCTCTAGAGTTAGTTTGGGTTTTGTGTTAATAAAGAGAGGTAAGGTCATAACCTATGCCTCTAGACAATTTAAGCCTCATGAAAAGAATTACCCAACCCATGATCCGGAATTAGCTGTTGTGGTGTTTGCTTTGAAAATCTGGAGACACTATCTATATGGTGTTCATGTTGATATGTTCACCTACTAAAAAAGCTTGAAGTATGTATTGACTCAGAGGGAGTTGAATCTTTATCAAAGGAGATAGTTGGAGTTATTGAAGGATTATGATATGAGCGTTTTGTATCATACAGGAAATGCCAATATAGTGGCAGACGCCCTTAGTAGATTATTTATCGGCAGTGTTGCTCATATAGAGAATGATAATAAAGAGTTAACTCGAGAAGTTCATCATTTGGCTAGATTGGGTGTTAGGATGGTTGATTTAGATGAGGGTAATGTTTGGGTTCAGAGTAGTTCTAAGTCTTCTCTAGTTTTGGAAGTGAAGGAGAAGCAAAATATGGATTCTAGTTTAGTCAAACTGAAAGAGTTAGTTAAAAACCAAAAGGTAGAGGTTTTCTCTCAAGGGAGAGATGGTGTGTTGAGACACTAAAGTAGATTATGTGTGCCATGTATTGATGATTTGAGGTAGCGTATTATGGAAGAAGCACATGGTGCGTGATATTTTATTCATCCAGGTGCTATCAAGATGTACCGCGACTTACGAAAAATCTATTGGTGGAGTAGCATGAAAAGAGATGTAGCAGAGTTTGTAGCCAAATGTGCAACTTATCAACAGGTTAAGGTAGAACACCAAAGACCTGGTGGTATATTGCAAGAGTTTGGTATTCCCACTTTGAAGTGGGAAGAGGTGAATATGGATTTTGTGACTGGTTTACCCCAATTACGTCATCATTATGATTTGATTTGGGTTATTGTAGACAGATTAACTAAGTAAGCACATTTCTTGCCAGTTCACACATCCTATACAGCCGAAGACTATGCTAAGTTGTACATTCGAGAGTTAGTCAGATTGCATGGAGTCCCCTTGTCTATTATCTCAGATAGGGGTACTCATTACTTCCCATCTTTAGAGAGCCTTTCAGAAAGGTCTTGGTACCCTAAACCATCTTAGTTTAGCTTTCCACCCTCAGACATATGGTAAAGCAGAGAGGACCATCCAAACTCTAGAGTATATGTTGAGGGCGTGTGTTCTTGATTTCAAAGGTAGGTGGGATGATCATTTGCCATTGATTGAGTTTTCTGATAATAACAGTTACCATTATAGCATTCAGATTGCCCCGTTTAAGGCTCTGTATGGGAGGAGATGTAGATCACCCATAGGTTGGTTTAAAGTGGGTGAGGCTGCTTTGCTTGGGCCTAATTCAATGTAGGAAGCCATAGAGAAATTCAAGTTGATTAGAGAAAGATTGAAGAAATCCTAGAGTCTTCAGAAATCCCATGCAGATATGAGAAGAAGGGACCTCAAGTTTGAAGTTGGTGATTTAGTGTATCAGAAGATTTTACCCATGAAAGGGGTGAAGATATTTGGAAAGAAGGGGAAACTCAGTCCTCGGTATGTTGGCCCTTTCAGCATTTTGAGTCATGTTGTGAAAGTAGCTTATGAGCTAGATTTGGCCATAGACTTATCATCCGTTCATCCTGTATTCAACGTCTCTATGCTTAATAACTGCATCGGTGACTCCACCATTGTAATTCTTTTAGAAAACTCAGAAATTCAGAACAACCTTTCATACGAAGAGAATCCAGTTGAGAGTTTAGATCATCAGATCCGTAGACTAAGGAACAAAGAAGTTCCTCTGGTCAAAGTTCTATGGCTAAATCAGTCGGTTGAGGGTGCAACTTGGGAAGCAAAAGAATATAACCGAGCCAAGTACCCTCACCTCTTCTCCATAACCTCATCTAAGGTATGTGGAGTTTGAACAAGGACAATCCTTTCATCCTTGTGCCCAAAAACTTGATTTTTATTAAAGATTACATGATTTGCAAGCTAGGGTTGATACCTAATTCTTATAATTTTTCGTTTATGAAATTATCATGTTATTTAAGGCTTCAAAGGCAAGAGATTTATATATATCCATGTTTGAATCATGAGATTCATATTATGAGTTATTTTTCCACTATCTTGATTGAGATTGTTAAAAGCTTTTAAGATGTCTGTTGAGCATGAAGTTTAAATATGATTTTTGATGCATTAAAGCTGTATATTTTGAGTCCTAAGTACAAGTAATGAGTTTACAAGGAGATTATGATCTCAAGTTTTATTGACAAGTTTAGATAAGTGCTTTCGAGAGCAAAGATTGATCTTTTGATCCTAAACCAAGGCAAGGAATCCATGTTATTTTTCACATAGTTTGGGTTTTAAAGAAGAGAAGCACAATCAATTTTAATTATAAACCCTAATGCTGTTGTAAGGTGGATTTTCTAAAGTTCTGAGCATAATATGAGAGTAGTATTTAGCACCGAGTTGGGTATGATTCCAAGGTCTCATGCCCCAGAACTATGTGTTACCGTAGGATTAAGATTATTCCTACTTCTACGTGGATGACCAAGCTAGTGATCACTCAAGTTAAGGTTCTTTTTAGTTGGAAAGGGTAGAATAGATCTCCCCAACGTGGTCAAGACATTGGACTCCATGTCAGCTCACATGGTTTATGTCGGTTAGAAGAAACTCCCAAGCCCAAAGTCCCTGAGTCCCATACTCTCTAAGTCCCAAAGTTTCTAAGTTTCAAAAGAATAGAATGATAGAAAAGATTTTATAAGACTAAGTGTTACGACTCTCTAGATTTACAAGTATGATTTGTTGTACATGATTTTATATTTTGATATTTTGGATAATCAAGCTTATGTGAGTCATATACACCCACATGCGTTTACTTTCTAATTATGATGATGTTTACTTATGCATAACAACCCTATATACTCTGTACATCCTCAAAGTTTTGATCCACATATATGTCTATGTGTTACATTGTCTTATAATGTAGGTTCAGGTGCTCTGTATCAACAACGTGAGTAGTTCGATCATCTTTATCTACGCTCCCATAGTTGGTGAGTCCTCATGATTCGAGGGCCTATTTTTTCAAATTTCCAGCTTTTATAGTATTTGAGTTATTGTTTTTAATTTAGTCCGAACCAATTGGTGGTCTGTCCCAATGGATCTCTAGTTCTTTATTAGTAGTAGAGGCTTGTTGGACTACTAGTTTATTTACAAACTTACAGTATTTTTTGTTTAGACCTTATCTACAATTTATTCAGTTCAGTTTTGATATGATACAATATTATTTCTTGAATAGATGATCTTGAAGTAAGGTTCAGACTTAGTAGCAGATTGAAAGGGATAGCTTGAGGCTACTCGTAGCCTTGAGCACCGTGTGACATCCCAGGATCAGATTTTGAGGCGTTATGATAACGCTCAACTTACACATCAATTTAGTGCAAAGCGGTCTTCGTCAATATCTTTACCCAACTTTGGAGTCGGGGTCGAATCCACAGGGAACAATGTGAGTGGAGATTAAACTAATTTGAAACTAAAGCTATAAGTTAAATTCAAACAAATGATACAAAAATATAAAATGGGGTTTTTTAATTATTGAACAAAAGTTATTAACACTTAAATTCGTCTTAGAACTCAGAGCTTAAACTGCAATATTTCAAATCAATGATATAGAGAAACTAGAGTTGGGATCACTATGATTATTAACCCCTCATTAAATGATAGTTGTAGTACTGGATTCTCATGACTTGTAGGGAACACCAAATTATCAGTTTCTACAGTCCATCTATGTGTTTCTCAACCTACCTAGATGTTTAACTCTCTAATTATCTCGAACTTAGGAAATCATTTTATTCATACTGATTTTATCTCAAGTTGATCAATCTTTTTACGACATTAATCATTAGATGAGAGCTTAACCTTCCCAAATCCTTGTTGATAATTCGCTACCTTTAGTTTATTTCTTAGTTCAAGCAAATCAACATAAGGCGGGATTTATTATTTGCAACCAATAAATAACAATCATAACAAAGGAATTATAAAGATGTCCCCATAATCACTCAAACCCTAACCAACTATTAAATCCATAGGGGAATAATCATATATCCCACAACCCTAGTTATGGGTTTTAGTACCACATGAGAAAGAAAGAGATAGCAACAATTGTAATCATCATTAAAAGTAATTAAACTTAGAAAAGATAAAGTCTGAAGTTGATTCTCTTTTAAGTTCAAGAGAAAATTCCCACAACCAAATCAAAGAGTTGAAAATTGAATTCTCAGTTAAGAGCCCCCAAAGAGAGGCGAACTCCTTTGGAATGAGTTCCAACCATTTTAAGATGTTTAATGAAACCCTAAAAGCTACTATTTATATACTTCAGACTTATTATGGAAACAAAATCACAGATCATAACTTTTTTCTCGAACATATGACATCGTGGGTGACGGCTTATCAGGAGTATGACGACTTATCAGGAATGCCGTCTGGTCCTCTTCACTTTTGACAATCTCTACCTTAGGTTGACGATGAGGCGTGATGGCTTATCAAATCTTTGATGACTTATCACGGATGTCGTCACATCTTTACTTCAATTTCTCAAGCACTGCCTAAGCCTGACGACGATCTTGACGGCTTATCACAACTCTGACAGCCTTTCACAGATGTCTTTACGTATTCTAGTTGAAGTTCATTCTCTGTCTAAGGTTGACGCTATTCTGATAACTTATCATAAGGCTGACGACTTATCCGACAAGTCGTCAGCCATACTTCCATCTCTACTTACTTAAAAATCAACTTTTATACCTCCGTTGTTGCTGGTTCTCATCTTGACTGTTACTGCAATATTAAAGAGAAAATAATCAAAAATGATAAAAGTTGCTTAATACTTTGCAATTATTCTCAGTTAAAAGCGTCAAATGTTTTAGCATCTTCTCACACATCAACACCCTCAACTTAAAACAATTGTTTGTCCTCAATACATTTGGCAATCAACCATCCATATTATCTCAAAACATCTTCACCATCTCGAAGGTTAATTAATTTCAAAACAACTATGCATATTAATGAAGGACAACAATGCAACACACAGGAATCAAGATATAGCATCAATTCAACAACAACACCCATGCATGTACTAAGATTACACTATCCAAACAAGTTAGCAACTAGCAACATAATCAGTGTGCCCTTACAACAAAGAGGTCCTTCCTCACTCATATGTGAACTCAAGCATGTCAATGCAGGGATGGTCAAGAGACACTCACTCTCAGAAAAAAAGTTTCAGTCAATGTATGCCAAATACCATAAGTTTGCCCTTATTTTCATTACCGAAGCTTTCAGACAGTTAAGTTAGGATCACTATAGGAATTTTCTTCAGCTTGTAATGTAGGATTAGGGATGGTATGATACACAAAGATATTTAAAGTAACTAAGCCTCCTTGGCACTACACTATTTTTGGGGTCTCACTTATTAACCTTTACCTTCTTTCTCCATTTCTTGATTAAAGCACATTCAAGTTGGGTGCAGTTTTTATTCATTCATTTTTTTTTCACAACTTTTCTTTTCTCATTCTTTTTCTACCATGCCCAGCCTTGCATATTTTTTTATTACCCTTCTTCATACTCACTTTACATCACACACCCCTATGATAGACACCCTCAACTTAGGCTATTTGCCTAAGTCAAAGTAAACAATGTCCAAGGAGGATCAGGGCCAAAATAGGTTCATTGTGATATAAATGGGAAGGTGATAGGTAGCATAAAAAGAATAGGCATTCAAGCTCAAAATCAGGATCAAGGGATATTATTCACACATGGAAGGTCATTTAGGCTTAAAGTGAACTAATATCAACAACGACCTATGATCCTCTCCTAACTGCTATCCTACAACCAAGGCAAGACCAATCGAGCAAGTTCTGAATTTAACACACAACGGGAACTAGGTAGTATCTCACACACACATGGAACAAAGGTACATCATAAGCTACTACCCATTCGGTTCATGCAATTGTTTAGCAATGGTTATCATGTCACTAGTACTAATGCCATAACAAGATGCATAGTGGTCACACATAAATTCATATCACACAGTTATAAAACAGACCATTGGAGAGGTGTTCAAAAATCAACAAAAACATGTTAACTGCCTAAGGTACTTGTATTTCTCTTAGTCTACTACAATATTTTACAACAAATCATAATACGACTAAACATACCGGCTCTACTAGGAACAAGACTCCGGGGAAAAGAGGCACGGCAACAAAAACCTCAAGAGGACATCAACACCCACAAATAGCCCCACCCTTAACTTAAAATCATGCAATGTCCCCAATGTGTCAAACCAAAACAAGAGAGTTATAAACATACCTATGGTACCATGGGTGTAAAGATCTGATGTCAATCATATAATATGAATGCAAACAAAAAAATACCTTGGGTTGCCTCTCAAGCAGCGCCTAATTTAGTTTCATCGTATGACCCAACTCAGTTTTTTCCTCCACCTTGAGGATATGAATTTCACCCCAAACTTAGAGTCCATCTTCTTACCCCGCTTATAGGTGGGTGGTACAAAAATTAAGTAGTTGAGTAATGGATTGAGCGTGGTAAACCACTCGGGCTTAAAGTGAGGTGTGTTCTTATGTTGCTTGTCTAATGTAAAATCAAGAATATAGGATTCTTGTTCCTCATCTTCACACTCTTCTACTATTTTAAATGATTTCACAGACAAGATATTAACTAAAAATAATGTAGAAAAGTGCTTTGAATGAGTCCCAATCAATCCTACTTCAAAATTTACACATATACTACATACTCACTTTTATTCACCTTCTAGACATCTTCACTTTAAATTGGGCTAGAGTCTTTATTAGAGATTTTCTTAGTTTCTTCTTTTGCCTCTAGCACCATGTCTTCAATCTTGGCATCATCTCTCATGGTTGGTTTGGTTGGTTGGGAAATCACTGAGGGTTGCTCAACATCAAGCTAAACATCAATATAGGGTTCTTTATCCTCATCTTCACACTCTTCCATTATTTTAAATAATTCCACAGATAAGATATCATCTAAACATAATATTAAAGAATGCTTTGAATGATTGACCTCTATATCTATCTCCTCATAAATGATTGGCTTCATGTATTGATTCATATCATATACGATATCATACATTTTTTTCTGGAGATCCAACATTCATTGAAACATAGCTTCAATGCCACTCTTACCGGTGTGTCGTTCTTCCTTTTCTTGACCATAAGACCTATCAAACTCATCAGAAAAATTAGAATTTGGGTTAGCACAATAGGGGGAGGGGGAATTTGGGCAATAACTCTAATGTCCATCTTGACCACCACATAAAGAACAATCATACTCCCGGTAGGATGCAGATGGTGCACACATCTCTCTCTGGGGAGCATATCTACAATCTTGCCATAAGTGAGGTCCATCATAATATGGACATGGATCATCAAGATAAGATTTACAACCACCAAGCTCACGTTGATTCCACGAAGCCATAGTAATAAGTAAACTAAAATAAAAATCTACCTAACACAAGAAATAAAAGAAAACTAAAAACAAAGGTTTACAAGTTTGAATTCAAGCAAGTAGGCTAAAATTCCAAACCAACTCAATACACTAAATTGTTCCCCAACAACGGCGCCATTTTTGATAACGCTCAACTTACACGTTAGTTTAATGCAAGACGGTCGTCGTCAATATATTTACCCAACTTTTGAGTCGGCGTCAAATCCACAGGGAACAATGTGAGTGGCGATTAAACTAATTTGAAACTAAAGATATAAGTTGAATTCAAACAAATGATATGAAAATATAAAATAGGGGTTTTTAATGATTGAACAAAAGTTATTAACAGTTCAATTCTCCTTAGAACTTAAAGCTTAAACTGCAATATTTTAAATCAATGATATAAAAAAACTAGAGTTGTGATCACTATGATTATTAACCCCTCATTGAATGATAGTTGTAGTACTGGATTCTCATGACTTGTGGGGAACACCAAATTATCAGTTTCGACAGTCCATCTAAGTGTTTCTCAACCTACCTAGATATTGAACTCCATAATTCTCTCAAACTTAGGAAATCATTCTATTCATACTGATTTTATCTCATGTTGATCAATCTTTTTATGACATTAATCATTAGATGGGAGCTTAACCTTCCCAAATCCTTGTTGATAATTAGCTACCTTTAGTTTATTTCTCAGTTTGAGCAAATCAACATAGGGTGGGATTTATTATTTGCAACCAATAAATAACAATCATAACAAAGGAATTATCAAGATGTCCCCACAATCACTCAAACCCTAACCAACTATTAAATCCATGGGGGAATAATCATAGATCCCACAACCCTAGTTGTGGGTTTTAATTCCACATGAGACAGAAAGAGATAGCAATAATGGTAATCATCATTCAAAGTAATTAAACTTACAAAAGATGAAGTCTGAAGTTGATTCTCTTCTAAGTTCAAGAGAAAATTCCCACAACCAAATCAAAGAGTTGAAAATTAAATTCTCAGTTAAGATCCCCCAAAGAGAGGAGAACTCCTTTGGAATGAGTTCCAGCCATTTCAAGATGTTCAATAAAACCCTAAAAGCTGCTATTTATATACTTCAGACTGATTATGTAAACAAAATCACAGATGATAATTTTTTTCTCGGACAAATGATGCCGTGCGTGATGGCTTATCAGGAGTCAGAAGACTCATCAGGAATGTCATCAGCTCCTCTTCACTTTTGACAATCTCTACCTTAGGTTGACGATGAGGTGTGATGGCTTATCATACCTTTGACGACTTATCACGGATATCGTCATTTCTTCACTTCAATTTCTCAAGCACTACCTAAGCCTAACGATGATCCTGATGGCTTATCACAACTCTAATGGCCTATCACAGATATCGTCACGTATTCCAGCTGAAGTCCATTCTCTGTCTAAGGCTGACGGTACTTCTGATAACTTATCACAAGGCTAACGACTTATTAGATAAGTCGTCAGCCATACTTCCTTCTCTACTTACTCAGAAATCAACTCTTTTACCTCCGTTGTTGCTGGTTCTCTTGCATCTTTACTGTTGCTGCAATATCAAAGAGAAAACAATAAAAAAACACAAAAGTTGCTTAAGACTTTGCAATTATTATCAGTTAAAAGCCAATAATGTGTTAGCATCTTCTTACACATCACGTTATAAATATAGTATCAAAGCCTAAGTTTTAAAGAGTCATAGGGAGTCAGACAAGCTGCGTTACATAGAGTCTTGATCATTGGTGTGAAACACACCATATCTATGAGCAAGAGGATATGGAGCATTTTAGGAAAATCCTCTCTTTCTTTCATAATCCATCGTGGTTACAGTTGTCTCTATTTTCTATTAACTCATGCTCTTTTATGACAAAATATGCCTCCTCACAGAGTTAATGCCCATAGAAATGATAACTAACCACCTTAGCCCACAAATCCTTTGACTGAGAATGTGTCACTTGCAGAGTTTCGGGCAGCTTCTCAGGCGCTAGCCCAAGCTGTGACAACTAATGTTCAGCGTAATCATCAGGCTGCAGCCTCACCTTAGTAGGATGGGGATTTTTTCCACAGTTAGAATTTGAGACTTTATAAGAATGAACCCGCCAAAATTCTTTAAGTCGAAAGCAGGTGAGGACCTACAACTGTATCTTGATGAGGTAAAGAAGATCACCTAAGTGATGCATGTTACTGAGGAAGAGAGTATAGAATTGGCATCTTATAGGGTGAAAGATGTTGCTTATGATTGGGTAGTGATATGGAAGGAGTGTAGAGGGGAGAATACAACTCCCAAGACTTGGAAGACATTTCAGGAAGTGTTCTTAGACAAATTCTTCCCACTTAAGATAAGAAAAGCTAAGATAGAAGAGTTCATAAACCTGAGGTAGGGCTCCATGACAGTGAATGAGTATTGCCTCAAGTTCAACCTGTTGTCTAAATATTCCCCAGATCATATGGCTGACCCTAGGTCAAGCATGAGTATATTTTTGACCGGTGTTTCTGGATTTGTAGCTAAGAAGTGCAGAACTTCTATGCTCAATAGAGATATAGATATTTATAGATTTATGATGCATACTTAGCAGATTAAGGCAGAGAAGATGAAGGAAAGAGAGAGAGAGTAAATAGCAGGGCCAGAATAGGGCAACTTGAGTATGGTCAAACTAAATCCCATGGGGGGAATCGCCCACAGTTTTAGAACCGTTCTTCTATGCCAGTGCCGTCTTCATCTAGTACTCCTTCTCCCAGAGGTAGGTAGGAGTAATGGGGTAAGTATTCTATGTCTAGATCCTAGAATAACGTGAGTGGTAAGCCCAATTGCCCTTTATGTGCTAAGTATGGTAGAACACATCCCGATGAGTGCTTGGCCAAGCAGAAAGGTTGTTTTAGTTGTGGCAAGTTGGAATAAAGAATTAGAGAGTATCCATATGCTAAGCATGGAAATAGAGATGTTTGTCCTCAAACTCAGGCTAACAGTGCACCAGCCCCTATAGGTCACCCATCTTCTCCTCAGGGCGCATCATCTAGTACCAGTGGTGGTCAGTGCTAGAATCGATTTTATGCTTTGCCATCCCACTAGGAATAGGAAGATTCCCCGAATATTATGACTGGTATGCTTTGTGTCTTTTATTTTGAAGTTTATGTGTTTTTAGACCCTAGGTCATGTTTCTCTTATATGACCCCATTAGTTGCTATAAATTTTGAGATAAGTTCTGAAAAGATTCTCGAACCTTTCTTGGTTTCTTCTCTAGTAGGTGAGTCAGTTATTGCCAAGCAGATTTATAAAAAGTGTCCTATCACCGCCCTTTATAAAGTCATATTAGCAGACCTGATAGAGCTAGACATGGTTGATTTTGATCTTATTCTGGGTATGGATTGGCTTCATTCCTGTTATGCTTCTGTATATTGCCGTACCCGAGTGGTGAAGTTTCATTTTCCAGATGATCCAGTCTTTGAGTGGTCAGGTAATTCAGTGTCTCCCAAGAGTCATTTCATATCTTATCTTAAGGCCAGGAAGTTGATTTCCAAAGGTTGCATTTACCATCTAGTTCGAGTTAGGGAATGTGATACTCCAAATACTATTTTTAGAATGCGATATTCCAAAGACTATTTTTAGAATCCGTTATGGTTATTTTGAATTTCTAGTCATGTCTTTCGGTCTAACCAATGCTCCAGCAACTTTCATGGACCTCATGAATCGAGTGTTCAAGCAGTACCTAGATATGTTTTTCATAGTGTTTATAGATGATATCCTAGTGTACTCTTGTAGTGAGGATGACCATGCAGATCATCTTAAAATTGTCTTGCAAGATCTTAGAGATCATCAATTGTTTGCTACGCTCAGTAAGTGTGAATTTTGGCTAAGGTTAGTATCTTTTCTCGGTCATAATATTTTCGTCGATAGAATTAAAATTGATCCCTAAAAGACAGAAGTCGTAAAAAATTGGCCTAGACCTATCTCTTTGTCAGATGTTAAGAGTTTCTTGGGTCTAGCTGGTTATTACCACCATTTTTTAAGGTTTCTCTTCTATCACATCTCCTATGTCTTGATTGACCCAAAAGAAAGTTAAGTTCCTGTGGTCAGATTACTGCGAGAAGAGTTTTAAGGAGTTGAAAACTTGACTCACTTCAGCCCTAGTTCTAGCATTACCTGATGGTACAGACGACTTTATTATTTATTGTGATGCATCTTGAGTTGGTTTTGGTTGTGTGTTGATGCAGAGAGTTAAGGTCATAGCCTATGCCTCTAGAAAGTTGAAGCCTCATGAAAAGAATTACCCAACCCATAATCTGGAATTAGCTGCTGTGGTGTAATCTTTGAAAAGCTAGAGACACTATCTATATGGTGTTCATGTTGATGTGTTTACAGACCACAAAATCTTGCAGTATGTGTTTACTCAGAGGAAGTTGAATCTTCGTAAAAAAAGATGGTTTGAGTTGTTGAAGGATTATGATAAGAGCTTGTTGTATCATTCGGGCAAGACCAATGCAGTGGAAGATGCCCTTAGTAGATTGTCTATGGGCACTGTTGCTCATGTGGAGAATCATAAGAAAGAGTTAGCCCGAGAAGTTCATCGTTTGGCTAGATTGGGTGTTAGGATGGTTGATTCAGCTGAGGGTAATTTTTGGGTTCAGAATAGTTTTGAATCTTCCCTAGTTTCAAAAGTGAAGGAGAAACAAGATATGGATTATAGTTTCGTCAAACTGAAAGAGTCAGTTAAAAATCAAATGGTAGAGGTTTTCTCTCAAGGGGGAGATGGTGTGTTGATACACCAAATTAGATTGTGTGTGCCATGTGTTGATGATTTGAGGCATCAGATTATGGCAAAAGCACATGGGGTGCGGTATTTTATTCTTCCAAGTGATACCAAGATGTACCGCGACTTGTGAGAAATCTGTTGGTGGAGTGGCATGAGAGGAGATATAGATCACCCGTAGGTTGGTTTGAAGTGGGTGAGACCACTTTGCTTGGGCCTGATTCAGTGTTTGAAGCTATGGAGAAAGTCAAGTTAATTAGAGAAAGATTAAAAATAGCCCAGAGTCATCAGAAATCCTATGCAGATGTGAGACGAAGAGACCTCGAGTTTGAAGTTGGTGATTTACTGTATTTGAAGATTTCACCCATAAAAGGGGTGAAGAGATTTGGAAAGAAGGGGAAACTCAATCCCCGGTATGTTGTCCCTTTTAATATTTTGAGTTGTGTTGGAAAAGTAGCTTATGAGCTTGAGTTACCCGCAGACTTGTCAGTCATTCATACTGTATTCCACGTCTCTATGCTTAAGAAGTGCATCAGTGACTCCACTATTGTAATTCCTTTAGAAAGATCAGAAATTCAGATCAGCCTTTCATACGAAGAGATTCCAGTTGAGATTTAAGATTATCAGATCCATAGACTAAGAAACAAAGAAGTTCACTTGGTCAAAGTTCTTTGACGAAATCAGTCGGTTAAGGGAGTTACTTGGGAAGCAGAAGTAGATATGCAAGCCAAGTGCCCTCACCTATTCTCAGTAACCTCAGATTTAGCCGAAGGTAATACTTTCCATAATTCAGTCCTTTTCTAATCATAGATTTAGCTATATAGTTGTCCTCATGTAAGTTCATGCACTCACAAATTACTCTAAAGCTCAGAATGATTTAGCTTCAGATATTCAGTTCATTTCAGTTGTGCATGCTATCTTATGCTCTCAGATTCCTAAAAAATTTTAGCTTAGCTAGACACATTCAAGGACGAATGTTCCCAAGGGGGAGATATTGTAATACCCCGCAATTTTCCTAACTTATACTAGTCCTGAAAATTTTAAGGATTAGCTCTTAGAATGAATGATGTTTATTTTGTGTGTAATTATTTAGATTTGAAATTTCCATGGAGTAGGAAATTGAATAAGCTTTCCAACGATATAAGATTCGCTTAAATTCGATAATTGGGTAAGAAGTTATGTCTATTTTAAGTTCCAGCTGTAAATCACCGTCATTTTGACCCTTAGCACATCGCAGAGCAGTGTTAATTCCTAGTTTTCAATTTCTAGTGGCCCTCCGTGATATTGGCGCATCACGGAGAGAGCCAAATTCCCAATTGTCCAATTCCAGTGAAGGTCCACAATAATGGTGCGTCGCGCCAAGTTTCCAGGTCCCATCCAAGGTGGAAATGTGATACCTCCGTGTCGTGCCACCAAGCATTTTCCCAGTTGACATTTTCCAGTGGCTTGGCACGATAGTAGCGCGTCACTCCAAGGCCAAAAATTGGAACCCCAATTTATTTTTCCAATTTCGTTCAGGAGTTAAAGGGGCTATTTTGGACTTTTCCCCACCCCTCAATCCGTCCAAACTCATGATTAAAGAATTTTAGAAACATTATATGCTAAGTTTCATCAAAATTAACCTCATCTAAAACCCTAGGCTTCAACATTCATCTCCAAGAAACTCATGATTCCACTATCCTTTTTCTAGATTGTTTCAAGATTTAAGATCCCTAGACCAAGAGCTTCAAGAATCTTCATTCAAGAGCACAAATAACATCTCAAAAACCAAGCTTATTTATTTAGTTCATCATCTAAGGTATGTGGGGTTCAAACAAGGACAATCATTTCATTCTTGTACCCTAAAACTTGATTTTTATTAATGATTACATGATTTGCAAGCTAGGGTTGATACCCAATTCTTATAATTTTTCGTTTATGAAATTATCATGTTATTTAAGGCTTTAAAGGCAAGACATTTACATATATCCATGTTTGAAATCATGAAATTCATATTATCAGTTATTTTTCCACTATCTTGATTGAGATTGTTGAAAGCTTTTAAGATGACTGTTGAGCATGAAGTTTAAATATGATTTTGATGCATTAAAGCTGTATATTTTGATTCCTAAGTACAAGTAATGACATTACAAGGAGATTATGATCTCAAGTTTTATTGAAAAGTTTTGATAAGTGCTTTCAAGAGCAAAGATTTATCTTTTAATCCTAAGCTAAGGCAAGGAATCCACATTATTTTTCGCATAGTTTGAGTTTTAAATAAGAGAAGCATAATCATTTTTAATTATAAACCCTTATGCTATTGTAAGGTGGATTTCCTAAAGTTTTGAGCATAAGATGGGAGTAGTATTTAGCACCAAATTGGGTATGATTCCAAGGTCTCATGCCCCAGAACTACGTGCCACCATAGGATTAAGATTATTCCTACTTCTACGTGGATGACCAAGCTAGTGATCACTCAAGTTAAGGTTCTATTCTGATGGAAAGGGTAGAACATCTCTCCCCAATATGGGCAAGATGTTGGATTCCTTGTCAGCTCACATGGTTTATGTCGGTTAGAAGAAACTCCCAAGACCAAAGTCCTTGAGTCCCAAAGTCTCTAAGTCCCAAAGTTTCTAAGTTTCAAAAGAAAAGAATGATAGAAAAGCTTTTATAAGACTAAGTGTTATGACTCACTAGATATACAAGTATGATTGGTTGTACATGATTTTATATTTCGATATTTTGGATAATCAAGCTTATGTGAGTCATATACATCCACTTGCATTTACTTTCTAATTATGATGATTTTTACTTATGCATTATACCCCCATATACTCAGTACATCCTCAAACTGATCCACATATACGTCTATTTTCTATGTCTTATAATGTAGGTTTAGGTGCTCCGTATCAACAACGTAAGTAGTTCAAGAATCTTTATATTTGCTCCCACAGTTGGTGAGTCCTCATGATTCGAGGGCCTTATTCTTCAGATTTCCAGCTTTTATAGTATTTGAGTTATCATTTTTAATTTAGTCCGAGTCAGTTGGGGTTCTGTCCTAATGTCTCTCTTGTTATTTATTAGTAGTAGAGGCTTGTCGAACTACAGTTTATTTACAGACTTTCAGTATTTGTTGTTTAGAACTTATCTACAGTTTATTCAATTCAGTTTTGGTATGATACCGTATTATTTCTTGACTAGATGATCTTTAAGTAAGGTTCAGACTTTGTAGAAGGCTCAAAGGGTTAGATTGAGGCTACTCATAGCCTTGAGCACCGTGTAACATCCCGAGATCAGATTTTGGGGAGTTACACTAGGACTATAAACCTACGGTGTTACGTAGTTTCTGGGAAGTAGGATACGTTGAACCCACACTTCCCTCTCGATGCTAAATCTTGCTTCTAAAAAGATACTGATGCATGCAATGATAACAAATTTGCTCACATAAGGTAATTTCAAACTTACAGTGCATGCCTAATTTGAAGAAATAATGAACACATAAAATTGATAATTTAACATGAAATAATACCAGATACAACAATAAAATCATGAGTTGACTGACTCATTACTTGAAAAGTATGAAATACAAGTAAACATGTTGGTATCAAGTATTCATAACCTGCCAGCACTGAATGATTATAAAAGTTGATAACAACACTTAAGTCATAATTCAAAGACCCAAAGTATGAGACATTTCGATAGCCTGATAAATTACATAAAATTGAACATGGGAATGAGTTAACCTTGGAAAAATCTCATATTGGAATAGTTTAAAGAATAATTTGAGAATTTGACATGATATTGACTAAACATGATAAGGGTTTTGAAACATTAATTTTATAGGAGCATGAGTCACATGGGTTAGAGCTATTATATGGCTTGAATGTAAATCAATAAGGGAAGATGTATAATTTCATAATTTAATTTAAAATTACATGGGTACTTGAAATTCAAAGCATGAAATAATCTAATTTACATGGAACACACATTGACATGGATTGAATTTGGATTTACAAAGGAAAGCATGGATTAATTCATCTTTAACATGTATATTTTCATCAAAAGAGGAGAAAATTTATACTTTAAACTAAATAGGGGATTTTTGGGCTCAATGGTAAGAAGGAATACATTGATGAATACCACACATACCTTAATTTTTCGAATCCTTGGAGAAAAAGCTTGTAATTTGGATCTTGAATGCTTGAATTCTTGAGAAGAGGCTTGATTTTACGTTCTTGGAAAAGGGATGGGTTTTACATATGATATCTTAATAGGAACGGGGCAAATAATGACCCTATTAG
Organism: Capsicum pubescens; assembly: GCA_030864215.1. Lineage (NCBI taxonomy): Eukaryota > Viridiplantae > Streptophyta > Magnoliopsida > Solanales > Solanaceae > Capsicum > Capsicum pubescens. The sequence goes on along the minus strand of CM061539.1, from coordinate 41,945,084 downwards.
GGTTTAAACTCATTTATTGGGCGTTTGGGGGTGAAACAACGTAGTTTTGGGGTTGAAAGAGTGTGAAAAGACGAAAAAAAACCTTAGGAACCTTCTGGAAATCGTTTGGAAGCTGTCCCAATGACTTAGGTCATGACTCGTAAGGTATGGCCATTAGTCATGACTTGAGTCATCATTAGAAGGCCCATTTCAGCCTCTAATGCCTAGATTATGACTCCTTCCTATCGACTTGTAATAACACATTACATGTCATAGTGTCAGAAGCTTTGACAATGCTTCAGTATTTTGACCATAACTTTTCATCCCGATATCAGATTAAGGAAAAATTTGTATTGTTGGAAAGATAATTCAATTACATATCAATTTGTAGGACTTGATCTCAAAACCTCTTATTTATATACATCCCAAGAATTTAATCGCTAAAAAATGTTTTGACTTGTCTATAAGCTAGAAGGTATTTGAGGACTTAATATATATCTAAGTCACTAATAAAGACACCAAAACATGAGGATTTATTCTTGGATTCTTCACTGGTCAAGCTACTAGTCTTCATAATGTCTCCTAATATCGGGATACGAGTCGTATGCTGGACTCATAACCACTGGGTTGAATTCTTGGATTACATAACATTGTGACTATGAATACTTCCATACGACTCATATCTACTGATTACGAGTCAAAGTGAGTAGTCATAGTCACTAGAATTAGATAGAGGGATTCACTGGATTGGCTATGACTCACTCATGACGACTCATCACGAGTGGTTATGACTTATTACCCTGAGTCGTAGCCATGGCAGTTTATCATGCCCTTAAGGGAAATCTTTCATAAATTTTTTCCACAACCTAGGATTAACACGAGGCTTGAAGTGTTGAAAAACTAACTTCGCGGACTATCTTTTAAGAGGTCTATATCTTGAAGAATTTGGGGTGTTACATAATTATTAATATGAGATTGTTACTTTTAAATTTATGCATCATCTTATAAGAATTGGTTAAGACCTGGGAGCCACTCACAGCTATTTGGGGTGTGAAATTTAAGTTTTTGAATTAAGATAGAAAAACTTGACTTGTCAATGAATATGTGAGTCAATGGAATGATTGTGAATATAGTCCATGACTGTAGAACTGACACTATGATAAGACTCTTAATAAACCTAAAAAGGTTTGATGAAGTGGAAGTGTATTTGTGTTATTTCATATTGTGATTATACATGTTGTGATATGAGTTGTTTTGTGGGATGAACCAACAAAGGTCATCACCATAAAATTGATGGAACTTGGGGAGTATAAAGGTGGGGACGTTGAAATCAGGGTGGTATAACATTAGTTAAATTTAAGGGTGGCAGATATAATATATTGGGATACTTGGAACAAGGACTGAGCTTGTCCTCAGTAGGTCATGGCTAGTGGGCAACCATAATACCCTTAGCATTTGTGTACATAGTATTGGTGAGTTTGACAATTACATGTGTGGACTGAGTTATATAATTATTGATATTTTGAGTTCCCTGAGTGAACCAATTGGTGGTATTGTTGTTATTTAGATCCATGAGCGGTCTGAACTACTAAAATATTTAAATTGTGCATTTAATTGTTGAAGTATATTGAAAGAGTAATTGTGAAATAATTGAATTTATTGTTGTTAGTCATGGTCTTAACTTGGTAAATTGTCTATATTGAACTGCATTTTTATGACTTGTTGGTATTGTTGAGAACGGCTAAATGAAGGTATAATTGCAATACCTACATGGTTGTACATGCTTACAAAGTGTTGGACGATGGCCTTACTAGTACATAATGGGTTTATGCTGATATTACATGTGCTCTTCTATTAGTTGAGTACAGAGTATGTTCCAGTAGATTTGTTGAGACCTCAACTTTAGCACGAGATTCATTCCTACCAAAGGGTGATTTACATCCATTAGGAAGCCCTAATTCATCTCGTATACAAATCTTGTCTACTTGTTTCGGACATAAACTTTTTTACTATTCTATTTTTTTTATTGAATCCATAGTTTGACATTATTAGATGTTTTTGATACAATGACTTTTAGTTCTTGAGGGCATTCTAGACATTTAGTATTTTCCCCATTTATTTAATTGTAAGAATGTTGTAATTTAGTAACTTGGGTTTAATGGTTCTCCGACCAAAGGGATAGTGTACATGCAACTCACAATAGGTTTGGATCGTGACAATTAGACACACCACAATAAATTTTTTCAAGTGTAATAGTGGTAATCCTTAGTAGAATTATGAATTTGTCCCTTCACTGTGAGCATGGTGTTAATGCTATCATCCAACTTGCAAGAGGCATCATTCAGATGATATGACATGATCACATTCACATAATCAATATCCTAATCCATATCACTATATATGATAACCTCCTCATCTTGGTTAACTTGTTGTACAATTGGTTGAACTGCAGCTACTGCTACTTTGGTTGCCACCTAGGTGGAAAGTTCTTGCTGAGATACTCATTGTGCCATGATGAATTGATTCACATCCAAAAACAAGCAAGCATGTGATATAACAAAAAAGACCTAACCACAGTAAACACCAATATGTAATTTCTGATTGTATTTCCTGAAAACGACATCGAAATTTGATATGTCCATAATTAAACATTAAGATGATATAATATGGCCATATGATAATTATAAGATCATTCAGATGATATGACATGATCACATTCACATAATCAATATCCTAATCCATATCACTATATATGATAACCTCCTCATCTTGATTAACTTGTTGTACAATTGGTTGAACTGCAGCTACTGCTACTTTGGTTGCCACCTAGGTGGAAAGTTCTTGCTGAGATACTCATTGTTCCATGATGAATTGATTCACATCCAAAAACAAGCAAGCATGTGATATAACAAAAAAGACCTAACCACAGTAAACACCAATATGTAATTTCTGATTGTATTTCTTGAAAACGACATCGAAATTTGATATGTCCATAATTAAACATTAAGATGATATAATATGGCCATATGATAATTATAAGAATAAGTTTAAAAGATATAATCTAAAGAATGAATATGACAAATTGCATAAGGAATAGGGCAAAGTATTACAGATTGAATAAATACTAGGTTGATAGTTTAATCTTGTGTTGTAAGAGTTGAAAAGAGTTTATTTTAGAGAAAGACTAAAGAAAGCAGTAATAACATTGAGATTTTAAAAATGTAATTAAAGAACTAAGGTTGTGTCCCTTAATAGAATGCACCATTCAAACTTAGTCCCTGCACCATCATTCAATAATTTCCAAGAGTTGAACAATTTAGCCCAATATGATGTTCCCACAACTATACAAGTTATTTAAATTAGAATGATTGATTATGTCATATAAATTTAACATGTTTCTAACCAAAATTCTATTAACCAAGGGTTAGCGACTTTAGTTCATGCAAACTTCTTTTACCTAACCTTAATATGCTTTCCTAAGCAAATCTAAAATATCATAGCACAAGCTAAAATTATCAACAATAAATGATCAATAAAAATAAGAAGAAGGTTGATATCTTAATTATTGAAAATCATGCTACACACAAAAACCTTAGAATGTTGCACCCTCATTAGGTTCACAACCTCAATAGAGAATTTAGCTACTCGTGATAGAACAAAAATGACAATAACAATTATTGAATTGAATTCAAAAAGCTTAACTTAAATATAGATAATGTAAGAATAGTGTTTTTCTTCATTGTTCACAAGACTTGAAAACTTGAGTAAAAAATAATAAAACTGAAACCTAAAATTGAAAACTTTGGCATTATTAGGTAGATCCAGGCTTGGGTTGGGAATTAACTAGTTTAAGGATTAATAAAATAAATAAACCCTATTGTGCCACATAGTAAACAAAGTCTTTAATTATATTTTAAAATAAGTCCAGCCAATACATTAACATTGGAGTACTTTTAGAGACAAAAGGTAGACATAGGGATTTTTGTACCAAATCTAATCTTTCAAGAGAATTTTAGGCACTTTTCATATATTATTAATTCTAAAGTAGGTGAAAATATTTTGATGTATGAAACATAAAGTTGAAATTGATATTTGAATAATATCTGCACCATTTGGAAAGCTAAAAGTTTTAAATAAAGATTATATCAATGCATGTTATCTCTAGAGATATATTCTTGATATCAAATTTTTATTATACATGCATTTGAGAATTAAATCATGGCAATGATAAAGTAATATTATGTTTTTTCTACTTAGAACTTTCATATTAATATTATCTGCCATGTCGATCACTGAAAATGTCAGTTCCAAATTCAAATGATTGACATAGAAACCAATTAATTCTTTTCCCTGAAATCCTCGTCGCTTAACAACACGTTCAATCCAATTTTCATATAATCCAAAAACTTCTACATACTTTTTCAACATAAGGAGATGGATAGCTCCAATGTCTTGATCGCAAAGAGGAATCATAACCTCACCTTCTTTCTCAGCTATTACAACCACTACAGGATCCATGTTTTGAAAGAGATATTTTAGATCATTTTCAGTAAATCTAACACCTCTAAAATCATTTGTCAGCCATTTCACCAAATGAAAGTCTTTTTCAACCGTACTTACCAAAGAGAACTCTCTTTTAACCTTACACTTGCCTTTATTCCAAAACATGTCACATTATTTTGAAATAAAATCTTACATCTTAACAGTTTGAAATTAAGCTATAGCGTATACTTGTATGTATTATTTTTACATTGGGTTGTATATATAAGTCTCTAGTCTATTATTTCATAGGTAAAAATAACTCTTTAGATAAACGGCTAATCATTTTAAAGATTATCCAAATTTTTCATTTTCTTTGTGGATCTCTAAAACATTAAAAATATATTTCCTCTATTAAAATTAAATAGAGAGGAGATTAAATAAAATTAACTTAAGTTTTCTTTATTTTTTTAATCTAAAACAATTCAATATTTTTTCCTTATAACGAAAATTAGATATTTTGCTCCTTTGACTTGTATTGAAATTTACATAACAGTCCACAAATATATCAAGCAGCTACAATTGGATCCTAAGAGCGATATCCTTGAACATGGGTACTAGATCAATGTTCGAAAACAACTGGCTTGGTACCTACACACAAGCTGCATAAAATAATAACCGTGAGTACTAATCCTATGGATCCTAATTTTTAGCAATGGTGTGGGTCTGTCCTATGATACAAAAATATGCATTTGACCTTAACAAATACATAGAACCAAGAGTGAACCACCAAAACAGTTCAAATATACATAGAAATTCAACTATGATATGATCATAGATAATCATGTCAACTTTGCGTAGAATTTAAGTACAAATCCTTCAAATTGAATCAAGAGTAGTCTAAGTATAGCGTGTAGGAAGAGTTGAAAGTGATTCATATGTTGTATATACACCTTGTACTTCGTATAGATAAATAGTATCTTTGAGGGACTCATGAGGTCCATATACAGGAAAGACATTCCTTCCATACCCAAACAAATCAATAATAAACCAGGTAGGTGTGCCCCTCTGATCTATATAACATTGGGCAGATGTATCACTCCGATCAATATGAAATGAAATGTACCATATGAAAGTGTGCAACCCCAATTACATAAGGGTTGGATTACAAAACACATGAGACTTAGATGTGTAATTAAGGATACTCATCTAATAGGAGTTGCATGATTGGTTACTTGAACTTAACTTATTGATTCTACAAGATAAATACCGAGAGATATCACGAGTATGAAGAACCCATAGAGTTATGAAGTCATTGGGATCATAGACCTAGTGTCTCTCATGTATTAATTACAAACATGAAGAAATTCACAATTGTTAAATTTTACAAGCTGGCATTCAAAAAACCCTAACTTATGGAATAATTACTAATTGCCTAGATAAATGCATGGAGCATACTTTTTTCCTATTCCTGTACGATCAACCCCAACCTAGTTGGGTTTTATATTTGATTCAACGATCATTTTGTACTTCACAATGAGATATAATTTAGGCAACATAATAATTTAGTGTTGTTGTAGGGAATATAGCTTAGAATTATATCTATTACATGGTCTAACTATTAGTAAGGTCAGTACAAGAGCTACTAAGTAAAAAAATATGAGTACTAGTGGTATCTCAAATGGAAAGACTATCCAAAAATAGTAAAGTGAGTGAGAATCATCTATGGCTCCAAAAGCTCACCCCTATCTCTGAACCCTGACAAATGCTAGAATGGATGTCAATGGTGGAATCTGGTACTTGGATCTGCATTAGAAAAAGATGTAGAAGTGTAGTATGAGTACCAAAATAATAGGTGCTCAGTAGGCATCATTGACCAATTGAGCTAAATCATAATATAAGCATAATTAAATATGATAATGTAACTATATCCAGGGAAAAGAGCAAGCCCAAAATAATGCTCTAAATGACTAAGGATACATAACATATTAAAGATGAAACTAACTATAGTCTAACTGGGGCCCCATAAGCTCAGAAGGAGCAAACAAGAAGAAGAAAACCAAACCAAGCCCCTTTAAGCCCGATAGATCCAATCAAGAGAGATACATCAGCAATAATAATGATAACATAACCGAACATCAAAACCATACCCATGAATCCTCCCATATGATAAGAACCAGACTTGAACCATTTTCTCCACATGATAAAACTCTTTAGTGCCGGACTAAAATAAAAAATAGTATCATAAATGTCAAACTCAAAACAATCTTAATATCATAAATACTAGAATCAGACTGGTCTTAATATCATAAATACTAGACAAAAATTGGTCTTTATATCGTAAATACCAAACTCAAATTAGTGTTTAAATAAACTCAAGGTACAACTCTAGCCATGAGTCAGAAAAATCGTCAGAAAAATCTAAATCCTCCTAGGGTACATGAATAAATATAAAATAACTAAATAAGGCCTCCTAGATGTTTAAAGATCTAATTAAGATATATGATCTTAGAAGGGTTAGTGGGCTCTCTACTAAACCCTGAAAGTTCATACTAAGGCAGTTCATACCTAAAACTAGGATATTCCATCTAAGTCCTAAGACAAGACATCTAAGTTCTACTAAAATGTGCAAAATAAGTCTACAAGTCATACGACCACAGTTTAATTTGTGGAAAGGATAGGTTGTCCAATTTTACCCAAAACAACTCACTATTCATCTAAGTATTCAAAATTTTACTACACATACCACCTAGTCATAGTTTGAAACCTAAATGTAGCATAATACCACACCAATACCATAATAAAGCTCAATTTAAGAGAAAGGTAAACCTATATTACCCGAACACCGATGAATTCCCATGAAATTCTACTAACATGGAGATTTTTCATTTTGAGAAGTCTCTACATGATGCCATTCTAGAAAAAAAGAATCTATAAATCAATATGAGAGTAATTGTCATAACCCAAGGCTTTCAAATTCTAGAAGGCTCCATTTCATGGTCATGGATGTTTTTAAATACTTTGATTCCTTTATGGATATTGGTTTTGTCTATGGTTGGGAGCATATCCTACCCGGATATTGGTTTTCTTTTTGTAGAAGCTTTTTTGGAACCACTATGGGTTTATATGGGCAGGATCAGTATTGGTTTTAGCCTTAGTATTGGCATTGATATGGGATGATACCACATTGGACTAAATTTCTCATTGTTCCATCCTTTTATATTATGTTATGGAACTTGGTTTGGTTATTGTTATGGTTTTGGTTTATGGATTTGGTTTTGTTATGGTTATTGGTTGGCTTTGGGATAGTTGGTCTTGTTTGGTCTGATTTTGGTTATAGATCTATCCCAGAGTTTGGATTTGTGCAATTACACACTCTCTTCTTATAGGTTCGGAATTTATCCGACTCAGGGTATACATTTGGATGGTTTGGTTTGGTATCGGGAGTGGTCCCCGGTCCTGGATGGACTTGGGATGCCTATTATGACAAGGTCCCCAGTCGGGTCGGGTCAATATATGACAAGGTATAGACATGCCATATGATCCATTGCCAATTATGTTGCTACTACAAACTCATTTTTTTCTTATTATGCTAATGAAATGATTTTTTTGTATCTATAAATGGCCTATTTGATTTAATACTTTAATTTATGTTCTTTTACTACTTTTGAGCCCATATACTTATTTGTGAGAGTTGTAAACACATTCTTTGAGTGATTAATTTATTGTTATGATTTGTGGTTTTTATTCTTCTTGTAAGCACATTATTATGATTTCTTCCAAGAATTACTATTGCGTTCTTGCAATTATGAGTGATAAACCCCAACAAATAAGGTTATGGGAACTATGGAAAATTATGAAAATAGGGTTCAATGTACATGTGATTCTAGATTGGTGTTTATGCATATATTATTGTTCTCTTTGCTTGGACTATTTTCTAGTAGTTACAAATATTAAATATCCCCTTATTCTTACTTACATTAGATGAAGAGGTAACATTTGAAAAAAGTAACAAATGTTGGAGACTTAGCTTAGAGTTATAAACCTTTATTTAATAGCTAGAGTATCAACCTTAACTTAATAACTTGAGTTGTGGATGATAGAAAGCTAATATTAAATCAATGATAAGGGTTAGATTGCAAAACTCATGAGACATGGATGTGTACTTAAGGATACTCATCTAATAGGAGTTGCATGATTGGTTACTTGAACTTAACTTATTGATTCTACATGATGAACACTGAGAGAGATCACCAGTACGAAGAACCCATAGAGTTATGAAGTCATTGGGTGCATAGACCTAGTGTCACACATTTATTAATTACAAACGTGACGAAATTCACAATTGTTAAATTTCACAAGCTGACTTTCAAAAAACCCCAACTTATGGAATAATTTACTAATTGCCTGGATAAATGCATGGAACATACTTCTTTCCTATTCCTGTACGTTCAACCACAACCTAGTTGGTTTTTATATTTTATTCAACGATCGTTTTGTACTTTACATTGAGATATAATTTAGGCAACATCATAATTTAGTGGTGTTGTAGTAAATATAGTTTAGGATTAGATCTATTGTATGGTCTAACTATTAGACTTTGTTTCCTTATTTTACTTTTTTGTGGTTTTTAAGATGTACAATATTGCATGCCCAACATTAGCAGTCAAGGAAAATTCCTAATTCTATTTGATCTTGAACTTTAGCGAATACTTGATCACTAGTTGTAATACCCCGTAAGATCCTAGCTCAATTCTGGTGTCATTCCAAGTTCAAAGGGGTCCAAGACTTTGAAATTTCACCAAGTGTGGAGGAATTAGTCATTTTCAATACCCTTAAACTTCGATGATTTTTATTTTGGTATTCCCGACCTCGAGACGTCGATTTTTGAGTTGATTCATGATTGGGGTTGTTCAAAGGGTGCCTCAGGTGAGTTTTAGAATTTTCAAACGAGCGTGGGGGTATGTTTAGGTAACCAAAATAGAAGTACAACAGGGATAGGCAGGCTCCCCCCTCTAGACCGCAAGGGTAAGGCGGGCGCCGCCCGGGATTGTCCCCCACTCTAAGGCGAGTTCTCCCCAGGGTAGTCCGCCACTCTATGGCTCGCGTTGCCCCTACCTATTCTACCCATTTTTGTTTCTTAACCTTTTAAGGGTATTTGGGTCAATTTCCTTCACCCAATTCGTCCATAACACGAAATTGGGGTCCCCAAAGAGCATTATTTGCCTTTTTACTCCCAAATCCTCTCAAGAAAAACCCTCTTTCTTTGCAAAAACAAACCCTAAATCTTTCACAAGAAATTAAGGAACTCAAGCTTCAAGTTCAAGAAATTCTCAATGAATCTTCAAGAATTCATCCAGTGAAGTATGTAGGATGTTCATCCATGGGTCCCTTTCACCCCTGGATTCCTCAATCCTTTTTTTGTTTAATTTAAGAGTTTATACCTATTCTTAATGAAATAAATCGATCAATCAATCTCTTATTAATTAAATTCCAAATTATGGTTACAATTATTTTCAAGTAGAATGAGTCATATCATGTTTCAAGTATTGTAATTCCCATGGAATGATCAATTAATTTCAGGATTAACCCTTAAGTTATGAATTTAGCCATGTAATCATGTTATTTTCCTCATGTTTAAGGTATTCCCATGTCCAAGTATATGATTATTACATATTTGATGAAATGACCATGTTTTGGTTCTATGAACTGTGATTTTATGCTATAGTATTTCAAGTTTGATATCGTATTTTATAATTTTTCAGTGTTGGTGTGTTATGAAGACACGATACCTAGTTGTTTTACATGATTTCAATGTCTCAGAAATGATTTCAGTTGAGCCATGAGTATTATCATTCAGTCAGTTGTTATGGTCAGACCATGATGAGTAGTGTCAGTTATATATTCAACTGTATCTAATTCAGCTCAGTTCAGTACCAGTGTCAGTTTAGTTGGGAGTAGGATTTATCATCGAGCGAACCTAGGGATGGGGGTTCACTCGCTAGTTAGGACTAGGTCCTTTATAGAAGTCCCTAAGTTCAAAAACTACGTAGCCACGTAGGATTATGAGATATCACCCGCCAGTTTAGGATTGACACTCTCTTAGGGGTCACCCGTCAGTTTAGGACTGACTCTCTAGTCCTTTGGGACATCAAATTAGTTGATCCACATAGACAGTGTTAGTACCCGTGGAACGGTACTAACACCATTCCAACTGGGATTATAGGTTTAACCTTGATTAGCTCAGATTGGGGCATGCCAGTTATATGATATCTCCCATAGTCTCAGTATAGTATTCGGTATATTTAATTTAGGTTTTTTTGTCCAAGTGTACTGAACCTCAGTTATTCAGTTATACAAATTGTAGTTATTCAACTTACAAATTATTTTTAGAAATATATTTATACTTTTTCTTGCATTCACAAATATTATATGATCATGCATTTATGTTCAGTTATTCCCATGCATTTCAGCCAATCCTCATCTCATATACCAGTATATTTAAAGTACTGACTGCATACTTTTGTTTGTGCTATTTTGTTTTATAACATTGGTTTGGATGCTCAGTTTCCCGACCACTCTTAGACAGCTCACCGACATTTAGCATTAGTAGTGGTGAGTCCTTATCTATCAAGGACATTATTTGTTTATTTTAGTTATTTTTATATTTTTATATGCCTAGTTAGTTAGAGTTAGTTGGGGGTCTATCCCATCAACTCTTTAGTCAGTTTAGAGGCTTTCAGACACTTAGTTAAATATTCAGTAAGTCATTTCAGTATTATAAGCTGTAATATGATATTTAATACATATATTAATTCCTATTTTAGTATCTAGTTTTATAGTATTTTATCAGTTTATTTTCTGCATACATTATAGAGTGCTATTATATTCTGTACTCGCAGCAGGTACCAGCTCATAGGTTAGCTTGTGGTTACTTGTGACCATAAGAACCATTTTCAGGACTAGGGGGTAGACTCGAGTCGTTAAAATACTTGGTATCAGAGCCTAAGGTTTCAGAGTTTCCTAGGGAGTCTGAAAACTACGTTGAGTAGAGTCTTAAGCATGGGTGTGAAGTGTGCCATACTTACTGACAAGAGGCTATGAATTATTTTAGGAAAGTTTCCTATCTTTCATTGTTTATGTTGTGCAAAAGAGAATAATACACTATTTAAATTCACTTTCTAACTCATTCTTCATTCTGTTTACATACAATGCCTCCTAGAAGAAATAATGGAAGAAGGAATAGGGATCAGATCGCACAACCACCTATTTAGGAAGATCCCCTAAATGAGCATGTCTCTCACGCTGAATTCAGGGACGCTTTCACTACCTTAGCCCATTCAGTACCTGCTCAGAACAACTAGCAAACTGTTTCCCCAACCAATCCAGTAGAAAATACAACTGTAGTTAGGATTTGGGATTTCACCCAAATGAATCCCCCTTTATTTTCATGATCCAAGTATGAAGAGGATCCGCAGGAGTTTCTTGATATAGTTTATAAGGTTAAAGATATTATGGGCATCACTTTTAGTGAAATTTTAGAGTTGGCTGCACATCAGTAGCAGGATGTAACTCATACCCTGTTTAAGAAGTGAAAGGAGGATCGAGTTTGGAGGCAGGGCCTATTGAGTGGGGGGAGTTTTCCATGACCTTTTTAGACAAGTTCTTTCCGTTAAAATTAAGGGAAGCTAAGGTTCAGGAATTCATTAATTTAAACCAGGGTAATATAAGCGTGAAGGAGTACTCGCTTAAGTTTACTTAATTGGCGAGGTATGCTCCTACCATAGTGGCAGATAATAGGTCTAAAATGAGTAAGTTTGTGTCTGGTGTTACTGATAGTGCGGTCAAGAAATATAGAACCTCCATGTTGATTAAAAAGATGGACGTATCTAGACTTATGGTTTATGCTCAGCAGATTGAGGAGAAGCATAAAAAGAGAAAGAACAAGAGGGCCAGAAAAGGTAGTTTCAACTTTTCTCAGACAAGGTCAGAGGATGGTAATAGTTCTTAGTTTTTTCAAAAATTTCCATCCCCATCTCTTTCTTTAGCTAGTGCGCTAGTGCCAAAGTTCAGGAAGGATACTCAAGATAAGGCGCTAGGCTCTATGACGTAGGGTAGTATCAGCAGTAGTCGTACTAATTCTCTCTTCATGAAATATGGTAGGAACTATGAGGATATGTGTAAGGCATGTAGTGATGTGTGTTTTGGATGTGGAAAGTTGGGTCACAGGGTTTAAGAATTTCCAGTGGTTTCTCATAGGGGAAAGGATTTGCGCCAATATGGCTAGTCTAATCTTTCATTAGCTCCAGCAGGTCACCTGACTCAGCAGGGTGCCACTTCCAGTACAACCAGTGGGTAGTGTCTGAAAAGGTTGTATGCACTCCAAGTTCAGCATAATCATGAGAGTTATCCTGATGTGGTGATACGGTTGGGGCAGCCTCCACAGGTACACGGCCTTTCACACGAAGCCAAGCTCGAGAATTACAAAAACTCCAAGCTTTGTTCATGCAAATGGCCGTGTGGGAGTTGGTGATTGAACCAACCAAGGACCTAAACGTTTTTATGTGTGAAGAGAGGTCTTAATGTGTAATAAACTACTCTTCAAGGTTGGCACAAGAAGCAAGGGCGGATGGGTCATTTAACCCCTTTTGTTTGTAGTATAAATAGAACATGTTAGAGAGTTATTCCCTAGTTTTTGAATGCTGATTTTGTAACCTAAAAACACTAAAACTTTCGGCTCTCTCTTCCACTCTTAGAAGCCTTCCCTATTATCTCACAAGTAGAGGAATACTTGTGTTGTCTCTTTGGCTAGAAAAAAGGGTTTTGAGGTCGTTGAGTGCCTCTTGGTCCTCGTAAGAACTTGGTGTTTATATTCATTAGACTTAGTGTCCTCTCTTGATGTTAGGGTTCTTAGTTTCTTGAATGTTATATGTCAAGTTATCTATCTTTCTTTATCTTGTTGTTGTTGTTGATTTTGTTATCTTAAAGTCTAGTGAAGCCGTGTGGGGCTCTTTCCGATTCACTAGCATTGTTATCTATCTTGTTGTTCTTGTGTTGTTGGACTGAAAAACCGAAACTTAAACTTGTTGTTCTTGTGTTGTTGGACTGAAATCCGAGCCTACTTGAAGCTCTTGGTGTTGTTGGTTTGATTTTGTATCATTTGGTATCAAAGCGAGACCGGTTGTGTTCCAACATAACCCATCTTGGGCTAGTTCACGGCTTAAACAAACCACACCAAAAAGAAATTCTGAAAATCTGTCCATTAAAAGTTGAAACCAAGAATGATGTTGTATGTTTAGATCTAGGTGTTATTTTGCTTGTTTAGTGAGTTTCTAGTGTTGGTTTCTTTCTCACCAACACTAAGGTGTCTAGATCCAAAAGTTGATCTTGAAAACTTGAACATTGTGTAGTGACTTGAAGTGGCCGAAAGTTGTGTGTTGTTGATAACCAAAAGAAAAATCGGTGGTTGTGTGTTTATGTGCTAAAGAAGTTGATGAAGTTTGTTGAGGTTTTCATCTTTTGAACTTGTTCATCTTGTTCATCTTGTTGTGTGCTCAAGTTGTAAGACAAGCTATAAAGTTGTTGTTAAAGACTTGCACCCATCACCTTCTAGTCTTGTCAATCACTTTTCCCTAATTCAAGGAGCCTTGTTTTGTGGGATTAGTCAACCAAACCTCACTTTCTTGAGTTTGAAAAGGGTGAAATACTACAAGATTTTATTTTTCCCACCAAAACACTTTGCAAACTATAACAAGTTGTGTGAATATTAACACAAAAAAAAAAGAGAAGAAGAACGTGTGGAACCATTGCATGCTGCCACGTCACTATAAGCTCAACTTAGGATATTTTTTTGGTTGCTAATTGTTGATCCTTGGTTTCCCTTACTTGGTCCTAGAACTAATTAACAAACTAGTACATTCCTACTAGGTTGTCAACTAGTTCCTTGAACCGTTTGTTCGTGTCAACGATTATTTGAGTGCTTTTATTCGTTTGAATGAATTGCTGATTTTTGACTCTAGTCCGGCAAGAATTCTTTGAGTCTTCAAACAAGAATCCATTCCGGATAAGAGCTTACTCATACCTTAAAAATTTCACGGTTACTAGCCAATTATACAACACTTGTGGAACACGAACTTGTGGTGAACTAAAGCGGATAATATCTTGACAATGGAAGGAGCTACGTCTCATAATGTGGATACTAATGCCCTTGATTCTATGAGGGTCACTCTTGAGGCCGTTACCCGGACACTTGAAAGGTTGAATTCGGAATTTGGGGCCGTGAGAGGGGACTTGGCAGCAATAAAGGGGGAAGTGTCGACTATAAGTGGGAGATTAGAACAAGTGGAGAGTCAAAGGAACTCTCGTCCTTCTACTCCTCTACATGTATCTACCAATGGTCATGATAGGACCTCCTCCGCAACCATCACCCCCGAAACAGTCCACCAAATGCTAAATGCACCCCAAGCTCCACTAAATACCGCAAGCCAAACTACCTATTTTTCTCCAAACCGAGACCCCACTAGACCACTACATTTCCAAGACCCTCCAATTCCACAAGAGGGATTTGGACGCCAAGTACCTCCACTAAATCCGAACCCTCCATTCCAAGCTCCATTAACCCAAAGACCGCAAATTCCAAATCCTCCGAATCAAAACGGCCAAGGCCGATCAGCCCACTTTGAAGGATACGGTAGAGAGGAGTATGAAGGAGATGGAGCCTTTGATGATGCTTATATGAGGGAGGAGGAGTTAAGAGGGGGTCGAGGAGAACCTAGGAGATACCGGGGGTATGGAGATAGGGGAAACCGACACCAAGAGAGAGACGTAGGCATCAACACCATCAAGTTGAGCCTACCCATCTTTAAGGGTGAAAGTGACCCCGAGACCTACTTAACTTGGGAATCGGCTTGTGACAAAGTTTTCCAAGTTAATGACATCTCGGAAGAAAAGAAGAGTTGCTACGCTATAGCTCACCTCGAGGGCTATGCTAACACTTGGTGGGAGTATGTTAAACAATTTGGTAATGAATTAGTTGATGGGCAGCCACCACCTTGGTATCGGTTGAGGTATTTGATGAGACAACGATACCTTCCCGAGAGATATCGTCATGAGTTGCTTGCTAGATTATATGGCTTGCGGCAAGGAGGCAAGAGTGTGATGGCCTATTTTGACGAGTTCCAACAACTCATGTTGAAACTTGATCATCGTGGGGAGCAAATCAGTCACGACATCATCCGGTTCAAGTGTGGGTTGAACAAAGAGATCTCCACTCATTTGACCCTTCACCGGTTTGAAACCATTGACGGTATATTCCAAGTGGCCCTTGAGATTGAAAGGGAACTTAAGGAGAGATCATCCTTCAAGGCAAGGGTACAAACCCCCTCGGGTTGGCCCAAAAAAAAGGACCAACCCGCCCCTACGAAGCTGCCCAAGTCCAAAATAGTCCCTAAATTCCCTCCGAAACCGGAGGCTCACAAATATCCCAACCCAAAGGGGTTCCAATGCTTCAAGTGCCAAGTTTGGGGGCATAAGGCCAATGAATGTCCGAACCGGCGCAATGTGATCCTACGAGATGGGAAAGTGTACTACCTTGGTGAGGAGGTGGTTTCCGAAAGGGGGGAGGATGAGGCCGAGCCTCAAGATGGAGAGGGAGCTGAAAATGGGCCGAATAATGATGAATTAGATGGTAGTGAAGATGTCTATCCACAAGAAGGGGAGTGTGTGGTTCCAAACTTTGTGGTTAGACGTGTCATGATTAGTAAGGCGATAGATGACCCGAGTCAAAGGGAGAATCTATTCCATACTAAGTGTCTTGTAAAGGGGAGTGTGTGCACCTTGGTGATTGATAGTGGTAATTGTACAAATGTTGCGAGCCATGCTATGGTAAATTTCTTGAAGCTACCAACTACACTACACACTAGTCCTTACAAGCTACAATGGTTGAACGATTGTGGTGAATTAAAGGTCACAAGGCAATGTGTGATTCGGTTTAAGGTGGGAAACTACCACGATGAAGTGCTTTGTGACGTGATCCCAATGCAAGCATGTCACTTGTTGTTAGGTAGACCATGGCAATATGATAGGTCTACTAAACACGATGGGAGGTCCAACCGGTATACGCTTGAGAAGGATGGCCGAAAGGTCACACTTCATCCTCTTTCACCCTCCCAAGTAAATGAGTGGCATCAAAAGATGAGAGAGTTGAAGGGAAAGGGGAAGGAATCCGGAAAGGGAGAAAAGGGGGGGATGCCGTAGGTGAGGAAGTAGGGACATCCGAGGCTGTCCCAATGACAAGGGAGATGGAAAACGTAGTGATGTTGGCTGGGAGGAAAGAACTCTTCGTGGACCATGATGAAAACAAGCCTATGTTACTTTTGGCCCATTGTTTTAATACTAACCCCACTAATTCTTCCATTTCCCCTTTGATTTCTTGTGTGTTGCAGGAGTATGAAGATGTATTTCCTCAAGAACTTCCGCAAGGATTGCCCCCACTTCGGGGAATTGAGCACCAAATTGATTTGGTGCCGGGTTCACAACTTCCAAACAAACCGTCCTATAGGAGCAATCCCATGGACACTAAGGAGCTTGAAAGACAAGTTGAGGAGCTTCTCAACAAGGGATACATCAAGGAAAGCATGAGTCCGTGTGCTGTTCCGGTGCTTTTGGTACCGAAGAAGGACGGAACTTGGCGCATGTGCATCGATTGTAGAGCCATCAACAAAATCACTATAAGGTATCGTCATCCAATCCCTAGACTAGATGATATGTTAGATGAGCTCCACGGATCTTGTTTGTTTTCTAAAGTGGACCTTAGGAGTGGCTATCACCAAATTCGCATGCAACCCGGTGATGAGTGGAAGACCGCATTCAAGACCAAATTCGGTCTATATGAGTGGCTGGTCATGCCCTTCGGCCTTACCAATGCTCCTAGCACCTTTATGAGGCTAATGAATCATGTAATGAAGCCTTATATTGGAAAGTTTGTGGTGGTTTACTTTGATGATGTGTTGGTGTATAGTAAGTCTATTGATGATCATGTAATGCATTTGAGATGTGTGTTTGATGTGCTCCGAAAGGAGAAGCTGTATGCCAACATGGAGAAGTGTTCTTTTGGTGTTGATAAGGTTATATTCTTGGGTTTTGTCGTGAGCTCAAGGGGTGTGGAAGTGGACGATTCCAAGATAGACTCTATTCGAAGTTGGCCGACCCCTAAAACTATTGGAGAAATCCGAAGTTTCCATGGGTTGGCAAGCTTTTATAGGAGGTTTGTCAAAGGATTTAGTTCCATAGCAGCCCCCTTGACCGAGGTAATTAGAAAGGACGGACCCTTTAAATGGGGTGATGAGCAGGCTAGGGCTTTTGAGGCCTTGAAAGCTACGCTCATCTCGGCGCCTTTATTGCAATTGCCCGATTTTGATAAGATGTTTGAAGTAGAGTGTGATGCTAGTAGGGTTGGCATCGGGGCTGTTTTGATGCAAGAAGGTAAGCCCGTTGCTTATTTCAGTGAAAAGCTCAAAGGGGCAACTCTTAATTACTCAACTTATGATTTGGAGTTGTACGCCCTTGTTAGAGCTTTGGGAAATTGGCAACATTATTTGTGGCCTAAGAGTTTGTGATACGAACGGATCATGAGTCGTTGAAACACCTTAAGAGCCAAGACAAGTTGAATAGGCATCATGCTAAGTGGATTGAGTTCATCGAGACTTTCCCTTATGTAATTCATTACAAAAGGGGAAAGGAAAATGTTGTTGCCGATGCCTTGTCTAGGAAGCATGTGCTTGTTGCTACCTTGTCTTCGAAATTGATGGGTTTTGAGAGCTTGCGGTTGTTGTATCCCGAGGATCCTACCTTTGCTCCTATTTTTAGGGAATGCGAAGAGTGGGGAAGGGACCGTTGGCTTAAGCAGAATGACCATTCCTCCTACTCTCGGTTCGATGGGTATTTGTTCAAAGGGAGGAGGTTGTGTGTTCCTTCTAGTTCTTGGAGGGAATTATTTGTGAGGGAGGCCCATGACGGAGGCCTCATGGGGCACTTTGGGGTAGACAAGACCCTCGGAATCTTAGAGGAGAACTTCTATTGGCCCAAAATGCGCAAAGACGTCACTAAAATTTGTAGTCAATGCGTGGCCTGCCGGAGTGCGAAATCTCGTCTCCTACCTCAAGGATTATACACCCCACTCCCTACTCCCCTTAGACCTTGGTTGGACATTTCGATGGATTTTGTTTTGGGGCTGCCAAGGACTAGAAAGGGCCGAGATAGCATTTTTGTTATTGTTGATAGATTCTCTAAAATGGCTCATTTTATTCCATGTGCTAAAACCGAGGATGCTCGTAGTGTAGCTTCATTATTTGTTGAACATGTTGTAAAGCTTCACGGGGTACCGAGGACTATTGTGAGCGATAGGGACTCCAAGTTCCTAAGTCTCTTTTGGAAGTCCATGTGGGGTAGGCTTGGAACGAAGTTACTTTTCTCCACGTCTTGCCACCCACAAACTGATGGCCAAACGGAGGTAGTAAATAGAACCTTAGGGTCTATGCTACGTTCTATGGTTAAAGGTAAACTGACTTCATGGGAAGATCACCTACCCTTGGTGGAATTTGCATACAACCGGGTAATACATTCGAGCACGGGAATGACTCCCTTTGAATGTGTTTACGGCCTGAATCCCCTTACCCCTTTAGATCTCACTCCTTTGTCTAGTGATCTCATGACCAACTTAGATGGAAATAAAAGAGCCGAGGCAATGAAGAAAATGCATGAGACGGTGCGGATCAAGCTTGAAAAGAAGAACCAAGAGGTTGCAAAAAGGGTAAACAAAGGGAGAAGAAGGCTTGTGCTTGAACCCGGAGATTGGGTGTGGGTGCATCTTCGAAAGGATCGGTTTCCAGCTTAAAGGAAGTCCAAATTGCTGCCAAGGGGTGATGGTCCTTTCCAAGTACTTGAGAGAATCAATGACAACGCCTACAAGATTGACCTTCCACCGGAATATCAAGTGCACAACACTTTCAACGTTGGTGATCTCTCCCTCGTGGATGCGGTTGAAGATGACCAAATGCTGAATTTGAGGTCAAATTCCTCTCAAGATGGATAGGATGATACGGTTGGGGCAGCCTCCACAGGTACACGGCCTTTCACACGAAGCCAAGCTCGGGAATTACAAAAACTCCAAGCTTTGTTCATGCAAATGGCCGTGTGGGAGTTGGTGATTGAACCAACCAAGGACCTAAATGTTTTTATGTGTGAAGAGAGGTCTTAATGTTTAATAAACTACTCTTCAAGGTTGGCACAAGAAGCAAGGGCGGATGGGTCATTTAACCCCTTTTGTTTGTAGTATAAATAGAACATGTTAGAGAGTTATTCCCTAGTTTTTGAATGCTGATTTTGTAACCTAAAAACACTAAACCTTTCGGCTCTCTCTTCCACTCTTAGAAGCCGTCCCTATTATCTCACAAGTAGAGGAATACTTGTGTTGTCTCTTTGGCTAGAAACAAGGGTTTTGAGGTCGTTGAGTGCCTCTTGGTCCTCGTAAGAACTTGGTGTTTATATTCATTAGACTTAGGGTCCTCTCTTGATGTTAGGGTTCTTAGTTTCTTGAATGTTATATGTCAAGTTATCTATCTTTCTTTATCTTGTTGTTGTTGTTAATTTTGTTATCTTAAAGTCTAGTGAAGCCGTGTGGGGCTCTTTTCGATTCACTAGCATTGTTATCTATCTTGTTGTTCTTGTGTTGTTGGACTGAAAAACCGAAACTTAAACTTGTTGTTCTTGTGTTGTTGGACTGAAATTCGAGCCTACTTGAAGCTCTTGGTGTTGTTGGTTTGATTTTGTATCATGTGGTTACGGGTATCTTATAGTTTTTCCATCTTCATGTTTATGATTTATTCGACCCCGGAGATTCACTTTCCTTTGTGACCGCCTACATAGTAGTAGTCTTTGGTGTCAGTCTGAAAACTTTAGCAGAACCTTTCTCAGTGTCTACTCCAATAAGTAGCTCTATTATAGCCAGATGGGTATACAGGAACTGCCCATCACAGTATCTCAAAAAGTTACCTCAGTTGATCTTGTACAGTTAGAGATGATGGATTTTAATGTCATTCTCAACATAGATTGTCTCCACTCATGTTATGCCTCAACTGATTGCAAAAATAGAGTCGTTCAGTTTTAGTTTCTGAACTAACTAGTCATTGAATGAAGGGGTAGTATCTTAGTGTTTAGGGGTTAATTTGTTTCATATATTCAAGTAAGAAAGATGATATCTCAGGGGTATGTTTATCATCTTATTTCATATTTATGAGACTCTGAGTCTCGAGTCAGTTTAGTAGTGCGGGAATTTCCAAATGTGTTCCCTGAAGATCTTTCCAGAGTTTCTCCCGAAAGGAAAACTGACTTCGAAATAGATATCCTTCCAGATACCCAACCTATCTCTATTCAACCCTATAGAATAGATCCAGTTGAGCATAAGGAGTTGAAAGAGAAGCTACAAGATCCTTTAGATTAAGGTTTCATCAGGCCTAGTGTTTCCCCATGTGAAGCTCTAGTCTTGTTCATACGTACAAAAGTCGGTTCTCTTAGAATGTGCATCAATTACTGCTAGTTGAAAAAGGTCACCATTAAGAATCAGTATCCACTCCCCAAAATTGATGACTTGTTCTACCAACTTTAGGGTGCAAGATATTTCTCTAAGATAGACCTCAGATCCAGCTATCATCAGGTCAGATTCAGAGAATATGAGCTTCCGAAGACAGCTTTCAGAACTCAGTATGGTCACTTTAAATTCTTTGTTATGTCTTCTGGAATAATGAATGCCCTTGCATCTTTCATGGACTTGATGAATAGAATGTTCAAACAGTAGTTGGACATGTTCTTCATAGTTTTCATTAATGATATCTTTGTCTATTCCCTTAGTGAAAATTATTATGTGGACCATTTGAGAATTGTGTTGCAGACCCTTAGAGCTCATCAATTGTTTACCAAATTTAGCAAGTGAAAATTTAGTCTAAGATTAGTATCTTTCCTTGTCCATATTATTTCCGATGATGGCATTAGAATTGACCCTCAAAATACTAAAGTAGTAAGAAATTGGCACAGACTTATCTCTCCATCAGATATCAGAAGTTTCTTATGTTTGACTTGCTATTACATGAGGTTTGTTAAAGGGTTTTCTTCTATTTCATTCCTTATGTCTCGATCAACTCATAAGTAAGTCAAATTTTAGTTGTTAGATTCTTGCGAAAAGAGTTTTCAGGAGTTGAAGACTCGACTCACTTCTGCTCAAGTCTTGACGTTGCTAGATGACACTATTGGGTTTGTAGTTTATTATGATGCTTCCAGAGTTGTTCTTTATTGCGTATTGATGCATAGAGGTAAGGTCATAGCCTATGCTTCTAGACAGCTTAAACACCACGAGAAGAATTATCCTACCCATGATCTTGAGTTGGCAGCTATTGTTTTTACCTTGAAAATTTGGAGACATTATATTTATGGGGTTTATGTTGATGTGTTCAATGACTATAAGAGTTTATAGTACATTCTTAGGTAGAAAGATCTGAATCTTCATCCGAGAAGGTGGCTTGGGTTGTTAAAAGATTATGATATGAGTATGTTGTATCATCCAGCAAGGCTATTGTAGTGGTAAATGCCCTTAGCAAATTGTCTATGAGAAGTGTTGCTCATGTTGAGGAGGATAAGAAGAAGTTAGTCAGTGAGGTTCATCAGCTTTCTAGATTAGGCATTCGGTTGGTTGATTCAGCTGAAGGAAGTGTATGGGTTCAGAATGGTTTAGAATTTTCATTGGTTGCCGAAGTTAAAGAAAAGAAATATAGGGATCCTAGTTTGGTTCAACTAAAGGAGGAAGTTAGAGATTAGATGGTAGATGTTTTCTTCCAAGGTGGAGATGGTGTACTTCATTGTCAGGGCAGGTTATATGTTCTGTGTGTTGATGATTTGAGACATCATATACTTGCAGAAGTACATAGTGCATGATACTCTATCAATCCAAGAGCCACTCAGATGTATCGTGATTTATGGGAAATCTATTGGTGGAGTGGTATGAAAATGGATATTGTAGAGTTTGTGGCTAAGTGACCAAATTGTAAGCAAGTCAAGGTCGAGTACCAAAGGACTAGTGGTGCATTGAAGGAGTTCAGCATCACCAATTAGAAGTGGGAAGTGGTCAACATGGATTTTGTGATAGGGTTGCCTCATACGTGTCCTCATATGATTCAATATAGGTCATCGTAGATAGAATGACCAAAGTAGCTCATTTCTTGCCAGTTCATACTTCATACTCAACTGAGGATTATGCTAGGATTTACATTAGGGAGTTGGTTAAGTTGTATAGGCTTCTGTTGTCTCTAATTTCAGATAGAGGTACTGAGTTTACCTCATACTTTTGGAAATCTTTTTAGAAGGGTCTTAGTACCCAAGTTTATCTCAGTATAGTTTTTAATCCTTAGACAGATGGTCAGGCAGAGAGGACCATTTAGACCTTAGAGGAAATGTTGAGGAAATATGTTATTGACTTTAAAGGTAGTTGGTATGACCACTTTCCTTTGTTTGAGTTTTATTATAACAACAGTTATCACTCCAATACTCAAATGGTTCCATTTGAGGCTCTCTATAAAAGGAGATATAGATCTTCTATTAGGTGGTTTGAGGCAGGTAAAGCTTCTTTGATAGGGACAGATATAGTATTTGATGTGATAGAGAAAGGTCAGTTGATACAGGAGAGGCTGAAAATAGTCATAACCGTCAAAAATCTTATGCAGATGTCAGGAGAAGGGATCATGAGTTTGATATTGGTAATTTTGTCTATATAAAGATTTTGTCTATGAAGGGAGTGAAGAGATTTGGCAATAAGGGGAAAATCATCCCCCATTATATTGGCCCATATAGAATCTTAAGTCATTTTAAGAAAGTAGCTTATGAGCTATAGTTACCTGCAAATTTGGAATCAATGCATCTAGTATTTCATTTTTCCTTGTTAAAGAAATTTATTTGTGAATCAATTGTAATTATTCCTTTCGAAGATATTGATATTAAGGATAGCCTTTCCTATAATAAGTCCTAGTTGAGATCCGTAATCATCAGGTTCGTAGACTAAGGAACAAAGAATTTCCCTTGGTTAAAGTTATTTGGAAAAATAAGTCGGTTGAGGGAGCCACTTGGGAAACATAAGAACATATGCAAACCAAGTACCCTCATCTTTTCTACGCAAACTCAGATCCAACATCAAGTAATGGTTTTCCTTATATTGACTCTTTTCAGTTCCCCGTTTCACCTATGTATCCATCCTCATGGCATTTCATGCACTCATGAAACCTGTTCAGTTCATGTATGATGTTTCATACTTAGTTATGTCATGCATGTTCAATATACGATCTCAGTTTCCATAGTAGTTTCAATTTAAACAGTCTGATTTAAGTATGACTGTTCCAAATGGGGAGATATTATAATACACCATAAGATCCTAGCTCAATTCAGCTCTCAGTGCAAGTTAAACGGGGTTAATAAATTGGAAATTTCACAAAGTGTATAGGACATAGTCATTTTCAAGACCCCTAAACTTCAATGATTTTTATTCTGGTCTTTTCGACCTTGAGACATTGATTTTTGCGTTAATTCATGATCGGGTTTGTTCAAAGGGTGTCTCAGGTGAGTTTTAAAATTTTCATACGAGCGTCAGGTGTGTTTGGGAAAACAAAATAGAAGCACTACTAGGATAGACAGGTGTCGCCCCCTCTAGACCACCGGGGTAAAGAGGGCATTGCCCGGGTTAGTCCCATGCTCTAAGGAGGGCACCGCCCAGGGTAGTCCGCCGCACCAAGGCCCACGTCAGCCCCTACCTATTCCGTCTAGTTTAGTTTCTTAACATTTTAAGCGTGTTTAGGTCAATTCCCTTTACCCAATTTGTCCTTAACACAAAATTGTGGTCCCCAAGGAGAATTATTTTCCCTTTTACTCTTTAATCCTCTCAAGAAAACCCTAAATATTTCACAAGAAATAAAAGAACAAACCCTAACTCTTTCACAACAAATAAAGGAACTCAAGCTTCAAGTTTAAGAAATTCTCAAGGAATCTTCAAGATTTATCCAGCGAAGTATGTGGGATATACATCCATGGGCCCCTTTCACCCATGGAGCCCAAAATCCTCTTTTGGTTTAATTTATGAGTTTATACCCGTTCTTGATGAAATAAATCAATGAATCTCTTATTAATTCAATTTCAAATTATGGTTATGAGTGTTTTCAAGTTGAATGAGTCATATCATGTTTCAAGTATTACAATTCCCATGTCATGATCAATTGATTTCAGGAGTAACCCTTAAGTTATGAATTTAGCTATGTAATCATGCTGTTTTCCTCATGTTTAAGGCATTCCCATGTCTAAGTTTATGATTACATGTTTAATAAATTGCCCATGTTTTGTTTTTTTGAACTGTTACTTCATATTATAGTATTTCAAGTTTGATATTGTATTTTATAATCATTCAGTGCTGGTTGGTTATGCATCCCCAATACCTAGTTTTTTTACATGATTGTAGTGTCTAAAAAATGATTTCAGTTGAACCATGAGTATTATCATTCAGTCAGTTGTTATGGTCAGACCATGATGAGCAATGTCAGTTGTATATTCAGTTGAATCTGATTTAGATTAGTTCAGTACTAGTGTCAGTTCAATTGGGAGTAGTATTTAGCACAGAGTGAACCTAGGGATGGGGGCTCACCTGTCAGTTAGGACTGGGTCCTTAGTAGCATTCCCTATTTTCCAAAACAACGTAGACAACATAGGATTATGAGGTGTTACCTACCAGTCTAGGACTGACACTCTCTTAGGGATCACCCTCCACTTTAGGACTGACTCCCTAGTGCTTCAAAAAATCAGATTAGTGGATCCACATATCTAGTGTTAGTACCCATGGCAAGGTACTGACACCCTTCCAATGGGGTTACAGATTGGACCTCGATTAGCTTAGATTGGGGCATATCGGTTAGATGATACCTTCCACAGTCTCAATACTGTATTTAGTATATTTCAGTTCAGGTTTTCTTTACCAAGTGTATTGAACCTCAGTTATTCAGCTATAAAGATTTTAGTTATTCAACTTATAGATTAGTTTAAGAAACATAATTATACTTGGTCTTGCATTCATAAATCTTATATGATCATGCATTTATGTTCAGTTATTCCCATGTATTTCAGCCAGTCCTCATCTTATATACCAGTACATTCAAAGTACTGACTGCATACTTTTCTTTGTGCTATGTTGTCTTATAACAGAGGTTCGGATGCTTAGTTTCCCGACCACTCTTAGACCTCTCAACGGCATTCAGTAGTACTAGTGGTGAGTCCTCATCTATTAAGGACATGATCTATCTATTTCAGTTATTTCTGTATTTTCATATACTCAGTCAGTTGGAGTTAGTTGGGGGTCCGTCCCATCAAGTCTTCAGTCAATTTAGAGGCTTTTAGAAACTTAGTTAAGCAGTTAGTTAGTCATTTCTGTATTACCAGTTGTTATTATATATTTCAGACAAATTTTAATCTGTGTTTCAGTAGCTAGTTTTATAGTATTTTATCAGTTTATTTTCCACATATGTTGTAGCAGTGCTATTATATTCAGTGCTCACAGCAAGTACCAACTCATGGGTTAGATTATGGTCACTTGTGACCGTAATCACCGTTGTCACGACTAGGGGGTAGCCTCAGGTCGTGACAAAACTTGGTATAGTATTGTTCATAGGTGTGTAGCATGCCACACTTATGGATAAGAGGCTATGAAATATTTTAGGAAAGTTTCCCATTTTTAAGTATTCATGTCATGTGAAAGAGCATGATGTTCTATTTAAATTCACTTTCTAACTCTTCTTTTTTTTCCGTTTATATACAATGTATCCCAAAAAAAACAATGAAAGAAAGAATGGGGATCATCCCGCACCACTGCCAGTTCAGGAAGATCCCCTGAATGAGCATGTCTCTTATGCTGAATTTATGGTTGTTTTCACTGACTTAGCCATTTCAGTAGCTTCTTAGAACCATCGACATACTATTTCCCTAGCCCATCGAGTGAAAAATATGGTTGTGGTTAGGATTCGAGATCTCACCTGGATAAATCCCTCTTTGTTTTCAAGATCCAAGTCTAAAAAGGATTCAGAAAAGTTTCTTGATATGGTTCAGAAGGTGACATTTATTATGCGTGTCACATCGAGTAAGAGTGAAGAGTTGGCTGCATATCAGTTGAAGGATATAGCTTACACCTGGTTTAAGTAGTGGAAAAAGGATCGAGGTGTGGATGCAGGGGCTACTGATTAGGAAAAGTTTGCCATGGCCTTCTTAGACAGGTTATTCCTATTAGAATTGAGAAAAGCTAAGGTCTACAAATTCATTAATTTGAAGTATGGTAATATGAGTGTGAAGGAGTACTCGCTTAAGTTCACTTAGTTGGCGAGGTATAGTCCTACCATGGTGGCAGATAATAGGTCTAGAATAAGTAAGTTTGTGTCTGGTGTAGCTTATAGTGTGATTAAGGAGTGTAGGACTGCCATGTTGATGAAGGAGATGGACTTATCTAGACTTCTGGTTCATGATCAGTAGATTGAGAATGAGAAGTATAAGGAGAGAGAAAGAGTGAACAAGAGGGCCAGAATAACTAGTTTTAACTTTTCTCAATCAGGGTTAGAGGGTCGTAATAATTCTTAGTTCTCTAAAAAATTTTCAGCCACAAATCCGTCTTGAGCTAGTCCGCCAGGGCCAAAGTTCAGGCAGGACAGTCAGGATAGGTCACCAGGCTCTAAGTCTTAGGGTAGTGTGAGAACTATTCGTACTAATTTTCTTTGCAAGAAATATGGTAGGAACCATTAGGGTATGTGTAAGGCAGATAGTGATGTATGTTTTGGGTGTGGCAAGCTGGATCACAGGGTACAAAAATATCCACTGATTGCTCAAAGGGGAAAGGATTCATGCCAACAGGGCCAGTCTAATGTTTCATCAGCACAACAGGTCGCCTAACTCAGCAGGGTGCCACATCCAGTGCAACCAGTGGGCAACATCAGAATAGGTTTTATGTACTCTAGGATTCTCCTAATGTGGTTATAGGTATGTTACAAGATTTCCATATTTATATTTATGCTTTATTATACCCTAGAGCTTTACTTTCCTTTATGACCCCCTACATAGAAAAAGACTTTGGTTTTAGTCCCAAAACTTTATCAAACCCTTCTTAGTGGCCACTCCAGTAGGTAGCTCTATTGTAGCCAGGCGTGTATACAGAAACTGCCCGGTCACAGTATCTCAAAAAGTTACCTAAGTTGATCTTGTGGATTTGGAGATGATGGATTTTGATATCATTCTCGGCATAAATTACTTTAACTCATGTTATGCCTTAGTTGATTGCAGAAATAGAGTCGTTCAATTTTAGTTTCCAAATGAACCAGTCATTGAATGAAGGAGTAGTAACTTAGTATTAAGGGGTCAATATGTTTCATATCTTTGAGCAAGAAAGATGATATCTATGAGGTGTGTTTATCATCTTTTTTTATTCAAAGACTATAGTTCTGAGACTCTGAGTCTCAAGTCAGTTTTAGTAGTGCAGAAATTTCTAGATTTATTCCCTGAAGATCTTCCTGGAGTTCCTCTCAAAAGGTAAATCAACTTCGAAATAGATCTCCTTCCAGATACCCAACCTATCTCTATTCCACCCTATAGAATGGCTCCAGTTGAGCTTATGGAGTTGAAAAAACAGTCAAAGCATCTCTTAGATAAAGGTTTCATCAGGCCCAGGGTTTCCCCATAGGGCACTCCAGTCTTGTTCGTACGTAAGAAAGACAGTTCTCTAAGAATAAGCATCGATTACCGCCAGTTAAACAAAGTCACTATCAAAAATAAGAATCCATTCCCCAGAATTGACAACTTGTTCAACCAACTTTAGCATACCAATTATTTCTCTAAGATAGACCTCAGATCCGGCTATCATCAGCTTAGAGTCAGAGAATGTGACATTCAGAAGACAACTTTCAAAACTGAGTATGGTCACTTCGAATTCTTAGTTATGTCTTTTGGACTAATGAATTCCCCTACAGCTTTCATGGACTTGATGAACAGGGTGTTCAAATAGTACTTAGACATGTTCATTATAGTCTTTATTGATGATATCCTTGTCTATTACAAGATTGTGAAAGATCATGCGGACAATTTAAGAGTTGTGCTGCATACCCTTAGAGCTCATCAATTGTTCACCAAATTCAGTAAATGCAAATTTTGGCTAAGATCAGTATCTTTACTTAGCCATATTTTTTTTGGTGATGGCATTAGAATTCACCATCAAAAGACTAAAGCAGTGAGAAACTGGTCCAGACCCATCTCTCCATCCGATATCAGGATTTTCTTAGGTTTGTCTGGCTATTTTAGGTGGTTTGTTAAAGGTTTTTCTTCTATTATATCCCCTATGTCTTGATTTACTCAGAAGAAAGTCAAATTTTAGAGGTCATATTCTTGCGAGAAGAGTTTTCAAGAGTTGAAGACTCGACTTACTTTCGCTCTAGTGTTGACTTTATTAGATGGCACGGATGGGTTTGTAATTTATTTTGATACTTCCAAAGTTGGTCTTGGTTACGTATTGATGGAAAGAGGTATGGTCATAGCCTATGCCTCTAGAAAACTTAAACCCAATAAGATGAATTATCCCACCCATGATCTTGAGTTGGCAGTTGTTGTTTTCGCCTTGAAAAATTGGAGACATTACCTTTATGGGGTTCATGTTGATGTGTTTACTGACGATAAGAGTTTACAATACGTGCTTACACAAAAGATCTGAATATTCATAAGAGAAGGTGGCTTGAGTTATTAAAAAAATATGATATGAGTGTGTTGTATCATTCGGGCAAGGCCAATGTAGTGGCAGATGCCCTTAGCAGATTGTCAATGGGCAGTGTTGCTCATGTTGAACTGGATAAGAAGAAGTTAGCCGGTGAGGTTCATCAGCTTTCTATATTAGGTATTCGGTTGGTTGATTTAGATAAAGACAGTGCAAGGGTTCAGAATAGTTCATAATCTTCATTGGTTACCGAAGTAAAAGAAAAGTAAGATAGGGATCCTTGTTTCGTTATGCTAAAGGAGGCAATTAGTATTAGAAGGTAGAGCTTTTCCCCCAAGGGGGAGATAGTGTGTTTCTTTGTCAAGGCAGCTTATGTGTTCCGTCCGTTGAGGATTTGTGTGACCTCCCGAATCTGGTACCTGGAACACTACCCGGTGCTCATGACCCCAAAGGACCACAAGCTAACTCATGATTGATATCTGTACCTGAAAACTGTATAATATACTGTATAAATGCAGAAATAAAGGCTAAAATGCCATAAGATTCAAAACTGATAAAATAATCTCTGAATGATATGGTATCACAATACCAAAACAAAACCTGAAGTAAACTATCTGAACATGATAGTTTGAAAAGCCTCTAACTGACTGAATTGTCTAAATAAGTAGTTGATGGGACATGTCCCCAACTAACTCCAACTACTTAAATAAATTAATTAATGAGATAATAAAGTAATGGTCATGTCCTCGAAGGATGAGGACTCACTACTAACTCTGATTGCTGAGATTGAAATGCTACTGAAGCTCTGGAGCTCGTGCTTCTGAACCTAGCGTATAAAACACCATAGTACAAATGTGTCAGTACGTTTGAATGTACTGGTATGCATGTGAGGTAGGCTGAATGAAGAGGGTTCACATGCATGAACTATACTAACTGACTGGATAACATGAACGTAAGAATGCATGCATGAATACATAATAATTGTAATTGAGTTTGTGATAACATGACTACTGAGCCTGAGTACTGATAACATGAGATACTAATATCTGTATAACTAAAATAACTGATACTGAGCGACTATATCTGATAGTCTAGGTTCTGATGGAACTAGCTGAGTTCTGTACTATTCTAAGTTGACTGTATCTGATAGTCTTGAATCCTGCAGAACTATCTAAGCTCTATTACTGAGACTGAATGATTGTATCTGACAGTCCTAATTCTGTACTGAAACTGTGGGAAGTAGTCATCTATCTGACATGCCCCAAATAATGCAATATAGCTGAGTTGGGGTCCAATTTGTAACCCTAATTGGAAGGGTGTCAATACCGCGCCACTGGTAAGGCCAAGCTGTGGGTGACCCTCATCTGATAATGTACCCAAAAAAGAATGGTGGGACCCTTATTTGACAGTGTTTATCCACCTCATCAACCCTCATTTGACAGTGTTGATGTCTCAACCTATGCTGGCTACATAGTTCTGGAATACAAGGATGATATTTAAGAATCACACCCTCATCTTATAGTGTGTGTTCCCATCCTTGGGTTCACTCGGTGCTAAGTGCTACTCCCATCTGAATAAATATGGAACATGATTAACTGAAATGAACTAGACATAACTGAGTTTTGTTGACTGGCGGAATACTACTGAGATTACTGAATTACCGAGATTTCTGAGATTACTGAGTTTTTCTGAGTCACATGACTGACTGAATTTCTATGAACATGGCTCAACTGAGAATATCTTGGAAACATGATACTGGATCTAGGAAAACAACTAAATTGTTGGGTACAAGTACCCCCTGGACTCGATAGCATGAAACTGACAAAGCATGACTCTCTTAAATATATGACCAACATCACAATCCATAATACAATAAGTTGGAGATTTCATGAAGTAGAAGTTCTAAAGCACCAGAAGGGCTACACATATATCCATAATTCACTGACTAAGACATTTCACCAAACATTTGACATGTATAAAATTGTACATAAATGGGGATTTCATAATATCATACTAGTATGGAAATTCTCCTTCACATAGGTTTTTAATCGAACACGTGAGGAGCATGCTTTGGTTATACAATCTTCAACACATCTAATAATCATGGATACATCAATAAACATATAAATTTAAGGGTTTATCGTGATTATTATGCAAATAACCACATCCTAGGGCCAACCATTGGAATATGTAATTTCAAACATAAATCAAAACCCCACAACATCATGAACATGAATTTCAATTCAATTTCAATCATGAACATTCATACATACACAAATCTTGGATTTTGAAAAGAGATTATTGAGCATCATGGGTGAAAGGGACCCATGAATCAACACATGACATACCTGGGTTGTGATTTTCTTGAAGTTCTTGGACTTTAAGAACTTGGAATCACTTAGTTTCTTGAAGAATGATTTGGATATTGTTCCTGGGGATTATCTTTGAGAGAAAAATCCTAATTTGATATTGTATATGGATAATGAACTTATGAACCTTGTTCTAATAAAATTGGGGGTTAAAATGGGTGGAAAAGACTCAAATACACTTTTAAAAATGGCTTAGAATTTGCTGAACGGGATCTGCGATGGCTTGTGCGAAAGTCTATCGCTGGCTTGACAGTCCATTGCTGGTTCAACGGTTTATCGCTTTGACCATCGCACTTGTGCTAGAATAGGGACTCACTTTCTTATTCATGATGGATTGGGCGACGTTCTATCACTAGCTCGATGGTCCGTCGGTCTTACCGTCGCTTCTGGCCAGTTTCGATAGCTCTCTGTAAAACGTTGATAACTTTTTACTCCGCTACCGGATTTGGACGAAATTGGTATCGTTGGAAAGCTAATTCAATTTCTAATATGATAAAATGTTGAAATGAGAGAAATTCTATATGATTTGAATATAAATTATTTAGGAAGTTATCACTAACTCTTCTGGAGACTAGATTTGACTTAAAGAAAGTTTGGGGTATTACAATTTGAGACAGTGAATACTTGTAGAAGAGAATGGTATAAGATACACTATCCATCCAGGAGACACTAAAATGTACCATGATTTATGGGAAATATATTGGTGGAGTGGTATGAAGAAGGATATTGCAGAGTTTGTGGCTAAGTGCCCAAATTTTTAGCAGGTCAACGTCGAGCACCAATGACCTAGTGGTGCATTATAAGAGTTCAGCATCCCCACTTAGATTTGGGAAATTGTATGATGGATTTTGTGATAGGGTTGCCTCATTCGCGCTGCCAACATGATTTGATGTAGGTAATTAATTACAGAATGACCAAATGAACTCATTTCTTGCTAGCTCATACTTAGTACTCAACTGAGGATTATGCCAGGCTTTATATTAGAGAGTAGGATAAGTTGCACAGGATTCCATTTTCTATTATTTTAGATAGAGGTATGTCCTCTCACTTTTGAAAAGATTTTTAGAAAGGTCTTGGTACCCAAGATCATCTCAGTAAGGCTTTTCATCGTCAGACAGATGGTCAAATAGAGAGGAATATTCATACCTTAGATTACATGATGAGGGATTATGTTAATTACTTTTAAGATAGTTGGGATGACCACTTACCTTTGATTGAGTTCGCATATAACAACAATTATCACTCTAGTATTCAGATGGCTTCGTTTGAAGATCTCTATGAAAGAAGATACATATATCCTATTGGGTGGTTTGAGGCATGTGAACCTGCTTAGATAGGGCTAGATTCATTATTTGATGCAATGGAAAACTTCACTCGATACGAGAGAGGATGAAGACAGCCCAAAGCCGTCATAAATATTATGCAGTGTAAGGAGAAGGGATCTTGAGTTGAAAGTTGGTGATTTGGTCTATTTGAAGATTTTTCCTATGAAGGGAGTGAGAAGACTTAGTAAGAAGGGGAAACTCAGCCCCCATTATGTTTGACCATATAGAATCTTGAGTCGTTTAGGGAAAGTAGCTTATGAGCTCGAGTTGCCTACAAATTTGGCATCAGTACATCTGGTATTTCATGTTTCCTTGTTAAAGAAATGTATTGGTGATTCATCTATTATTATTCATTTTGGAAGATATGGATATTATGGATACCTTTTTCTATGAAGAAGTTCTAGTTGAGATCCTTGATTGTCAGGTCCGTAGACTAAGGATAAAAGAAGCTCCCTTGGTTGAAGTTCTTTGGCGGAATCAGTCGTTTGAGAGAGCTACTTGGGAAGCAAAAGAAGATATGTGAACCAAGTACCCTCATCTTTTTTCCATAAACACAGATCCAACATCAGGTAACGATTTCCCTCAGATTAACTCTTTTCAGTTCCCTATTTCATTTATGTATCCATCCTCATGTCATTTCATACACTCATGAAACTAGTTCACTTTATGTATCATATTCCAAACTCAGTTATATTATCATGTTTCCATTCTGCATGTTCAGTATATGATCTTAGTTTCTGCTTTAGTCTCAGTCTAACCAGTCTCATTCGAGGACGAATGTTTTCAAGGAGAAGATATTATAATACCCCATAAGATCTTAGCTCAATTTAGCTCTCAGTGAAAGTTCAAAGGGGTCTAAGACTTGGAAATTTCACCAAGTGTGGAGGACTTAGTCATTTTCAAGACCCCTAAATTTTGATGATTTTTATTTTGGTCATCCCGACCTCGAGACATCGATTTTTGAGTTGATTCATGATTTGGGTTGTTCAAAAGGTGTCTCGGGTGTGTTTCGAAAAATTTAGATGACTGATGGGGTATGTTTGGGAAACCAAAACACAAATACTACCGAGATAGGATGGCACCAGCCCCTGTAGATCACTGGGGTAAGAAGGGCGCCGCCAGACTTAGCCCCCACTCTAAGGCGGGCATCGGCTGGGATAGTCCGCCGCTCCAAGGGTCGCGTTTCCCCCTACCTATTTCGCCCAGTTTTGTTTCTTAACATTGTAAGGGTATTAGGGTCAATTATCTTTACCCAATTCGTCCATAACACGAAATTGGGGTCCCCAAGGAGCATTATTTTCCCTTTTACTCATAAATCCTCTTAAGAAAATCATCTTTCTTCCCAAGAACAAACCCTAACTCTTTCATAAGAAATCAAAGAACTGAATCTTCAAGTTCAAGAAATTCTAAAGGAATCTTCAATAATTCATCTAGTGAAGTATGTGGGATGTTCACAGATGGTTCCCTTTCACCCATAGAGCCCAAAATTCTCTTTTGGTTTAATTTATGAGTATATACCTGTTCATGATGAAATAAATTAATGAATCTCTTGTTAATTCAATTTTAAAGTATGGTTACAAGTGTTTTCAGGAAAAATGAGTCATATCATGTTTCAAGTGTTGCAATTCCTATGTCATGATCAATTGATTCCAGGATTAACCCTCAAGTTATGAATTTAGCCATGTAATCATATTGTTTTACTCATGTTTAAGGAATTCCCATGTCTAAGTTTATGATTATTACATATTTTATAAAATGCCTATGTTTGGGTTCTTTGAACTGTGATTTCATACAATAGTATTTCAAGTTTGATATTGTATTTTATAATTATTCAGTGCTAGTGGGTTATGAACACCCGATACATAGTTGTTTTACATTATTTTGTGTCTCAGAAATGATTTCAGTTGAACCATGAGTATTATTATTCAGTCAGTTGTTATGGTCAGAACATAATAAGCAATGTCAATTATATGTTCAGTTTTATCTAATTCATCTCTATTCAGTATCAGTGTTAGTTCAGTTGGGAGTAGGATTTAACATCGAGTGAACCTAGGGATGAGGGATCACTAGCTAGTTAGGACTTGTTCCTTTGTAGTAGTCCCTAAGTTCCAGAACTACGTAGCCAGTGTAGGATTATGAGATGTCACCCACTAATTTAGGATTGACACTCTCTTAGGGTTACCCGCATGTTTAGGACTTACTCCCTAGTCCTTTAGGATATCAAATTAGTTGATCCACAAAGCCAGTATTGGTACCCGAGGCACGGTACTGACACCCTTCCGACTAGGGTTACAGGTAGGACTTCGATTAGCTCAAATTGGGGAATATGGGTTAGATGATACCTCCCATAGTCTTAGTACAATATTTAATATATTTCAATTTAGGTTTTCTTGACCAAGTGTACCGAACCTCAGTTATTCAATTATACAGATTTCAGTTATTCAACTTATAGATTATTTTTAGAAACATAATTATACATTCGTCTTGTATTCATAAATCTTATAGGGTCATGCTTTTATGTTCACTTATTCCAATGTATTTCAGCCAGTCCTCATCTCATATACCAGTATACTCAAATTACTGACCGCATACTTTTCTTTGTGCTACGTTGTCTTATAACATAGGTTTGGATGCTTAGTTTCTCGAACACTCTTAGACAGGTCAACGACATTCAGCAGCAGTAGTGGTGATCCTCGTCTGTTAAGGACATGATTTGTCTATTTCTATTATTTTCATATTTTTATATGCTCAGTCAGTTGAAGTTAGTTGGTGGTCTGTCCTATCAACTCTTCAGTCAATTTAGAGGCTTTCAGAAACTTTGTTAAATAGTTAGTCAGTCATTTCAGTATTATCAGTTGTTATCAGATATTTTAGACATGTTTTAATTCGTGTTTCAGTATCTAGTTTTACAGTATTTTATCAGTTTATTTTCCACATATGTTACAGTAGTGCTATTATATTGAGTGCTCATAGCAAGTACCAACTCATGGGTTATCTTGTGGTCACTTGTGACCGTAATCACCGTTGTCGCGACTACGGGGTAGCCTCAGGTCGTGACACTAGTGCTATGATATAATTGTTGAACTTGATGGGAGTACTAAACCTTACTACTAATGATGTGAACTTACATCTAATGAGTATTGCAGGGATTTGTAATTCCTTCAAGCTACCAGGGGTGAGCCAAAATACTATCAGACTATGGTTGTTACCATTCACTCTAACTGGTGATGCTATTCTATGGTTGACAAAGTCTCCAAGAGAATCAATAACTATATGGAACCAGTTGAAGACGTTATTCTTTGAGAGATTTTTTCCACCTTCTAGGATGTTGTATTTGAAAGATAAATTTATAATTTTAGGTAATTATATTCAATGGTATTGCATGATACATAGTTAAAGTTTAAGAAAAAGTTACAAAAAGTCTTAGATTATAGGATAAAGACTCAAAGTTTTCTTGAAATCTTCGACAGATCTTTGAATGCTAACAACAAGATTGTAGAAGACATTATAATGGGTGGTGAATTTATGAATATAATTTGGGAGAAGGTACACAACCTAAATCCACGAGTCATGATGGCACCTACTTTAAACCACCTGTAGGTAAGACAACCTAGTGCCCAGAATGACAAGTAATGGGCTAGATGGTAGAAGGTATGAGTAATACCAAAATAAGGCATATAATATGTCTAATTAATAAATGTAAATACTATATTATAAATAAAAGAGAAGGAATAAAAGAGTGTCCCACTACTTAGTAAGGTCATTACACGAGCCACTAAGAAAAAAAATATGAGTACTAGTGGTATCTCAAATGGAAATACTATCCAAAAATAGTAAAGGGAGTGAGAATCATCTCTGGATCCAAAAGCACACCCCTATCTCTGAATCTTGACAAATTTTAGAATAGATGTCAATGGTGGAAGATAGTACTTGGATCTACATTAGAAAAATATGTTGAAGTGTAGTATGCGTACCAAAATAATGGGTGCTCAGTAGGCATCATCGACCAATTAAGCTAAATCATACTATAAGCATAATTAGAGATGAGAATGTACCTATAGCCAGGGAAAATGGAAAACCCAAAATAATGCTCTAAATGACTAAGGATACATAACAGAGTAATTAATGCTTAAAAGGATGCAACTAACAATAGCCTAACTGGGCCCCCATAAGCCCAGAAGGCACAAACAAGAAGAAGGAAACCAAATCTAGCCGCTTTAAACCCGATAGATCCAATTAAGAGAGAGCCATTGACAATAATAATGATATAATATCCGAACATCAAAATGATACCCATGAATCCTCCCATATGATAAGAATCATACATAAACTGGTTTTTCTTCATGATAAATGTTTTTTAGTGTTGAACTTAAATAAAAAATAGTATCATAAATGTCAGACTCAAACCGGTCTTAATATCATAAATACTGGACTCAGACTAGTCTTAATATCATAAATACTGGACTCAGACTAGTCTTAATATCATAAATACCAGGCTCAAATCGGTCTTAATATCATAAATGCCAAATTCAAATTAGTGTTTAAATAAATTCAAGGTACAACTCTAGCCAATAGTTAGAAAAATATCTAAATCCTCCTAGGGTCCAATAATAAATATAAAATAACTAAATAAGGCCTCCTAGATGTATAAGGATATAATTAAAATATATGATCTTAAGAGGGTCAGTAGACTCGCTACTAAACCTCTGAAAGTTCATACTAAGGTAGTTCATACATAAAATTAGGATATGCCATCTAAGTCCTAAGACAAGTCTTCTAAGTTCTACTAAAAGGTGCCTAATAAGTCTACACGTCCTATTGTCATAGTTTAATTTACGAAAAGGATGGGTAGGCCAATTTTACCTAAAAATGACTCACTATTCATCTAAGTATTCCAAATTTTAGTACACATACCAACTAGTCATGATTTCTAACCCAAATATAGCATAATACCACACCAATACCATAATAAAGCTCAATTTAAGAGAAATGTATGCCTATCCTACTTGGACACTAATTAATGCCCAAGAAATTCAACTACATTGGAGATTTTAAATTTTGAGAAGTCTTTTCATGATGCCATACTTCAAAAACAAAAATCTACAAATCAATATAAGAGTAATTGTCTTGACCCAAGGCTTCCATATATCGGAAGGCTCCATTTCAAGTTCATGGATGTTTTTATATACTTTGATTCCTTTATGTTTATTGGTTTTGCTATGGTTGGGGGAATAATGTATATTGGTTTTTTTTGGATAGAGTCTTTTGTGGAACTACTATGGGTTGGTATGGGTGGGATCGGTAATGGAGCCAGCCTTAGTATTGAAATTGGTATTGGGGCTGATACCGTTTGACTAAATTTTTCACTGTTCCATCCTTTTATATTATCTTATGGAACTTGGTTTGGTTATTATTATGGTTTTGGTTTGGTTATGGTTATTGGTTGGATTTGGGATGATTGGGCTCATTTGGGTCGATCTCGCTTATAGACCTATCCCAGAGTCTAGATTTATGAAATTACATACTATCTTATTATACGTTCAGAATTCATCGACTCAGGGTATGCATTTTGATGGTTGGGTTGGGTATCGGGGGTGGTCCCCGGTCTTTGATAGACTTGGGATTCCCGATACGACAAGGCCCCAGGTTGGTTCGTGTCAATATATGATAGGGTATAGACATGCCATAAGATCCATTGCTAATTTTGTTGCTACTGCAGACTCATTATTTTCTTATTATGTTAATGACATGATTTTTTTTAATCTATAGATGTCCTATTTGTTTTTATGTTTTAGTTTATATTCTTTTACTACTTTTAAGCCTATATACTTGATCTTGAGAGTTGTAAACACATTCTTTGAGTGATTAATTTATGGTTGAGATTTGTGGTTTTTATTCTTCTTTTTGTAAGTGCATTATTATGATTTCGTCCAAGAATTACTATTGTGTTCTTGCAATTATGAGTGGATAAACCACCATAAATAGGGTTATGGGAACCATGATGAATTATCAAAATAGGGTTCAATGTACTAGTGATTCTAGATGGGTGTTTATGCATATATTGTTGTTCTCTTTGCTTTGACTATTTTATAGTGGTTACAAACAATAGATATCCCCTTATTCTTACTTTTGATGAAGGGAACATATGGAAAAAAGTAACAAATATTGGAGACTTTTCTTAGAGTTATAAACATTCATTTAATAGATGAAGCTATCAACCTTCACTTAATAGCTTGAGTTGTGGATGCTAGAAATCTAATATCAAATCAAAGATAAGGGTTAGATTGTAAAACTCATGAGATGTGGATGTGTAATTAAGGATATTTATCAAATAGGAGTTGCATGGTTGGTTACTTGAACTTAGCTAATTGATTCTGCATGATAAACATCAAGAGAGATCACCAGTACGAAGAACCCATAGAGTTATGAAGTCAGTGGGAGCATAGACCTAGTGTCTCTCATTTATTAATTACAAACATGAAGAAATTCACAATTGTCAAATTTCACAAGTGGAGTTTCAAAAAACCCTAACTTATGGAATAATTTACTAATGTCTTATATAAATGTATGGACCATGCTTCTTTCCTATTCCTGTACGATCAACCCCAACCTAGTTGGGCTTTATATGTGATTGAACTATCATTTTGTACTTCATAGTGAGATATAATTGAGCCAACATCAGAATTTAGTGTTGTCGTAGGGAAAATATTTTAGGATTCGATCTATTATGTGGTCTAACTATTAAACTTTGTTTCCTTGTTTTACTTTTTTGTTGTTTTTAAGATACGCAATAATGCATGCCCAACATTAGCAGTCAGGGAAATCCCCAAATTCTATTTGATCTTGAACTTGAGCAAAACTTGATCACTAGTGCTATGATATAATTATTGAACTTGATGGGAGTATTAAACCTTACTACTACTGATATGAACTTGCATCTAATGAATTTTTTAGGGATTTGTAATTCCTTCAAGCTACCAGGGGTGAGCCAAGATACTATCAAACTATGGTTGTTACCATTCACTCAAACTGGTGATGTTATTTTATGGTTGGCAAAGTGGCCAAGACGATCAATAACTATATAGAGGGAGTTGAAGACGTGATTCTTGGAGAGATTTTTCCCACATTCAAGAATGTTGCATTTGAAAGATAAATTTACAATTTTAGGAAACTATATTTAAAGGTATTGTATGAGACATAGCAGAGGTTTAAGAAGAAGTTACTAAAAGTCTTAGATTATAGGATAAAGACTCAAAGTTTTCTTGAAATCTTCTACAGAGCTTTGAATGTTAGCAACAAGGTTGTAGCAGGCATTATAACAGGTGGTGCATTTATTAATATAATTTGGGACAAGGTATCACAACCTAAATCCATGATTCATGATGAAATCTACTTTAAACCACCTGTAGGTAAGACAACGTAGTGCCCAGAAAGAGAATTAATGGGATAGATAGGAGAAGTTACGAGTAATACCGGTATAAGGCATATAACATGTCTAATTAAGAAATATAAATGTTATGTCATAAATAAAGGGCAAGGAATAAAAAAGTGTCTCATGAAGGTCAGTACAAGATCCACTAAGCAAAAAAAAAAGAGTACTAGTGGTATCTCAAATGGAAAGACTATAAAAAAAATAGTAAAGGAAGCAAGAATCAACTCTGGCTCCAAAAGCTCACCCCTATCTCTGAACCCTGACAAATTCTAAAATGGATGTCAATGGTGGCAGCTAGTACGTGGATCTACACTAGAAAAAGATGTAGAAGTGTAGTATGAGTACCAAAATAATGGGTGCTCAGTAGGCATCATCAACCAATTGAGCTAAATCCTAAAATAAGCATAACAAGAGATGGGAATGTAACGATAGCCAGGGAAAAGGAAAACCCCAAAATAGTTCTCTAAATGACTAAGGATACATAACAGAGTAAATAATGCTTAAAAAGATGCAACTAACTATTGCCTAACTAGGCCCCCATAAGCCCAGAAGGCGCAAACAAGAAGAAGGAAACCAAACTGAGCCCATTTAATCCTTATAGATCCAATCAAGAGAGAGACATCGACAATAATAATGAGAACATAACCGAACATCAAAACCATACCAATGAATCCTCCTATACGATAAGCACCATACTTGAAATGGTTTCTTAACATGATAAAAACTTTTCAGTGCCAGACTTAAATAAAAAATAGTGTCATAAATATCGGACTCAAACCAGTCTTAATATCAAAACTAATGGACTCGGACTAGTCTTAATATAATAAATACCAGACTCAAATCGGTCATAATATCATAAATGTCAAACTCAAATACGTATTTAAATAAATTAAAGGTACAACTCTAGCTAAGAGTCAGAAAAAATTTCTAAATCCTCCTAGGGTCCAAGAATAAATATAAAATGACTAAATAAGGCCTTCTCGATGCATAAGGGTCTAATTAAGATATTTGATCTTAAGTGGGTCAGTGGCTCTCTACTAAACCCTAAAATTTCTTACTAAGGTAGTTCATACCTAAAACTCGGATATGCCATCTAAGTCCTTAGACAAGACATCTAAGTTCTACTAAAAGGTGCCAAATAAGTATACAAGTCCTACAGTCACGGTTAATGTTCAGAAAGGATGGGTAGGCCAACTTTACCTTAAAATAACTTACTATTCATCTAAGTATTCCAAATTTCACTACACAAACCATCTAGTCAAAATTTCCAACTCAAATATATCATAATACAACACATATACCATACTAAAGCTTAATTTAAGAGAAAGGTAAGACTTTCCTACTGGACATCAATGAATGCCCAAGAAATTCCACTAAATTTGAGATTTTCCATTCCAAAAAGTCTCTACATGATGCCATACTATAAAAACAGGATTCTACAAATTAATATGAGAGTAATTATCATGATCGGAGGCTACCCCCTAGTCGTAAAATGGT
This sequence comes from Capsicum pubescens, assembly GCA_030864215.1. Taxonomy (NCBI): domain Eukaryota; kingdom Viridiplantae; phylum Streptophyta; class Magnoliopsida; order Solanales; family Solanaceae; genus Capsicum; species Capsicum pubescens. Next base: position 41,903,192 of record CM061539.1, on the reverse strand, counting down.
GATTTGAACTACAAGTGATCCCAAGATAACCCATGTACTGGCATGATTTTTGATCAATTAATTTAAAATGTATATACAAGCTAAAGTTGCTGAGCGGAAGCATAATCATGAGAAAATCTAAATGAATGTAGTACTGTTAAAGTTTACAACATGATAAATCTAAAGAAAGAACTTAAATTACATATCATGACTTTGATTAACTATCTATAAAGTGAAACACCCTAAATTTTTGACCCTTGCGAAAATTCTTGAGTTTTGGACTTACTATGCTTTGGACGGCTTAAGGGTACCAATCGTACACTTGAATACGAGTTAGGGGGTGGATAGGTGTCTCACTCATACACTAGGCAGTATGTTTAGCTTGGTTACTTCCCAAGGTACGACTCAATAAGGTATGAGTCATATAGAAGGAAACGAGAGGTACAAGGCAAGTTGTATTTTGCTTGTTAGTTGGTCTTGTAAAATCTGTCCATAGTATAAAATGTAGGTATGGTTTGGTGTACCACTCATACCCTTAGGTACGAGTTAAGTGAGTGAAGTCATATAGGAACTAGTGTGTAGGGTCTTGGTAAGGTCTCATACCCTAGGGTAAGAATGATATGGTTTAGTCATACCCTACATTGTGGCTTATTTTAATTCTAAGTCAATGGTAGTCAGGATATTTCCTACTTCAAAATACTTATGTCCTCACTTTATATAACCCTTGGTGGCCTTTCATAACACTTGTTAAAGGATAGAAACACTCCAAATACTTTGTCAAACTTACAGTTGAAGGTTGGAGGCTAGGGTTTCTTCATGTGTTCTTTAAAGGGCTCAAGAGTCATTTTTCTCTTTGGAATTTTCTAATATAAGGCTTGTACTTATTCCCTCATTATTATTTCCAACTAAATTCATGATTAATGTGTTTTAAACATTGACTTACGCATCATAAATAGTGGTTTTGAGAAAATATTGAGGGTCTTGATGCATATTATTTGGTATTGGTTTAAACTATGTTTTTACATGTTTTGGGTAATGGTTTGCACATGTGGGTACTTGTTGGTCAACGTTTAGCAAATGGGTCATGAGTAACCCTAATTATAATGGTTTATGCTTTCATTTTGATCTTGATAAAGGTATGCCCTCAATATTTTCAATAAAATGCCTAAAAGGATATTTTTACTTTATTATTGAACTTTCATTGGAAGTCTTGCATGGTATGGTTTGGTTATAGAACTCTAAATTTATTTGGATGGTTTTGTATAGTTTAAATAGTTTGAATAGTATAAATATCGTAAATGGTTGAATGGTTTATAAAAGAGTGTGAATAAATTTAAATGGTTTTGAATGGTCATATGGTAAGGTCTTGATGGTTATGCCTGGTTAAATGAAAACCTTATGGGGTATATAGGAATCCCCTAAGTTAATGAAATAATGAAATGGGTTTGTATAATGGTAATGGTTTTTCTTAATAAACAGGTAATCCCTTAAGTTTATATAGTAATGAATACTTGTGGGATACATAGGAATCCCCCAAGATAATTTGACAATGTGATCTATGGGTACATGGGATTCCATTAATCCCTAAAAGGTTTGGATAAGGATAATATTTTCAAGTTATAGTCGGTGTGATGATTCCACTATCTAATAGCCTTGTTTAATAATAATGCTATAATGGTTTGGTTGGAAATAGTTTTAATTAAGCAATAATAACAGGGTGTGATAGCTAACCATGAAGCTGGGAGTTCAATGAACGAAGACTAGAAATTCATGTTTGTCAACACTAGGGGTAGGGCATGACGACCTTTTTATGATACTATAAGGTATACGAGAATTCTCTAAGTACATTATACATATGTATCATAGAGAGTATGGGGTACAAGGGAATCCTCGACTCTTATGATATCTCCGATTCATGTGGTACATACATATGGTCTCGTTTAGGGTGTTACACTGGACTCATATAGTTCGTGGGTAGTTAAGGATGGTTAAGCTTCACGTACCCAACTAAATGGTTTTAAATGTTTGCTAAACCTGATTTCTTTTCCCCGCACAGTTGTATATATATATATGTGAGTACAGTTTGCTTGCATATGGATGGTTTACTTAACTTTATTAAATGGCATATTTTATTTATATCCTAGTGTATCTAGCATTCACTCGGTAACCCATTTTCAGGCGTTGTATCCCCATGCGATGTAGGAACTGACCATTCTACTCCTCATGCTTTGTGATCAAATTCAGGACCACTTATTAGATTGAAGTGGTGAGCTTCCATAGTTCAAAAGACATCTATTTCATATTATTGATTACTTTATGTACTTTTGTCTTTCATAGACTTGGTTTATGGATATGTCGGGGGCATGTCCCAACTAGGTACTCCTTTGTTTGGTCTGGAGGCTTTGTATGGACAATTATAGACTTGGGTATGGTATGGATAGATTATGTCATATATATATAAGCATACTTTAAATTATTGTCTTGGTTTTAGATTATGGTTTTGGTTTGGTTGGATTTTTTGGTTATTAGGTGGACCAGCTTGGTTGGGTTGGCCTCGAATATAGGCTTATTCTAAAGTAACCATATGATGGATATATTATCTTATTATAGGGTTGGATTTCATTTGACTCAGGGTATATTTTGGTTGGTTGGCTGGGTATAGGGGTGGTCTCCGATTTAGGTTGGACTTGAGATTGTCCTTTACGACAAGGCCCCAGTTCAGGTTGTGTCATATTGATATCAGAGCTTTAGGTTTTGGTGTTATGGGGTGTCCACAATGCCGTGTCGAGTAGAGTCTTGCTTATGGGTGTGTCGTGCACCACACTTATAATCAAAAGGCTACAAGATATTTAGAAATGTTTTACTTTCTTAGTTTTCTATGTTCAGGCTATGGAGTCTATGATCTTGAACTCTTCCTTGAATCTTCTTTGGTTCACATTTTTTATCTTTTCCTCTCTATAAGAAAACTCACCATCCCACTTGAGGAAAACATGGATGGATCTAGTCTAACTCATGGGGTACAGGCCTGGTCAAGGGTTGTAGCTTCTGGTTTTCCAAGTGAAGCCTAATTCGCATCATCTATTCTCTTTAAAGAGTTTGTAGTTAGTCGCACAATGGTTGTTGCAAGGAAGGGATAAATTATTGTTTTTTTAGTCGGTTTGGTCATGTGCTATAGGAGTTAACCATAATGATTTCCGCTTGGGAAAATAGGGTACCGGTTTCCACTTGCTTAGCTCTTACGCCAAAGGGGTGCTACTTTGGCTTTGGGCTCTAGTTGGGATTGTCTTATACTCTTACTATCCCTTAGAAGTCTGGGGCATCTTCTAATACCGACACAGGTATACTGAAAACTCCTTTCTTTGTGGTGTGTATGGTTTACTTTGTTTGGGGTCCCCTCTCTTTTATGGCCCCATTTTTTATTATGTATTTTGGTTTTGGTCCCGAGGTTATCTCGAACTTTTTTTTTATTTCTACCCTGTAGGTGACTATGCATTTTCCAAAAGAGTCTATGGGATGTGTGGTATCTTTTGATAATAAAGGGGTCTTAGTGGATTTTTTTGACTTGGATGTGGTGGATTTCGATGTCATTCGGGGTATGGATTAGTTTCACTCATGCTATTCATTATTTGGTGGTTGTGTCTATAAAAGGGTTTTCTTTAGGCTCCATGGTGAGTTAGTTATGGGATTGAAGGATGGTTTTATTCCTTATATATTAAGGGAAAGGTTATATCATAACTTAGAACTCAGAGGTTGGTTTCAAAAGGGATGTCTTTATTATTTAGTCTGGGTTAAAGTTTCTAACTCGAAAGGTATTTTCTTGCATTTTGTTTTGTTGGTGAATGAATTTCCTAAGGTCTTCTTAATGAACCTCATGGTGTCTTTCTAATAGGGAGGTGGTTTGCGATTGGTCTCATTTTGGACATTTATCCAATTTCTATTCCTTTTTTATAGAATTGTTTAGATTGGGTTAAAGAAGCAAATAAGGGATCTTTTAGATAAAGGTTCCATCTATTCTTATGCTTCTCTACGGGATAATTTCGTGCTTTCATGCATAAGAGGAATGGTTCCCCGGAAATAAATAGGTTGTTGATGGGTGAATAAGGGAATTAGAGTGTCTTCCTTGTGGGGTGGACCATGCATAGGTATATTCTATATGGGTACTTTGCTAGTAGTACATGGTGGTTGGTAGATACTAGGCTTGAACCTAGATGCTTGACCTTGGTAAGGGAAGTATGTTATCTTAGGGATAGTGACCCAGGAATTTTTGGAGGGGTGAGATCGATAACTTTGAGAAAGTTGTGATATATAGGCCAGAAGTTTAGGTTGAACGGAGGGACTGGTGATCTAGTTATTCGATGGGTTAGATCATGGATCTTGCATGTATCTTTGTCCCTAAACTTGTACTTTATTGTTGGCATGAAATTGATTATTAAATTTATGGTTTTGAAAGTAGGTTTTGGCACAAATTAAGGGCTTTGACATGATTACTTATTTAATTGATTTTCCATGAATTATGACACACTATTCATGCTTTATTAATGCTTATAAACATTTTGGGATGCATAAGAATGGTAAATGGATTTCGAGGTACTATGGATTCTCCAATTACTTGGTTTTGGTCTTTGAAATTATATGCACTCAAACTGTTTGTGAAATTTGCCATTGAATATAATTTTTTCATATGGTTTGACTATTCTTGAATCTTTGCATTGCATAAAATGTTAAGGGAGAATGAATTGGTTTTGGTTAGATTCAAATGATTTTGGAATGCCCTTTGTGGACATGGTTTGATTTTAATTTGTTTTGGTTTAATTGGAAACCTTGGAGTCAATTTGGTCTAATATTTTTTGCATGTTTATGCTGGGTTCTAGGTTGCAGTGGGATGACTAAGGTTTTAGGAATAGGATAACTAATCATCCCTGGTATACATTTTTGGTGATACTCATTAGAGCTAAGTATTATGATTATAGGTGTAATGGGGTAAAGGTTGATGATTATTCTAAAATTTTCTTTTAGTCGTGGACTTCAAGGGATGGTCAGGTCGCATATCCTAGTGATACTCCTCTTTAGTTAAGAGAGTACTCTACGAGTATTGCATGCATTCTTATATCGCTTATGCCTGAGGTTCACATTTTGCATTCGCCTTGTTCCCTTGATATGAGTCTTGGTCTTATGTTACATTACTTATGGTATAGAAGGTTGTGTTTCTTTCGGTGTCTAGTTCTAAGGACTCCTTTTATTGTATGGTTTGGTTGGGATGTTTCTTCATTATGGTCTAGGTTATTCCTATGAATTACTTAGTGTCTATAGTGTCATGTCTTGTTTCAGGGGTCTTACCTTGGGAGGCATAGATAATTCTTGTGTTTCGGTACCTTAATGACTCTCTTTATGTTTGGATAGTAGTGGTTTAGGGAGCATGGTGATTTTTGAAATAAGGGATTTAAAAGTCCCTAAGTAAGGGAGAGTCTCGGGTGACTTCTAGAGTTAAGGTTTTGGAAGGTGAGGTAAGGTTGTTGTCATGAGAAATGGTTAGGAAAGGAATGGGACCTAACCTCAAAGGTCTTAAAACACCCAAGATCAACAATGCTTGCAAAATAATGCCTAAAATGGTGCCATCTCAACACTCGAATGGTAGCTATTATAAAAGGCAAAACTCTGCTAAGGCTAATAGCTGCTCTTACTAACCTCCAAAGTCATAACACCTGGAATGAGTATATCCTCAAGACCATGAATAATCTGCTCCAACTAACCATAAACCTGAGAGTTAAAAGTAGTGCTAAGGTCCATCTGAGTGTCCAACTCTTTATGAAAAGTCCTCTAGAAGCTAGAAGTGAAAATTAAGCCTTGATCTAACATAATAGATATGGGGAATCCATGTAGGCAAACTATCTCTCAAATTTAGATACATGCAAACCTCTCAACACAGAAGGACATCTGAATAGAAAGGAAATATTCTGATTTAGTCCATCAATCAACAATGACCTAAATGTCATCGAAACCTCAAAAGGTGAGAGACAATCCACAAATAAAGTCCATAGTGAACTGCTCCTACTTCTACTCTAGAATTGGCAATCTCTAAAACAGGCCACTAGGTCTGTGATGCTTTTCCTTTAACCATTGACAACATAGGCAATGATATACAAAGTCCACTATATCTCTGTTCATACCACTCCACCAGTAGAGTTGTCTCAAAACTCTATACATCATAGTTGTCATAGGGTGAATAGAATAATTAGAGCTCTAAGCCTTTCGTAATATCAACTAAATCAAGTATCTGACCCTCAGAACAAAAATGCAGCCATCACATCTCAAAATACCCTATGAATCCAAGGTATATCTCCGATACTAACCTTTCCAAACGTGATCACAGATTCCATAAAGTCTACTATCCTCACACTATAGACTTTTCAAATCTACTTATATAATGTAGATCTAGCCGTAACACTAGCAGAGATCTTCCTAGAGTCTGATATACCAAGTTGATCCATCAAGTAGGCTAAGGACTAGATGTGCCACGTCAATGGCTACTCATAAACCAAAATATAAGCCAAGCTACCCATACTCACTACCTTCAAACTCAAGGCATCTGTTGCCACATTCGTCTTCCTCGAATGTTATAAAATAAAAATGTTACAATCCTTAAAGAATTCAATCCATATGTTTTATTTAGAATTAAGTTCTCTCTGAGTCTTCAAGTTTTGAAGACTATGGATGATGTAAATCTCGCAATGAACACTATGTAAGATATGTCTTCAAACCTTAAGTGCAAAAACTACTGCTTTTAACTCTGAATCATGAGTGGGGTAGTTGTGCTGATTCACCTTCAACTGCCTCATCATATAAGCTATAAATCTACCCTTCTTCATTAGTACTCAACCCAAACAAACATTAAAAGCATCACAATACACGGTGATCCCCCCACCCTCGATAGGAAGAGTCAATATAGGAGTTGATTTGAGCAAGTCCTTAAGCTTCTAATATCTTGACTTTTTAATCTATAGACCATTGAAAAGGAAACTTTTTCTTAGTCCATCAATTCAAAGGCATTGTAATAGTAGCAAAACCCTTAACAAATCATCTGTAGTAACCTGTAGACCAATAAAGTTATGAACCACAACTTTAGATGTTGCTCTGACCCAATCACAAATAGCCTAATTTTTTTTTTGAATCCGTACAGATACCATCCTTAGACACCACATGTCCTAGGAAGGTAACAGACTTGAGCCAGAACTCATACTTTGAAAATTAGGCAAAAAGCCTATGATCTCTAGAATTCTAGAGCACAATCCTCAAATATTGTCCATGCTTCTTCCTACTTCTTGAATGCAAAGGAATATTGCCAATAGACACAATCACAAAAAATCCAAGTAAGGTCTTATAACACACCATATTTTTAGGATCCTAAATAAATCTTGAAACGAGCATATGTGACCCCTAGATTGAGTATAAAACACTTTGGAATGGGTTTAAAAGTGTTGGGGAAGTTTTAGACTTGAAAAATGGTTGAGCATTGTAATGAGAGCATTGTGTTGGCTCCAAGTTACATGGGACCTGGGGGAGGGGACCTACTACCTCACCCATGTAGTGGGCCCCATCTTATGAGGGGGCTACCATGTGATGGGCCCTACCCGATAAGGCTGGCTCCCTATAATGGGCCTCACATCGTGCCCTCTCTCTCTTATGTTAAAGATTAATTAAGGGATTTGGGGTCTTTTCACCCTATTTTAGACCATTCCTATTTCACCCAAGGTGTTTCCAAGTCCCTAAGTACGATAGCTCACATCAAAAGTCTTATTTTATTCCTTCCCAAACAACTAAAAGCAAAAGGACTAGGGTTCCCGTCTTAAGGCTCTAGTTCTCTTGCATTCATCAAGTATTTTCCATTAAAAGGTTATGTTGAACACTCCTTTTTTTCGAGTATTAGTATATATTATTAAATTAATTTTTAATTATGTGTTCTTTAATAGTTAGTTGAAACTAGGATTGAGGATATTGGTTATAAAAAGTTTTATAATATTTTCCTCTTCTTTTCTAAGTGTCATTAATGGGTTTTGAAACATAAATATATTATATGAAAATGGTGAACTTGCTAACATGGATTCACTACTTTTATGATTATGTATGGTGAAAATATGGCCCTCAACCAACTTCGAAAGCTTATTTTTTATGAGGATTTTAAATTTTTTATTTAGTCTTTCAAATAATATTTGGCATAAAAGGAAGAAAAGGTTAAATGGCCCTTCAAATGTTTAAAATCTTTTATGGAAATAGTAGAATTTGGAACTTATGGCTTGCAAGTCTTTGTATGATGATACAAATAAAGAAATGTCTTAACGAAAGACGTCATGGATAATGATTTATGAAAATATTTCTATTAGGCTTTAAAAAGAATAATATAGTTTTACCGAAAAGACGTACATCCTCGTGACCAACACTTGAAATCTATGTTTTTCTTACATAGGGATGTCGTACCATCATTAGACAATCAATGGTATTCTTAACATGATAATAAAATGGCGTATTTAGACTATTGGTAACTTTAGCCTAATCGCAGTAGTTGCGGCAAACATGAACTGAGGCCCCATCGATTGCCAAGTACCAGACCCATATAGCCCATAAGTTAATGGATATTGGTGAGAAGCTACATAGTTCTAAACTAAATCTTTAAATGGTTGTGTATTTATTTCTTATGTCCCCTGCCTCTTACTTTATTACTATTAAGGATGAACAATATATATTTTACAATTGGTTTTATAAAAGAACGTTTTATCCCTTTCCCTAGGTTGCATACCACTACTCGTCGTACTGACTAACCCCGAATGATATATTATTTCATTATATAGGTTTGGAGGTATTTTATCATTATTCTGTGTAGCACTAGGTCACTCGTATTCTCTCTTGGACAACTGGTGATAAGTGGTGAGCCCTTCATTATTCAAAAGATGTTTGGACCTCACTTATGTTTTTATTCTAGAATTTATGATTTTTATGGTATAGTAGGGGCTATGTCCCGACTTAGGAGTTATTCTTAAAGCTAGAGGCTTTGTAGATGGTGTTTGCTATTATTTTGGGATTTTGTTCTTAAGATATGAGCATTACTTTATTTAAAATGTTGAACTTCTTTTCTTATGGGCTCATTCTACAACTTTAGTTGTGATAATGCTTATGATATATTTCTAAGGGTGATCTTAAGTTTTCATTAGCTTGGGATGCCCTTCACAGCCAGGGCATAGATTTGAGTCTTGACAAATTTATTATTAGAGCACCATTCAGGATCCCATAATGTCTATAATGTTGTATCGAGTAAAGTCCTTTGTATAGGTGTGTAGAATTCCACACTTATAAGAGGAAGGCTATGAGGCTTTTAGGAATGTTTTATTTTCTTTATGTTCTAGATTGTGCTAGAGAGTCTAGTTGCAATGAATTTTTCTATCTTTCAACTTTCCTATATTTTAGATCATGCCTCCATAAAGGTCAAATGGACAAATGAATTCAGCTGGAGCCCCAGTCCTTACTGGGGAAAATGTTAAGGAGGTCTTCCTTACATATGGAATCCAAACCCAATATGGAACCTGTACTTCTGATTTCACTACTCCTCTTAGCGTTCTACTAGCCCCTATTAACCTTTCCCCAGCTCCTAGGACTGATAACACTCATACCCATAATCCAGAAGAAGAGGTCGCAAATACAAATTTTAGAAAGACTATCCATATATTAGCTCAGATCATTTTTCCACAGTCTCTCTGATCAGATAGTTTTGGTAATATTAGTGATTCTTCTGATACTACTCGATTTGCTAATTTATGTAGCTGAACCCCTCTATCTTCATAGGGTTTAAGCTGGGGAGGGCCTTCAAGAGTTTATTAAAAAAATGAAAAAGATCTTTAGAGTGACATATGCTAGTGATACTGAGGGGGTAGAGTTTGTGTCTTATCAACCAAAAGAGGTGGTTTATTAGTAGTATGATAAATGGAAAGAGATTAATAATGAACATACTGAAGCTGGTAATTGGGAAATTTTTTTTATGCCATTCTTGATCACTTCTTCCCTAAGGAATTGAGAGAGGCTAAGGTGGAGGAGTTTGTGAATTTAAAGCAAGGCAAAGATAAGTGTCAAGGAGTATGTTATAAAAATTACTTAGTTGACTCGTTATGCTCTGGTATTGGTGTCTAACATGAGATCCAGAATGAGGAAATTTGGTTCTAGAATGTAAAGGTTCCATGCCGAATGGTTACATAGACATATCTAAGTTAGTGGTTTATATACAATAAGTGAAGGATAAGAAAATAAAAAGGGCTAAAACAAAGAAGAGGTTGAGTTAAGAGCGTAAATATTCAAATCATGCTATGAAATAATAGAATAGTGGGAAAGAGGGAAAACAATGGTGCAAGAAGAAATCGTGGGTTCATTATCATCCACTAGCTAATGCTCGTACCCCTAAACCTAGGGTGAGTCATGATTTTAGCCTAGCAATGGCTCTAAAGTATTGAGTGCCTAGTCTCACTCTAGTGTAGCTTAGTCAAACCTATATTAGCCTCCATGTTATGCTTGTGGGAATCTTCATCATGGTTATTGTCATTTGGGAAGAAATTTTTTCTTTTGTTGTGGCCAGCCAAGTCATATGCAGCGGGAATACCCCATAGCTAGGGGGTTTATTTAGGGATAACAAAGCTATAACTACTAATTATTTATCTCCTGCTACAAATGGTTCTACTTCAGGGGATAGAAATGGCCATAACTATCTATATGCACTATCTATTGATCAGTATTCTGAGGTATCTCCAGATGTAAACATGGGTATGTTACTGCTTTTCTCCCATGATGTTTGTGCATTGCTTGATCCCGATTTCACTCTATCTTATGTGACTCCTTATATGTTTGTACACTTTTTTTTGGTCCCAAAAATATTCCTAAACCCTTCTCAGGGGTGAGCCCATTATTTCTACGAGAATCTATAGAGGTTGTGTTGTCTCTATCTTTCATCGAGCTACTGTGGTGGACCTGGTAGAGCTTGATATGGTCGATTTTGATTTAATCTTAGGAATGGATTAGCTTTACTCGTGATATGCTACCTTGCACTATAGGACCAAAAGGTCACTTTTTATTTTTCTAATAAACTGGCAATTGAATGGGAGGGGAGTTCACTAGCTTCAAAAGGGAAAGTTATCTCTTATCTTAGAGCCCAAAAGTTGATATCTAAAAGATGCCTGTATAATTTATTCTGAGTCAAAGGCACAAGCTATGAAAGTCCCTCTTTATAGTATGTTCCTGTGGTTAACGAGTTTCTCAAAGTATTTCTGATGACCTTCCTGGAATTCATCCTAATATAGAGATAGACTTTGGGATTAATCTTTCACCGGATACTCATCCTATCTCTATTCCACCATATCAAATGGCTCCTAAGGAGCTAAGATAATTAAAAGAACAACTAAAAGACCTATTTGATATGGATCTTATCCATCCTGGCATTTGTCCCTGGGGTTCTGCTATTCTCTTTATATGAAAGAAGGATGGGTCCTTTGGTATGTGCATAGACTACCTCCAATTGAATAAAGTCACTGTGAAAAATAAATGACCTCTTTGACCAACTCTAGGTTGCTACATGTATCTTTAAAATAGATCTTTATTTGGGTTATCATCAGGTAAAGATTACGGAAATAGATGTTCTTAAGACAGTCATTAAAAGTCGTTATGGATTTATGAATTCTTGATTTTGTCATTTATATAACCTAATGCACCTATAACTTTCATGGATCTTATGACCATGGTGTATGGATTTGTTTATTATAGTCTTTATCATGATATATTGGTGTACTCCAAAATTAAGTAGGATAATGCCAATCACCTCTAAATTATACTACAGACCCTTAGAATCAAGAGTTGTACGTAAAAAAAATTAAGTGTGAATTTTTGCTGAGTGTTGTGACATTCATTAGGCATGTCGTTTCTAGTGATATGATTAAAGTGGATCCCAAAAAGATTAATCTAGTGAATAAATGGACTACACCCATGACTCCAACCAACATTAGGAGTTTCTTGGGTTTGCAGGCTATTATAGGAGGTTTGTCAAAAGTTTTTCATCTATAGATTCTCTTCTTAAAGATTAACCTAGAAAAAGATAAAGTTTCCATGGTCTGATACTTATGAGAGAAGCTTTGCAAAATTGAAGGATTTCCTAACTACTGCTCCTACATTGATGCTACCCAAAGGTACTGAAGGGTTTTTTACGTAGTATGATGCATCCTAGGTGGGACTTTGTTGTGTTCTTATGCAATATGTAAGGGTTGTAGCTTATGCATCCAGGCAACTTAAGGTTCATAAGAGGAATTACATGACTTGTGATGTAGGATTTGGCGGTAGTAGTATTCACGTTAAAATTTAGGTGCCACTATTTGAATTGAGTGCATATGGACATCTATTAAGATCACAAGATATTTCAATAGGTATTCACCTAGAATAAATTAAACATCAGGCAAAGTAGGTGGCATGAATCGCTAAAGGACTGACATGAGTATGCACTACCATCCAGGTAAGGCTAATGTTATTATTTATGCTCTTAGTAGGTTGCCCAGAGGGAGTCTATCTCATATTGAGGAGGAAAAGAGAGGCTTGGTGATGGAAACTCACCAAATAGCTAATTTAGGAGTCCTACTTTTGGACTCTGAAGATAAGGGAGTAGTTGTCCGCAAAGTGGCGAAGTCATCCCTTGGGGAAAAAGTTAAGGAGAAACAGATTAATGATCCCATTCTTATGAAAATCAATAAAGATATGGGTCATAAAAAATCTATTGCTTTTGAAATTAGGGGTGATGGTGTTCTAAGGTACAAAGGAGGTGTATTCCTGATATAGATGGTGCAAGAGAGTATTTTGACAAAATCTCATGTGTCTAGGTATATAGTTTATCTCGATTCAACAAAAATATATCATGATTTAAAAGAGATGTATTGGTGTAATAACATGAAAAGAGATGTTGCTAATTTCATTGCCAAGTGCTTGAATTATCAACAAGTTAAGTATTTAAGATAGGGTGGCACCTCCCAGTATATAGCTATACCCATGTGGAAATGGGAGATGATAAATATGGATTATCTTACCATTCTTCCATAGTCCCAAAACTAGTATGATTCCATTTGGGTCATTTTTTATTTTGTCTTTGAGAATTAATTATTCAAAGAACAGTTATGCAAAGTTATACATTAAGGAGATACTGCAATTGTATGGGGCCCCAGTGCCTATCATATCCAACAGAGGTACGCAGTTTGCTTCCAAATTTTGGTGATCATTTCATAAAGTATTGGGTACTAAGGTGACCCTTAGCACCGCTTTCCTCCCTCAAATAGATATGCAAAAAGAGCATACTAATAAAACTTTAGAAGATATGCTAAGGGCTTGTGTCAGTGACTTTAAGGGTAGTTGGGTGGAACACTTACTACTTATTAAGTTTTCCTACAACAATCGTTATCACTCTAGAATTCAAATGACTCTTTTTGAGGCCCTTTATAGTAGAAGGTATAGATCATCGATAGGATGGTATGAGGTGGGTGAGACTAGATTATTTGGGCCCGACCTTGTATATCAAGCGATAGAGAAAATAAGGTTTTTCTAGAGGGACTTAAGACCGCTCAAAGGCTTCAAAAGTCTTATGTAGATATGAGACAAAGAGAACTAGAGTTTGAGGTTGCGATTGGGTATCCCTGAAAGTCTCTCCTATGAAGGGAGTTATGAGATTTGGGAAAAGGGGGACGCTCAGTCCTCTCTACATTGCACTATATCAGATTCTAAAAAGGGTTAGAAATGTTGCTTACAAATTGGACTTATCGATAATCTTGACATCAATTCATCCCGTGTGTCATGTGTCTATGCTTAAGAAATATGTGGGTAATCCTTTCTTAATGGTGCCCATAGAAGATATTGGTATGAAGGATTTTTTATCCTATGAAAAAATTACTATTTAAATCCTAGATATACAGGTTTGAAAGTTAAGAACCAAGGAGATAGCTTTGATAAAGGTGTTATGGAGGAACCAAATAGAGTAGCCATCTCAGTCTCCAAAACCCATACCTGAGCATTAGTGGCACTCTAAATTTCCACTAAGCTCTACAAAAACTCTTGATATTCTATAATCATACCTGTAGAAGAAGCTATAGTGGATGGATGAGTGGGCTCTGAACATACGCCAACCGGCTCTAAGGTGGAAGTTGGGGCTGATAAAGAAGTAGTTGGCATCCCCTCTCCCTGAGTACTCAAATCTGGGGCCTCTCTTAAATTACCTCTGTGTATATCACTTTGCTCATAAGGTGCCGTATTAGGATCACTAGGTCTCTTAGAAACGGTCGTGTATGATAAATTCTTCATAGTCTTCATCCATGCAGTGCCTATCACAAGTACTCTTTCATTGACTCCCTGTATCTTTAATACAACTGCCTTATCACACTATCTCTGAATAAGGAACAAGAATAGCAAATCATAGATCTCATGCCGGAGGATGGCTGTAAAATCAATAGCATACCCGACCATCACACTAGCAATTAGGTCGGCTCCCTTTCAAGTCAGTACATTATCTAAAGGAGTAGGGAACAATCGATATCGGATGAGTAAGCAATAGAACTTGGCATCAAAATTCAATGAACCCTTCTCATCACACCGTATCCTTCGATCCATTGGGTTTCATCATCCAAGGTTTAAATTTAGTCGGTTATCCACCTAGCTATCTTAAATGTCTTATGTCTATGCTCCACCTCTCTCGTTATATGTTTGTTATGTGCGACTCTTATTTTGTAGTCATAATTCTTTATGGATGTAAAATTAAGATGGTCTGTATTGAAAATAACCCGACGGATAGTCTCTGCTAAAATATCAACCATAACCCCTCTCACAAAGGTATACTCAAGCTGTGGATTCTCCATATGCCTCATCAAACCTAGAAATCTATGCATCGAAAAAACTACTATGGAATGATATGATGCATGAAACTATCATTCCAAAGCAGGGTTTTAAGAACCCAGTGGGGTACTCATCCACTCTAATGGATAATAATCAAAGAAAGCATGCAACTATGGTACTCTACTCAGTCTAGAAATATCAATCTTGTACTCTACAAAACTAAGCCTCTTAGGCATATTGGTCTCTGAGATGGGACTGTCTATAACATATATTATTCTTATTCCCTCCACACACCACCTCAAGTTATCTTTATCAAGAGGTGTCTTTGAGGCATGTGTAGGGGTGGCAAAACTCTGTCCTTAATGTATGGTGTGCCTTCATCTAGAACGGGAACCTCATGGGAATCCTTCTCTTTAACCTCCTCAAACTAGTGTACATCTGACTGTTGTACATGAACTGCGGTACCCTCCTCAGACTAGGGTACTTCTAATGACTTCTCCTATTCTGCACCCTTGGATCAATCCTAGGACCCCTCCTCAAACTATGGGTCCTTAGATATATCTATTGTTATTGGATCATAATCTACCTCACCTCATCATCATCACTACTTGGAGGAGGAGAATATGGAGGTGAACTCCACACTGACTTCATCCTCGGTCAAGCTAGCACTTCCTGGACAGCTTGGACAATTTTAACTGCCTCAGGCCGAGATCTAGGCTGAGTAAATTTTGGCCTTCGTCACCAATATGAATTCTCAAGAAACGGCTGTCCCAAAATTCCCAATATAATAGTCTCAACTTCCAAGTGCACTTGTCTTCTAGTCACTCTACGTGTAGCCCCAGTCATAGCTTCTCTAAGTCATGCGATCAAGTACTACTCTATCAAACCATGAGGATTAGAGGACTTATCCCATATCTTTGATGTATAAACCTTCTTCTTTGCAGCTTTTGGTGCCATGTGTACTTGAAAAACTACTCGTTAGTTTCCAAAAAAAAAGGATTGCAAAAGTTAAAGAAAAACTCAAGATTCGAAAAGTTTGGATTTTTTCTCAACTTTCATACCCCTATAACTTGACTGAAGACCCAACAAATCCAACGTGAAAAAATATATCAAGGATCATTATTTTGAATGCAAGGTAACATGCCCAACCTTTGGTAATCCTCTAATTGTTCAAGTTCAACTTCTATTTACGGCCTAACCTTAGATTTCAATTTAAAACAAAGCCCTACATCAAGTTATTAGGCTACATCAAGGTTCCTACACACCATCATGATTGTTTCTATATATTTAGCATGGAAATACACATATCAACTTGTTTGTTCAATAATTAAATCAAGATATAACCGTTAGGAGCTGAGAAATTACCTCTTTTATGATAATCCAAAAGTGAAAAATGAAGAACTTAAGTGAAACCCAAGTTTGAACATATTTAAAATGTGTTAGGACAAGTTGGTATCCACAATAATTTTCTATTTAGCCTTTCTCTACGTGTAGGATTAGTTTATGTTTTTAGAGGAAAGTATGGATATAAAGAGAAAAATGAGATTTTAAGGATTAGAATAGATTAGAATGATGAAAAATATGTTTAAATAGTGGGGGAAAATTAGGTATTAAATAAGCCTTGGTTGCCCCAAAATTTTAATTAAAATTCAGGCTCATGAATAGAGAACTTGCGGCCTGCCTGTGGCCTCATGTCCCACATGCGGTTCGCATGTTCTGGGAGCATGTGGGCCTAATTTTTTTGGCTCAACTTCCTATTTCCTAGACTTTGTGCTTTAATATTTTTCTAGCTACTTTTGGCTCTAAAACTTGAATTTACATTTCCAAAAGTATGATTATGCGCTAAAGTCCAGAACTTTCCATTATTATCCTTGAAATTTTATCTTTTCTTTAAATATTGTTCAACATTACCTAGCCCGAGTAAGACTTGTGACCCTAATGGATTGGTCACACAGTACCCTCACTTGGAAATTTATGCATGAAGCAATCCTACCGTATTCTTGGTAAGTCCATAAGCTATAAACCTACACCAATAAAACAAATAAAATTGAACTCTAAAATAGTGGGTTGCCTCCTTCTCAGGCCTTGATTTAATGTTGTGTCACAATTTGGCTGTGTTGGTTACTTCGACTTCACCAACACTCCCATGAGTTTTCTCTCATGCAGCACTTGATTTAACATTGCAGAACGACGTGGGTACGTTTATTACTTAGAATTCATCAATATACCTATAAGAGTACCCTCTTGGTTCATCAATATAATCTACCACTGATACCACCCTCATGTTAGTTTGTTTCTTCATTAATTTTTAGATGTTGAATGTGCCCTCCTCACCATTGATTCTAAATTTTAGCTCTTCCTTTTTTCATGTCAACCATTGCTCTACTTGTGGACATAAATGGTTTCCCCACTATGATGGGTATCTCATTGTTAGCCTCAAAGTCCAGAATGACAAAGTTATCCAGAATATAAATTTATGTACTCTCACAATCACATCAAAAGAAATGCCCATAGGTTTTTTCACTGTGCGTTCCGCCATCAACAACCGCATTGCAGTTAGTTCAGGAGGGTTCAAGCCCAATTTCTTGAATACAACTAGTAACATCAAATTTATGCTAGACCCTAAGTCACATAAGGCTCTGGTGAATTGAGATGACCCAATAGTGAATGGTATAGTGAATGCTCCAGTATCACTATTTTTTTGGGCCAGAGACCTAGTTGTGACTGCACTACAATGGTGAAAACCATCAACATCCTCAATCGCAGCCCCTTTCTTTTTTGTAACAAGTTTTTTCATAAACCTGGCATATTCAGGTATCTACTCCACCACCTCTAGAAGAGGAATATTTAAGATAAACTCTTTCAGCATCTGAATGAATTGCTTGAACTTTCCTTCTTCTCTTTTGTGCTTCAATCGATGAGTAAAAGGTGGGGGTGGTCCTGGAATCCATCTTATTTCCTGATCAGTGATCGAATCCTTACCTTTGTGCTTACAAGCTTTACCATCACCACCTATTGCCTTTTATTACTCCATAATTGGTATTTCATCAAAAGAAACTTTATCATGTCGTGGTACTTCCGTTGTAGGTAGTCGGGGATCCAAAGTAGTCATACCACTCTTTGTGGTAATGGAAAGAACATGACTGTTATTTTTTGGATTCTGCACAGTGTTGCTCAGAAGGGTACCTGGCTACCTCTGGTTCAGTGTTGTTGACATCTCTATGAATTATTGCTCTAATTACAAGATAAAAGTGGCATGGGATTCAACATTTTAGGCCAACCCTGAAATGTCAGCCTTAATCTCCTTAAGGTTGTTATCCTGATTTTCTTGACCCTTTACTAGATTGGTTAGCATCTCTTCCATTCTTGATTCTTTATCTCATTTTCCAGATAGAATGCACCTTTCTCCCTTCTCTCTATAGTAATCGTTCTTTCTCCAGTGACTATCTCGCTCCCTAGTATGATCTCTGTATCTTTCATAATAGTTCTAACCTTGCTTCTCTTTCTCTTAGGCTCAGAAACCCTCCAACTGACGATCCAGATAGTTTATTTCCTCCTATAATTCTGACTCATAAGCTTTGGAAGCTTCACCCTATGCTCCTACTATATTCATTTTCTTAGAACTTGCTTCTGTAAACTACTTTGCTAGTAACCCAAGATCAGTTCTTAGCAGTGCAGTCTCTTGCTCTACTGAATCATTAGCTACTTTTTGGTCAAAGGAGGCACCAATACCATATATGTCAAATCCTCTCTCATCCACTTAAGCTTTCCACCCTTGTTTAGTGAGCAAAAACTAATATAGCATCCCCAAAGATGCCTCCCAGCATAGTCTCATAAAAGCTCTTCTAGATATGGTGTTTTTCATGGCTCTATAACTGATAGTTAGGGCTTTGTAGAATATCTCAAGTAAAATCATCCCTGAAATTCAATGGTTGGGCACCATACTTAGGTTCTTCTTGAACCTGAACCATGCCTCTATATAGATTCTGACTGTAGCTTCCTGAAATTTATATATCTCATACTTAAGCTGCAACATCCTGGATGGAGGAAAAAGCCTTCTCAAGAATTTCTTGCGTAGTGACAGATCCTCTTGGAAGTTCCCCTAGCCATAAAGATGTTTCTCTTGTAAGTAAGAAGAGGAATAACCTTAGTCTAATATCCTCCTGATTTACCCTTACATTTATACACAAACTGCTTATCCCGATGAAATTTTCAAAGTGCATGTTTGCATCATCTGTAGGCAAACCCCCAAATACACCCTACAAATTTAAGAGTTGGATCATCGTGTTGATTATGTCTAACTTAATACCTGGGGTTAAAACAAGAGGAATAAAGATTCTAGTCTCTATCGTCTCAACATACTGCAGATCCTCTTCATTATCCTTATATGGCTGCAAATACTGACAGGCTGGGATCACTTGAGAACGGCCACCTCTAGCTCTGTTTTGATTTCCAACAAGTCCTTCTCGGCTATCTATTGTATGTCTCTTCTTATCTAACTCTGCCTCTTAAGTTGTGTGTTGGGATTCTTCTTCCCTCCTCTAAGTAGAAGCTTATGCTAACAGTACCCCTATCTGCAGATCAATAATAGCCTGAACTACTTCAAGAGGAGGGGGAGGCATATCATCTCAAACCCCTTCAGGAATATAATCTCTTTTTAGTTCCATCATCCTACTAGGTGTTTGTAGGATCCTCTCTGGATTCGAAATCACTGGGAGTAAGGTATTGCCTCTACTCTATGTTCTAGGCATACACCGGCATATACCAACCTAGAAATAAAATCAAAAAGACCCAAAAACTACAACAACCTTGATTCACAACTCAATACCGTATTCCCTACCAATGATTCCAAATTTTGATAATGCCCAAGCTATACCTTCAATCTAAAGATTATGCGATTTCTATCAAATATAGTAACCTAACAAAGGATTGGATCAAATCCAAATGGAATGAGTGAAATCATGGATCTCAGCAGTTGTAATCAACGGGCAAAACTAGAAAAGTCAATGGGAGATTAGAGTATCAATATCAAACTAGTGTCTATAATAAACTTCGGATATAATCAGTCATCGTGGAAGACTAGGATTGTGTCCTACCTAGCTTCTCAAATCCTTAGGCTTATAATGTTTTTTTCAACCAACTCTATAGCTTACATGTAGAATCTGATAAGTTATGTACTATTAATTGTCTTTTGAAATAGCTAGTAGATTTCACCATTTACCTTTTAAGACTCAAGGTGTCTCCTTACTAACCTTTATCTTAGATCACAATTAACTATTACCTTTTGAGTCTCTATTATTAGGTGACAACTAATCATCTTACTTAGATAATATCTAGTAATTTGGATCGATAATTAAACTTCAAATTACTGTTGTAGGTATCTATTCTTAGTCACTACTCTTCTTTGGAGTGAGTAGCAATAATTTAGATGGGATCGTAATATTTGTAACCGCTAAGATAACTGAAGTGAAGATAATACAATGCATGCATGGGTATCGATTCAAAACAACAATAGAACTTCCCCTACTTTGTCAATCCGCAAGGGTTTTCATAGCCCTAACTAAGGGTTTTTAGCCGCTCATGCTTGTAAAAGAATCAACATCGTTCATGATTGAAAGCATAAGATTAAATCACGATAATCAAAATTAAAAACTCAAAACTTTAACAAAATCAAGCAATCGAGGTGAATACTAGAGAATTCCAAGACTAAAATCAAATATCAAAATTTGTTTGTAAGTATCAAGAGTGCATGGCTACTACTAAAATATATAAAAAAGGTATTTATAGTACATGAGGAAACCCAAAATCAAATCCAAGAAGAAAAAGGACAAAAAAGGTTCAGTGGTCACTTATATGTGTCTACATGCAGTCTAGCCTTGGGCGTATGTGCCATATGCGGCCTGACCCTAGGTGCACATGTAGACATATATAATTGTATAAAAAAATTCCCGTACCTTCAAATCTTTGGATTTTAGAATTCTGACACTTACCCTACCCATATGCGGTCTACTTGTGCTAAATGTGGTCTGCATGTTGACATAGGTAAGTGCCGAAAGTTCTTTTTAGCTCTTTCACTCTTTGGATCTTCAATTTTAGTACTTACCTTAGTCTCATATCGAACACATGTGCTACATTTAGTCTACATGTAGGCATAGGTAAGTGTCAGGACTTCCAATACTTGAAGCCAAACTTCAAATATTCAACTTTCATCACATGCTTTGGCACGTACATCCAGAAAGTGTCACGAATACCTAAATTGGTCAAGTAAGTAGCCAAGAACTCCATCTTTCATGAACTTAGCATCCAAAATCTTTTTTCCTACAAAACATACCCAAAATACATCATATCTATCAAAACAACCTAAGAAACTTAATATTTTCATCTTTTTAAGAATCGAAAGTGCTATATTTCTATAGCACATCACCAAGCATAATTAAATGGTGCGCCACCGAAAAATTCCAGTAGCTGAACTTAGGAATCTTTGAGCAGTGATGATGGAATAAACCCTAGTGGATCCTGGGGTACCCTCTGGCCTACCACTAGCTTGGGTGGAGGAATGATGAGTGGTGACTTTACTACTCATTTATACAAAACATTTACGCACACTACCATGTTTTGTATTAGAAAATGAGACATCAACATGATTTAAATAGAAAAATATCCATATTTTGTAGGTATCTAGTTGAGAAGGTGAAATGATATGGATTAGAGCTAAAAAGGATCAAATGGAAGCAAAAGGAGTGCAGCTAAGACCTGGAGCAGTTCAGCCTTAATTACCGCAATGGTGGTCCTCAGGCCGCAGTCATGGTCAGTCATATAGGTCAAGAAAATGCGATCGGATAACACAATCACAATCGCATTGGCCACAATCGTGGACAACCTCACGAGAGCACAGCTAAGCGGGAGTATGACTCAGGAAAGTTTTCTAATTTCTATTGGACAAATCCCAAACCTTATATTGACAAAACCCCTTTTTTATTTGGGTATTGCTTACCTCATAGACATTTTTGTGTTCAGAGGAAGAAACCCTAATTAGGCAAGTGTGTAACTAATTTTGGAGGCTTGATTTCTTAGTAATTTTATGAAGAATGAATACCTTGGATAATCCTTATGGTATATCTTTCTTTACTTTCTTCATGAGTAACTAATAAATTTAGTCTTGGCATTATATTGAACTAAAAGTGTGATTGTATGTGGGTATTGTTGAGTTAGCATGATTGTTAGTTGTTGAGTATGGATTCCACCATTGCTTGAATTTATGAGTTGGAATTTGTGGGTGAAAACCCTAAATCTCCAAAGGTTATATGGGTTAAAACCTCATACTCTAGAAACCATTTATAATCCTTGAAAAAGGGATGAAGGTGAACATGAGGTAATCCATAACATCCTTGAAACAGGGTTATAGGTGGACAAGGCAATGTTGGACAATTAAGCCTATGGTTTACCACAATTTTCAATCTTAGAAATAAGTGTAATTGGTGTGTAGGTCATGTCAAGAGAATCATTCTAGAAATATGGATGTTTGATTGAGGTTTCGGGTGATTACGAATTGCACACTTGTTATGTGCTCGAAAGACCCAATGGGTGAAATCGTTGTGGTTTTATTGAAAGATTAACCATAATGATCTTTGACCTAGCCTATCCTTTAGTCAATAATTAAGTTTCATGTTAAACCATCATCAACCCATATTCTTTTACTTTTAGGTAGACATAATCCCAAGATCTCCCCAAATCTTGATTTTAAATCAAAAGTGTCATACTCGTGCATTGTTAGAAGAAAATCAATACAAACTAATTCCCTCCATTTTATTTTACATGTCGTGTTTGTTAGCATTCTGGGTAACCTTTTAGTAATTAGAGTACCCATAGGATTTGAAAGTTATAATTAACTCCATGTGGATTCAACTGTAACTCAAGTTGGGTTATTGATAACGACCGCCTCAACCCACAACAATGGAAGTTATTTGCGCGTTATAAAAATAGCATCGTTCCCGGGGAGTGGAATGTAGATTTCACTTGTGCGGTGTGATTCTTACTTGGGAATGCCTGGGGTGGTATAATTTACTTTATTTTTTGTTTTTAAATTTTTTTAGGTGATTGAACTGTTAATGGAACAATGAGTGATAGCACAAGCAACATGGGACCCTTTGATGGTCCGCTAGATGATGAGGTCCCACTAAATAAAGCGGGACAAAAAAGTGCAATACACATCCCACCAACTAATGGGAACAGAGTATTCCATGTGACTAGCGTCATGCTTCACATGTTGCAAATGAAAGGATTGTACGGGGGTCAAGCCTTTGAGGACCCACATGTCCATTTGAAGAATTTTGCAGAATTATGTACTCCATTCAATATAGCGCACATTACTCAAGAATCTATTCAACTTTGCCTCTTCCCTTTCTCACTAACGGGCGAGGCGGTTTTATGGCTCTGCTCACTTCCACCTGGATCAATCACATCTTGGGATGAGCTTACCATGGTGTTTCTTGATTGATACTTCCCACCATCTAAAATGCTTCAATAGCGAAACGACATTGTGAATTTTTGGTAATTGAATGGAGAGCCATCATTTGAATCTTGGGAACAATTTAATGGGAAATTGGCCCAATGCCCAAATCATAAAGTACTGGATAAAATGCTACTTGAGATCTTCTACTGTGCCCTTGATCCATTGAATAAAACGGTGGTGCATAATGCGACAGGTGGTTCCCTAGTAAAGTTGCACCACCATACGACCTTTTTATTAATTGAAGAAGTGTCAAAGAAAAATTGAGGTTGGCATACCCGAGAAACCAAAGCTCCCAAGATCCCTTTTACTACTTCCATGGTCGATAATAAGCAAGGAAAGCGAAATGAAAAAAAGGAGGAGAACACGGCGAAAATAATGACCCAACTATAACTCTTGACAAAGCATGTTTTGGGTTCACCCTCAAAAGCGCTAAATGCCATAACATCAAAACCCTAAGAAGATAATGAAGAAGCAAAGAAGTTCGATGAGGAAATCCGGTACCTGGCTAACTACTCGGGGGGTTCCCACCCCGCCTATCAAAGGCAAGGTTGGAACCAAGGTTGGATGAACCACGAGAGGAATAGATATTGGAGATATTGGGAACGGGATTATGACCGTTATTCTCCCCCGCATTATTGATATAAGTCTAAGAAGTCAAGTGCAATTGACCCTAAAAAATTAATGACTAAGGATATGTTAGCAAGAACATTGAATAAAGTGGAAGGTACAGACAAAGTGGTCTGTGAGTTGAAAGGTGACTTTTCTCAAATTTCCCAAACCATGGTGTCTTACTCTATCTCTATTAATCAATTAGAGACCCAAATTAGGCAAATCTCAACGCAATTAAATGTGAGGCCTAGAGGTGGATCCCTAGTGACATAATTTCTAACCCAAAGAATGATACTCAAGTACTAGTAATTGTCACAAAGAGTGGAAAGACACTTGATGAGCCCTTTAAAGAAGACTTGAGTGATAAAATGCCCAAGGATAAAGCAAAGGAGGTGTTGCCTCAAAGTTGAGAAGAAAATGATGAGAATGAGGCCGAGGAAAGTGATAAAGAAGTTGTTGATGATAAAAAGTCAAAAACTAAAGCAAGGTCCACAATCCAAGTTCCTCCCCCTTTCCCTTAGCGAATACATAAAAAATAGAAAGGTGACAAATTGAGGAAATTTATGGTAAAACTTAGAAATTTATAAATAAATATCCCATTGCTCGAGGCAATCCAAGAAATCTTGGGATACACTAAGTTAATGAAAAAGTTGATGTCCAAAAAAAATTTTGTTGAAGGTGACACCATTGAGGTCACTCATGGGTGTAGAGCTATCATGGATAGTAAGGTTGCAGAAAACAAAGATGACTTGGAGCATTCACCATTCCTTGTACAATTGTGATGCATGAGTTTTTAAAAGCTCTATGTGATCTTGGTGCGAGCATTAACTTAATCTCCTTTATCATCTACAAAAATCTTGGATTGGATGCCCCTACACCGACCTCTATACGACTTTTAATAGCGGACCGGTCCATCAAAAGGCCAGTGGGAATTTTGTTTGATGTCCTTGTTAAAGTGGACAAATTTATACTCCCGATGGACTTCATGGTATTGGATTGTGAAATAGACCAAGAGTACCTATCATTCTTGGTTGTTCTTTGTTATCCACCAGAAGGGCCATTATCAATTTAGAGATAGAGGAAATAAAGTTCAGGGTGCAAAAGGATGAGGTCTCTTTCAAAATTTGCAGACAAAGAAGCCAACCATGGATCTTCAAGTGGTATTAGTGGTGGATGTTGAAAGTGAAAAGGTGAATGTGGAGGATCTTGAGGACCCACCTTGAAGATGGATGAATAAAGACATTGCGCAACAAAGTTAACTAAGGCGCTAGGTTGGAGGAAACCCATAAATTCCATGAAAGTGGCTCATATCCTCTTTTTCATGTTTTCGTAGTATAGATGTTAGCTTTTGCATATGAATAACCTATGCATTTGTTGAACTGTAGAGTGAATTGGATTATCTTGGAAAGGGTGAGGTGTGTAATTTTTCATTGAAAATTGAATAGTGAAAAACATTAGTATAAATTGAGCAAAAAGCTGAAGAGGGGAGAATAGGGGATCAAAACTGCTCTCAGTTACCGCGATCGTGGTCACCCACATGTTCGTAATTGCGATCATCTGACCGTGGTCACAATCACTTCATCCACTTAATCCCTAATTTCCTTTATTTCCCTCACACTTCCTTTCATGATTATACTCTCTAATGCAGGCTAGATTTTGGCCAAGTTTTGTGAGCTAACCAACAACATCTTGCATCCCTCTTGCATCACAACTCCGGTAGGTATCATGTATCCATGATTTTATTTTTTGATAATAGGCCATAGAATACATGATTAAGGTAGGGCCTAAAGTTTTGATTGTAATGTTTTCCATGTTGTCATACTTGGTGTTGGTTTGGTATTGGATGCTTGAATAAGGTGTGCACACAACTAGGGAAATCTTGAGTATCCAATAATGTGTGAAAATTGTAGACAAATGAGATATGCACACAAAGTGTTTGGCACTTTGGCAGAATGAACATTGAATAGTGATATTTTAATTTAAAAGGGCATTCCAACACTTACTCGCATTGTTCAATTGGTCTTCATATGAATCCATATTATAGAGCATTCTAGTAGCCTAAAAACTTGGAAGAAATTTGAACATGGGGAGATAGCATAAAACCAACCTCAGGTATCACGATCGCGCTCACAGTCCGCGATCGTGGAAATACGATCATGGTAATCGAGGCTAGTTCCCTGCCATGCCAAAAATCCTACACTCCAAAAATTTTACCCTAGTTTCATCAAGCACCTTTTTTCAATAAGCTTTAGTGAATAATGAGGTATAGTTTGTATGATAAAATATCATTGATTTATATAATGTGAGCCTAGTGTTTTCAAGGCAACCTCATGGATAAGTATGACCACATCTGATCCATGGCACCCAAGTGCCACACACATTACTACAATAATCTTTTGAGGAAAAGGCTTCTCTCGAAAAGAGGTATTTTCTTGAAGAATATGCAAGAGAAGCTACGAACATTTCATGAGAAACTCTAGGCCACAGTGTGGCAGTGCTTCACCCCAGATCTATACATTTTAAATGAATAATGGGTCTATGAATTTTATGTCAATATCAGTAAATTGCATTTCTCAGACCCATTCAATGTTACTATTAAGATTCGGGGAAAACTGGTAAAATTTGGGTTTAAGAAAATCAATGATGTTTATGGGCTCCAACATACAGACATGGGTGAATTCAAATCAAAAGGTGTAAATTGGGGAGTTGGTTGGCGCAACGGCTATTCCCTGGAAGGGAAGTATCTTGGGTAAAGACTAAAAGCAATATCTCCATGAACGACTTCACTTCTGAGGCTTGGATATGGTTACACATCATTTTTAGCTGAGTTTCCCCTTGCACCCACATGAAAATAGTCCCTGATCTGTGTGCTCGAATGGTTACTTGCATTCTAGATGGCATCCCTTTGGATGTTGGTCAGCTTGTGGTAAATAGAATGGATCACTTCAAGAACCAAGGTGGTATGCATCTCTTATTCCCCTCTTTGATTATTGACCTTTATAGGAGAGCAAGGGTTAAAGAGTATTCTAGTGATACATGGGTGCATCCCGGTGCTCCCATCTACCTCTTAAGGATTTTAGGAGAGGGCGTACCTGGCAAAGGAAAAAAGTAAAAGACTGACTTGAAAAGGTGAGCATGTATTGAGCCTAAGTCTCATAATCCAACCACTTCTAAATATCTTGGGGAGATTGAAGTTGATATTGTAGCCATCAGGGAGCTTCTATCTAGTTTGTCCCAAAAACCGAGAGAGCCTTCTACTACCCATCATTCATATGTATCACATGTAGATTTTGAGAAGTATAGGGAGTACCAAAACAAGCAAAAATCCACCATTCCTAAGATTTATAAAGCCTACTCCTCTTTGGCAGAGTCACAATAAGACCTCAAAATTGCATATGAAAAAATGGTTACAAGAGAGAAGAAGAGGGATGATTTCTTTATCAAGATATGAAATAGGGTGAAGGGTCTATAGAAGGTCTTAAAACCTCGAGATAGACTTCCTTCCTCTTAGGTGGAGAGTGATTATGAGGCCCCAGTTGAGTGGACTATTCTTAAGGAGAATTGTGATGATACAGAATCTGAGAGTGAAAGTAGCCCTTGATATAGTTTCAGAGAGCACCCTTATCTATTTTATCCTTGATTCTTTATGCAATGGGACATTGTTATCCTTTCAGTTGGGGGTGTCTCCTATTTCATTTGATTTAGGCTTGTATTATTGATATTTCTGCATACTTTTTTGCTCTTTTGGATGATTCTTAGTTTTATTTATTTTGTAATATTAGGTCACTCTGATGGTGTCCATATTTGTATGGATTAGTTACTTTGTTCTTAGTTTGTTACTGTAGTTTAGTTTTAATCGACGAGCTTTTCCCTGTGATAGATTAAGTGATGACATTCTTAAGGGGAAAGTGTCGTGATTGGGTTTTTAACCATGGATACAGGGGAAGTCTGACTACCTGTGGCATCAGGGTAATAAATACAAATAAAGTCTGAGTACCTGTGGCATTGACGAATTGGGAACCCATTCATACCCATTGGGTAAGTCTGAGTAGCCATTGGGTGGTTCGCCTGTATCAGATCCAGAATATGAGACACTAACTTGGGTTGTTGCCATGATTAGCAAGTTATATGTGGTGTTGATGCAAAACAAAGAACCCCCTCCGTCAAATTTTTTTGCAAAATTCAAGGGCATGGACGTGAGCAACCTTGTAATAAAGCTTTTTCTCCTTCTATGACTCTAAAAATTAACTTCGAAAGAATAGTGAATACTTCATCTTTGTCTTGAGCGGGAGGAACTATTAAAACCCTTTGACGAAATTCATATGCCATGTGCGTAAGATTATTTGTCTAAATCTTATGTGTACTTATACCATCTAGAACTTTCCCTATTAGTCTTTCAAAGATAAGTTTTGATTGTTCTTGGTTGGTAAAATGATCAGATCCATCTTGTGACATTGGAAGCCCACTTTAGCCTAGAAAGCCTACCAATACATAGGAGTTTCCCCTAGTCACCCTCTTTGAGCCTTTGGACTTTGCTTTGCAAACAAAATACAAGTCGTGACCCTTCTATTTGTCCTCTTTTAAACCCTACCCCCCTTGACCTTAATAATACAAGTTGAGGCTAAAAGCCTAAGTTGGGAGTGGTGGAAATTAAAAGAGATGTAGTTAGGCCATAAATTCATAAGAGGTGCCTACGATCTTTAGCAAATAAAGCATTTTGATTTGAAGAAAGAAGAGATCCCACAAAGGAAAGAAAGGGAATATCTATGCACAAAAAAAGAGAAAAAAAAGAAAAGTGGGAAAACAAAGAAAAGGAAAAATAGGCAAATTAATGAAAGAACAAGAAGTGGCCCAATAGCAAAAAGTGAAGAGAGTATGATGTAGAAGTTCAAGAAGGGTTTAGCGCTATTGTCCTAAGTCGATATCCTACCCTGCCCTAGACCAACACTACAAGCTCAAAAAGTCCTTTGCGATTCCCAACCAAGTGTGGTCATTGTAGTGGTGATTGAAAATAAGGACAATCCTATGGCATAGTACATGTTAACATGGAAAATTTCTTGAGAGAAAGTGTTTGCACTTAAAATTCCTTGTTGCATGATTGGTAACTAGGTGTGTAAAATCATCTTTCTTTTGAGGAGGTATGTGAACAAGTTGAGGTGGGGGATTTTTTCATCTTCTACAAAATGAGATAAAAAAAAGTATAACATGGTTTTAGTCAACAAGTGAGTCATTTCTATAGTGTTAGTGTTTATTGCATAGTTTCTCCCAAAAGTCTAATGGATCTTTCAAATATTCTATTTTATTGAGGGGTGTAGTTAAAACCATTTTTCCCATATGCAAAAGAGCTTTTTATTGTAGAAATCAAGTTTAAATCATCATGATCATTGGGTGATAGAATAAGGACCTACATATGAAATTGTCTCATAGAAAAAGGTGGTGTTTCTTGAGGACAAATAAAGATTTAAGTTGGGGGTGTTGATGAGTGGTGATTTTACCACTCATTTGTACCAAACACTTATGCACACTACCATGTTTTGTATTAGAAAATGAGACATCACCATGATTTAAATGCACTAATATCCATATTTGATAGGTATCTAGTTGAGAAGGTGAAATAATATGGATTGGAGATAAAAAGGATCGAATAGAAGAAAAAAGAGTGCAGTTGGAGACTTGGAGCAGTTCAGCCTCAGTTACCACAACCGCAGTCTATAGGCTGCGATAGCGGTCAGTCATAGAGGTCAAGAAAGTGCGATCACAAATCACAACTGTGGTCGCATTATCCGCAATCGCAGACAACCTCACACGATCGTAGCTAAGCGGGAGTATAACCCAGGGCAATTTTATAATTTCTCTTGGACGAATCTGAAACCTTATATTGGATAAAACCCTTTCTTCTTTGGGTATTGCTTACTCATAGACATTTTTGAATTCAAAGGAAGAAACCCTAATTGGTCACGTGTGTAACTAATTTTGGAGGCTTGATTTCTTAGTAATTTTGTGAAGACTGAATGCCTTGGATAATCCTTATGGTATATCTCTCTTTACTTTTTTTATGAGTATCTAAATAATTTAGTCTTGGGATTATGTTGAACTAAAAGTATGATTGTGTATGGGTGTTGTTGTGTTTGCATAATTGCTAGTTGTTGAATATGGATTCCACCATTGCTTGAATTTATGAATTGGAATTTGTGGGTGAAAATGCCAAATCTCCAAATGGGTTTTATGGGTCAAAACCTCAAACTCTAGAAACTGTTTATCATCCTTGAAAAAGGGATGAAGGTGAACATGAGGTAACCTATAACATCCTTGAAAGAGGGTTATAGGTGGACAAGGCAATGGTAGACAATTAAACCTATGGTTTACCACCTTTTGAAATCTTATAAATAAGTGTAATTGAAGTATAGATCATGTCAAGAGCATCATCTGAGAAATAGGGATGCTTGGTTGACGTTTTGGATGATTATGAATTGCACACTTGTTAGGTGCTCAAAAGAGCCAATGGGAGAAATCGCTGTGGTTTTATTGAAAGATTAACCATAATGATCTTCGACCTAGCCTATCCTTTAGTCAACAACTAATTTTTATGTTAGACCATCATCAACCCACATGCTTTTAATTTTTAGTAGACATAATCCCAAGATCTCTTAAAATCTTGATTTTAAATCAAACGTGTCAAACTCGTGCATTATTAGTTGAAAATTGTTACAAACTAATTCCCCCCATTTTATTTTAGATGTTGTGTTTGCTAGCATTCTGGGTAACCTTTTAGTAATTAGAGAACCCATAGGATTTTAAATTTATAATTCACTCCTTGTGGATTTGACCCTAACTCGAGTCAGGTTATTGACAACGACCGTCTCACCCTTCAACAATGGGAGTAAGTTGAGCATTATCAAGGAACCTCTAGTGTGGGAGCAGAAATAAGATCAGGTGATGGTTCCCAATCCATAACCCTAGCTGGTGCTACAACTCTCCCCTGTTCTTGGCATCTAGGCCAACTATGATCCCGAGCAAGAGCCCTAATAGTGGACTCAAGGTCCCTATCACGATTAGTTATAGCTCGTGTCCTAGTCATCTACAAAAGAGAAGAACAAAATGAATTTTAGTAACCAAAACATACTTATAGAAAAAAATGAGTGAAGAAAGTCAATATAATAATATCCTATAGCCTCCCAAATATAAGAAAATGACGTTATCATTCCAACCTCAAGGACTCAACTTTACACTTGCTATTGTACCAACTATACCAGGAAAACCTATTCTCTGATAATAATTTATCATGACCCAAATCTGAGTCCTTATGGAACTTTCTTTAACTTACCAGTAGGTAAGCGAAATCATAGCCCGAAATACTATGTAATGGTCTAGAAGGAAGAAGGTATGAGTAATACCGGTATAAGGCATATAATATGTCTAATCAAGAAATGTAAATGTGATATCATAAATAAAGGGGAAGGAATAAAAGATGACCTAGTAAGGTTTGTACTAGAGCCTCTAAGAAAAAGAATATGAATACTAGTAGTAGCAATAAAAAAGTAGTCTTAAATGGAAAGACTATCCAAAAATAGTAGAGGGAGAGAGAATCAACTTCGGCTCCAAAAGCTCACACTATTCTTGAACCATGACAAGTGCTAGAATATATGTTAGTAGGGGTAGCTAGTATACGAATCTGCATAAAAAAAGATGTAGAAGTGTAGTATAAGTACAAAAACAAAGGGAACTCAGTAGACATCATCAACTAACTAAGTTAAATCATAATATAAGAATAATGAGAGGCGAGAATTTATCTAAAGCTGGGGAAAAGGGAAAATCTAAAATACCATGTCGTGAGAATATAACTAAATACAGGGAAAAGGGCCTAAGTATAAATATATCCAACTAATGTAGATAATATGTTGCTTACATGATGTCCACTAAAGTGGTCTGGTCTCTGCTAAAACGGTCTACTCTCTGCTAAAGCGTCTAGGCAGGGACTCGTCTCGGATGATAAAAAGGTTATTTAGATATTTAAACTTCCACTTCTTAAGTGACCAAAGGTGCTCTTAAGAGGTTGCACCAGCTG
Source organism: Capsicum pubescens (assembly GCA_030864215.1). Classification (NCBI taxonomy): domain Eukaryota; kingdom Viridiplantae; phylum Streptophyta; class Magnoliopsida; order Solanales; family Solanaceae; genus Capsicum; species Capsicum pubescens. The sequence continues at coordinate 41,871,144 of CM061539.1, read as the reverse complement.
AAACTTGTTTTTTTCCAAGTTTATATCAAACCAAGAATCCCATGAATGCAAATCAACTATGTTACTTTATCAAATTTGTATTTCAGACTCAATGACACCAGTTGAATTTTTGTCCGGGATTGTTTCTATGGAATGTGGGTTCCATGCCTAATGGCTATTTTATAAAAATCCACCCAACAATTAAAAAAGAGTCCAAAATACTTGGGACCCAAACTAAGGGTCCTCCTAGCCTAAAATCAATGTTTTGGAGATAATAGAACTAGCAAAACTGGCATACATTGTCGTTAATCTAAAGTTTAGGATCAATAACCAATTCTTTTTATCAAAAACATCAAAACATAAAGTTGGCTCCAAAAAAAATATACTGCCTAGTAACAAAACCATAGCTCCAACATGTCATAAATGACTTAGGGCAGCTATGTGAAAGCTCTAAATGGCAAAAAAGTATGGAAATGCATATATACAGTAGGATCAATAATACCTGATAGGATTACTAAAACTAGACTAGGTAGGCACACACGAGATTCAGACGTACCTTCAGGAACTTATGTGATAGGAGCATCCTCTAAATAATGAATGATAGATAAGGAAGTCACTCAAGAAGTAAAACAATTGAGGATGGCTTTAACTTATTCAGAAAATAATTTATATTAGTAGGGTAGAGAAGGTAAATGTTGTTACTTTAACTGGTAAAGCATTTAGACATGATGACTTTAATTCTGGGGAGGAGGAAAATATCTAGATGATCAGGAGAAGGAAGGGTTTTTTATCCTAAGTTCAAGGGTCTAATCAAGACGATTGTCGCTCTAGTCAAGGAAATTAAGGTCCAAACTATTATAAGGACGACAACTACAATCCATCTAGGTATAGAGATCGGAGTATAGGTAGATACGGTGACTAAAAGCAGAAGGATGATTACAAGAATGACAATAGTGGATTAATGTTCCACCTAGGAGTCGTGATATTGAATTGAGTAATTCATGGTTGGAGGAGCTTCCCTCTAAAGTGTTACAAAGGTTAGAGAAAATTGATAAGAGCCTTAGGGAGATTCGAGGAAATATTTCTATTGAAAACATGGTTTTAATAATGACTTGGTTTTTTTGCAAAACATAAACAAAAAAGAAAACACCTTGAAGGTCAAATACAATGTCTATAGTATTTAAGAAGGATAAGTTACAAAGAGCAAGGTGTTTAACTCAACTAAGAGGAAAAATTCAGGAAAGATGTGACTTCCAAGAAAGCTCACTGATAATTGAAATATTGGATGAAGTAGGAAGAATAGATAATGAAGAAATAAATTCTTAGGAAAACTAGGAGAATCTATTCAACAAATTCATATTTCAAGAAAGATGCAACATTCAAGAAAGCTCATTGAAGACCGGAAAATTGAATGAAGAAGGGAAGATAAAGAATGAAGAAATAAATTCTCCAAGAAACTAGGAGTATCTGTTTAACAAATTCATGTTCAAGATACAACTTCCAAAAATCAAGAACTGAAGACCTAAATCTACCACTTAAAGTCAAGGTGTGACATTACTTTTTTCTTGGAAGATTACTTTTCCAAGGATAAAAAATATCTTGAGTTCGTATCTCTTCAAGTCCTCAAACGGATAGCTTCTAATAGTATATAAACAAGTATTTGGACAACAAGTTAGCTATACAAATAGTTTTTAACCAACTATAAGTCTTTGCTTAACTTTTTCTAACCAGTTGCTTCACAAACCTGGCATATCCAGGCACCTGCTCCATCACCTCAAGAAGAGAAATATTAAAGATCAACTCTTTTAGCATCTTAATGAATCACTTGAACTTTCCTTCCTCTCTTTTGTGCTTTAGTCGATGAGAAAAATATGGGGATGGTCTTGGAATCCGTCTTATTTCCTGATCAGCGATAGGACCATTACCTTTGTCCTTATAAACTTTACCATATCCACCTATTGCCTTTTATGACTCCACAATAGGTGTTTCATTAAAATCAACTTCATCATGCCTTTGTGCTTTCACTGTAGGTAGTAGGGGATCCAAAGTAGTCATACCACTCCTTGTGGCAATGGAAAGAACGTGACTACCATTTTTTAGATTTTGCACAGTGTTTCTTATAAGGGTACTTGGCTACCTCTAGTTAAGTATTGCTAACATCTGTCTGAATTATTTCTCTAACTCCATGATAAAAGTGTCATGGGATTCAACTTTTTGGGTCAACCCTTAAATGTCAGCCTTAATCTCCTTAAGGTTGTTCTCCTGATTTTCTTGACCCTTTACTAGATTGGTTAGCAACTCTTCTATTCTTGATTTTGTATCTTGTTTTCCAGGTAGAATGTACCTTTATCCCTGCTCTCTATACTAATCCTTCTTTCTCCAGTCACCATCTTGCTCCCTACCACGGTCTCTGTATCTGTTATAATAGTTCCAACCTTGGTTTTATTTCCCTTAGGCTCGGAAACCCGCCAAATGATAATCCAGATAGTTTGTTTCCTCCCCTAATTCTGACTCATAAACTTTGGAAGCTTCACCCTGTGCTCCTACTACATTCATTTTCTCAGAACTTTCTTATTCAACCTACTTTTCTAGTAACCTAAGATTATTTCTTAGCAACGCAATTTCCTACACTACTAATCATTAGCTACTTTTTGTTCGCAGGAGGCACCAATACCATATGTGTTAGATCCTCTCTCATCCTCTAAAGCTTTCCACCCTCTTTAAGTGAGAGAGATCTGAAGTAGCATCTCCAAAGATGTCTCCCAGCATAGTCTCATAAAAGCTCCTCTAGATATAGTGTTTTCCATGGCTCTATAACTGATGGTTACGACTTTGTAGAATATCTCAAGTAAAATCATCCCTAAAATTTGATGGTTAGGCACATACTCAGGTTCTTCTGGAACCTAAACCATACTTCTATATAGATTCTGACTATATTTGCTTAAAATTATATATCTCGTACTTAAGCTGCAATATCCTGGATTAAGGAAAGAACCTTCTCAAGAATTGCCTGCGTAATTTGTTCCATGTAGTGACAGATCCTCTTGGCATTTTCCCTAGCCATAAAGATGTTTCTCTTGCAAGTGAGAAGGGGAATAAAATTAGTCTAAGCACCTCCTAATTTACCCCTAGATTTTTACACAAACTGCAGATCCTGATGAAATTTTCAAGGTGCATGTTTGCATCATCTGTAGGCAAACCCGCAAATACACCCTTAAAATTTAATAGTTGGATCATTAAGCTCGTTATGTCAAACTTAATGCCTGGAGGTAAAACAAGAGGAATAATGGTTCCAGTCTCTACCGGCTCAACATACTATAGATCTTTTTCATTATCCTCGTATGGATGCAAATACTGATAGCTTGGGATCACCTAAGAATGGCAACCTCTAGCTCAATTTTGATTTCCCACAAGTCCTTCTCAGCTATCTGTTGTTTGTCTCTACTTAGCTAACTCTGCCTCTTAAGTTATGTGTTAGGCTTCTTCTTCTCTCCTTTAACTAGAATCTCGTGCTAATAGCACCCCTGTCTGCAGATTAATTATGTCCTGAACTCCTTTAGGAGGAGGGGGAGGCACATCATCTCAAACCCCTTTAGGAATATAATCTCTTTTTGATCCCATCATCCTACTAGGTGTTTGTAGGATCCTCTCTGGATTTGAAATCACTGGGAGTATAGCATTACCTCTATTCTGTGTGCTAGGCATACACCGGCTTATACCAAACTAGAAATAAAAAAATAGAAAATTGCAACAACCTTGATTCACAACTCAATAGCATATTCCCCACCAACAATGCCAAATTTTGATAAAGCCCAAGATATACCTTTAATATAAATATTATGGGATTTTTATCTAATATAGTAACCTAACCAAGGATTTGATCGAATCCCTAGGGAATAAGTGAAATCATGGCTCTCAACAGTTGTAATCAATGGGCAAAACTAGAAAAGTAAATGAGGTATTAGAGTATCAATATTGAACTAGTAGCTATAATCAACTTCGGATGTAATCAATCGTCGTTGAAAACTAGGATTGTGTCCCACCTGGCTTCTCAAATCCTTAGGCTTATCATGTTTTTTAACCAATTTGATACCATACATGCAAAATTAGATAAGTTATGTACCATTAACCATCATTTGGACTAGCTAACAGATATCACCCTTTACCTTTTCTGTTTCAGTATGTCGCCTTACTAACCCTTATCCTTGATCCAAATTAACTATTACCTTTTGAGTCTCTATTATTAGGTGATATCTAATCATCTTACTTAGATAATATCTAGTAATGTGGATCGATTATTAAATTTCAAATTACTTTTGTAGTTATCTATTCCTAGTCACTGATCTTTTTTTGGCGTGAGAGGCAATAATCTAGGTGGGATCCTGATATTTGAAACCGCTAAGATAACTATTAAAGTTAAGATAATACAATTCATGCATGGGTATCTATTCAGAATAACAATAGCACTTTCCCTACTCGTCAATCCACCAGGGTTTCCGTAACCCTGACTAAGGGTTTGTAGCCGCTCATGCTTGTGAAATAATCAAGATTGTTCCTGATTGAAAGCATAAGATGAAATCACAATAATCAAAATTGAAAACCCAAAACTTTAACTGAATAAAGAAATCAAAGTCAATACTATAGAATTCCAAGACTAAAATCAAATCTCGAAATCAAAATTTGTTTGTAAGTATCAAGAGTGCGTAACTACTACTAAAAAAATACATAAAGGGTATTTATAGTACATGAAGAAACCAAAAGTCAAAACCCAAAAGAAAAAGGACAAAAAAGGTTTGGTGGCCACTAACCTGTGTCTACATGCGGTCTGGCCTTGGGTGTATGTGCCACATGCGGACTGACCCTGGGCACGCATGTAGACATATATAAGTGCCTGAAAAACTTCCTGTACCTTCTAATCTTGGGATTTTGGACTTCTGACACTTACCCTACCCACATGCGGTCCACATGTTTTACATATAGTCGGCATATTGACATACGAAGTGCTGGAAGTTCTTTTTAGCTCTTTCACTCTCTAGATCTTCAATTTTATAACTTACCTTAGTCTCATATAGACCACATGTGCTACATTTGGTCCATATGTTTATATATGTAAGTGGCAGGCCTTCCAATACTTGAAGCCAAACTTTAAATCTTCAACTTTCATCACGTGCTTTGTCACGTATATCCAGAAAGTGTCACGACTACCCAAAATTTGTAAAAAAAAAGTAGCCAAAAATTCTATTTTTCATATTTTTTCATGAACTTAGCATCAAAACTCTAGTTTCTTACAAAAATACCCAAAACACATCATATCTATAAAAACAACCTAAGAAATTTGCATCTATAAAATCTATATCTATAAAATCGAGTGTTATATTTCTATAGCACATCACTAAGCATAATTAAATGGTGCACCACCAAAAAATTCCAGTAGATAAACATAGGCATCTTTGAGAAGTGATGATGGAATAAACCCTGGTGGATCCTGGGGTTCCTCTTGGCCTACCACTAGCTAGGGTGGAGGAATGATGAGTGGTGACTTTGCCACTCATTTATACAAAACTTTTATGAACACTACAATGTTTTGTATTAGAAAATGAGACATCAACATGATTTAAATGTACTAATATCCATGTTTTGTAGGTATCTAGTTGAGAAGGTGAAATGATGTGGATTGGATCTAAAAAATGATCAAATGGAAGCAAAAAGAGTGCAGCTAGAGTCCTAGAGTAGTTCAGCCTCAGTTACCGTGATCGCGGTCCTTAGGCCGCAGTCACGGTCAGTCACAGAGGTTAATGTACAGAGGTCATATGGAATCCACTTCCGATGGGGTTAGCCCACCGAAGCAGCTAGTAAATCATACGGAAGTCAATGTATATAAAATTGAAGGGAAAGAAAGATCATATGCAGACCTACTTAATCATAAAGAGTACGTGCATGAGAATATCAAAGTGCAGTAAAAAATAATCAACATGGTGAATGGAGAACCAAGTATCACATAGAATTCATCGGAGGTGAGAAATATGATATTACAACAGAATTTACAGTATGCAATCATCGACAAATTCTCTTATGGAAAATTTGATATCCAAGAATTGAGAAATGCTATACTAGTGCAATGTTGAATAAAAAGAGAGTGTACGATTAGAGTTCTTGATACAAGACATATACTTATTCATTTGAATGGATTGGATGATTATGTGCAACTACTATTCAAAGCAGTATTCTACATTAAGGCTAAAGATATGCACTGGAAAATGAGAACCCTCAAATGGGATCTATGGTTTGAACCGGATGTTGAAACTATAATAAGAGTTTCATGGATCTCATTGCCAGATCTACCTCCTAATTTCTTTGTAAAAGAGGCAATTTTCTCCGTAGCATCAACAGTAGGAAAGACTCTAACATTGGATATGGCCACCAAGAACCAAACAAGGCCCAGCTGTGCAAGGGTTAAAGTGAAGGTAGATTTGATAGCCAGGCTTCCTAAAAGGGTAAAGATAAATTAGGAGAATAATGTCACAGGTGCTATAAAGTCTAAATGGGTCAGTGTTCAGTATGATTATATGCCTAAATACTGTAAGGAATGTTCATTACAAGGTCATGATGAAACAACTTACTGGAATGTTCATCCAAACTTAATAAATTCAGATCAAAAGGAGAAGTAGGAGCAAAACAAATAAATAAACCAGGGTTAGAATAATAAATAAAATACAGAAGGCCTAGGACATACAGATAACATGAACAAGTGGCTAAAGAGGCAAAGCAAATATAAAAAATATAAGTATGGGCAAGTAGTAGGGAAGATTGATCAAGAACAAACGGAGATGAGTATTTCTAACACTTTTAATGCATTGAAAGAAGCTGAAGAAGGGGAAGCAGATCATACTAAAGTCAACAGTAAAGGCAATACAAATAAATCTACAAAAGATTGGGTGAATAAAAGTTTTGGTAAAACTGAGACAATGAATGAAAAACCAATTCAGGGAGAGACTCAAGAGCATGAAAACCCAAATCAAAGAGAAGGGGAAGATACAACAGCAGAAGGTAAAAGTTGTCAGCAAGCAGACTAGCAGGGTCACAAGAACCAACACAATATGCAAGGGGAAAAATTGAGAAGGAACAACAAGAATCAGGTAATGAGCTGATGATAGTAGAGTAGAAGAATACTCCAGTAGATGACCTGATAATGAAGGGGGTAGTTTCCATTGCAATAGAAGTGGAAAAATAGATAGAGATATCTAATGTAAGCAATATTAATCTGGATGAGGAGGACCTGGAAGACAATATTAAGAAACTAATAGATTAAGTTGATTTGTCCCCAAAAAAAGGTCAAAATGTTAAGTGATAAGCATGGAAAGCAAAGAAAGAAGAGAAAAAAACCACAAGAAACCACAATGCAGACAAAAAGCTATCTAACTAAATCAAATACAAAATGAATGTTTTGATATGGAATATAAGATCAGTTAATCCCTAGAAAGCATTTACAAGGTTAATTACAATGCATAGGAGGTATCACTTTTGTTTTATAGGTCTTATGGGGCCTTTTTAGGAAATCTTCACTATTAAGGACTATAAAAGAAGACTAGGGATGCAACATGTCATAGCCAATGTATCTATTAAGATATGGGCATTTTATGGACTCTGTAGTAGAATACAATATCATCAGTAATGAAGAGCATAAGTTGACACTTAAGCTAGAGAATAAAGAAGTAGGGGTTGCAGTCCATGTTACTTTAGTGAATGCAAAATGTTCCCCTACTGAAAGGTTAGCTTTGTGGGACTTTTTGGGTAGATTATATGACTTAATAAAGAATTCTTGGCTTGTGGGAGGGGATTTCAATGTAATAAGGGGAGAAGAGGAAAAACTAGAAGGGTTGCTAGTCAGTGAGGCAGAAACAGATGATTTTAATCATTGTATTAATGTGTGTAATCTAGAGAAAAATGGCTTTAATGGGAGCAAATACACTTGGTGGAATAGAAGGACAAATGGATACTGCATTTTTAAAAGATTATCTAGAGTTTTATCTAATGAAGTGATGATGGACTTATTTCCAGTAATGGAGGTGGAATATTTAGTCAAAAGTGGTTTTGATCATGCACCTTTGTTGTTGAAGTTCAGCACCATTAGGGATAATTTTAGCAGATCATTCAAGTTTCTAATTTTTGGCTGAAAAAAAAATTCTTTCTAGTGGTTGTAAGGCAAAATTGGCTGCAGGATGTAGAAGGAAATCCATTTTCAATATATCAGCAAAAGATTAGAAGAACTAAAATAGCCTTAGCAGAATGGAGTACGAAGCAATTTGGTAACATATTCCTAGAAATTGCAACTTTAGAGGAGGTATTAAAAGTAAGAAAGAAGCAGTTTGAGGAGGAGACTTCAATAGCTAATAGACCTAATCTACAAAAGACTCAAGCTGACCTAACCCTACAACTCAAAAGGAAGGAGGAGTTTTGGAGACAAAATCTGGTTTTGAATGGTTTAAAGATGGTGAGAGAAACACAAGATTTTTTCATACTATTGTTAAGGGCATAAGAGCAAGATTAAAAGTTTAAAGAATACAAAATGAAGAAGAGGAGTGGTTAGAGGAACAAGGTGACATTGCCAAGGCTGCAAAAGAGTTCTTTCAAAAATAGTTTACTAAACAAGAAGGGAAAATGGATTTTTAAATTCTAGAAGAATTACCATTATTAGTTTCTTAAGAGTGGAATAATTATTTAAAAAAGCCATTTGACATGGAAGAGGTGAAAAAGGTAGTGATGGGACTCAACAAAGATAGTATAGAGGGGCCAAATGGTATGACAAGAGCATTTTATCAAGCTACATGGGGTATAATAGGTCTAGATATTCATAACATGGTAAATTCTTTCTTTAGTGGATTTGAATTTCCAAGGTTCATTACTCATACTAATTTGGTATTGCTATCAAAAAAGTTGGTGGTGAACACTTTTTCTGATATGATACCCATTTCCCTTTGTAATTTTGTGAATAAGATCTTTTCAAGGATAATTCATGAAAGAATTAAGGTATTCCTACCTGACATAATATCTGAAAAACAATCTAGTTTTGTCTAAGGTAGAAGTATAGTAAAGAACATACTAATGGTTCAGGAGATTGTATCCGAAATAATAAAAAGGGAAAAGCCTCCAAATATGGTGATGAAGTTGGACATGATGAAAATATATGATAGGGTGGAGTAGTTGTTTCTTACAAAAGTACTAAGAAAGATTGGTTTTTATGAAGAATTAATTGACATGGTCTATAGATTGGTGGCTAATAATTGGTATTCTATCTTATTGAATGGCCAGCCTAAAGGTTTTTTCAAATCTTCTTGGGGTTTGAAACAAGAAGATCCATTATCTCCTACTCTTCATCTTAGCTACTGAAGTGTTAACAAGAAGTTTGAAAACTTTGTTAACACAAATAATTTAATATGTTTGGGATGCCAAGAGTAAGCCCTAAGATAAATCATCTTGCTTTTATAGATGATATGATTATTTTATGAAAGAAAAAGTGGGAACATTAAAGAGGAGCACAAACATTATGGATAATTATGAACAGGTGTCAAGGCAAAAGATCAACAGAGAAAAAAGTGCTCTTTATTTTTATAGGGGAGTCTCTAATGGTACAATAGTAATGGTTGAGGTAGCTACAGGGATTCTAAGGTAGGATTTTCCATTTACCTTCTTGGGGTGCCTAATTTTCTACATGAGGAAGAAGAAGGAATACTATAATACTCTGGTGGCTAGAATAACAAGTAAGTTACAAAGCTGGAATGGTAAATTAATCTTTTATGGTGGTAGAGTTGTCCTACTAAAACATGTTCTCCAAAGTGTCCCTATTCATTGTCTTTCTGTTATGAACCCACCCCTTAATGTGATGACTATAATTCATAGAGCTTTTGGTCAATTATTTTGGAGCAGCACAATAGGAGGAAGAGGAAAACATTGGATGAAATAGAAGAATCTGTGTCTTCCTAAGAGTGAAGGAGGATTAGGGTTCAGATAGGTACATGATATGTTTAATGCTTTATTTTGTAAGTTGTGGTGGAAATTAGGAACTACAAAGTCAATTTAGAGCAAATTCATGCTTAATAAGTATTGCAAAAGCAGACATCCCAATAAGATAATGTGGAAAGTAGGTGGAGGCTCTCAGGTTTGGAAAAAGATGTTGGTTAGGGACCTAATTGATCAAAATATCTTATGAAAAAGTGGAAAGGGGGACACAAACATTTATCTTAATAACTAGATAGGGCTTGGAGATTTATACTCTTTTGAGAATATTGAAGAAGATGCCAGGTAAAAATAAGTGAAAGAATTGACTATGAATAGGGAATGGAATGAAGAATTAGTGTAGTCTTTATTTCCCGAAGAAGTATCCCATCACATTATGAAAAGATAATTCCACTAAACAAATAAGGAGGGAAAGATATTTCAATATGAAGTATTGATACTAAAGTATGGTTCAATATTAAAATAGCATGGCAGTATATTAGACAAAAAAAGAGGTGAATGCTACTTACAAAGATCTTTGGATTAAAGGTCTACCTTTTAAAATATCTTTCATAATGTGGAGATTGTGTAAGGGGAAGATCCCTATGTATGACAATATTAGAAGATGGGGAATTGAAGGTCCATCAAGATGATGGTGTTGCACTAGTCCAACATAGGAGACACTGGCTCATGTCTTCTAAAGATCATATTTTGCTAACTAGACCTGGTCCTACTTTGCTAATTTTATAGGTATACACATCCAAGGATTTAGCTTAAGAGAAACAATTATACAATTGTGGACAACAACGGTAAGGCCTAGGTAGAGAATATACTTCAAAGATCTTCTAGGGTTTATGATTTGGGGAATTTTGAAAGAGGAAGAATGGAATGAAACATGAAGAAAAAGAGATCTGCTTTAACATGAGCATTTTCAACATCACCAGAAACATGAGGATATTATTAGTAGCGAGGAAACCCAACAAGGTCTTTTCAGTAGATTGGCCACGTAATTTAAAGGATTTTTCTCATCTAAAACCTTCAATAAAAGTTACTGCAGTCTTGTGGGATTTGCCTAAAAGTGGATGGGTGAAATACAATACGGATGGAGCTTCAAGGGGAAATCTAGGAAGCAACTCATACGCCTTTTATTTGAGGGATAACAGAGGGTATTTGACTTATGTAGAAGGGGCAATGATTGACAACACCAATAACATAGAGGCAAAAGAAATTTCTATTCTAAATACAGCTAAACAAAGCAATCATATACAGTATGAAAAGATTATCATACAGACAGATATATTGGCAATGTAAAGGATGCTAATAAGAGAGTGGGAATGTCCATGGAGCATACAAGAGCATATACAAAAAATATAATAGATGGTTGTAAGAAAGCAGATAATATTTTAACATATTCATAGAGAAGGAAATCAACTAGGTGACTTATTTTCTAACTGGGCTTAAGATAATGGAAAATTTATACTTATATCATTTCAGCAATTACATGCAATTGGAAAGAGGATACTAGAGAGTGACAAGTTACAATGCCCTTACCTGAGATTATAACTAACAAAGAGATAAAGGGGCCACGAAGGCTTAAGATAGTTTTTCACTTAACAGTATAGTTACATATTCATAGTAGAATAGAAAAAGTGCAGCAGCTAAAGAGCCTAATCTACTACAGCCAACAAAAAAGGACTCTCAGCTAAGGAAAAGGGTCTACTAGTCAGATACAGCATCAGGAACTTGAAAAGCAATACACTATCCAAAAAATTTTAGGTATGAGCATCCTATTCTCCTTCCCAACCATGTCTGTGGACAAAAAAGAGGCTTAGACAGCAACTTGTAAATGATTTAAAGATTTTAATGGAGTTTGCTACTTGGATGGTATAACATTGCTACTGAGAATCAACCCTCGATGATCTTTAAAAACCCTAGATACTTCCTGTCCACTGGAGAACACAGCTAAAATAGAAGAAAATCAAGAGTGATGAGGTGTTCACAGTAGCTATCAATGAACAAAAGGAGAAATTGAGCTTACTCATACAAGCTGGAACATCAATACAGAAACACCAGCCAAGGAAAAGTATCAAACAACCAAAAATAAAGTAAGGTGAATAGGTGGTGCACGAATGGAAACATGGATGCAGCACCAGCTACGGCGGAGGGAGCAAAGTGGAAATGGCAACTGAATTTAGAAACCCTACTATCTTTATGTTTTGTTTATTTTTATGTATTTGGTAAATGGATAGGGTAAGGAACCGTATGGCCATTGTGAGTTGGGCCTATCGGGTTAAATATTTTTTGTATATATTTGCTTAAGTTATTAATTAATAAAACCCAAAAAAATTCTTAAAAAAAGCTTACCTCATAAACATTTTTGAATTCAAAGGAAGAAACCCTAATTGAGCAAGTGTGTAACTAATTTTGGAGGCTTGATTTCTTAGTAATTTTATGAAGAATGAATGCCTTGGATAATCCTTATGCTATATCTCTCATTACTTTCTTCATGAGTAATTTAGTCTTGGGATTATGTTGAACTAAAAGTGTGATTGTGTATGGGTGTTGTTGTGTTTGCATAATTGTTAGTTGTTGAGTATGGATTCCACCATTGCTTGAATTTATGAGTTGGAATTTGTGGGTGAAAACCCCAAATCTCCAAATGGGTTTGATAGGTGAAAACTCCAAACTCTAGTAACCGTTTATCATTCTTGAAAGAGGAATGAAGGTGAACATGAGGTAACTGATAACATCATTGAAAGAGTTTTATAGGGGGACAAAGGAATGGTGGACAATTAATCCTATGGTTTACCACCTTTTGGAATCTTAGAAATAAGTGTAATTTGAGTGTAGATCATGTCAAGAGAATCACCCTAGAAATAAGGATGTTTGATTGAGGTTTTGGGTGATTATGAATTGCACACTTGTTAGGTTCTCAAAAGAGCCAATGGGTGAAATCATTGTGGTTTTATTAAAAGATTAACCATAATGATCTTCATCTCAAGGTATGCTAATGTTATTTTATCAATACTCAACTGACCCAAGGTATAGTAATATTGGTTGGGTTTGGTTAATAGGGGGTGGTTCCCAATATTAGTTGGACTTAGCATTCCCATTATGATAAGGCCCCCAGTCGGGTTATGTCAAGTTGGTATTATAGCTTTAGGTCCATGGTCTATTGGGAGTCCACAAATCCATGTCTAATGGAGTCTCTTTTAGGGGTGTGTAGCGTGCCACACTCATAGGAGAGAGTGTATAAGGAATTTAGGAATGTTTCACTTTTTTGGTATTTTATTTTCAAGCTTGGAGTCTAAGTCGAAGAATTCTTCTCTAATCCTTGGTTATTCACTTTTTAGATCTTGCCTCAATGATCTAAAACACAATAAAACTTTTCAATCCCATCTGGGGACAATGTTGATGGGTTACATCCTATATCTGGAGTTCATCATCAATCTCAGGGTCTTATCACCCATTGTTTAAGAGCTCCTCTGGTTGCTACAAGTCCTCCCCAGGGTGAGGTGACTATTACGGAATTTCACTAGTCTATTTATACTATTGCTAAAATGGTTCTTGCTCAGGCTGAGCGGGATTTGTCTGGTGGGTTAACTGTTAAGGCCAGAAGGGTTGTTAGTTTATGAAACTGAATCCTCCTACTTTTACTGGTTTGTAGGCATAGGAGGATTCTTAGAGTTTCTTAGATGAAATAGAGAAAATATTCAGGGTGATGTATGCTACTAATGTGGAAGGTGTTAACTTTGCATCTTATCAACTCAATAATTTTGCGTACCAATGGTATGAAGAGTGGTATAGGGATAGAGGAGACGTGGAAGAGTCATCCATATGGTATATTTTTTCCAGGAGCTTTTCTGGATCATTTCTTTCCTCAAAAGATAAGAGTAGCAAAGATGAAGGAGTTTGTGAACTTCATGCAGGGGAGGATGTTTGTCAAGGAATATTCCTTAAAGTTTTATTAGCTATCAATGTATGCTTCTGCTTTGGTGGCTGACATGAGAGCGAGGCTGAGAAAGTTCGCTTCTGGGTTGAATCAGTATTTGATCTTGGAAAGTAAGACTACCTTGCTTATTAAATACATGGATATTTCTAGGTTGACTGTTCATAATCAGAAGCTAAATATAAAAAGAGAAAAAAGGCAGAGTTTGGAGGTTGGTAGGGTAAGAGAAACAGGTTTTCTGACTAGAGAGGTGCTCAGTCATAGGGTGGTCAGGATGGCGGCAAATGAAAGAAAAAAAGTGGTGGAGTTTGGCATCCTTCTTACTGCTAGTGCTCCTTACTCGAAGCAGTCGGGTGACAGGCGTCATCAGGGTGGTGATAATTTTTAGGCACGGGGTGCCCAATCTCAGGTGAGTAGGGTCAGTCAATTTCTTTATGCCCTCCATGTCAGTTCTGTAGTCTCCCTCATAGGAGGGTCGAATACTTCAGGTGTGTCCAGATAGGCCATCGACTCAAGGATTGTCTGGTTAATAAGGTTTCTACGAGAACCAATAATATTTTGGTGGCTTCATCTTCTACTCCTCCACCTGGTGATAGTGCATCGCCTTCTATTATTTCTCTTGGTTCTAGTGTTATAAAAAATAGGTTGTATGTTTTGGCATCCTAACAGGAATCTGAGGCATCACCTAATGTCATTACTGGTATGTTAAAACTCTTTTCTCATGGCGTGTAATTTTTTCTTTATGTGTGGTCCACCCTTTCTTATATGACCCTATTTGTGGCTATATGTATTGGTTTTGATCCTGAGGTTGTCTCAGGCTTTTTTCTATTTCTACCCTGGTAGGTAACTCATTTATTGCTAAGAGAGTCTATAGGGTGTGTGTGGTATTTGTTAGTAGTAGGTAAACTTTGGTAGATTTTTTTAAACTTGATATGGTGGATTTTGATATTATTCTGGGGATGGATTGGTTACACTCTTGTTACACATTCTTAGATTGTTAGGCCTATAAGGTTGTCTTTAGGTTCCTTGGTGAACCAGTTATAGAGTGGGAGGGTTGTTCCCTAGCTCCTAGGGGGAGGTTTATTTCTTATCTTAAAGCTTAAAGGTTAATCTCTAAGGGTTGTCCTTATTACTTAATTCGGGTTAAAGATTCTATCTCAGAAGGTCCTTCTTTAGAATCAGTCCCGGTGGTAAATGAGTTTCTTGATATCTTTCTAGATTATCTTTCTGGTGTTCCTCCAGATAGGTAAATTGAGTTTGGTTTTAATTTGCTTTCGGACACTCATCCAATATCTATTCCTCCTTATAGAATAGCTCCAGCTGAGTTGAGGGAACTTAAGGAGAAACTTAAGGACCTTTTGGATAAGGGATTTATTCATCCTAGTGTATCTCCATGGGGTGCATCGGTGTTATTCATGCGTAAGAAGGATTATTCCCTTCAGATGTGCATTGACTACAGGTAATTGATTAAGGTGTTGGTCAACAACAAGTATCCTCTTCCAAGGATAGATGATTTATTTGATCAGTTGCAAGCTGCTAAGTTCTTTTCTAAGATAGATCTTCGATCTGGGTATATTAGCTAAAGATTATGAAGGTGGATATACCTAAGACAACTTTTCATACTAGGTATAGGAACTTTGAATTCTTGTTAATGTCATTTGGATTGACTAATGCCCCAAAAAAATTATGGATTTAATGAATAATGTTTTAGGCAGTTCTTGGATCTCTTTATTATTGTGTTTATTGATGACATTATGGCTTATTCCAAAAGCTAGGTGGATCATGCTAATCACCTCCGTGTGGTATTAGAAACCTTGAAAAAATAGCAGTTGTATGCCAAGTTCTTCAAGTATGAGTTTTGTTTGAACGCTCTGACTTTTCTTGGTCATATTATTTCTAGTGAGGGGATCATGGAGGATCTGCAAAAGTTTGTTGTAGTTAAGAGGTTTCCTAGACCCACGACTCCAACCGATATCCAGAGCTTCTTGGTATTCGATGGGTATTATAGGCGGTTTGTGAAAAGCTTTTCATTGATAGCTGCTCCTTTGACTAAGTTGACTCAGAAAAAGGCAAAGTTTTCTTAGTTGGATGCCTGTGAGGGGAGTTTTGAAAAGTTTAAGGATAAGCTAACTTCGGCTCTAATTCTGACCTAGACGGAAGGAAATGATGGGTTTGTGGTCGATTGTAATGCATCTTGGGTAGGTCATGGTTGTGTTTTAATGCAGTATAGGAAGGTGATAGCCTGTGCTTCTAGGTATTTGAAGGTACATGAGAAGAACTATCCTACTCATGATTTAGAGTTGTTGGAAGTTGTATTTGCTTTAAAAATATGGCGGCATTATTTGTATGGTGTACACGTGGACATCTTTTCTGATCAAAAGAGTCTACAGTATGTGTTCACTCAGAAGAAGCTCAATCTCATACTTGGAACTTCTCAAGGACTATGCTATGAGTCCTCACTATCACCGAGGTAAGGCAAACATAGTTGCTGATACTCTTAGCAGGTTTTTCATGGGGAGTTTGGCTCTTGTGAAGAAAGAAAAACGGTAATTCGTGAAGGATATTCACCGTTTGGCTAATCTTGGAGTTCGCCTCTTAGACTCCAAAAATGGAAGTTTAATGGTACAAGAAGTGGTTCGATCGTCTCTAGGTGTAGAGATTAAGGAGAAACAAGTGTTGGATCCTGTCTTGATGAAAATCAAGGGTGATGTTTGTGGGCAAAAGATGACGGTGTTTGAGATCAGTGATGATGGTACTTGATGGTAACAAGTGAGGTTGTGTGTTCATGATATCAATAGTTTATGACAAAGGATTTTGGCTGAGGTGCATGAGTCATGCTATGTTGTTCATCCTGATTTTGTGAAGATATATCATGATCTCAAGAAGAGCTATTAGTGGAATGGTATGAAGAGGGATATGGCTAATTTTGTGGCCAAGTGGTTGGTGTGACATCAAGTTAAGTTTGAGCACATGAGATCTAGTAGGTTGTATCAAGATATTGTTTTTTCCTAATTAAAATGGGAGGTAATCAATATGGATTTCGTTATTGGTCTTCCTCGATATCGGAATAAATATGATTTGATTTAGGTCATCGTGGATAGGATGACAAAGTCTGCTCACTTCTTGCTAGTGAGTACTACCTTTTCAGAGTAGGATTATGCGAAGTTATATCTTTAGGAGATCGTAAAGCTACATGGGTATCTATTTTGATTATTTCTTATCATGGCACACAATTTATGTCTCATATTTGGCATTCTTTTCAGAAAGGGTTAGGAACTAAGGTGAGTCTAAGTGTTGTTTTTCATCCACAAATGGATGGAAAAACAGAGAGAACTATTCAGACATTGGAGGATATATTTCGGGCTTGTGTGATTAATTATGGCAGCAATTGGGTCAATCATTTACCTTTGGTAGATTTTTCTTAAAATAATATCTACCGTTCTAGTAATGGTATGGATCATTTTGAGGCATTGTATGGTAGGAGGTATAGATCTCCTATTGGTTGGTTTGTTCTTGAGAAGGCGGATATGTTGGTTCCCGACTTGGTTTACTGAGCTATGGAGAAGGTGAAGGTGATTCGGGAAAGGCTTTAGGCTACCCAACATCGCCAAAAGTACTATGCAGATGTTAGGCATAGAGACTTGGCATTTGAGATTGGGGATAAGGTTGTTTTTAAGGTATCTCTCACGAAGGGAGTAGTGCGGTTTTGTAAGGAGAGGAAGCTCAGTCCCCGGTATGTTGGTCTTTATGTGATACTATGGATGGTTGGTATTATTTCTTATGAGTTGGAGTTACCTTCTAACTTGAGTTTGGTTCATTCAGTATTTCATGTCTCTATGTTGAGGAAGTGTCTTGGTGATCCTTCTTCGACTATACCTTTAGAGGGGTTGGGTATCTTGGACTCTCTATTTTATGAAGAGGTCCCGATTGAGATCTTGGATAGGCAGGTTCATCGGTTGCAGACCAAGGATGTGGCTTACGTTAAGGTTTTATGGCAGAACCATAAGGTGGAAGAAGCTATATGGGAAGCGGAGGAGGACATGAAGTCCAAGTATCCGCATCTATTTTCTACTCTTGGGATTCATGCGGAAGGTATGTCTCTTCAACATATCTTTATTTTTGGAGTATGTTAAAGGAAATATTAATATCCTTGCCTCTTTGTTTTCAAACTTTGTTAAGGATTGGGAATATATTTGTTAATGTAAATGACTCATGGATGTGGTAACCCCTACTTTACCTATCATTCGGGGACGAATGTTCTTAGTGGGGAAGACTGAAACACCCTGGTTTCTAGACCTTAGAAAATTTTCTAGAATACTGGTCTCTAGTCCTAATATGACTCATGGGTACGAGCCATATGTTGGGGTACGGATGGTATGGTTCAGTCGTATGCTTACCAGTGTTGGTTGGTGGGATGGATTATGGTTACTAGAATAGATATGACATTGGGGTATGAGTCGTATTGGTAGGTACGGATCATTTTGTTCCTTCACTTAACCTAAACTTGGGGTAAGAGTAGCTCACTAGGAGCTGTAAGCTAGGATATGAGTCACACCCAGGACTCGTATGGTGGACAGTGTTCAACCTTCTATGATTCTATCTTGCCAAGGATATGAGTGAAGGGTACGGATCGTATGTTGTCAATACGACTTGGGTAGGATGAGTTGTACACTGGATGGTGTTGGGTCCAAAGGTTGAGGCTAGGACACCAGTGGAGGGTACCAATCATATCAGAGGGTACGACTTATGAGGTCAGTCGTACCCCTATGATGGGACTTTATGCAATATCAGTGAGGGCATTCTGGACATTTCTCTACTTATCCTAATAAGGTCCCACGACTTTTAACTCTGTTGGGGGGGTATTTACCCTATTATTCTATTTATTAACACTTAGAAACTCTTCCTAATCACTCTATAATTCTCTTAAAAGCTTTTGGACAAGAAAGTTAGGGTTTCAACTAGATGACTAAATTAGGGATCTTGTTGGTTGTTTTTCTCCATCTATTTCGTCAATAAGGCATGTTCTCTTCCTCATTTTTATTTCCAACTAAATTCATGGTTTTATACAATGTTTTTGTGATTTCATTGTTGTATGATTTCGAGTTTTAACTATGATTTGAGGGTCTTTGTTATAAATGCTTGGTTATGGTTTTCCCATGTTTTAATTATGCTTTTATATGCATTAATGGTTGTTTTGGATAACTGGTTTCATTGGAATGGTTCTTTGGTAATGGACTTTGGTTTTGGAAATACTATTTCACCAATGTTTTTGATAAAATGTCTTTAACAATGTTTTCATATAATATTGATTTTTCAATTAAACTTATGCATGGTTTAAACTTGGTAATGGAACCCTAAATGATATGAATGGTTTAAATTGTTTTAAATGGATTGGAAAGGCCTTGGTGGTCATGGTTTTGTCTAATTAGAAATCATGAAGAGTACATGGAATCCCATAAACCTATATATGGTTGGCTATGGACAAATATTGCAAGTATTATTGGTATAATGATACCACTATTAATGGCCTTGGTTAATAAATGGTTAATGGATTGGCTGGTTGATTGCTAATGGCTTTAATTGGGTCATAATGTTGGGGTTTTTAGTAAAGTCATGGAAGGTGGAGGTCCCGGGGAGACCAAAACTTGAAACTCATATTTACCAATGTAAGGTTGGTCTTGGTGACCGTGTATATGATGTTACACTTTATATTTGGGGAATGTACTAGTCATCCCAGGTTTTCTTCCCTGGTCGTTGGGCTTAACACACTAGGGACCTTTCAGCTGGGGGAGCTGAACCCATATAGCTTGAGGGTGATTTATGACATCAAACCTATAGAGCCTAGGTAAAGGTGTTAATGGCATGCTAAACCCGGTTCCCTTTCTTGGTATGGATAGATATATGTATGGTTTGTGTGCATATGGATGGTTTAAATTTGTTTTATAAATGGCATTATTTTATCCTTATCTTGAGTTTATGCTAGTGATCACTCGCTAACCCATCTTCAGGCGACTGTATACCTATGCTATGTAGGAACTGGCCATTCTACTTCTCCTATATAATGATTAACTCGGGGAAAGTTGTTAGATTGAAGTGGTGGGCTTCCCTCTTTCCAAAAGATTCCATTTCATGTTATGTATATTTTTAGACATCTTAATTTATTTTTGGATATTTGTTTTGGCTATGGTTGGGGCATGTCCCAACCGGATATTCTTACTCTTTTGGTTAGAGTCTTTGTGTTACTGCTATAGGTTGGAATGGGAAGGATCGGTATTGGTGTTGGGGCTTGGCATTGGAATAAACTGGTGGGCTGACATCATTGGACATAATTTCTCACTGCTCCATCATATTTTATTTTACGATTAATAATATTATATTTTGGAACTTATTTGGTTATGGCCTGGTTTATGGCCCTTGGTTCGATATTGGTTTGTCTTGGTGATTTGGTTGGTATGGTTGGGTGTGACCAAATAACTTGATAGGGTTGGTCTAGAAATAGACCTATCCCAAAGTTAGTCGTTGTCCAGTTATGTTATCTTGCTATTTGTTCGGTAATCAGCTGACTCAAGGTATGCTAATAGTGGTTGGGTTGGATAACAAAGGGTGGTCCTCAGTCCTGGTTGGATTTAGGATGCCCATTATGACAAGGCCCCCGGTTAGGTCGTGTCACCTAGGTACGACTAAGCCTCCTCCCAATCTTATCCAAGTGTACAAGTCGTACACAACCCAATCGTATAGAACTATTTTTTTGTACAGTGAAGTATACGAGTAATGGAATGAGTTGTACACTTTGGATACAACTTAATAGTGGTATTCATAACCTAACCAATATACATGATCTAGGAGAAGCCCAGGGTACGAGTTAGGGTGTCACTCGTACCCTAGGGTACGATTGACTCAAGTGAGTCATACCCAACATCATGGCCAATTTTTAGTTTTTAGTTGAGGACCTTATGGTCATTTCCCTCACCCAAAACCCTAAGTCCCTTCTCTATATAAGTTTATATGGACTCATAAAACATATTTTGAGTGGATCAAACATCCAAAACTCTCTCTAAAACACATTTTGGAAGAATTGGAGGCTAGGGTTCAAGGGTGTCCATCTAGGAGAAAGAGGAGTCATGTTTCTTGTGTGCATTAAGTTTTTTAAGGCATGTAACTCTCTCCCTTGTTAAATAACTCAAAAACTATGTATTTCACACTGGTATTAGTAATTGTACATGGAGATTTTGAAATCAAATATTAAGGGTTTTGATGCCTTGTGATGAATAATGTCTACCCTTTCTTAGACTTATGTTGATGCATATTATTATTGATGTTTTATATGTGTGGGAACTTGTTGTTTGCATCTTATCGAAGGGGTCTTGAAGAAACACTAATACTGATGATTGGTTCTTTGAAAATGGACTTGGTAAAGGCATGCCCACAAAGTGTTTATGAAAATGTCTATGTGAAATGACAAATCATATGTTGAGAAGGCATTAAACTAAGGCAATGGCTCAACTAGTATAAGTTATTGCTAAATGAAAATATGATGACATTGTTAGCCATATGATTGTTAAATTGTGACTTGTTGGTGTGATGGATAAAAAGGTGTCAAAGTCCTTAATACATGTGATTGAATTGTGTTTAAACTAGAGTGTGGTGTATGTATTCTAATAAAGAAGGCATGATTGAGTAAGGGTCTTGAGGACCATACTTTGAATTAAATGATGAACTGAATTAAGGCCTTGGCCCATTGAAGGTAAATTGATAGGTAGGTTAAAGTCCTTAAGTGAGGGTTTGAATGCATATTGATATGTGGGCAATGGGTTAAAGTCCCAATGCCAATTAATGATAATTATGATGGCTTGTGGTTTGGGTCCCTAGCCTAACAAGATGGCTTAAGGTTAAAGTCCCTTGCGTAATGAAATTTCTCAAGGTTAAAGTCCCTTGCTTAAGGAGGTCTCTTGAGGTTAAAGTACCTCACCGAATGAAATGTCTTATGGTTAGAGTCCAAGTGTATCATAAGGTTAGATTTCCTTATCTAACAAATGGGAATGAGGTTGGAGTCCCTTGCCTAGATGAGTTATTAGTTAGAGTCCCTTATTTGAATAAACATGTGTGTGGTTAAAGTCCTTGACTAATGAATGTGTGTGCATGGTTAAGTCCCATGTATAATGATAACGTGAATATGGCTATGGTCCTCTGTATATTGAGAATGTTTGAATCTATAAGTGTCAGAGGCCGTAGTCCTCCACTTCTCCTCCACTTCATGTATGATGAATGAGTGCTTTACGAGTGTTAATAAGACTTGTTCCTTCATTTTTCATGTGGTGTACCTATATGTATGGATAAGTGTATGTGATAGAATATGATATATTGATTTGTTGTTGAATGATGATGTTATTTTATCCTTATCCTTGAGTTTTATGCTAGAACTTCAACCATTAACTATCTCCAAACACTATGTCCCCACGTGACATAGGGCCAAAGCATCATCTTGTTTTCCTGAAGAGTGATTAGACGATCGAAGCAGTTCTTTGCATGACTTTGGAGTGGTGAGCTTCATTACTTTGGAATACATTCATCCTTGGTTTCTTATCTTTAGACATAGACTTATTTAGATTTGGCGTGGTTATTGTCGGGGGCTTATCTCAACATACACATTTCTAAACATTGGTTTGTATAGAGGTATTGTGGATGGCAGTGGACTTGGGCATATTGAATGAATTGATGAATCTAATGAGATGTTTAAACATATTTAAGTTATGACTATTGGAGTTGTTTCCGCTATCTTATTATGTGGTTTGAATTTATCCAACCATTGTGATTTATATTGATAATTAGGTTGGGCTTTTGGGCAACCTCCAGTTTATGTGGGCTTGAGGTGCCCATACGACATGGCCTAGTTTTGAGTCATGTCACTCGAGACATGGTGCTTGAGTGCAAAGCCACCTTTTTGAATAATGGCATGGATATCTCTAGGCTTGTAGTGTATATGCAGCAGGCCAAAGATGAAAAGAACAAATAAGCTGAAATATGGGAAAGGTAAAGTATGAGGTCAAGGTATTTTGAGCATAGTGGAGGCCAGAGGAATAGTGGTAGAGATGGCAGGCAATGGTGTAAAAAGAAGTAGGGAAATTTTGGGTCTTACTCTACGGCTAGTGCTCTCTATCCTAAGTCATTCGATGATCCCCTCTTTTAGAGAAATAGTGGATTTAAGTCACAAGGTGCCCGATCTCAAGCAATTATGGACCAGTCAGCTTTGTTATATCCTCCTTGTAGATTTTGTGGTCACCTACACTATGGTTTTTATGATGAAAGAAGAAATAAGTGGTTCAAATATGGATAGCCTAGCCATATTCAGAGGAACTATCCCTTTGGTGATGTTGGGGTTAATAAGGTCCCAGTTGTTTCTTCGTGAGCTCCGACACCAAAGGGGCTACTTCTAGCTCTAGCAATGGTCGAAACCATCTTTATGCTCTTACCACTATTAGGACTGAGGCATCTATTGATATTGTTAATAATATGCTAAAACTTTTCTCTCTTGATGTGTATTGTCTGCTAGATCCCAAGTCTACCCTTTCTTATATGACCCCTTATATGGATATTCATTTTGATTTTGGTCCTGAGAGTATTCCTGATTCTTTTTGTGTGTACCCCGGAGGGTGACTCTATTGTGCCTAGGAGAGTTTATAGGGGTTGCGTGGTAACTATTTGTGATAGGGAGACGTTGGTGGTTCTGATAGAGTTAGAGATGTTAGATTTAGATGTTATCTTAGGGATGGATTAGCTCTATTCATGCTATGCATCTCATGATTGTATGACCCAAAGGGTCAGCTTCCAATTCCTGGATGAACCGATGATTGAGTGGGAAGGGAGTTCCCTAGTTCCTACGAGAAAGTTCAGCTCTAATCTAAGATCCTAGAAATTGATATCCAAGAACTATCTGTGTCACCTGGTTTGGGTTAAAAATTCTAATTTTGAGGGTCCTTGCTTTTCATCTGTCCCCGTTGTCTATGAGTTTCCCAATTTGTTTCTTGATGATCTTCCTGGTGTCCCACTCGATAGGGAAATTGATTTTGGGATCAATTTTCTTTTGGACATTAGTTCTATCTCTATCCCTTTCTATAGAATAGCTCTGAGTGAGTTTAAGAAACTTAAGGAGCAGATGAATAATATTCTTATTAAGGGTTTTATTCTCTATAATGTGCCCCATGGGGTGCATACAGTAATCTTTGTGCGTGAGAAGGATGGGTCCCTTCAAATGTGTATAGATTACCGCCAGTTGAATAGGGTTACAGTGAAGAATAAGTATCCTCTTCTTAGGATTGAAGGCCTATTTGACCATTTGTAGGGTGCAATATAATTTTATATGATTAACCTTCGGTAGGGTCATCATCAGTTGATGATTAGGAAGGTGGATATCCCTAAGACTTCTTTCAAAAAATGATATGGTCATTTTGAGTTTTTAGTGATGTCCTTTGGCTTAACTAATGCACCGGTGATATTCATAGATCTTATAAATTAGGTATTTCATCAGTTTTGGACTTATTTTTCATTGTGTTTGTTGATGACATCCTAATTTATTCGAAAAGCAAGGCAGAGCATTTCAATCGCCTCCATATAGTGTTGCAGACCCTTTAGGATCAGTATTTGTATGCTATTTTTTTTATGTGAGTTCTGGTTGATTACTGTGACTTATCTGGGTCATGTTGTTTCTATTAAAAAGATAATGGGGGATCCACAGAAAGTTTTGATGGTTAAGAAGTGGCCTAGACCCATGACTCCAACCGACATTCAAATCTTCTTGAGTTTAGCTGGGTATTATAGGAGGTTTATGGAGAGTTTCTCTTCTATTGCCACCTCATTGACTAGGTTAACTCAAAAGAAGGTGAAGTTCCTGTGGTCTAATGTTTGCGAGGGTAGTTTTAAGAAGTTAAAGAATAAGTTAACTTTTGCTACTGTTCTAACCCTACCTGAGGGTACCTGTGGCTTTGTTTTTTATTGTGATGCATCTCGTGTGGGACTGGGTTGTGTATTGAGATAGTGGGGTAATATTGTGGCATTTTCTTCTAGGCAGTTAAAGGTTCATGAGAAGAACTATCCAACTCATAACTTAGACTTATTAGCAGTAGTCTTCTCTTTGAAAATTTGGTGATATTACCTGTATGGGGTTCATGTTGATATCTTCTTAGAAAATAGGAACTTGCAATACGTGTTTATTAAGAAGGAGTTGAATCTCTAGCAAAAAAGATAGCTTGAATTTCTTAAGGACTATGATATGAGTCTTTATTATCATCAGGTAAAGCTAACGTGATTGTTCATTCTCTTAGAGAGGTTATCTATGGGGATCTTATCTCAAGTTGATGAAAAGAAGTGAGGGATGGTGAAGGATATTCGCTATTTGGCTAATCTCGAAGTTCATCTTTTAGACTTTGAGGATGGTGATGTGTTTGTTAAAGAGGTGGATAAGTCCTCTCTAGGTGCCGAGCTGAAGGAGAAGCAAGTTTCGAATCTTATTCTGATGAGAATCAAGGATGATGTGGGTCACTAGAAGGTGATGACTTTTGAGATTGGTGGTGACAGTATCTTAAGGTACCAAGGTAGATTATGTGTTCCCGATGCTAATGGGTTGCGAGAGAGAATCTTGGTAGAGGCTCATGGGTTGAGGTACACTATTCATCCTGGTTCGACAAAGATGTACCACGATTTAAAATAGATCTATTTGTGGAAGAATATGGAGCTGGATATGGAAAATTTTATGGCTAAGTGTTTGGAGTGTCAATGAGTGAAAGTTGAACACTTGAGGCCTGGAGGTTTGTCCCAAGAAATTGAGTTGACTGTGTAGAAGTGGGGAGTGATCAATATGAATTTAGTTACTAGTCTTCCGCGATCTCGAAATTAGTTTGATACAATTTGTGTCGATGTCTATAGGATGACTAAGTTTGCTCACTTCTTTGCCAGTGAAGACTACTTATTCGGCAGAGGATTATGCTAAGCTTTTCATTCAGGAAATCATCAGGTTGCATGGTGCTCCAGTTTCTATCGTATCTGATAGAGGTACTCAGTTCTCGTCTCATTTTTTGCATTATTTTAGAGAGGTTTGGGGACTAAGGTGAACCTTAGGATCTCTTTTCATCCTCAAATAATGGTGAAGCAGAGAGAATAATTCAGACTTCAGAAGATATGCTAAGGTCTTGTGTTCATAATTTTGGTGGTATCTTGGTTGATTGTTTGTCTCTAATAGAGTTTGCGTACAATAATAGTTTTCACTTTAGTATTAAGATGGATCCTTTAGAGTCCCTTTATGGTAGGAGATGTAGGTCTCCTATTGGGTGGTTTGAGATTGGTGATAATAGGTTATTTTTTCCTTACTAGGTTAACCAAGCCATGTAAAAGGTGAAGGTGATTCAGGATAGACTTAAGAACACCCAAAGTTGCCAAAAGTCCTATGTGGATGTGAGGCGAAGGGACTTGGAGTTCCGTGTGGATGATTTGGTGTTCTTGAAGGAGTCTCCTATGAAGGGGGTGATGCAGTTTGGAAAAAAAAAGGGAAGCTTAGTCCCCGTTATGTTGGTCCCTTATGTGTTTTGAGGTAAGTGGGACATGTGGCTTATGTGCTAGAGTTGTCGTCTAGGTTGGGTTCTATTCATCTGGTCTTCCATGTTTCGATGTTGAGGAAGTGGGTGGGTGATCCTTCCTTGCTTGTTCCTTTGGAAAGTGTTGGTGCTTCGGATTCCTTGTCTTATGAGGAATTCCCGATTAAAATTTAAGATAGGCAAGTCCATCATTTGAGGACTAAGGATGTGGCTTCGGTGAAAGTCCTAAGGAGGAATCATATGGTCAAAAAAAGCTACTTGGGATGCCGAAGAGGACATGAATTCCAAATATCCATTCTTGTTTCCCACTTTTGATAATCATGCTTGGGGTATGTGTATTCCCTAACACCTTTGTTTTTTATCTTTGTTAAAGGTAAGTGTGGTTTTACTCTGTCTTAAAATCGTGCTAATAGATGCCTTGACTCATCATTTTAGGACAAATGATCCTAAGGATGGAGAATGTAACACCCAAGATTTTTGGTCCCTGAAAATATTCTTGACCTTTGATCTTGCTATCCAAGTTACAACTCTCCCTACGAGTCGTAGCATGTCATTATAGGTTGTAGCACCCTAATCGTAGCCTAAATAGTACGGATTTGCAAAGTTTATGTTATCATTATGATTGGCTCCTAATGAGTCCTAAAGACCTTGTACAAGTCATATAGTCCCATACGTAGTCAAACCAGTGTGATGCCCAGATGTTCTTTCTTGCCTACAATTTGACCTGCCTGCAATTTGACCAAACTAGTCGTAATGTCTGAGTACGAGTAGTATGGTGCGACTCAAAGCCAGACTAGTGTAAGTGCCCATGGATGTTGTCCAAACTATGACTAAAGTTCAAGAGTAATAAGGTGACCCTACAAGTCATAAGGTCGTCCATAACGACTGGGCGATAATTTTTCAGTGTTTCATTAAGAGCATTTTGTTTCCCGTCATCCCCAATTGTGACCCACGACTTGATACCCTTTTAGGGTATGAAATAAATCAATATAACATCTCAACCTCTCTCAAATCCCCAAGGTCAAGCACAATTAGGGTTTCCAAGAAGTTGGTCAATTAGGGATCTCAAGGGCGATTTCTCTCCATAGTTGTGATACTTTAAGTCTTGTTACTCTTCCCCAAATCTTCTTTTGTGAAAAACATGTGTTTTAAATGGTTTAATTGTATGGATTTAAATGTGGGTTTTGACATGAATTGAGGGTTTTTGAATGGATGATTCTTGAATTATTTTCCCATGGTTTTCATGATTTGTTTATGCTTTGAATCAAATGTAATGAGCTAATGGGGTGCATGGGTGTGGGAATTGGAATGGGGGTCGAGGTAATCCACCAAATTGTTGTTTTGAACTTGTAAATTGGTTTTGAACAATTGTATTCCCTTAACCTACTTATGTGTAAATTTTTTTGAATTGTGGAATTATCTCTTAGTTTGACTTACACACCAATACTATTGCATTGCACAAATGGTTAAATAATGAACAAGGAGGTCGAGGCATTCCCCCAAGTTAATGAAATGGTAATGGCATAATTATGAGATTGCAAGATGAATGGTATGACAAAACATGTGGTGTGCCTTAATGCATAATTCCGTGGTAATGAATGGGTTATGTGGAACGATTTTTAATTGGACTTAATGGGTTTATGTAGCTAATCCGTGAAGGTGCGGTCTCGAATGACTTATACTGGAAACTTACCTTTGCCTACGTGAGTGTGGTCTTGATGACTATGTGCATGGTTCACACTATTGACATATTTTGTATCTAGGATTGACGCCGGGCTGGGGAATTCCCTAGTTTTCCTTGGTGCCTCCATTTCGTGCGGCTAACACGCACTGGGCCCTTTCAGTTGGGAGAGTTAAACCCATATATCCTGTGGGTGCCTGTGTATGACATTTGAGCTACATAGTCCAGCATAATGTTTTACTATCATGCTAAACCTTGTTCCTTACCTCAGTGTCTACTATACATATGTATGCATGTATGTGAACATATATAGTGACTTCGAAATTAAACTTTTGGACTGACATTATTTTACCCTTATCCTGAGTAACATGCTAGTGCTCAACCCACTAATCGTCTTCGGACATTTTACACCCACACAATGCAGGTTCTGAAGCCACTTCTGCTTTTGCTTCGCAATGATAGGTTATCTCAAAGTCGGTCATTGCGGTGATCTGGTGAGCTTCCTTTCTCTAGAAGACTTGATCATTCCATCAGTTTTTCCTTCCATAAATTAGAATTGAAGACTTCATATTTACATTCTATCACGACCCGAACTAGGGGTTGGACGTAATTGACATCTCAAGTCCCACATGGACCGAAGATCGCCACTTTTTACCTAACCAAACAACACAATATCCTTGATATCGGATGAATTCCGAACATATAACAAGATAAATTAAAGGAATAAAATATATTCCTATGATGCATAACCAACAACCAACCAAAACAACCGACCAACATCACCCAAGTCCACAGTAATCCAATAAAGCCTTCTAAACAAAGATCCAAAAACATTTCTTGGTTGGGACATGCCCCCGACTCATACAAATAACAATGATAATGTTGATGATAATGAAAAATATCAACTCAAATCTAAAAATGAAAGTTGGTGAAATACCTAAGCCTTTCGGAGAATGGAAGCTCACCACTTTACCACAACGAATCGACTAACCGAGCTAACCAACCTAACTCTATGCAGGAAAAGTAAAAGTAGCTCTGATTACTGCATCGCGTGGGGATATAGCATCCGGAGACGGTTAGTGGAAGTGAACAATAGCATGAAACTTCGGGTTAAGGATAACATAATGCCATGATCAACAGTTTCAAATCATTCAAATCCAATGCGTATAATCAAATGCATACACACACATACACACACATGCACATACACACACATACACACATATATATCACAAGCCAGGATAGGGAACAAGGCTTAACGTGCACTTTAAAACTTTTTCCTGGAATGTGTAGCTCAATTTTTATAAATACAAAGGCACCTATGGGCTATATGGGTCAAGCTCTCCCCCATCTAGTAGGGCCCTAGTGCATATGGCCACACGAACTAGAGGGTATACATATGCACTATGGACGATTCAAACCTCCCGGCATATCAAGGTGACACGAGCACCAAATAATGTAATATAATGTGGAGTACTCAAACCTCCAAATCATATAATAATAATATTAAGGGGGGACTCAAAGTTACTGGTCATATAGACCCCCGTGTCGGCAACCGAGGTTTCCAGTATGGGTCCCTCGAGACCACCACTTTCACGACTCGAGTACACAACCCTCATCAAAGCCCAATTAAATATGTATCACACATTCCCATTCATTGAACCGTATTTCACATTAAGACATACATTGTTGGTATCGTCATACCAACTACACTTGCAAGGAAACAACATCATACAAAAATAATTACATCACTTGGAGAAATTCACAAATCCCTTGGTTCAATTATGCAATAGATTGTGAAAACACAAAACACACAAGGTTCAATTCAAAACCATTATGCCTCATTATCTTTTCACATTTTACAAAACTTCAAGAATAGTTCAATATGTATACTTTTCATATTCAAATGAATTTCACAATATGGTGTTGAGGTCATAACCGCTTTAAAAGTCATAAATTTGGGGAAAATCACAATCCCCTATTTCATTCACCATACCCATGCACCCACAAGTTCAAAACCATAATTAAGGTATGAATAATCACATATAAATCATGGGAAGAATTGTTCAATCCATAAGAATTCAAAACCCTCAACCCTTGTTTCAAATCCAACAACAATACTTTATGAACAACACTTTAAAACATATGATTTTAAAAAACTAATAAGGAGGGAATAGTAACATGCCTGAAATACCAAGTTTCATGGAAAAAATTCAACCCTTGAGCCCTTGGATGACCTACTTCTTGAAAACCCTAAGTATGGATGCTTGAGAGAATTTGAGAGAGCTTAGAAGTGTTTGAGTACATGATGAATGAGAAATGACCCCTCTTTACTTGGATGATAGCATTAGTATGATGCCACTATCAGTATTTAGACAGTTACGGTTGGGGTCACCCAAACTAACTTTTATGAGACTTCTTATAGAGGACCACACTGTAAAAAAAACATGTGAGAGTTTTATATGATGTTTTGGTGAGGGCTGAGTAAAAAAGCATGTGAGAGTTTTATATGATGTTTTGGTGAGGGTTGAGTCCTTCATCTTTTTAGCTAATTTTTTCATCTTCGAATATGAAGATGATTTTGAGGTTTTCATCATCTTTGGGATAACATTTCATGCAAACAAAAAAGCATTGGTTGATATGGAAACTAGTTAGTTGAAGTGTTGGTTGAATCATAAGGAAGTGAATTTTAATATTTGACAATCTATAAGGAAACCAATGGACATGCGTGTGATCTTAGTTGTTGAAATTGTTGATGAGGAGTACTTGGTAGCTCCTACTAAGGAAAGATTTGGTGTTGAGGAAATAGTAGTGGTGATCTTAAACTTTGAGGGTGGTGATATCGATAAGTATGATGAGATGATGAGTGAACTTGATGGTTTGGATTCTTAATGTTTTACACCAAAAAAGTTAGATTTGGATTTAAAAAGTATAGAGACTCCACTTGACAAGACTTCTTTTGAGGAGCCTCCTGTTTTAGAGTTCAAAGCTCTCCTATCCCACCTTAATTATACTTTCTTGGGAACCAACGATAATTTTTTAGTCATTATAGAAGAAATTTGGTTGAATGTCAAGTTGGAGATCAAGTATTAATTTTTCAAAAGTTCAAGAGGTTCATTAGATGGTCCATGATGACATTATTGATATTCCACTTGGTATTTTCACTCATAAAATCCAACTCAAGACAAATTGTATTTCTAGAATTGAGTATTAGTGTAGGTTAAATCTGCTTATGCAAGAGGTAGTCAAGATGAATATAATGAAGTGGTTGGATGCAAATATGGTTCATCCTATTACATATAAAAACTGTATAATCCTAATTAGATGTATGCCAAATAAGGGTGGAATCACTGCGGTTTTATATGTGAAGAACGAGATTATTATGATGATATCGGTCATTGATTGGTGAGTGTGCATGGATTATACAAAGTTAAATGTCTGCAATGAAAAAGATTATTTTTGATGCCTTTTATGGATTAGATTTATACCGTCTTTATGGTAGAGGATGGTATTATTTTCTTGATGGTTATTTGGCATACAATCAGATTTTGATTACTCCCATAGACCAAGAGAAGTCCGCTTTCACTTTTCCACATAGGGTGTTTTCTTTCAAAAGGATGTCATTCAGATTATGTAATACTCCAACAACCTTTTAGATCTATATGATGTCTATCTTCTCTAACATCATGAAAAACGCTATTGAGTTATTCATGCATGATCGTTTGGTGGTTCGTGATCTATTGAAGATTGTCTGACCCATTTGGCTAGTATTGAAAAGGTGTAAAGATATCAATTCGGTACTTAATTAGGAAAAATTATTGCTTTATGGTCAAAGAATGGATAGTTCTTGGTCATGGGATTTCAAAGAAAGGGATTGACATTGACAAGGCGAAGATTAGTAATTGAAAATTTCCTCCACCAGTTTCTAATAAGGGTATTAGAAGGGTTTTGGGGCATGCTGATTTTATAGTGGGTTCATTAGGGATTTGTCACAATCCAAGCGTCCATGATTGGCACCCGCCCTAACTAATGGCATAAGAGCCATACTAGGCGCACCTTTACTCGCTCAAGTGTTATTCTTGCGTTCATAATAATTATCAAGTCATTCTTTTTAAAATGTACTAAAATGGTCTCATTTAATAACTAATAATCATCCAATGACACTACCATTCATAAAACAAATAGATGCAGAAACCTCTATTTATTATAATCTCGAGACCTAAAGTCACCGTACAAGAACATCTAAAAGCAACTAAGTCTAAAAAATAACTAATATCCCAAAAACATAACAAGGAATCATGTTAGTCTAGAAACAAGGGGCATCAACATAATAAAAAGGTCTGAAGGTTGTCTGAATGTGGTGCTCACTGTCAAAATCAGATTTGAACTACTAACAAGATCTGAGGTCACGTGTCAACCACTAAAAGATGTTCTACACTAAACAAATAAAAAGTACAAATAACATCAGTAATCAACAAGTACTGATAATCATCATAGGATGACTAACTCAACAACGAAAGGGAAAGCAAGGCAAACAAGTATGAAAGTAATAATCATGAAACTCATAACAAATGATATCATTCAATTAAACATATCGTATATTATCACATAATTATTACTCACAAGTTTATTTCCATAGGCTTTGACACAGTCATTTTCATCAACAACTCATCATCATATAAAATTATTGTAAGCCACTCAACGCATATGTATGAATGCATGTATGAAATATGCGCGCATCAACTTTATCCCTTATCAACCTCGTCATCAACATCACATTGTACTGGTATGGTACCCAACCTATTATCAAAACATATTATATTTACACCGATGGGTAACCAATGCATTATCTTAGAATATTATATTTTTATCAACATGGTACTCGATCTATAATCTCAACAAATTACAAAAATGTAAATAAAATGCAACATAAGCATTAAACCAAAATTTATGTTAGAAGAAAATCATAAATGTCAGGTTGACTAACAAGAACAAAGCCAAGAGAGTCATGTGTAACAACAAAACCATAGCCTACCTCAACCTTGATTAAATTCACCTTTAAGACACATTTTTACCCTTTTGTTCTCGTTTAATTCATTCTTGATCTATACATCACAAGAATATACACCCTTTTCAATAATTCATTTGTTTTAAATCATTAGGGATCATAACCCATTAATTTTAGTTAATCACTTAATCCATTTCATTATCTTATTATTTATTATCATTTAGCTTCATGAACCTTAACATAAACTAGCAAAAAAAAACATACATCAAGTCTCATAAGTGTTTTCTAACACCCTACGATCATTATATTTTAAATTTATAGACAATTCTATCAACTTTCACTAACTAGGCTTGAACCCCAAAAACCCCTATCAATCCTATTTATAGTGATTTCCTAAGGTTATACATATTAAATTCAAGTCCAGAATGTAATTAATTACCTTCAAAGAGGAAAAACTACACAAACCCTCTAAAAATTGCCTTTCCCCAAGCTCTCTAACGTTTTTAAAAAAAATGGTAAATAAAATTGTTTTTTAGTTTTAAAAACAAAAATTTTACTGCATGTTACCGCTAAAACGCTTAAAGTTTCACAAAAATGGTCCACACCCTTTTTCACAAAGGTTTCAATTGCGGTTCTTATTTTTGTCTCATGGTACAGCTGTAATGGTTACTTTTTTAGAAGCAGAAGTCTGAGGAAAAAACTTGATACCTCAACTCAATTTTATTTATTTTACAAGACACACCACAAATTTTGACATCGTGAATCAATCCCTCCATGATAAACACTATAACCAGAGTCCTATAACTCTGTTTCAGGTGTTGAAAGTTTCTTTAACTCCCTATAATCATTGGCTATCTAATTAGTACATCAAATCACACTATTACCAACCATATTAGCATAAAATTTGTTTGACTATCATACTTTCAAAACTAAGCCAATCCTAGACTAGCCTTGAATTTCTCAAAATATGACTAAGAGGGATCCAGGTAAAATTTTTACCTCCTATATCAGTTTAATAATATTTTTGACTGTTACATCAGATGCCAATTTATTGTTCGCTCATCCTCAAAATAGTGTTGGCCCAAATAAAGCACAACAACTAAAAGATAAGGTACATGAATCAATAAATAAGTGTGGATACCATTTATGTATGTCTTCTTTATTCTTTCATGTAGCCTATTCTATGGTACAGTTTCTCCATTGAACCTTCACACAAGGAATAACTCAAATGATCAACTGTCTCACATCTCTAGCTAAAATAGAAATCGATTCCTCTTTATAGGGTAGTTACTTATCAAACAATTTTAGGTCTGCACGAATAATATAGTCACCATCTCTATGGTACATCTTTACAGCTGGCACATAGAATACGGGGTGAACGTCAAATATACCAGGGGTAAGGCCATCCTATATTCTACCGACCCACTTTACTTAATACCTCAAAAGTTCCTATTTACCTTTGGTTCTACTTATTCTTCTTGTCAAATTGGATCACTCCCTTCATGGGTGATACCTTCAAGATTACCTTCTCCTCCTTCTTGAACTTCATTCCTCTCACTTTTTTTAGCATATTTCTTCTATCAACCAGTAGGTGTCTGGATACCTCCAGCATTTCTAAGCTCTACATGCTCACTAATTTCTAGCTTAGTACATCAACTACCACATTGGTTTTAACTGGATGGTCCAAGATTTAGATAACATAGTCCTTTATCAACTCCATCCATCACCTCTATCTTAAATTCAATTCTTTTAGGGTGAATAGATGGTGTAAGATGCGATGGTGTATGAACAACTCACACTTCACCCCATAGAGATAGTGTCTCTAAATTTGTATGGGAAATACCATCGCAAAAAATTCTGGTCATGTTTAGGGGTTTTTTCTCATAGGGCTTTAGTTGTCTCTAAGCATAAGCAATCATATTTTGATCATGTATTAACACTTCACCTAAACCCAAATATAAGGAATCACAAAATATAGTAAAATCTTCACATCGACAGAAAGGGTTATTACTACAGACAAAGTCAACAAAGTAGTAAGCTTTTGAAAGATCAACTCACACTTGTCGTCCCATTCAAACAAAACTTCTTTCTGAGTCAAGTGGGTTATGTGAAAACAATGGAAGAAAACCCTTTTAACAAACTAGTGATAGTAATTGGCCAACCCTATGAAACTATAGATTTCCATTACATTCATTAGTTTAGCCCAATTCTTAACAACCTCAACCTTTGATGGGTCCATCATAAATCCTTTTTATACCATGTGCACCAATAAGGATACTAAATAAATCCACACTTAAAGTACTTATATGAAAATTGGTTCTCTTTCAATAACTCCAATACAATACACAAATAAGCTTCATATTCTTTTTTACTCTTAGTATAGACAAGTTTATCATCCATAAACATAAATCATAAATGAATCTAAAAAGGAGTTAAACACTTCATTCATCAAGATCATGATAGTGGTTAGGTCATTGGTCAAATCAAAAGACATAATTAGAAACACCTAGCACTCAAAATGAGTTCAAAAAGCAGTCTTTAGAATGTACTATCTTGATTTTTAATTAGTGATAACCAAACGTCAAATCAATCTTGGAGAAAACTATAGCCCCCAATAATTGGTCAACCAAATAAATATTCTAGGAAAAAGGTATTTCTTACAAATTATCACCTATTTAACTGGTGGTAATCTATGCACATCCTCATACTACTATTTTTCTTTTGCATAAAAAACATCGGTGCACCATAATGAGACATACTTGGGTGAATAAAGCCTTTTTCTAACAATTCTATTAATTGGGAATTCAATTCTCTCAACTCTGCTACACCATATGGTATGGAGGGATAGAAATAGTTCTAGTCTCCAGCTCTAGATCTATACAAAAGTCAACTTTCAGATCTAGAGGCATACCTAGGAAGACATTTGGAAACACTTCTAGGAATTCACATACCATTAGAATGGACATTATAGGAGGAACCAAAAAATTATTTTTCTTAAATATGGCCTAAAATTTCCCTACACCCCTTCTTTATTAATTTTTAGGCAAAAATTACTGACATGACCCTTACTGGGTTAGGCTTAAAAGTACCCTCCTACTCTAACTTTTTTTTGGGAACATTGTAACCATGTATTATGTCCTAGTACACATGTAAGTGTATGTGGCTACCCATGTAATAAAGTGATCTTTAACAACCAAGTATCGATCCCACAAGGACTTGTGCTTAGCAATAATCTAGTTCTAGTATTACTACAAAGATTAAACAAGTGCTAATGGTAACCACAAGAGTTTGAGGTTTGAAACTTAAAATAAACAGTAGATAATATGATAATGTAAAGTGGTGGAGATAGTGTTAGGGAAAATCTAGTTTCAGGACACTACTAACAATCCTACTAAGCCTTACAATCTCGTTAGTTTAGTTAATTATCTTGGTTGTTGATTAATGGGGTTGATAACATAATTAGGGAATGGTCATCCTCTAATCATCTATCTAACTTAGTCCCACATCTACATCGTTGAGTGGGGATGTGAGAACTAAGTTAAATACATTTATATTTAATCTCGTATATGAACCAAATGGGGTGAATTAGGTATATTCCTATCCTAAACACAAATCCTAACTTCAATCCCTTAAACATACAGGATCCCACACTATATACCCAACGACCTAATTTATTGTTCCTCCTATAAAGCTCATAATAGAAATATAGGTTTATCCTAAGGGTCGTGAATCCATAGAATCATAAGAACAAGGATATATGAACAACCAATAATAATAATCAGCTTAAGAATTTGAAATCATAAGTTTTATGTTTTTGGCCTCAACCATAGAAGAGGGTGTTTAGCCACTCATGGTCTTACAACTACTCGCACAAATTAAATTCATCTATAAAATACAAACGTAAACAAAATTAAAGATAAATAACCATAATTGTAGCCTTCCTCAAGTTTTTTCCATCCCCTAGAACTGTCTAAGGTGTGTATAATGAGACACAAGTGTTCTATTTATACTACGAGAAAAGTTGCCCATTTTGTACCCTTGGGCATGGCATGCCCATGTTGTAACGCGTTTAGGGTGTGTCACACCCTTAATGTGGATGCACACTATTTTGGTCATGTTTTTTTATGTCTTGTGGAGTTTCATTCCCTTATCGCAGAGGTTCAAGGGCGTGGCATGCCCATGGCCTCAAAAATTCCAGATTTTGCCATCTTAAACTCCTTCCTTTTGCCTTTGATTTCCTCACTTGGTGGTTGCCTTTACAATATCATTACACCTTGTTATGCTCTTAAAAATTTCTCCTAATACCTAAAATTGTCTCCTATAAAATCAAACACCACTAATTAGGGCATACAACACAAGAATTCATCGAGTTACACTAGAATAATATCTAGCTCAAGCTAGTAACACTAGTTTTCTCATCTAAACTCTAAGCGGTCAATTTTATTCCAATTTTTTTAACACACCTTAAACATTATAAACAAGTACTTTAACACATGGAAACTCAATTATATCATTAAAACTCACTAAGCACACAAGAAATCCTTAAAATTAGTATGACCCTTAGTTTCATAAATCCACCTAAGATCATCACCCCACAATTAAAGATTTGTTCGTCCTTAAACAACTCTTTACATTAGTCACTACCAAAGGAAAACTCCAATATCACTACTACAAGAAATACACTTTAAGCTAGCACTACAACAACCATATAAATAACAAGTTCCACATTAAGCATGTCATATACATTTGTAAACTCATAATTACTATTTAAAAACATCCTAACCACAAGAATTGACTCTACCAAGTTGGAAAACTCATGTATATAACTCAATCAAAGAGATCATGCAAGTTACCTAACTATCATCAAGCATACGCCCGCACCACAAATGAGTTACCCATAGTCACTCACAAGTAAGTAATTCATCACAAGAATATGTATTAGAATCAAATTTTGCTCACTCACATAACACATGCCACATAAGATGAACCATAAGCTTTCCCTTTGTACAGTACTCCATGAATATCAAAACATCAAGGATTAGGATCTGATATGACTTTGAGGGTTGTAATGCCTAAGGGACCAGTTGGAACTATTCTTAATAGTAATAGTGCCTAATTTCCCTAAGTTCTTTAAAACATTACAATATAAATTTACTCTTATTTAAAAGACCAATTTCTCACCACTTCTATCTTTCTACCTCACTTTTCTTTTACCCCATTTCTTTAAGTAATACACATATAGTAAGGGAAAGTATTGTCTATCACACATGAGTCAATTTTGATATTTTTTCTTTTTTCATTACATTACTCTGACCCATAAAACATAAATTTATCAACACCAATAGCTACTATTTTGGGGATTTATATTTACCTCTTTCCTTCTTAATTTTTTACACTCCTTAACTCATGATATTAAATTAAAGCGCCTAAGAGCTTTAGATCAAATTACAGTCAATCAAAGAAGGGGAATGGGATGTATATGAGGATACCAAAGAATAGGCTAAAGGCTTAATAGGGTTGAGTAAGATCATACAAAAAGGATAGATAAATATAGTATCAAACATAGTTATCAATGAAATGCCTTTATCATATCCTAACCCCAACATTCTTTATTTTGCTTTGCACATACACCAGGCAAGTTTTAGACATCAATAAACAACAAAAATAAAACAAAAAATCTCACATCACACATAGAACATGCTCAAATCAAGTAGGATCTTTGTAGACTCTAAACTAAGCAATAGCAAGAATTAACATTCAAGCCAACATCGCATAAGAGTCATAAAAATGAGCCGAGGTGTCTCAAAAATAGTCATGTAACTCATTCAACATGCCTTTTATATTCAAAACCACTTGCATCAATAATCATACATAGAACTTAACAGGAACATCTCATTTATTCCTAAAACAAAAAATTTAAAGTTTATTGCTAAAAATGAAAAAAGAATATTGGGTTTAAACGGCTCCCATTCAAAAAAGAACTGAAAAGAAAAAATCAAAGGGTGGGTGAAGTATGCCCTTATTAAACTGACACCAATAAAAGCTAAACAAACAAAGAGAAAATCATTTTTGTAATTCTTCTAAATTTAGTCCAAACTATAAAAACAAATAAAAATTGAAATCCTATAGCAACACTTCACCCTAATCAATTGGAAGATTCCCCACCCTACACTTAAAATCACACTTTGTTCCTAAAGTATAACTAGAAGTAGAGATAGAAAAACTCCCTGAGGCCCTAGGCTTAGCTAGAGGCATCTTTAATTATCTAAGAGGTCTAGTGGACCCCACATCCAGTCTTTTCTATGCTTCTTAGATTTGGTTATCTGGTACTTAGACATGTCGTCAACCTGTGACTTAACAAAACCAAAAACAAAAGTGATATGAAAATAAAAATACAAAAATCAAATACATGCCTTAACTTGGGTTGCCTCCCAAAAATGCTTGATTTACTATTGCAACATGAATTCTTCTCATTTTTTGTAGCCTTTGAGTGCTTACTCTTAAGGTCTACAGTTTGTTCCACACTTTCCTTATAAGGATCCTTCTCAAGTTTCCCATCTTCAGGCTTAATTTGCAGTTTGCAAAACTCAAAAAAATGCTCGAAGAGATCATTGGAGGTTTGCACTCCTTCACTCCACACTCATCCACTTCTATTATTGCTATCATGGATAAATCCATATAATGCGAGGGTGGATTGAGTGTCCTATATAACTTGAATACCACTTCTTCATCATTCAATCACATTCTTAGAGTGACCTCTCTAACATCAATCAGTGTTTATTCTGTTACCAAAAATAGTCGCCCAGCATGATTGGTATCCTATCATCTGCATCATAATTAAGAACAATAAAATCAGCAGGAATAATGAACTTAACAACTTTAATAAGGACATCCTTGATGATTTTTTTTGTGGCACTCTTATTCTATCCGCCATTTGGAGAACCATAAAGCATGTCCTTGTCTTTTCTAATCTAAGAAATTTGGAAACAGATAGGGGCATTAAATTATGCTTATACCCAAGTCACTCACATCATGGACCACATTATTTCCACTAATTTGTATTCGGGGGGTGAAACTCCTTGGGTCCTTAAGATTTTTCATTATCTTGCTCATCATAACTAAACTTCACTAATCAATAAGTTCCACCATCCCAGTGTCTTCTAGATTTGTCTTATTGGTCACCGCATCCTTTAATTAATTAGCGTACTTAGGCATACCCTGTAAATATCTAGTAAAGGAAGATTAATCTTAAGTTATCAGAACATGTCAAATAATTTCATAAAATATGCATCCTTCTTAGCCTTTTCAGGTGTTCAAGGGAATGGAGGTAGTGGTCTCTCGTGTATATGCTTAGCTGCCTTTATTTTTGGGTACTCAGACTTCTTTGAATTTTCAGCATCTTTGGCTAAAACTTGCTTTTCCTCTACCTATTATGGGAAAAACTCTGCCTGTGTCTCCTACTTTAATTTAGAGATTTGTAAAGAAGGTATTTGCCACTCCTTAAAGTGATTTCCATGACCTGTTTTGGATTCTCTGTGTCACTTGACAAAACCCCTTGAGGTGTTGTATTTTGGCATGTGCTGACTTCCTCAATTGTGTCTCTAGATTTTTTTGAGCAAGTTACTGGATTTTAATCTTTGCGGCCATTTGTTCTTGATTGGTCAGTATCTTCTTCAAGGTATCTTCAATATTATTGGCCTACATATTTTGATACTGAAACTATTGAGGTTAATCTTGACTGTTGTCCCATGAATAATTGGGTTTACTCTGTCAATTACAGTTTTAGGCATTTCCATAATTTTGATTACCTTTTTATGAATTGCCTACAAAGTTCAGAGACTTTGGATTTGCTCCATATGAGTCTACAGAGGGACCACTGATACCAAGAATTTCACACTAGGGTAGGGCCTGTTGAGCTTCATTTACTTAGGTTGTGGTTGATTCACACTTAGCTTCCTGGATTGTGACATCATTTGATTCTGAAGGGAGGTCAATTGAGTTACCAAAGTTATGACACTATCAACCTTAATCATCCATGCAGGTTTTTCATCATGCTACTAGACATATCACCTTTCCATTTAGGATTACATGGCATACAACTCATCATAAGTTTTCTACAAAGCTTGGACACCTACAGCTGAATCTAACAAAATTTTTGTGGTATGATCAAAATCTTCCAGAAAAAGTGTGAGCCAATACCTCATTTTTTTGTTGGTGGTGCGGGTAGTCTCTGAGAAGAGATATGAATTTCTCTCATAAATGATATAGTTTGTCATTTGAATTCTTCTTAAAACTCAAAATATCACATCTTAACCTGGCAGTCTTATTAGATGAGAAGAATTGGATGACGAATTGTTTTGCTAGATCATTCTATATAGTGATGGAATTTAAAGGTTGTTCCTTCAACTAATTCTTTTCTCCCCCCAAAAGTGAGAAGGGGAAGAGAGTGAGTCTCACATAATTAGTAAAGACTCTAGTAGGGATGAAAGTATCATTTATCTCATAGAAGTTCTCTAGATGAACTTGAGGATCCTCATGCGATAGGGTAGTGAATCACCCATTGCTGGGTAGTAATTTTACCATATTCTATTTTAGCTCAAATCTACCTCTAAGTTTTGATCTACGGATGATGAAGGTAACATTAGTTGCGAGTGGGATTTTCACTTCACGTATCATCCTATGGGTTAGTTATTCTTCAGCCATTAGTGTAGGAATAACTTATTCCTATGCGACTTACGGTATGCAAAATAAAAGTATTGTTTCTCTCCTTAACAGATTTAAGAGTTGCTTAAGTTTAGGATATGGGTCAACCAAATCCCTTTGTCTTGCCAACTTAGTTGAGATTTAGACCTGCGCCTGTAAGTTCAGAAGCTAAGATGAAGTTGTCATCACTTATGAAGCAAAATAGCAAACTAAAATTAAGACAGTTTCCAAATTTCAAGTCCTCATCTAAGAGACAAAAAACTTGTTTTGTCCTAGTGCACATGCAATGTACGTGGTCACAAAGTAGTAAAGTGGAAATTAACAACCATATATCGATCCCACAGGGGCTTGTTATAGAAATAATCTAATTATAGCATTACTACAAAGATTAAGCAAGTGATAATGGTAACCACAAGAGTTTGAGGTTTGAAACTTAAAAGAAACAGTAGACAACATGATAATGTAAGGTGCTGGAAACAGTAGGGTCAAGACACTATGAATAATCCTACTCAGCCTAATAATCTTATTAGTTTAGTTAATTATCTTGGTTTTTGATTCATGGGGTTGATAAAATAATTAGGGAATGGTCATCCTCTAATTGTCTATCTAACTTATCTCCACAAATACCTTATTGAGAGGGGGTGTGAGAACTAAGTTAAATGCATTCATATTCCATCTCATAAATCAATCAGATAGGGTAAATTACGTATATTCCTATCCTAAATACAAATCCTAACTTCAATCCCTTGAACATAAGGATCCAACACCATATCCCCCATGATGTAATCTAATTTTCCTCCTTTCAAGCTCATAATAAAAATATAAGTTTATCCTAGGGTTGCAAATCTGTAGAATAGTAAGAACAAGAAAATATGAACAACCAAATATCATAATCAACTTAAACAAACTCAATTGAAAGCATAAGTTTACATGTTCTTTGACTCACCCATATAAGAGGATGTCTATCCACTCATAGTCTTACAACGAATCACACAAATGAAATTGTAATACCCCATATTTCTCAATCTTAAATTAGCTCTCAGTTCATGAGTTATCCAATATAAAAAATTTTAAATACTAAGTATTTTTCAGTTTAGATCCTTCAATTTATAGGAAATTGAATTAGCTTTTCAACGATATAAAATTTGCGTAAATCAGATAACCGGATCAGAAGTTATGGATATTTTAAGTTTTAGTCGTTAAACACCGTTATTCAGGCCAGTAGCGCATCGTGGCATATGTCAAAATGGCAATTGTCAGTTTCCAGTGAGGTACCACAATACCGGTATGTCGCGCCTCCAACTAATTTCCTAATTGTGAAAATGCAGTGTTACTCTGCGATATTGG
Source organism: Capsicum pubescens (assembly GCA_030864215.1). NCBI lineage: Eukaryota > Viridiplantae > Streptophyta > Magnoliopsida > Solanales > Solanaceae > Capsicum > Capsicum pubescens. The sequence goes on along the minus strand of CM061539.1, from coordinate 41,827,900 downwards.
TGTGTCGCCAAGAACCCAATCCACAATTGTCAATTTCCAGTAAAGCAATGTGATTGTACCACGTTGCGCTAAGATTCTAGTTCCCATCTAATATTTCAATGTGATTCCACAATATCGCACCACCAGCCACATTGCAGTTGTCATTTTCCAGTGGCTTAGCGTGATAGTGGCGCATCGCGCCAAGTGCCCTAATCAGGAATTTTTCAGTAATAATTTTAAATCATTCTTAGGGGTAATTTAGTATTTTCCATGACCCAAGTCAACCTTTAACAAGTAAATAATACCAAATTAACCTAGTTACATCATTATTATTCAATTCCCTAACTTCAAGAATCAAGATCAAAACTCATGAATTTCTTCAAGTACCTTCAAGAATTAAATTTCCAAGGTATGTTAGGTGTTAATCTATGGGTCCCTTTCATCCATAGAGTCCAAGAATCCATTTTTAAAACTTCAAGAGTTATGATTTATGATTTTCATGCTTGGAATTGAATGTATTCATGATTTTGATAGTAATTGGGATCCAATGCATGTTTAATTATAAGTTTCCATGAAATTAAGATAGTTATGTGGTTAATTATATGAATTGCATGCTAAACCCTTGAATTTGAAAATTGAATGTTGTATTCATGATTGCATGTGTTGACCATCATCATGTGAAATACTCCATGCTCCCCAAGTGTTTGCTAAAATGCTATGCGAAGTAGATAGTGGAATCATGACATGTCACTATGTGGTCCCAATCATGTACAAGTTTATGCCCTACAAGTATTTGATGAAATACCATTAGGAATGAATTATGGACAAGTGTACATTGTTGTGTATCTCAAGATCATACTCTGCTTTATTTTTCATGCTATTGAGTCCTGAGGGTATTTAATACCCAACAATTTAGTTGTTTACCTAGAGTCAGTGTCAGTTACTAAATAGTATCGGCCCTGTCACGATCAGTAGTACTCTCAGTCAGTTATAGAACTTAGTAGAACTCGATTAGTTATAGAACTCACGAAAAATTCAGTAAACTCAGTATCATTTTAGTTCAGTTTAGTATACTCAGTTCAGTGTCTTTCAGTTAGGAGTAGGACTCAGCACCGAGTGAACCCAAGGATGGGGGCTCACCTGCCAGAAAAGGGTGTGATCCTTAGAAGCAATTGTTACATTCCAAAACTACGTAGCCAGCGTAGGTTGAGTCATTAAACCTTCCAGTTGAGGGTTGATGAGGTGTTTTAACCTGTTAGATGAGGGTTCCACCGTACTCATTAGAGTACCTGCCAGATGGGGGTAACTCTTCAGTATCTTTACCCATGGCACGGTACTGACACCCTTCCAACTGGGGTCACAGGTTGGACCCCAACTTAGTTATCTTATTTAGGGCATGTCGGTTAGATGATTACCTCCCACAGTCTCAGTTTCAGTCTTCAGAATAGAACTCAGTTCAGTTCTACAGAATCAAGACTGTCTGATACAGTCAACCAGTATCAGTAACTCAGTTATCTATAACTTCAGATATCAGTTACTCAGTATCAGAACTCAGGACTTATCTTTACACAAGCTCAGTCACAGTATTTATTTATATGCACAGTAATGCATACTCAGTATTTACAGAAGTATCAGTTATCCATATACTCTCATGTTTAGTTACTCTATATAATTCAGTCAGTTATTGTTCATGCATATGAACCCTTGCATTCAGCCTTACCTCATCTAGCATACCGGTACATTCCACGTATTGACGTATATTATTTCTTTGCACTATGATGTTTCATATAATAGGTTCGGACGATTAGGTTCCCGACCACGCATAGATAGATTCAGATTCAACTAACAGTGTCAGAGTTAGTAGTCAGTCCTCATCTATTAAGGATATTTTATTATTTTAGTTTCTCTGTAGATACAACATTTTAGTAGATAGAGTTAGTTAGGTGATTATCCCATCAACTCCGTTTTTAGTCAGTTCAATTAGAGGCTTTTCAGACTAGAGTTCAGACAGTATTCAATTTTAGAGATTGTTATTTCAGTTGATACACTTTATCAGTGTTTACAAATTTTGAACCTTATGGCATTTCAGCCTATTATTCTACATTTATTATAGTATCATGTTTCAGTGCTTACAACAGATATAAGTCATAGATTATCTTGTGGTCTTTTGGGGTCGTAAGCACCATGTAGAATCTGGGGTACAGACTCGGGGCATTACAAACTTGGTATAAGAGCCTAAGGTTCAAAAGAGTCCTAGGAAGTCTGAAAGCCATATCTAGTAGAGTCTTGTGCATGGGTGTATAGCGCGCCACACTTGTGGATAGGAGGTTATGAGATAGTTTAGGAAAAGTTTCCCTTCTTTCAGTATTCATATCGTGCGAGTAAGCATGAGCTTAACTTAAACTCTCAGTCTAATCCATTTGTTCCTTTCATTTATAGAACATACCTCCCAAAAAGAGTAACGATAGGAGAACCAGAAATTAGTCAGCACCTCATCCCATTCAGGCAGATCCCCTGGACGAGCATGTCCCCCATGCAGAATTCAGAGTTGCATTTACTACTCTAGCTAATTCCGTAGCAGCTCAGAATGAATGGCCAACTATTGTTCAGGCCAACCCAGTGGCCAATACTACTGCATCCACGATTCAGGACTTCACCCGAATGAATCCTTCCCTATTTTCAGGATCTAAGACAGAAGAGGATCCATAGGAGTTCCTCAATCAGGTTCAGAAAGTCACAGACATCATGGGAGTGACTTCCAGTAAGAGTGTTGATCTAGGTGCCTATCAGCTATAAGATATAGCTCATACATGGTTTAAGCAGTGGAAGGTAGACAAGGGAATAGATCCAGAGCCCATAGAGTGGGAAGAGTTTGCTACTGCCTTCCTAGAGAGATTCTTTCCCTTAGAGTTGAGAGGATCCAAGGTGTTAGAGTTCATCAACCTCAGGTAAGTCAATATGAGAGTGAAAGAGTATTCCCTTAAGTTTACTCTATTAGCAAGGTATGCTCTCCATGTAGTTGCAGACAGTAGGTACAGAATAAGCAAGTTTGGATCTGGGTGTCAGATAGTGTGGTTAAAGAGTGCAGAACAGTGATGTTGATTAAGTAGATGAACATATCCAGGATTATGGTCCATGCTCAGTAGATATAAGAGGCTAAGATCAAAGAGAGAGAGAGGTAGAATAAGAGAGAGAGAATAGGTAGCTTCAATTTTAATCAACCTAAGTCAGAGGGTGGTAACCAATCATAGTTTCACCCAAAGTCTTCAGTTCTAGCTCATTTCTCTGCTAGTTCTCCAGTTTTTAAGTTCAAAAATGGTAATAAATATAGGGCACCAGGCTCTAAATCTCAGGGTAGTGTCAACAGTGCTCGAACAAATCCTCAATGTCAGTAATATGGAAAGAACCACCAGGGTATCTGCAGAGATGGAAGTGATGTTTGTTTTGGGTGTGGCATACCAGTCCACAGAGTTAGAGATTGTCCTCAGTCAGGTTCTAACGGTCAGCATAACTATCCCTCAGCTCAATTCGGTCACCCAAATCAGCAGGTTGTCGCTTCCAGTGCTACCAGTGGGCAACACCCAAACAGGTTTTATGCACTTCAGTCCAGACAAGATCAGGTAAGTTCTCCTTCCGTTGTCACTGGTACATTACAGATCTTCCATTTACATGTTTATGCCTTGTTAGATCCAGGGGCTTCATTATCTTTCGTAACTCCTTATTTAGCCATTAACTTTGAAGTCAATCCAGAAATTCTAGTAGAGCCTTTCTCAGTTTCAACCCCAGTGGGTAAATCTATCTAGACTGATGGATATACAGGAAATATCCAGTTATGATATCTCATAAAGTTACTTCAGTAGGCCTTGTAGAGCTAGAGATGGCGGATTTTGATGTTATTCTCGGCGTAGATTGGCTCCACTCATATTATGCCTCATTTGACTATAGAAATAGAATAGTTCATTTTTAGTTTCCAAATAAACCAGTCCTTGAGTAGAAGGGTATTATCACAACGCTTAATAGTTAGTTTATTTCATACCTTAGAGCGAGAAAAATGATATCCAAGGGATGTATCTACCATTTTGTACGAGTCAAAGACTCTAACTCAGAAACTCTAACTCTTGAGTCAGTTCTAGTAGTAAATGAATTCTCAGATGTGTTTCTTGAAGATCTTCTTGGAGTTCCTCCTGTTAGGGAAATAGACTTCGGAATAGACCTTTTTTCAGATAATCAGCCTATATCTATTTTGTCATATAGAATGGCACCAGCAGAACTCAGAGAGGTAAAAAAATAGTTGAAGGATATCCTAGATAAGGGATTCATCAGACCCGGCATTTCCTCGTAGGGCGCACCAGTATTATTTATACATAAGAAAGACAGTTCTCTCAGAATGTGTATAGACTATCGTCAATTGAACAAAGTCACAGTCAAGAATAAGTACCCACTTTCCAGAATTGATGACTTGTTCGACCAACTTCATGGTGGTAGTTACTTTTCTAAGATAGATCTCAAATCAGGCTATCATCATCTCAGAGTCAGAGAATGTTACATTTCAAAAACAACTTTCAGAACCCGGTATGGTCACTTCGAGTTTCTAGTCATGTCTTTTGGTCTTACTAATTCCCCAACAACTTTCATGGACTTAATGAATCGTTTGTTCAAGCGGTACTTGGACATGTTCATTATAGTCTTCATCAATGACATTCTTGTTTATTCCCAAACTGAGAATAATCAGGTCGATCACCTCATAATCATGCTTCAGACTCTTAGAGCTCATTAGTTGTTTGCCAAATTTAGTAAGTGTGAATTTTGGCTAAGGTCAGTAGTGTTCCTTGGTCATATTATTTCTGATGATGGCATTAGAGTTGATCCTCAAAAGACCAAAGCACTGATAAAATGGCCTAGACCCATCTCTCCATCAGATATAAGGAGTTTCTTAGGTTTAGCTATCTATTACCATCAGTTAGTTGAAGGTTTCTCATCTATTGCGTCCCCCATGTCCAGATTGACTCAGAATAAAGTCTAATTTCAGTGGTTAGATTCCTGTGAGAAGAGTTTTTCGGAGATGAAGACTTGACTCACCTCAGCCCTAGTTTTGACTCTACCAGATGGTTCAGATGGTTTTGTTGTGTACTATGATGCATCCATAGTAGGTTTGGGTTGTGTCCTCGTGTAGAGAGGTAAGGTCATAGCCTATGCCTCCAGACAGCTTAATCCCCATGAGAAGAATTATTCGACTCATGATCATGAGTTAGTAGTTGCAGTGTTTGCCTTAAAGATTTAGAGGCACTATTTGTGTGGGGTACATGTAGATATGTTCACAGATCACAAGATCTTGTAGTATGTCTTTTCTCAGAAAGATTTAAATTTATGTTAGAGAAGGTGGTTAGAGTGTTTGAAAGATTATGACATGAGTGTTCTGTATCATCCGGGAAAAGACAATGTAGTGTTTGATGCTCTCAGTAGACTGTCCATGGATAATGTTGCTCATGTTGAGGATAGTAAGAAGAAGTTAGCTCAGGAAGTTCATCAGTTTTCCCGACTAGGTGTCTGCTTAGTCGATTCAGCAGAAGGTAGTGTATGGGTACAAAATAGTTTTGAATCCTCTCTAGTTTCTGAGGTGAAGGAAAAATAGGATAGAGATCCCAGTCTTGTTTAGTTGAAAGAGTCAGTCAGCAATTAGAAAATAGAGGTTTTCTCCCAAGGGGGAGATGGTGTTTTGCTTTTCCAGGGTCAACTATGTGTGCCAAGTGTAGATGAATTGAGGTAATGAATTCTTACAGAAGCGCATGGTGCGTGATACTCTATTCATCCAAGGGCCATTAAGATGTACCGTGATATGCAAGAGATCTATTGGTGGAGTAAAATAAAAAGGGATATTGTAGAGTTTGTAGATAAGTTCTCTATGTGTCAACAGGTTAAGATTGAGCACCAGAAGCCTAGTGGATCCATGCAAGAGTTCAGTATTCCCACATGGAAATGGGAATAAGTGAACATGGACTTTATAATGGGTTTGCCTCGTACTCATCATTAGCATGATTCTATATGGGTTATCCTAGACAGGATGACCAAATTAGCTCATTTCTTGCCATTTCATACTTCCTATTTAGCCGAGGACTATGCCGAACTCTATATCAGAGAGTTGGTAAAGTTACACTGAGTCCCAGTATCTATCATCTCAGATAGAGGTACCCAGTTCACCTCTCATTTCTGGAAATCATTCCAAAAGGATCTTAGTACCCGAGTTTACCTCAGTATAGCCTTCCACCCTCAGATAGATGGTCAATCATAAAGGACCATTGAGACTCTAGAAGATATTCTAAGAGCATGCATCATTGATTTTAAGGGTAATTGGGATGACCACCTGCCTTTGATCGATTTTGCATATAATAACAGTTATCATTCCAGTATTCAAATGGCTTCATTTGAGGATCTCTATGGTAGGAAATGTAGATCTTTAATTGGTTAGTTTGAGGTAGGTGAGGCTACAGTAGTAGGGCCTGACCTAGTATTTGATACCTTAGAGAAGGTTCAGTTAATTAGAGAAAGACTTAGGTATGCCCAGAGCTGATAGAAATCATATGCAGATGTGCGAAGAAAGGATCTTGAGTTTGAGATTGGTGATTTTGTATTCTTGAAAATCTCTTCCATGAAGGGGGTAAAGAGGTTCGTCAAGAAGGGAAAGCTTAGTCCCCGATATGGTGGCCCTTATAGAATTATCAGTCATTTCAGAAAGGTAGATTAAGAGCTCGAGTTTCCTTCAGACCTAGCTTCAGTGCACCCAGTATTCCACATATCCTTGCTAAAGAAATGTATTGGTGACCCAGCAGTCATAGTCCCCTTAGAGGATGTAAATATTCAGAATAATCTCTCTTTCGAAGAAGTTCTAGTTCAGATCCTTGATCATCAGACTCGCAGATTGAAGAATAAAGAAGTTCCCTTAGTCAAAGTTCTTTGGCAAAATCAGTCCGCAGAGGGGGCTACTTGGGAAGCAGAAGTAGATATGCGGATAAAGCATCCTCACCTCTTCGCTACAACCTTAGATCCATCTTAAGGTAACAGTCTTCCTTAGCTTTACTCATTTTCATGTTCAACTATAATTATAACTTGGTATCCATCACCGATGCATATTCAGTCATGTACCCAAAAATTAGTTCAGTCGTGTACTCATGCATCAGAAATGATGTTTAGTATAAAAACCCAACTTATCAGTAGCTTCAGTCATGTATTCCATGCATCAGATATGCATGTTCAGTGTAAGAGCTCAGTTTGTCAATAGTTCAGTCATGTAGTCATGCATCAGATATGCAAGTTCAGTGTGTCAGCTCAGTCTATAAGTGTCTCAGCCTAATCATTCTCATTTGAGAATGAATATTCCCAAGGGGGAGATATTGTAATACCCCTTATTTCTCAATCTTAACTTAGCTCTCAGTTCATGAATTATCCGATATAAAATTTTTGAAAAACTTAGTATTTTTTAGTTTAGAGGCTGTCATTGTGTAAGAAATTGAATTTTCTCTCCAACAATATAAAATTTTCCTAAATTCGATAACCAGGTAAGAAGTTATGGCTATTTTAAGTTTCAGTAATTAAACACTATTATTCAGGCTAGTAGCACATCGCGGCGTATGTCAAAATGGAAATTGTCAGTTTCCAGTGAGGTATCGCGAAACCGACATGTCGCACCACTAGCTAATTTTCTAGTTGTCAAAATCCAGTATTGCTCCACGATATTGGCGCGTCGCGCCAAGGACCCAATCACAATTGTCATTTTCAGTAAAGCAATGCAATTGTACCGTGTCGTGGCAAGCTTCTAGGTCCCATACAGTATTGCAACGAGATTCCACCATATCGCGCCACCAGCCACATTCCCAGTTGTTATTTTCCAGTGGCTTGGCGCGATAGTGGCGCGTCGAGCCAGGTGCCCAAATTGGAAATTTTTCAGTAACAATTTTAAATCATTCCCTTGGGTAATTGAGTATTTTTCCATGACCCAAGTCAGCCTTTAACACGTAAATTTCCCCAAATTAACCTAGTTACATCATTAGTATTCAATTTTCGCCAAATCAAAGGCATTCTCTCTCAAGAAGCAAACTCTAACTTCAAGAATCAAGATCAAAACTCAAGAATTTCTTCAAGCACCTTCAAGAATTAACTTTCCAAGGTATGTTAGGTTTTCACCTATGGGTCCCTTTCACCCATAGAGTCCAAGAATCCATTTTTAAAACATCAAGAGTTATGATTTATGATTTCCATGCTTGGAATTAAATGTATTCGTGATTATGGTAGTAATTGGGATCCAATGTATGTTTAATTATAAGTTTCCATGAAACTAAGATAGTTATATGGTGAATCATATGAATTGCTTACTTAATCCTTGAATTTGAAAATTGAATGTTGTATTCATGATTACATGTGTTGACCATCATCATACGAAATACTCCATGCTCCCCAAGTGTTTTCTAAAATACATATGTGAAGTAGATAGTGGAATCTTGACATATCACTATGTGGTCCCAATCATGTACAAGTTTATGCCCTACAAGTGTTTGATGAAATGCCTTTATAGATGAATTATGGACTAGTGTACATTGTTGTGTATCTCAAGATCATGCTATGCTTTATTTGTCATGCTATCGAGTCCAGGGGGTATTTAATACCCAATAATTTAGCTGTTTACCTAGATCTAGTGTTAGTTACAGAATAATCTCAATCCTGTCATGATCGGCAGTACTCTCAGTCCGTTAGAGAACTTAGTAGAACTCAGTTAGTTAAAAAACTCAGGAAAAATTTAGTAAACTCAATATCAGTTCAGTACAGTTCAATATACTCAGTTCAATGTCTTTCAGTTGGGAGTAGGATTTAGCACCGAGTAAACCCAAGGATGGAGGCTCACCTGCCAGAAAAGGGTGTGATCCTTAGAAAGCAATCCTTGTATTCCAGAACTATGTAGACAGCGTAGGTTAAGACATCAAACCTGCTAGTTAAGGGTTGATGAGGTGTTTTAACCAATTAGATGAGGGTTCCACCGTTCTCATTAGAATACCTATCAGATAAGGGTAACTCTTCAGTGTCTTTACTCATGGCATAGTACTAACACCCTTCCAACTGAGGTCACAGGTTGGACCCCTACATAGTTATCTTATCTGGGGCATGTCGGTTAGATGATTACCTCAGTAACTCAGTCAACCAGTTTCAATAACTCAGTTATTCATAACTTTAGATATTAATTACTCAGTATCAGAACTCAGGACTTAGCTTCAGAAAATCTCAGTCATAGTATTTATTTATATGCACAGTAGTGCATACTGAGTATTTACAGTAGTATTAGTTATCCATATACTCTTATTTTCAGTTACTCTATATCAGTCAGTCAATTATTGTTCATGCATATGAACCCGTGCATTCATCCTTACCTCATCTCGCATACCAGTACATTCCACGTACTGATGCATACTCTTTATTTATGTTATGATGTTTCATATCATAGGTTTAGACTCTCAGGTTTCGAACCACACATAGATAGATGTTGATTCAGCCAACAGTGTCAGAGTTAGTAGTGAGTCCTCATCTATTGAGGATATTTTATTATTTTAGTTTCTTAGCAGATGCAGTATTTCAGTAGATAGAGTTAGTTGGGGGATTATCCCATCAACTCTGCTTTTAGTCAGTTCAGTTAGAAGCTGTTCAGACTAGAGTTCAGACAGTAATCAATTTTACATATTATTGTTTTGATTGATACACTTTATCAGTATTTACAGATTTTGGACCTTATGGCATTTCAGTATATTATTCCATATTTGTTACAGTATTATATTTCAGTGTTAACAACAGATATCAGCCATGGGTTAGCTTGATTTCCTTTGGGGTCGTAAGCATCGTGTAGAGTCTGGGGTACAGATTGGGGGTGTTACAAACTTAATATCAGAGCCGATGGTTCAACAAAGTCCTAGAAAGTCTGAAAGCCACATCTAGTACAATCTTGTGCATGGGTATGTAGCACGCCACACTTATGGACAAGAGTCTATGAGATGTTTTTGGAAAAGTTTCCCTTCTTTCAGTATTCATGTCGTACGAGTGAGCATGAGCTCAAGTTAAACTCTCAGTCTAATCCATTTCTTACTTTATTTTATAGAACATGCCTCCCAAAAAGACTAATGAAAGGAGAACCAAAAATTAGTTAGCATCTCATCCAGTTCAGGCAGATCCCCTGGACGAACATGTCTCCCATGCAGAATTCAGAGCTGCATTCACTACTCTAGACAATTCTGTAGCAGCTCAGAATGAATGGACAACTGTTGTTCAGGCTAACCTAGTGGACAATACTATTACATCTAGGATTCGAGACTTCACCCGAATGAATCCTCCCTTATTCTCAGGATCTAAGACAGAAGAGGATCCACAGGAGTTCCTCGATTAAGTTCAAAAAGTCACAGACATCATGGGAGTGTCTTCCAGTGAGAGTGTTGATCTAGCTACCTATCAGCTACAAGATGTAGCTCATACGTGTTTTAAGCAATGGAAGGTAGACAGGGGCACAGATGCAGAGTCCATAGAGTGGAAAGAGTTTGCTACTACCTTCCTAGAGAGATTCTTTCACTTAGAGCTGAGAAAAGCCAAGGTGTTAGAGTTCATCAAACTCAGGTAAGGCATTATAAGCATGAAAGAGTATTCCTACAAATTTACTCAGTTAGCCAGGTATGCTCTCCATGTAGTAGTAGACAGTAGGTCCAAAATGAGAAAGTTTGTATCTGGGTGTCAGATAGTGTGGTTAAGGAGTGCAAAACAGTGATGTTGATTAAGGATATAGACATATCCAGTCTTATGGTTCATGCTCAACAGATAGAAGAGGCTAAGATCAGAGAGAAATAGAGGTAAAATAAGAGAGCTATAATAGGTAGCTTCAATTTTAATCAGCCTAAGTTAGAGGGCGGTAACAACTATATCCTCTTCATTCAGAGCATGGCCTAGATTATCCTATGGTGAGGGAAGGGACATCAATGTCTGTCTTTACGATCTATTAACTACCTATGCTCCACCCCTAATAGTTGTTTCTCCTTATCCTCTCGCCCATGCTCCTTCTCTAACTTGAGGACTTCCTCAGACTACAGCTATAGTACCTGGTATAGGTGATTCTAAAGGTGGTGATGAGTGTGTTGCCATTGCTGCTCTGGTGGTGCAAGTATTCACCATCGTCAAATAAGAGTGAAAGGATTAGATACCAACTTGGATTTCCAGATATAGACTGGAAATAAGTAATAGCATGAAAGGATGAAGGAAAAATCTATTATTTCCTAATGCACTATAGCCTCCCAAAGAAAAGTAAAGATGTCTTTATACCATTATGCAGGACTCTACTAGGAATACTCTTGTATAATGAGATCTACGAACCCAGTGCTCTGATACCATATCTATCATAACCTAAATGGTCATGATTGTCACCAACCCTGGAGCACCATATTACACTTACCTTTATGCGCTCAAGTGTTATTCTTTCATAATAATTATAAACTCATGCTTTTTAAAAAGTACTAAATGGTCTCATACAATAACTAATAATCATCCAATGAATTTATCATTCAAAAATTAAATAGAGTGCAGAAATCTCTATTATTACAATTCTCGATACCTAAAGTTACCGTTCAAAAATATCCAAGAACAACTAAATTTGGAAAATATCTATAATATTCCTAAAACATAACAAGGAATCATCTTATTCGCAAAACTAGGGATATTAGTAGCATAAGAAGATCAAAAGGTTGCTCGAACATGGTGCTCACCCTCAAAATCAAATATAAACTGCTAGCAGGAGTTTGTATCGCGTTTCAACCACTAGAAGATGTTATGCACTCAAAAAAAGTACATGCAGCATTAGAAAATCAATAAGTAATGGTAAGAATCATAAGCTGACTAACACAACAATGTACGGTAAGAAAGCCAAACACATATAAAAGCAATATTGACAGAACTAATAAGCAAATATATCATTCAATCAAACACACTGTATATCATCACATAATTACAAGTCACAAGTTCATTTTCAACAGACTTTACAGTTAGTCATTTCATCAACTTTTCACCATCATATAAATTCATTGTAAATTATCCAATGCATATGTATGATTCATAAATGAAATATGTGTGCATCGTCTCTTACCTTCTCAACCTCATCACCAACATCACATTGTATGGATATGGTACTTGAACCATTATCACAATATATAATATTAGCACTGGCGTGGTACCCAATCTATTATCACATCATATCATATTTATATCGGCATCAAAGTCAATCCATCATCTCAGCATACTATCACAATGCAAGTGAAATCTAATGCAGTTATTAAATCACAAGTCATACAAAAAGGCAATCATAGATGTCATGTTAAAAAATAAGCACAAATCCAAGAGAGTCTAAGTGCTACAACAAACCCATAGCCTACCTCAATTCCTTTCTCAAAACACCTTTAAGCCAAACTTTTTCTTTTCCATTCTCATTCAATTCATTATTGATCTATACAACACAAGAATATACACCCATTTCCATAATTCCTTCTCTTTTATTCATTAGGGATCATAACCCATTAATTTTAATCAATCACATACCCTATTTCATTATCTTAGTGTTTTCTTCATTTAACTTCATGAACCCTAACTTGAATTAACGTAAACAATCATAAATCTAGTTCCATAAGTTTTTTATAACACCCTATTATCATTACAATCTATATTTATAAACAATTCCATCAACTTTCATAAACTAGGGTTAAACCCACCAATAATCCATTTTAGTGATTTCCTAAGAATGCTCTATCATGTTTTTGAAAAATATTGGAGAATGAAAACATACTTAGGTTTTTAGAAACTGAAATTTTACTATTTGTTACCGCTGAAGCAAATATTCATCACTACGGTAGTTAAAGTTTCATTGTAGTGGTACATGTCTTTTTCACATAGGTCGCTTCTACGGTTCTTGTTTTTGCTGCAGTGGTCTGAGACAGAAATTTAGGACTTCTCCTAAGTTTTTCTTATTTGACAACTCACACCATGAATTTGACATCACAAACTAACTCTTGCATAGTAAATGCTATAATTAGAGTTCTATAACAGTTTTTCAAGCATCGAGAGTTGATACGATTTTCTATCCTTATTGGATATCTAATTATTCCATAGAATTCCACTATTATCAACCATATTAGAAACATATTTCATTCCACTATAATACCCTAAAAAAAGTCAATCCTTAACTATCATTAAATTACTCAAAATCTGATAAAGAGTAGTCTAGTTAAAATTCTTACCTCCTATTTTAGCATATAGACATTTTGGGTCGTTATAGGATTTCTCTAAGATTTTACATTCTTTGGGTGAATTCTTGGAGGAGGAGGTGAATTTTATTTTTTATGATGCATGTATAAAGATATTTGAGTGCCTTAAAAAGAAGTTGACATCAACCCCTATAATTGTGTCAGCTAATTGGTCTATGCCTTTTGAGGTTATATGTGATGCTAGTGGAATGGTGCTAGAAGCATTCCTAGGACAAAGGCATGAGAATATACTTTATCAGATATATTATGCTAAAAAATCACTTTATCCAGCTCAAAAAATTACATTGTGATTGAATAAGAGTTGTTTGTTATGGTCTTTGCTTTTGAGTAATTTTAATCTTATTTGCTTGCACAGAAGTAATTGTGCATACTGACCATACAGCTCTTAGGTACCTTATGACAAAAAAGGATGCAAATCCTAGATTGATTCATTGGGTGCTTCATTACATGAATTTGATTTGAGGTAAAAGACCATAAAAGGACAAAAAATCAAGTGGCTGACCACTTATCATGACTTAGAAAAAAGGCAGTGTTGATGTTGAAATATATGCTTAAAATTGATGATACTCTTTCGGACGAGTAGGTATTGGTTGTATCACAAGATTTGATTACATGGATCATGGATTTTTCCAATAACATGATAAGTGATATAGTACCTGAAGACTTATCCTTTCAAGAATGGTAGAAGTTCATATTTGATGTGAAAAAAATTACTAGGATGATCCATACTTGTTCCGTATTTATGCAAATGGAATAGTTCATAGATGTGTCCTTGAGGTTGAAATGATGAGTATTTTAGATGCATATCGCTCATCCCTAGGTGGAGATCATCATAGTGGTGTGTAGATAGCTCATAATATTTTGCAGTATGGTTACTATTGGGACACCATTCATTAAGATGGTCATGACTATGCAAGACCAATGCCAAAGAAAAAGAAATATCTCATGCAGGCATAAGCTACCATTGATATGGATTCTAGATATTGAGTTGTTTGATATGTGGGGTATTGATTTTATGGGCCCATTTATAAGTTTATATGGAAAAACATCTTGTTTCTATTAACTGTGTCTCAAAGTGAAAAGAGGCAACTGCTTCTTTAAATAATGAGGAAAGAGTGTTACAACTTTTCTAAGGAGAAATATATTTTCCAGGTTTGGTATACCGAGAGCCATCATTAATGATGGGTGTCTAACTTTTGTAAATTTCTTTGTAAAACCTTTATTGAAAATTATAGTCTGAACCATTAAGTGGCAATGCCTTACCATCCTCAATCAAGCAGGCAAGTTGAGGTCATTAATTAGGAGATATAGTCCTTTTTGGCAAAGACTATGAATGCCAATGAACATACTAGGCTACAAAGTTAGATGATGAACTGTGGGATTATAAAATAGCATTTAATACTCTTATTGATGCTTCTCCATATTAACTAATGTTTTGCAAAGCATGTCACTTGCCTGTTGAACATGAGCATAAGGCATCGTAGGCACTTAAGAGGTTGAATTTGGCATGGAGTGATGCAGGAAAGTTGAGACTTGAGAAATTGAATAAGATGGATGAGTTCCATCTTAAAGAATATAAGAGTTCATCTTTGTAAAAAGGAAATACTAAGATATATCATGATCAAAAGATCGATAGTAGAGAGTTTGCTTCAAGCGATATGGTTCTATTATTTAAATTTAAGCTTCACTTGTGTCCTAGCAAGCTGAAGTCAAGATTCATAGGAATGTATTAAGTGGATAAGGTTTTTCTTTATGTTTCCCTTTAGCATGAGCACAATGATGGCAAAAGATTTAAGTGAATGGACATAAGGTGAGATAGTATGTTGAAGAGGTCAAGGTCATATGTGATGTGATTATTGATGAAGTTTGAGTAATCAAGATACCTGAGTTGTTCCATGATGTTAAACTATGCACTACATTGAGGGAAATTCATAAGTTAGTTTAATGAAGTCTAAGTAGCAAAACTAGCCACATCGTATCATGATAATAAATCAAGTGTTGCTTCGAATGCAACCTAGGGATTTTGTTTTGTCTTTTATTTATTTTTAGTGTGTAGTATAGGATTAATAGGTGTTGAAGTGTGTAGGTGTTCATATCTTAAAAATAAAAACAAGTAAATAAATCTAGTGCCCAAACCCCACTGGCCTTACAATAGGTCGCAGGCAAACCCAACAACTCATGGGGTAAGTTGTAACCACTAAGAGTGAGAAAGAGAATTAATGCAATTGTAGGAACTCTGCCCCAATACTCTAACAATGAGTCAAAGTGAACAGTAGGGCCTCACTACATGCCGTTGCATTGATTCATGGGCACTCAAGCACAAAAATCAAGTAAGCGCTCTAAGCTATTCACAATGGGTACTTGGAATGATTTATAGCCAGTGGCAATGAGTCTTAGGCTCAGTTGTTGGCTCAGGGCCAAATTCAGTCCTAAGTTTTAAATGAACCAACTTGATTGACCTGATGAACATATTCAAAACCCTAAATGTGCACCCAGTTGAACTCTTCCACTCTAATTTAAAATTGTAACTCCCTCCATCACTCTAAAACCATCCATTCCTCATGATTTTCTCCTTTAATTACGAATTATAAAAGTTGAAATTCATCATAATCACTCCCTTTACTAGAATGTTCTGGAACTCAGATATGTGTGATTGTTTTTCTAATTTATTTTCTACTTTAAGTTTCAGACTCAAAAAAGTAAAGTAAGTTAAATTCCCCTAGATTACTTTGAGTTTTTCTATTGACAATTATCTAAGGGTGTTCTATCATGTTTATATGTATGTTAAGCCCTAAGTGGACCTATTTAAATAGAGTTGAGTTAGGTTAAACTTAAAATCTTGATCACTTGATTAGTGTTAAAACCTGGCATAACGGGGGGTTATATGTGTTCATAATTAACTTGAGCTTAATTATGCATATAATAGTGATACGAGGTAATGTGTAAGTATCCATGGTATTTTTGGTAATGAGTACACGTGAGGAATTGGGTTTCTTGGCCATGCAAATAATCATGAATGTAGTCTAAGTATGAAATTATTGGAAATTTTTTATTACAACTATGAATGCTCAAGCATAAACTACGTTAGTACAGTCCTCATGACTCTTCCAATGAATTGTACACAAAATTAATAGGTCATCGAGCGACTCATGACCACTAGTACTATGGTTCAAAATTGCAAGGTTTCAATACTTTGTGAAAATTTCTCAGTAGGAGTTACCCAATGAATCATAGGGGGGCCCAAAGACTAATAGGGTAGACTGATACGAGTACAATCACGATCATGTACAGTTTTTGATTATTTTGAAGACCACCTAAAGAGTGCACAAATCTAAGTGTGAAGGAGTCCCAAAACCATCCCAAGCACACTTCATGGGCTGTTTTTGGAGCCCTTTTCATTAAAGGGTCTTTTAGTCTTTTATTTTTTATTTTGTAATGTAATATAAATTGAACATTGTAGGGTTTTATTTGGTAGTTTTTATGAATGTTGAATAAAGAACACTCCTCTTAGAGAGAAAGAGAGTCCACAATCGAAACTAGGGCATAGCATAAGGGTGGATTCTCTTGTGTGTTGCATTTTGATTGATACATTGGTGATTGGGTGGTGGACGCCTCTCTTGTGTAAATTATAAGAGTTAGGTGTTTTTTTTGTGAAGTGTTAAAGGTCCAAGAGTGTAATATGCTCTTGGGTTGTTAAGACTACATCAACACTTGTCTAACTATCTATCTTGTATCTTGTTTTAGTTTCGGCTTCTTGTGTTGTTAATGTAACCTATTTGTTCTTGTTGCTATTGTAATATTTTGGAGCTTCATCTTGTTTTGCTAAACCTGTTGTTGGATGGATGTTCTGGTGTATTCACACCTTGTATCCTTTTCTTTCTTGTTCTAGATAGTGAATCCGAGAGAGGTCCCCATTTGATCCACGATTTGTTGTGATTTGTGGACTGTTTTGGGGTGTGATTTTGTGTTCTCTTGTTTATTCCGTATCATTTGGTATCAAAGCAAGGATGGTTTTTGTTCCCACAAAGCCAATCTTGGGTTTGATTAGTCAAAAAAAAAAAGTTGATAAAAACTGAAAAATTTCAGAAAATAGCAATCTGTCCATTTTTGTGTTCTTGGCCAAAAATTGTGTTGTGTTGTTGTCTTGGCCGATATTTTCTTGTTTTTCTTGACTATATCTTGTAGTTCTTTTGTTTTTCTAGTGTGTTTCTAGTGTTGGTTCTTTCTCACCAACACTAAAAGTTTCTAGATCTAAAGGTTGAGCTTATAATATTGACATTGTTGTTGTGAACTTGAAGTGACCATGTGTTAATCCTTATTGTTGAAGGTTGGTGTTGTTATTGAGTTATTGATATTGAAATTGAGTTATTGTTGTGAATTGGTGTCTTAAGAACTTCTTGTTGAAGTTTTTTTTGAAAGGTGGAACTTGACAAAGTGTTGATTGAAGTGTGAGACCAACTTGAACCTTAGACTCCAAGATTCAAAAGTTTGTGTTCTTGGTGTTCTTGGTGTTCTTCACCAATCTTCATATTTTATTGAAAAAAAAGTGGATGTTAGATCTAAGAGGGTGAAGGAAGTAGGTGTAGTATTTGTTATTCATCAAAGACTTTTACCACCACTTCCATGTTTTGAGGGCCTTGTTTTAAGGGAAAATACTACAAAAGTCCAAGTCTTGAAACTTGAGTTGAAAAAGAGTTCCAAGACTTATTCTTTCCCTCCTTAAATAATTCCACCAATCCAGATTAAAAATTGGTCCAGACTTGAATCTTGGACAATAAAACTTGACAAAACCGTGACCAATTGAGGGTTGCCACATCATCACGTTTTTACTATTCACCGATAATTTTTAAGCTCAAATTTTAGATTTCTTAGTTTCATTTTATTGTTTCTTTAGTTTCGTTTGTTGATTCCATTACTAACTTACAAGCTAGTACTAGAATGTAAGTTAGTTTTGAAGTCGTTCTTCATGTATACGTTCCTTTGCGTGTCTTATTCTTTTGACTCGTTATAATACTTGGTCCACCTCTCAATGCCTCATGTAGTACAATCAAGGTTATGACACTTGTGAGATCAAAGTGTAAAAAATACGAGAGACAAAATAATAGAGAGGGAGTGTGAGGACCATTCTTGTACAACTAACTTGTTTGTTGTTTTATAGGTAACTTTTGGCCATAATGGAAACCATTTTGTCCCTCCTTGATGCTTTGTCCCGAGAACTTGCTAGGGAAAATATGGGTCTTGAAAAAATTGACTCGGATGTGGTAACTATGAGTGAGAGGTTGGATTGAATGAAGAGTCGAAGGAACTCTCGTGCTTTTACTCCCAAAACTTTACTTCCAATGACCAATCCTCCAAGACCACCACATAATGCCACAATCCAAGCTCCAAATAGCTCTGAAAACTGAGAACAAGATAGACCACTTCCCCCACAAGTTGATCAAGTACAACAAGGAGGACTTGGAAGACAATTTTCTCCCATCCAAACTCCACAACCAAAACCCCACTTAACCAAATAAATCCTCTCAACCGAAGCTCCACTACACGAAACCCGACATGTCCATATAGAGGAGAATGGTAGAAAGGAACATGAAGTATATGAGGTCTATGAAAATGCTTGTATGATGGTAGGAGACTTGTTTCGGATGCGATTGAAGACAAGGCTCAAGATGGAGAGGAATCTGAGGTTCAAAATAAAGATGTTAATCGAGACTTGTTCTCATTGTATACTCGGGTTCCTTTTGTTTTTTTTGTGGACTATTTTGTGCACTTTCTTGATGTTTTGCGAACTATTTTGGGTGGTTTCTTTTGGAGGGACAATTGCACGAGGTGAAGCCGTGAATTTGTGTTCAAATTTCTCTCAAGATAGAGAGGATTATACGAGTACGATCACGATCATGTACACTTTTTGAGTATTTTGAAGACCACCTAAAGAGTGCACAAGTCTAAGTGTGAAAGAGGCCCAAAACCATCCCAAGAACACTTTATGGGCTATTTTTGGAGCCCTTTTCATTAAAGGGTCTTTTAATCTTTTGTATTTTATTTTGTAATGTAATATAAATTCAACATTGTAGGGTTTTAGTTGGTAGATTTTATGAATTTTGAATAAATAACACTCATCTTAGAGAGAGAGAGTCCATAATCGAAACTAGGGCATAGCATAAGGGTGGATTCTCTTGTGTGTTGCATTTTGCTTGATACGTTGGTTCTTGGGTGGTGGACGCCTCTCTTGTGTCAATTGTAAGAGTTAGGTGTTTTTTGTGTGAAGTGTTAAAGGCCCAAGAGTGGAATATCCTCTTGTGTTGTTAAGACTACATCAACATTTGTCTAACTATCTATCTTGTATCTTGTTTTAGTTTCGGCTTCTTGTGTTGTTAATGTAACCTGTTTGTTCTTGTTGCTATTGTAATATTTTGGAGCTTCATCTTGTGTTTCTAAACTTGTTGTAGGATGGCTGTTTTGGTGTATTAATACCTTGTATCCTTTTCTTTCTTGTTATAGATAGTGAATCCGAGAGAGGTCCCCATTTAATCCACGATTTGTTATGATTTGTGGACTGTTTTGGGGTGTGATTTCGTGTTCCCTTGTTTATTCTATATCATAGAATCATACCAAGAATAGAAGATAATGAATTATTGGAATTTAACTCTACAAGTTAGCCAATGGTTCATAGCCACAGGCAACGACTCATTTCCTGACCAATATAATAGGGATTGATTGTGCATTTATACTTGTCTTTTATATTCTTGATTTCTTGAGTATTGATGTTTAGCCTCTATAGGTACCATAGCTCCTAAGAACTATTCATATAAAGAATTTATGGGGAAACCTATTTTCAAGAAATAGGCACAGTCTACTGTAACGACCCGAGACTACCCCCTAGTCATCACACGGTGCTTAGAACCACGAGTGATCCTAAGCTAACCCATGAACTAGAATATTGTTAAACAACTAAATTATAACATAATTAATAGCTGTTCTATTGTGCGGAAACATAATCACACTGAAAATCTAAAATAGATACAATACTGATAAAGCTTTACAATCTGATAAATTCGAAAGATAAAACTGAAATTACATGACTGACTCTGACTGACATCTATGGAGCCTCTAGTATCCTAACTATAGATAGCTGGGATATACCACCAACTACCACTAATCAACACACATAAAAGTAAATGAACTGTACATGAACTAAAACTGTATGGAGTTCCAGAAGTAAGAGAACTCATCACCTGCTGGATGGAATCTGCAACTGTCTGATCCTGATGTCCAGACTACAACTAGTACCTATATTATGAAACAATGTACTCACATAGACGTATATGTGGATCAGTACTTCTGCAATGTACTGAGTATGTATGGGTGAATGCAATAAGTAAAACTGATTTCATACGTAATCGTAAAACATGCATGCTAAGTGTAAGTAGACTCACTAATAGGCTGGAATAAACTAAAAATTGAAATTTCTTAAAGCATGAGTGACAAACATTCTCTGATAAGATGGTGAATCTCTACACTTAGTTTCTATAAAAAGTTTCTATAAAACTTTACTTTAATGATATAAGTATAACTGAAGCTGGATATGATAAAACATGGATATTGTATGAATACTGGGTCTGAAAATATATGATGGAGACTGACATAAATTAAGGATCTGAATATACAATCACACTGAGCATGAATGTATAAACATACTAACTTATCTGATTAACTGAATGTCTGATAGTTGAATGCTGGGCATGTAAGGTTGAAATGTACTTAGTCTGAATAACTTGACTAAAAATGTAGAGTATTATACATATGAGGTAAGGACTGACTGAGTAACATGAGGTAAATGAGCATGAATTCATGAAAAACTATATTATTTGAGAATGCAAGACCAAGAGTATAACATGATTTTAAAATAGTCTATAAACTGAGGTACTAAAATACTGACAACTGAATAACTGATAACTGAATGCTATGGTCAAGTAAACCTAAAACTGAACTAAGTTACTTATATGATTACTGGACTGAGACTGTAACTAAGATGGAAACTGAGATTGTAACTGACTATGTAACTAAGACTGTACCTGAGACTGCAACTGAAACTTAATATTGCGTTGTGATAACTAAGTAAATTATAGCTGCAATTACTGATAACTGAGTTACTGATAACTGGGTGACTGTTTCTGACAGTCCTAATTCTGTAGAACTAAACTGAGTTCTATATTGAGTTGGGTGACTTTTTCTGACCGTCCTCATTTTGTAGAACTAAACTGAGTTCCTTACTGAGTCTGAAGCTGAAACTATAATTGTGGGAGGTATTATCTAACCGACATGCCCCAATTTTAGCTAATCGGGGTCCAACCTATTACCCTAGTTGGAATATTGTCAGTATTATGCCACGGGTACTAACACTGGCTGTGTGGATCCACTAAACTGCTGTCCTGAAGGACTAAGGAGTAACCATATACTGGCAGGAAACTTATGAGATATGTGTCAACCCTAAACTGGAAGGAAGATATCTTAAACCTATGCTGGCTACATAGTTCAATAACTCAAGGATTGCTACAAAGGGTCAAACCCTCTGCAGGTAGGAATGCCCCCATCCCTGGGTTCGCTCGGTGCTGAATCCTACTCCCAACTGAATGATACTTGAATACTAACTAGTGCATGCACTAATAACTAATAAGCTCAGGTCCTGGTATTCTGAAAATAACAGTGCATATGGATTTTGAGGTCATGATTAATGATTAAACAGATACTGGGACTGAAACTGGACTATACTAGGCTTGATTGAACCCACACTGATTTTGTTTACTGATCGAACTAAACTAAGTTCACTGAGTTCTCTAACTGATTGGGTACAACTGTTCGTGACATTTCTGAGACTATTTTATAGCAACTATAATTCTAGGTAAACAGCTATATTTTGGGTATTGAATACCCCAAGACTTGATAGCATTGAAAGTAAAAAATGGCATGATCATAATAGCATAACAATAGTAGCTTGTTAACAATGCTTTCATTTAGATACTTTGCCAAACACTTGAGAGGCATGAACTTGTACATGAATGGGTCCACATGATAACATATCATGATCATGAACTTGAACACAGGAATATCTTAAACATGGGAGCATTGCATGATTACATAACTAAGATCATGAATTGGGAAATTCACATGTAATTCGCTTGAAATTGGACATGAGCGTTTCATCAAAACATGTAAAGTTCATAACTTGAGCGTAAGAATGTCTTAAACATGAGGGTACAATAGAGTTACATGGCAAAATTCATAACTTGGATATTCATCTAGAAATTGACTTAACATGATATGGGAATTTCATCAAGCATGTGGAATGCGTGAATTTAAAAGATGGGAATATTGCTAAACATCAGGAATTTAGGATCTATCATGGAATTTACTTGAATAAAGCATGGGAAATTCAAATTCATAGCATGAGAAATTTAAAATCTTTCATGGAATTGAACATGGGATGATTTAAATTAAAAACACCATGAAAACATGAAATTCAATCTCTCTTGAACATACAAAATACCATAATAATGAAAAATATTTAAGTAAAAAAGGGTTTTGGGCTCCATGGGTGAAAAAGAACCCATGGATGAGATTCCAGATACCTTAAAGATTTAATCTGGAAGGAGAAACACAATCTTGAAAGCATTCTTGAATTAGAAAACTTGAGTTCTTGCTTTCCTTGAAGAAAAATTGATAAAGTTCTTGATGTTCTTGAGGAGGCTAGGGTTTTTCTTTGAGAGAAAAGATGAATAACTGAGTGTATATTGGTTTTGGGGGCTGAAATTAAGTGTTATGGGCGGATTTGGGTGAGAAAAAGTGACCAAAGTGACCCTAGACCCTTTAGAAACTGAAATAGCGTGTGAAACAGTTCTGTAATGCGCTGGCTGACACGTCGCATCGCTATCGTGTTGTCTTACTGCCTCACACTGAAAATGCCATAACTTTTAGCTCGGGTATCGAATTAAGGCGAAATTGGTATCGTTGGAAAGATAATTCAATTAAATACAGTTTGGTGAGTCTTGAGCTGTAAAATTATGCATATAAAAAAAGTTTTACACATTTAAAGTAGACCCTTGTATAATTGAATACCAAACTTTGGATGAATCAAAGGCTCTAAACTCAACTTTGTTCTAATTTATTCTTATGAATATTTTTCACCTCAAAAGCAAATCAAACATGAGGATAAAGATCATGAAACTCATATTTTCATGGGAATCATTTAGATCATAGCTTATACACATAGAAACGATGGTTCAAAGACTAGCAGAAAAATACGGGGTATTACATTACCTCCCCCTTGGAAAACATTCGTCTTCAAATGAGACTGGTTAGACTGAAAGTATAGTACAAAGGTAACTGAGATTATATTCTGAACATGACAGACTTGGAACATAATTGCATAACTAATTCTGAAACATGATACATGAACTGAATAGCATAAACATAACTAATTTATTAAATACATGTAGTGACATGAATTCGTCAGAGAGGTCTGAACTGAGGACATACATGACATAAACTGAATTTCGCTAATCATTAAAGGTGTAGCATGAGCACCTGGGACTAAACATACTGTAAGGCATGGGTACATGAGTCGTGAGTTGCATGACCTGAGCTTGGAGTTCATGAAGTCATGAAATATGATTCGTACTACTGAGTGAATTGAAACTCCTCATACTAGAAACTGAAAGCGTACATGGTTTTTCTATAAAGTGCATGAATATGAGCTGTGATAAGGGAGATGACATGTTAGGTATGAGTAGATATTGTGATGACTGAAAAACTTTATACTGAGATAAGAATAGGTTAGGAATCATCGTCCCTTACTGCTTTTCTACAAACACTGGCACTACTATTAGAATCTTAGATCCTGACTTGGTTACTTGTTCTATAATCTCCCCCTTAGCTTTAAGCCATCGCCTTAAGTCTGTGACCACTTTACTAAACTCTAAACTGAAATTACTTTACTCTGGAGTCTGGGGTATAGCTATACACATAAATACTAAAATCCCATAGAATATACTACCCTTAAATTTCTTTAGATTTTGCAATCATCATCACATACTTACACTCCTCTCGACACATACTTTAAAACATAGAAATAATGCAATCCCATCAACTCGAGTACACTTCTAAATCATACATAAAACATCATACTTACTTTCAAATCAGTAAACTTAAATTCTTGCATACACTATTCAAGCCTACTGATTCACCTTTCGTACAACTAGCCCCTTGAATACATAATCCGTTTAATCCAAATAATACCATCCCAACTCTATACTGGTAAACTTCTGGGTTCATACTTCTAACTCTAAATCATATAATATAAAAGAAATTCTAAGAAGGAATCTGAAAGCATATCTGACTTTGGATTAATGTAGGATTTTCATGGACATAAATGAAATATTTTAAACTTTAGAACATAAGGGTACTGATGGGATACTTTCTGAGCCAACATGTGATCCCATAACTGTCTGTAGGGACTAGCTGAGAAAACTCTGTCTGTAGGGATTTAAGCTTCACTATTTATGTTGCCTCAAAACTAAGGCAGAGTTAGCATGAATAGAGGAATATGAGGATCTACATATATTTCTTAAATAATACTTCTACTGCACGATCTAGGACTTGAAAGAAGGGAAACATTTTCTAAATGCCTTGTGGCTTCTCGAAGAAAGTACAGATATCTCTGTACCATTCTACAAGACTCTACTAGACATGGCTTCATAGAAACCCTAGGACACTTGAACTTTGTGCTCTAATACCAAGTTTTTAACGACTCGAGACTACTCCCTAGTCGTCACACGGTGCTTGGAACAACAAGTGATCCCAAGCTAATCCATGAACTGACATACTTTTAAACAACTAAATTATAACATAATTAATAGTTGTTCTACTGTGCAAAAACAAAATCACATTAAAAATCTAAAATAGATACAATTCTGATAAAGCTTTACAATCTGATAAATCCGAAGGATGAAACTAAAATTACATGACTTACTCTGACTGACATCTATGAAGCCTCTACTATACTTACTATACATAGCTGGGACATGCCTCCAACTACCACTAATCAATAGATATAAAAGTAAATGAATTGTACATGAACTAAAACTGTCTGGAGTTCTTAAAGTAAGAGAACTCATCACCTGCTAGCTGGAATTTACAATTGTCTGATCGTGATGTGCGGGCTATAACTGGTACCTATATTATGAAATAATGTAGCCACACAGACGTATATATGGATCAGCACTTCTAGAATGTACTGAGTATGCAGGGGTGAATATAATAAGTAAAACTGATTTCATACATAATTTTAAAACATGCATGCTAAGTGTAAGTTGACTCACCAATAAGCTAGAATAAACTAAAATATCTTAAAGAATGAATGACAAACATTCTCTGATAAGATGGTGAATCTCTACACTTAGTTTTTGTAAAAGTTTACTTTAATGATATAAGTATAACTAAAGCTGGGATATGATAAAACATAAATACTGTATGGATACTGGGTCTGAAACAATGTGTTGGAGACTGACATAAATTGAGGATCTGAATATACAATCACACTGAGAATGAATGTATAAACATACTAACTTATCTGATTAACTGAATGATTGATAGCTGAATACTGGGCATGTAAGGCTGAATTGTACTTAGTCTGAATAACTGGACTGAAACTGTAGAGTATTATACATATGAGGTAAGGACTGATGGAGTAACATGAGGTAACTGAGCATAAATTCAAGAAAAACTGTATTATTTGAGAATGAAAGACCAAGCGTATAACTGAGGAGGACTGAATTGAGGACATACATGACATAAACTGAATTTTGTTAATCATTAGAGGTGTAGCATGAGCACCTGGGACTGAACATACTGTAAGGCATGCATACATGAGTCATGAGCTGCATAACCTGAGTTTGGAGTTCATGATGTCATGGAATATAATTTGTACTACTAAGTGAACTAAAACTACTCATACTAGAAACTGAAAGCGTACGTGTTTTTTCTATAAAGTGCATGACTATGAGCTATGATGAGGGAGCTGATATGTTAGGCATGAGTAGATATCGTGATGACTGAAAAACTTTGAACTGAGATAAGAATAGGTTGGGAATCATTCTCTCTTACTACTTTTCTAAACACACTGGCACTACTATTAGAATCTTAGAGCCTGACTTGGTTACTTGTTCTATAATCTCCCCCTTAGGTTTAAGCCATCGTCTTAATTCTGTGACCACTTTACTAAACTCTAAACTGAAATCACTTTACTCTAGAGTCTGGGGTATAACTATACACACAAATACTAAACTCTCATAGAATATACTACCCTTAACTTTCTTTAGCTTTTGCGATCATCATCACATACTTATACTCTTCTCGACACATACTTTAAAACTGAGAAATAATGCAATCCCATCAACTTAAGTACACTTCTAAATCATACATACAACATCATACTTAATTTTAAATTAGTAAACTTAAATTCCTACATACATTATTCAAGCCTACTGATACACCATTCGTACAACTAGCCCCTTGAATACATAATCTGTTCAATCCAAATAACACCATCCCAACTCTACTACTGCTAAACTTCTGGGTTCATACTTCTAACTCTAAATCACATACTGTAAAAGGAATTCTGAGAAAGAATCTGAAAGCATATCTGACTTTGGATTAATGTAGGATTTTCATAAATATAAATGAAATATTTCAAAACTTTAGTACATAAGAGAACTGATGGGATACTTTCTGAGCCAATATGTGATCCCATAACAGTCTATAGGGACTGGATGAAGAAACTTTGCCTGTAAGGATTTAAGGTTCACTATTTCTGTCGTCTCAAAACTAAGGCAGAGTTAGCATGAATAGAGAAAAATGACGATCTACATAAATTTCTTAAATAATACTTATACTGCACGATCCAAGACTTGAAAGAAGGGAAATATTTCCTAAATGCCCTGTAGCTTCTTGAAAAAAAGTATAGATATCTCTGTACCGTTCTGCAAGACTCTACTATACACGGCTTCATAGAAACCTTAGGACACTTGAACACTTTGCTCTGATACCAAGTTTGTAATGACCCAAGACTACCCCCTAGTCGTCACACGGTGCTTGGAACCACAAGTGATCTCAAGCTAAACCATGAACTAGTATACTGTTAAACAACTAAATTATAACATAATTAATAGTTGTTCTTCTGTGAAAAAACATAATCACACTTAAAATCTAAAATAGATACAATACTGATAAAGCCTTATAATCTGATAAATCTGAAGGATGAAACTAAAATTACAAGACTGACTCTGACTAACATCTATGAAGCCTATACTATACTGACTATAGATAGTTGGGACATGCCTCCAACTAACACTAATTAATACACATAAAAGTAAATGAATTGTACATGAACTAAAACTTTCTGGAGTTCTTGAAGTAAAAGAACTCATCACCTGCTTGCTGAAATCTGCAACTGGATGATCTTGATGTATGGGCTATAACTGGTACCTACATAAGGAATAATGTATCCACATAGAAGTATATATGTATTAGTACTTTTAGAATTTACTAAGTATGCGGGGGTGAGTGTAATAAGTAAAACTGATTTTATACGTAATCGTAAAACATGCATGCTAAGTGTAAGTAGACTCACTAATAGGCTGGAATAAACTGAAAAATGAAATATCTTAAAGCCTGAGTGACAACATTCTCTAATAAGATGGTGAATCTCTACACTAAGTTTTTGTAAAACTTTACTTAAGTGAAATAAGTATAACTGAAGCTGGGATATGATAAACATAGATATTGTATGAATACTGGGTCTGAAACTATGTGATGGAGACTGACATAAATTGAGGATCTGAATATACAATCACACTGAGGACGAATGTATAAACATATTAACTGAATGACTGATAGTTAAATACTGGGCATATAAGGCTGAATTGTGCTTAGTCTGAATAACTGAACTGAAACTGTAGAGTATTATACATATGAGGTAAGGACTGACTGAGTAACATGAGTTAACTGAGTATGAATTCATGAGAAATTGAATTATTTGAGAATGCAGGACCAAGTGTATAACATGATTCTAAAATAGTCTGTAAACTGAGGTACTAAAATACTGATAACTGAATAAATGATAATGGTATGTTCAAGCAAACCTGAAACTGAAAAGAGTTACTAATTTGATTACTAGACTGAGACTATGACTAAGAATTTAACTAAAATGATAACTGAGATTGTAACTGACTCTGTAACAGAAACTGTAACTGCAACTGTAACTGGAATTGAATACTGAGTTGTGATAACTAAGTAACTAATAGCTGTGATTACTGATAACTGAGTTACTGCTAATTGGATGATTATTTCTGACAGTCCTAATTCTGTAGAACTAAACTGAGTTCTATATTGATCTCGGTGACTATTTCTTATAGTCCTGATTTTGTAGAACTAAACTCAGTGCCATACTAAGTCTGAAGCTTAAATTGTAACTGTGGGAGGTATAATATAACCAACATGCCCTAATTTAAGCTAATTGGGGTCCAACCTGTAACCCCAATTGGAATGGTGTTAGTATCGTGCCACAGGTACTAACACTGGCCGTGTGAATTCACTAAACTGGTGTCCCGAAGGACTAAAAAGTAACCCTATACTGGTAGGAAACTCATGAGATATGTGTCAACCCTAAACTGGTAGGAAGGTATCTCAAACCTACTCTGGCTACGTAGTTCTATAACTCAGGGATTGCTACTAAGGGTCAAACCCTCTGCTGGCAGGAATGCCCCCATCCCTAGGTTCGCTCGATACTGAATCCTACTCCTAACTGAATGACACTTGAATACTAACTGGTGCATGCACAGATAACTGATAAACTCAGGTCGTGGTATTCTAAAAATAACAGTGCATATGGATTCTAAGGTAATTATTAATTATTAAACTGATACTGGGACTGAAATTGGACTGTACTAGGCTTGACTGAACCCACACTAATTCTATTGACTTATCAAACTGGACTGAGATCACTGAGTTCTATAACTAATTGGGTATAACTATTTGTGACATTACTGAGACTATTCTTAGGTACTGTAATTCTAGGTAAACATCTATATTTTGGGTATTGAATACCCCCAGGACTCGATAGCATTGAAAGTAAAACATGGCATGATCATAATAGCATAACAATTGTAGCTTGTTAACAATGCTTTCATTTATACATTTTGTCAAACACTTGAGAGGGATGAACTTGTACATGAATGGGTCCACATGATAACATGTCGTGATCATGAACTTTAATATGGGAATAGGTTAAACATGGGAGAATAGCATGATTAGATAACTAAGATCATGACTTGGGGAATTCTCATATAATTCACTTGAAATAGGACATGAGTGTTTTATCAAAACATGTAAAGTTCATAGCTTGAATGTAAGAATATCTTAAATATGAGAGAACAATAGAGTTACATGGCAAAATTCATGACTTGGGGATTCATCTTGAAATTGACTTAACATGATATGGGAATTTCATCAAGCATGTGAAAGTCATGAATTTAAAACATGGGAATATTGCTAAACATCATGAATTTAGGGTCTATCATGGAATGTACTTAAATAAATCATGGAAAATTCAAATTAATAGCATGAGGAATTTAAAATCTTGCATGGAATTATACATGGGCTAAATTGAATTAAAAACACCATGAAAATATGAAATTCAATCTCTCTTGAACATACAAAATACCATAATAATGGAAAATTCATTCTTTATTTAAGTAAAAAGGGTTTTGGGCTCCATGGGTGAAAGAGGACCCATGGATGAACTCCCACATACCTTAAAGCTTTAATATTGAAGGAGAAACACAATCTTAAAAGAATTCTTGAATTAGAAAACTTGAGTTCTTTCTTTTCTTGAAGAAAAATTGATGAAGTTCTTGGTGTTCTTGAGGAGGCTAGGGTTTTTCTTTGAGATAAAAGATGAATAATTGAGTTCTTATTGCTTTTGGGGACTGAAATTAAGTGTTATGGTTGGATTTGGGTGAGGGAAAGTGACCAAAGTTCCCCTAGACTCTTTATAAACTGAAATTATGTTTGAAACAGCTCCGTAACATGCTGGCTGACGCGTCGCGACGCTATCACATCTTCTTACTGCCTCACACGGAAAATGCCATAACTTTTCGCTCGGGTATCAGATTAAGGCAAAATTGGTATCGTTGGAAAGTTAATTCAATTATCTATAATTTGGTGGGTCTTGATCTATAAATTTCTGAATATATAAAAAGTTATACATGTTTAAATTAGACTCTTATAGAATCGAATACCAAACTTTGGACGAATCAAAGGCTTTAAGATCAACTTTGTTCTAGTTGATTCTTATGAACATTGTTCACCTCAAAAGAAAATAAAACATAAGGATAAATATCATGAAACTCATATTTACATGGAAATCATTTAGATCATAGCTTATACACATTAGAACGACAGTTCAAAGACTAGACCAAAAATGCGGGGTATTACATCTACTAAGCAATTGAAAGATGAGGCCGCTGATGAAGGGTCGAGTGGTTTAGTAGAGAAGTATCCAATCACTACTCCAGTTTAGCCATTAATTTTACCTCATACAAGGATATCGATGCCCTATATGAAAAATTCTAAGGCTTTTCTACCGCATACACCAATTTCTCTCTAATTTTAACAGAAAGGAGAATCAAAGTCTGTGAAATAAAAAAAGGAATGAAACTCTAGAAATAGAAATGGGACTACATAT
The DNA here is from genome assembly GCA_030864215.1 of Capsicum pubescens. Classification (NCBI taxonomy): domain Eukaryota; kingdom Viridiplantae; phylum Streptophyta; class Magnoliopsida; order Solanales; family Solanaceae; genus Capsicum; species Capsicum pubescens. Next base: position 41,796,799 of record CM061539.1, on the reverse strand, counting down.
GGACGTCAATTAAAAGATCAAGCAAGTTCGTGTTTTGGTACATATGTCTCTGGTGAGGCTAATGATGAGACCTCTGGAGATATTCCACCACCACATAATTATCCTCAACCACAGTGTCAACTTATACTTTATATTCAGCTAGCCCCTTAAGTTGAGAGATGGTGTATTCGATGCATGCAGTCCATCTATAATAAAGACATTCCATTCACCAAAATCTTGGGTTAACCTAAAAATGGTTTATATAAGAACTGAGAATAATCACTAGGTGTATGTCTAAGATGTATGAGTTTAAGAGATTGTTTAACATGTATAAGTTTTGGTGGCTGACTGAACAACTAAGTAGATACATTCTTACACGTGTTCATGAGTCCTATGCTTCTTATTAGGCCACCCTGAAGATTTTGGATCCACAAGGTTTCTTATAGAAGGTAAAGTCCCTACTGACCATTGCCTTAATTTGAGGAGTTCAGGCTAATATTTGGATTACACTATCTTATGGTTCTATCATAGTCCCGACTTTACACGCCTAACTAATACTTCAGATATAGATCATCGTAGATAAGATGATAATGGTAAAGACAAAGAAAAATAGCACTAATAATAAACTAGTGCATTTTCAATGGATGGTGCACATTATTACAGAGGTTGAATAGGTAACTCAGGGAGTGACATAAATTATAAAAGGGAAACTAAGCTACATTATTGAATCTTGGAGGACTTTGATTCATTACATAATAGGGCCTCCTTTAGAGATAATATTTTAAGCCCCAATTGGGATGCTTTATTGAAAGGTATCATGGAGGGATATGAGATTGATATTCCTAGGTTAATTACCTAATGGACAAAGCTATTAAAGGCAAAATGAGCATCCTATTCCCGTGCTTAGTTACAAAAATTGTTGGTTACACCAGAACCAAGGCATGTGTAAGAAAAAGAGATAGAGAAAGAGGTTATCGAGTAGCCTAATCTTGTAGTTGAAAGACCTTCATCATTCCAAAAGAGTAAGGACGATGCAAACTTTACTAAGTTTCTTGATATCATCAAGAAATTTCACATAATATGTGTAATGTCTCAAATGTCTTTTAAATCTTGAGGCCTTAAATATGACATTTAGGATGTTGGATTGAAGGAGTCATTCTAGTCGTTTCAATTTATATGACATTATTTCTTTTTTAGTAAGCCCCCAAAATAATATCTTTTCATAGTGATAATTTTATTTCAAACTACAATTTTACCTTTTGAGATGATTTATAGTCATCGCAATTTTATTGACTTATTTTAGACTACAATTTTTTAGATTCTTTTTTCCACTTAAAACCTGTGTATCCAGTCAAACACATTCACATAAATTAAGATGTAAGGAGCACTAAAAATAAAATATCATTCTTTTTAAATAGTCTAAAAATGACCTTTAAACATATAAATTGAAATAAAGAGAGTGTAATGTATTTAAATTCCTCCAAGAAAAAGAGACATTATTTTAGAACTATCCAGAAAGAAAGTTAAGTCTACTTTATTATATGCTTGAACCAACACAACTAATTAGAAATAGACTTTGAAATAGAACTCCTTCTAAATATGAAATGTATTTTTCTTAACATGGCATTCTCAACACATAAATCAATTCTGTTACGACAAATAATGAATCCCTTGCATGAAACCAACACATTTTACTAGCATACTAGGAGGGGAAAATATACAATTAATGGAATTCAACTTCTATATACTAAAAGTGTAATCATCTAAATAAGTATAGTTGCACATTACATAAGAGCGTGAACTTCCTTTATTTCATGCATTATTGCAATTTTCACAATGCTTCTTGTTAAAATATATGTTCACTCACCACCCTTGGAAGCATATCTCATATTACTTGCACTTGTTACCACATTCCCATATTTGGATCTATCATTGAGGACACTCACGCATTGATTTTTGTAATAATTTTGACCTCGACTGCCTTTCACAGCACCAATCCTAGGGTATTTCTCACATGTTGCGACATATTATTGTTTTGAGGAAAGAAAAAAGGTCTGCCCTCTCGAATAAGTTGCATCTAGGCCTTCAAGGAGTATTTATTGACTAGACGGTTGTGGAAAGAGTGCAATAGTTAAGAAAATAGCTTGTAAGATAACAAATAAAAATTTGAATGAATTCATGTTTCGATAAGGGGTTTCATACGTAATAATTTATGTTTGTCTCTAGCTTGATTTTAAAATAAAAAGAGGATATATCAAGGGATATTTATAGGAACAGAAATTTGTCAAAAAGGTATTTCTCTTTAATGGTGGTCTCTATCAGTGTGAATGAATATATATTGTTACACCAAAATTAAAGTCGTGAATATTTGGCCTATGAAAGATGGAATCGCTGGGAAAACTTGAATTGAATGTTTTTCCAAATAGGAAAAAGGTGTGAACCTTGAAATTATGGTAGGGAAAGTGGCTATAGTGACTACTTTCTAGTTCACCCTAACCAAGGATGTTAAGAGGAAATTTCTTATGTGAGACTTTTGGATTTTCAGAGATAGTAATAAATGCTTCCAGCTTCATGTTAAATATTGTTTGAGCTCAACTGGTAAAGGCGATTTATTTCTATGACAAAATGTCATTAAATTGAAAATTTACCTTTTGATCATTAGTTTAGAAATTATTGTTTGTTAATATTAATATAATTACCCTTCTTTTGATGACAATGATGTATTATGTTTACTTGAACATTGAAACTTGAAAGGTGTTGCTCTGTCGATCCAATGCAATTAATATAGTATAATGCAATGTATGATTTTTGGACAGAGTCATATATATGGCCTGAAAAAAGTATAATAAATAAATTTTTCAACTTAAGCTTTTTGTTTCAATTCGGTTAATGCATTTTGCTAACCGAATTTTAATCGATCAAATTTTAGAGTTAAATATAGGGCTTTAGGCTAATTTATTTTTCTAATTAAAAATTAAATTTATGTAGTTAGAGTTAAAGATAGAGGTGTGTTTGGTTATACTTTTTGCAAATTGTGTTTGAAATAATATTCATATTTGAATAGTTGAATGTACTTGAATACAACTTCAAAAGTGAAAAAACAAATGGGAGAACAAGTTATAAATTACTTTCCAAATTTAATATACAATTTCAATTTGAATTTGAAAGTTTCATGATCAAACACCGATTTTTAAGTAAAGAAAAAAATTGTTCAAAAACAAAAAATTGATTTTTATGGCCAAAACAAGTCCTTAGTTGAGAAGATTTAGAACCATACCCATTTTGAAAACTTAATTAAGTTCATACCCACTTAATTTTTATTTTTTTTTATTTTTTGGGGTTAGGGTATGAAAAAAGCAAAAAGTGGGGTAGGGTTGTGGGGTCATGTTTCTCTTTAACATTCCTAAAAGTTGAGGATAAAATATAAGTTTGTAAAAGTACAACAAGGTCCCTTTTTATGTTTAATAAATATTCAAACCTTTTTAAAATTTATTTAATAAATTCAACAACTTCTCTCTCTCTCTCCTCAAATATTTCTCTTCCCGAATTTACTTCATACTTGTTGAGAATTCAAATATTTTTCTCCATTGTTCAACCTCAAGTCAAAATATTTCATCATCTCTTGCTCAGGTAAGTTTAATATTCTTCCTCGATCAGTTTTAGATTTATTTTAGCTTTTTTATTTTTGTTGTTGTATTTTTGCGTAGCGATTCTTAGGTTTTCACAAAAATTGCACTATTCTTGATTAAATTAGTTGAAATTTGAGAGTTTTTAGTTCATGTTCTTTATTCCGCATGTTTAATTGTGTTTTTCTTTTGATAATGACAAGAAACATTTCATTTTTTATGGTTATATAGCCTATCAATTTTGAATTTTTTTACTGAATTAGACCGATTTTAATAGTGTTCTTATTGTTGTCAATTGGACTGTTGATATCTGAAATGTTGCTACTTAATTTGCATGTTTGATTTGAGGAATTTCTCTGTTTATGTTAATAGACTAGTGGTCAATAGATTGACCACTTCAAATTTGTTTTTGCCTGTAGATCACAAATGGTTAAAGTTCGTAGAGCAGTTAAAGGGCCTGCTTCGACTACTTCTAGCAGTAGGAAGCTAAAAGTCGTGGAAGTTTCTAAAACTTCAAAGAGAAAATTTGTAACTGAAGAACCCGAGTCAAAAAATGAATCAAAAATCTTTACCGAGATAGAGTAATTCAATGACAGTAGTGCAAAGAAAAGTGATGACATTAAGGACAGTGAAGGGGAACATGAAGGCAAAGGCAAAGGAGAAAGTAAAAGTGATAGCAGTGAAGATAAGAATAGAAAAGATAGTGGAGATGGGGAGGAGGATGATCCCATATCCTTTTCAATTTTTCCAAGAGATATCTCTGTTGAGTTGTATCACCTGGCTACATGGATGGATGATTTAGATTTTTTCTAGAAAAATTTTGAGTAAGAGCAAGAATGACGGTTTATTGATAGTTTAGAAAGATTCTAGTTGAACAAAAGCTTAATGTTGACTTTAAGCAAACCTGTTTTGGTCACTTGAGACATTTGTTAGAATATTTTAAATTCAATAGACAGATGGTCCATTATATGTTGTTGCGATGTATCAAAAATAATAAAAAAAAAACTACATGAAATTTGGTTGTGTGAATAATAAGCCAATTTTTTTTGGCTTAAAGAAATTTGTTCTAATTACGGGGTTGAATTATTTAGCATACCCCTGTGAGTTAAAAATGAACAAAGTCCTCCAAAATGGTGAAAGTTTTCATTTAAGGTGACGAAGAACAACAACATTACTACTACAAGGCTTATTAGCTTGATCAAAGGTAATAGGTTTACTATGCGACAAAAGTTGAAGTGCCCTTTAGTTTGATTTACGCACTCGATGCTACTGGCAAAGGACCAATCAAAAAAAGTGGATTCAGACGACATCAAGATGGCAGTTGATTTCAATTTCTTTGGGAGCTATCCATAGAGAAAAAATTCGTTTGAGCTGACATTGAGCTACTTGAAAAAAAAGACTGATTCGAGCAAGAAAAACAAGCATATGCCAAGAATAATAATGCATCTATGTTTTATATGATTTTCCCTGGACATTTCTGATACTTATTATCTACCATCCTATCAATTTATTATAGATTCTTACTTATTTATGAAGTAATACATAGACCCTATAGATTTATTTATACTTCTATTGGTTACAGGTTTAGACATATGAGGTTTTTCCTCGTCTTGAAAAGTACGCTGAAAAGTCACTGAATTCTCCTTTGTCCATTCCCCATCTACTTAAATGGCACACATCGAAGAGCGATAATATAATGGACGGAAACCTATTTAATTACAAAAAGAAATAACACAAAGGTTAAATTTTACTTATTATAATCTAATAATAATATTTTTAAACAATGTCGTGTAATTTATATATATGTTTTTTATAGATTACACACTCATATCATACCCCTACTGTCCATGAGATCAAATAGACCTATATGAAAATATTTAAGTCATACACAAATGAAGTTAAGAACACATTCATCGGTGCCTTTAAGAATGAGTTAAACTATCCTTACTTCATCAGTAGAGGTCGTAGATAAAGACGAAGATTTGGGTGGCCATAATTATGTCCCTATTCCAGCCCTACTTGTGATCATGGTAGTTCTAGTGGACAAAAAAATGTACTGGACACTTTTAATAACAAAGATCTGTGTGAGTGTGTTGCTTTGCTTGAGAAAACTGTGTTGGATATTGCTTCTTATGTTAGAAATGAGAGGTTGAGGAGAATTGAGAAGAAAAAAAAGAAGAAACAAGAACAAGGTAAACTAGTTTAGTTTTTGTTCTTCCTAATTAATTTACTTGCATAATTTTTATAATTCTTTCAAAAAAATTTAGCGCACATCAGCAGTCCCTCTTGTATCCAATGTCAAGTAAATCTTGAAGAACTTGTAGTAGTAGTGACTAACCTTGCAGCAACAGATGAAAAATTGAAAAAAAAAACAGAGGAGGAAAAGGTTGTAAATGAAGAAGATAAGAAAGAAGAAGAAAAAATAATGAGGTAGATAACATCTAATGAAAATAGATAAAATAAGAACAAATCATAAGAAGATGGTGAGAAGAAATCATCATCATCAACAACAAAAGAAGAAGAAAAAGAATAAGAAGGAGAAAAATGAGAAGGAAGTTGATGAAGAAAAAGAAGTGACTGAATAGGAGGAGGAGAATAAATCATCAAAAGAAGAGAAAAAAAAAAGAAGGTAGTTGATGAAGATGAAGTGACCGAACAGGAGGAAGAAAGATAGAAGAAGAGAAAAAATCATTAGAAAGAGAAGAGACACAAAATGAGAAGAAAAAAAGTAAAAGAAGAGGAGGATAAAGGTGAAGAAAATGAAGTAGATGTAATGGGAATTGGTAAGGAACTAAACGATGAGAGTGGTGTCAGCCAAAACAGTTGATAACATATAGTTTGTTAGCTTGAAATAAATAATTTTTTTAATGATTTATTATTTTTAATGGTTTGGTTTCTTATGGATAATTGGATAACATATATTTGGCAACTCAATGATGAAAAATAAGTTTGTTCTTTATTGTGTCAACCTTTACTTATGAAATTATGTTCAGTTATTCCATTCTCTTATTAGATAATACAGTTGATCGCATTGTGTTATTAATTCCATTATTATATAGCTTAGAGTTATCGGTGGTAAATATTATAAAAGTCATTCTCTATTATTTATAGACTGCACCACGATTGATTTAAGAAACTATACATCCATTTATTTAGTCCCCCTGCATCCTTATTACAATGATGACAAACAAGTTTGCTCTTTATTGTATCAATCTATACTGATGGAATTGTGTTTAGTTATTGCATTATTTTATACATTAATACAACAGATAGCATTTATTATAGAAGACCTACTTAATTATCTATCAACTTGAAGTTGATGTTTACTGTTATATGTTTCATTTTGTTACAAATTCAGTTATTGTAAAAGTTATAGAGGTCGATAACGAATATTATAGAAATCATTCTCTATTAATTATACACAACACCCACGATTGATTTAAGAAACTATACATCTATTTAATCAGTCCCCCTACATCCCTATTATACTTTTTCAAAAAGTTAACACCAACAATAGATCATACAATAAATTTTTTAGGTCATTCTCTTTTTCGTCGGTTAAAATCAACCTTTATTTTAGTTTATCTCTCTCCATTTTGGCTTTTTTAGCTATCCTTTCAAGTTATCTCTTTGGTCTTCGGCTTCTTTTAATAATACCATGAGTAGATCTCTATTCTCTTTGGATTCTCAAAGCCTTTGTAGTATTTAAAACTTGATGAGGTCTTGAAAAGTTGATGTCAGGCTACTCGTCGGTGAGTCTTCCATAAGACACTTAAAAAATGAGCATCCGCCATTATCCTAGTCCCAAAAAAATAAACAATTAGATGCATTTTATTACTTAAACAAAAAAATATAAACCACATATTCATATATTCACTCACCTTTCCAACTACACCATTAAAGAATTTTCGAACAGGATTCAAATCGTTGTGCGACGTCCTCAAGAAAGCGAATTGTCATAACAGTTGTAGTTATTTAAAAATGAACAATAAATAAAGAAAAAAAATGAGAGATTTAAAACAAGAATTTCCTTCCTTTTTATACGAATAAGAAAGTCAGATATTGTCGTTGAGTATGATTTGATATGTATTTATTACTATTGTGAAAAGTTGATAGTTAAATTATTTTACTGCTAGAACTCATTAATAGACCATCAATATAATCGATGAATTCTCATGCGGTAGGTAGATGATAGACCGTATAGATCGATACTCCGTCGTTTGTAAGATATATACGGGTTGGTGCAATGGTTAAAAAAATATTAGTATATAACCAAAAATATAAATAATTAATTAAATTATATTGAATTGAGGAACATTGATTGTGTCCAATGTAAATCATAGACTGCATGCTTTGTCAATAATATACCGAATTAGTTTATTTTCCTTACTAGCATATTGTGAAAAATAGAGTAATTAATAAAAAATAAATTATTGGATTTTATGCAATTAAATGATCTTAAATAATTCATGTGGTTCTATAAGAGTCCACGTAAAGTGGATATTGTGATCAAAGATGTATGAGGATGGGTAGTGGTTGTGCAATCAGTATCCCTAGTGTAATTGTCAAGATCCAAAAATTCAAGGATCATGATGGCACTTGTTGCGGCAAAACTTGACAAGTAAGCCTATCACACAAACTGATACAAAAGAAAAAATAATAGCAATAACGCAAGTAAGGCTTCTAGAATGAAGTCAAAACACATAATATAGTAAAGAAGAAAGACATAACCAACAATACCATAATCCTAAAACCTGATGTCACAGTGTAAGAACACCACTAGTACAACTCGAGATCAAATACATAAGATCTCAAAAACAGGAATACTATATCTCTGAATACGAATAAAGACAGTCAAAATAAAGAAATATAGTAGTCATATCCAGATTCAAGAATCAAACTACTACCTCGAATACCTCCAAAAGTAGCTTGAATTAGCCACCGTGAGGTGCACTTGTACTAGGATCTGCACCGAAAGGGTGTAGTAGGGGTGAGTACGGTCTACTTGTACTCAGAAGGTATCATAGATTGACTGAGAAAACTAGAAAACAAAGCATATACAATACATACTAAGGGCACGTCACCTGTAATCAGAAAATGTCCTACAACTGTAGCCCATATCATTTTCACTAACAGTTCTGTAATATCTTCATACATTATAGTAAATATAATAAATGAATACAAGTAAATCAATATCACACATAAATGTACAATGTAAGGGATTACACATAGACAAGTATACATCCAGAGAGATAATACAACACAAATAAAGGCACAATGTAACACAAATGCAATCAAGCTGATGATTATGATGATGGTAATGATGATAAAGATGATGTGCATGAGGCTATCGCACAACCTCCTTATACACATACGAAGCTAAATATTTCTGACGTAGGACCCATGGAGGGTTCTTTAACCCGTATACAATCCATATGCATGTCTCCTTTCTGGTAGGTCCTTCGGTAAAAGGTTTTAAAGATGTCACTTTTTCTGTCAGAAAAAGCTAGTGTTTCTAGTATTTTCAATATTTCCATGGTGGTACCAATGTATCATGAATGTATATGATATGAGTATATAATGTTCACAACCAACCAGAATGAGTATTTTCATGTCCAACCAAGTGAGCCAAGAATCCACTCAATGTTTCCAACCATCAATGAATTTAAACATAAACCGTATGCCAATAAAATGAAACATATAAAATATACCATTGATACCATATTAGGCTTTTTCATCAATCAAGAGACAACTAATTTCATGTACACAAGTCCAACAATATCATATAGGACCCCACACAGTCATACATATCCAATAGTATACCAAGACCATCAAATAACATCATTATATAGGCCCCTACATGGGCAAAACACGATAATAAATCTATTTCATGATTAGTTCCCATACCTTTAACATAATTTTGTATCAGCCTTCACTACTTAGCCCAATTTGAAGAAAGTTAAGCCATAACCTACCTCGAATGTTGAAAACTAGTCTGCTAGCCTTCACTCTGAAGACTTGATACTCTCGAATGAACTCAAAATAAATTAAAACATGGACATATAGAATCTACGCATCAAAATAAAGCCAACGATACCTATATTTCCTATTTTTAAGTCAGAGTCAAAATGAACCCTCGATACAGGTTTTCAAAAAAGGTCAAAATCATAATTTATCTTTGAAATATATTTTCTTTATTTTTAGGAGTCTAACACTAAAAAAACAAGAAAAAATAAGTTAAAAATGATGTCCAAATTGAAGAAAAACTATGTTTAAGCTTTACCGACAAAATCTCCTAAAATCCTTTTTGAAATTAAATATCTAAAGTTTTTTTGAAGATTAAATTGATAGAAAACTGATAATTATAATATTAGAAATTTTTCCAAGAAAAATGGGTTGAAAATGGGGTTTGAATCGAAGAAATATAAATTTTAGGCCTTCTGTACCAAAATTCCCAATTTTCCACTTTAATACGTGTTAAAACAAAAATTAGTTAATAAAATTGAAGTAAAGTAGTTGAAACAGGTATTTAGAAGTACCCAAGATTATAAATGGAAAAAATTACTCAAACGTGTGAAATCCTAAGCTCTTAGTCTCAAAAATGAGGAAAAGGGCGAAACATGGGTATATATAAGGTCCAAGTCTCCGCGGACTCCTCGGGATTCATCCAAAATTCTGTGAACGCAAATGAAATATGTTACCTCATCAAATTCAATGCTCTAGACCTAATGGTGATATTAGATTTTTGAAAAAAACATCGTTTTCATAGAGTTGATCCTCGAAATTCAATTTCACAATTTTCTGAACCAAGGATCGAAATGAGATGTATAAGTCATAAAACTACACCAACCAAGTTACCAACATAAAATTGGCGTTCTAAATGTGCTAGCACAATCCATTTTGTCATCCAATGCACAGATCAATAAATGTTGATCGAAGTCAACTATAAGGCTCTCAAAGCCACTAAAAATTATAATTTCACATAAATCACACCAAAATGCATCGAGAACCATTTCAATCATTAACATGTCCCAAAAATACAATAAAGCAACTATGAGGAGGGGTAAAATGATCAAATCACACAGAAATAAATATTTTAAAAAAATCACTAAAGAATCAGGTTGTTACAGTAATATTTACCAAAGGACAAATATGTTTTGAGGAATTTATTTATTCAACCACAACCCATTCAGTCACATATTTAATTAACGTTTCCAATTTACGTGGACTCTTATATGATCACAAGACTTTTTTAAGCTCATTTAATTGCATAAATTCTAATAATTTATTTTTTATTAATTAATTATTCTCTTTTTAAAATTCTACTAGTTATGATCTATACATATGTACACTATTATGATACCCCATAAAATTTTAATGAATTTATTTTTGACCCTTCCGCATGCATAATGTTGATTTTTTACGTGAATTATGTTAAGGGTGTTAAAAGGGTGTTTTGGAAAAGTTTTAGAATTTTTGAAAGGGTTCGGAGTCATTTTAGGATCCCGAGGTAGTACACCTCCATGATAGTGGTGTGACATGGAGGGTAACCTCCGTGATAATATCATGGTACGGAGGCTACCCTCCGTGATAGAGGCGTGCCATGCTCCTATGTAAATTTCATCCAGTTTTTTATTTTTTTCACTTAGGGTGAGTGGCTTTTGGTCTTTTTACCCATTACATGACCTTATAACATTAAAGTGACCCTTTTCATTCAGTTTTGAAAGATAAAAACCATTTATTTTACTCTTCAACTCAAAACAAAAGAAAGTTCAAAGGTTTTACAAGGATTAAGCAGTCAAGCTCCAAACTTCGAATTCTCTTCGAATTATTCTATGTTTTAGGCAAGTTTCTCATCGCTAACTTATATTTTTACATTATGGAATATATTTAATCATTATTCATGTGATTTTAAATTATGGGTTTTAGATTGGGTTAAGTAATTTCGATTGGGTTTACTTGAATTACTTTCCCAAATTTTAAATGAATTAATTATGTTTTAAATGATGGTTTTGGGACTGAATTGGTGCATTATTTTAATTATTGGAATAGGAGACATAGGTTTCGTCAAATTTATGGAAGTTTGGCTTGGTAATGACGTTAACTTCAACCCACTTTCTAAACTTAATTTTGAATATGGATAACTACATGGTTTAGCTTGTCTTTTGAAAATATTGCATTTCATTAAAAGAATAAATGGATAAAAATGAATTTGGATGGCCTTGGTGGCCACATCTTTGATTTAAATGGAACTTGGGAGTCAATTTGGTGATACAGATTGGTTTGACATAATTATATTAGCTTACAAGCATATTGGTATGACAATACCAAGTTTGTAAATGCTTTAATGGAAGACTTATGGGCTAATGGTTGGATTATGTTCAACTGTTTTAATTTGGACTTAAATGGAATTGTGTACTTCATCATGAATGTGTAGATCCCAGATAGATCAATACTGGAAACTACATTTGTCGGCATTAGGGGTCTATGTGACCTTGTGCTTGGTGAACACATTATATATATATATTTGGGAGGGATATAGCCTTTGTGTCTTTAGGCTTTCCGTAATTTTTCCTCGGTTCTTGTAGCTAACTTACTGAGGGCCTTCTAGCAGGGAGAGTTGGACCCATATAGCCCATGGGTGTCTTTAGGATGTAACGAGCTATATAGTTCAGGTTAATACTTTAAACTCTCATTTTCATTACCCTTGTCCCTATCCCAGCATCCTATATATATGTATATGAATGTGGTGCATGTGATTTATGAGCAAATTTTGATAACTTCATTATGTTATCCCTATCCCCTAAGTTACAGGACAGTGCTTGCCTCACTTACCATCCCTGGATGCTGCATCATTTTATAATATAGGGTCTGAGGGCTTTTCTATTGCTCTTATGTAGTGTTAGATGATTTAGCATTCCTTTTGATCTTCTGTTATCATAACCTGAGACTAGCCCCTAGTTGTGACCTGGTGCTTAGAATCACAAGCAACCCAAAACTAACCCGTGGTTTGGTAAAAGAATTAAATACTGGAGGAATATAACAAAACACTAATCTAAATCTAATTAAATTAAATAATAAGGAATAATCCTAAAATCAAGATAGTTTGTAACGCCCCAAGAGTACACCCTAGGCTCCACACGGTGCTTACAGTCCCACGGGACCACAAGCTAACCCATGGGATGGTACCTGCTGTGAGCACTGTATAAAACTGATAACAATAGTTCATATGTGGAATTTAACTAAGGGATTCCATAAGGTTTTAAATTCATAATTCTGATAAAGTCTGTAAGATAATACTGATAAAACGCCTGATAACGACAACTAAAAACTGAAGACTGACCAACTGTCTGTACTAGTCTGAAAGCCTCTACTGGCTAACTGTGGAGCTGATGGGACAAACCCCTACTAACTCCAACTGAATGGAAAAACATACTGAAACTGATGAAATAACTAAGATAAATAAACCATGTCCTTGAAATATAAGGTCTCACCACTGCTACGTCTGATAATCTGGAAAGTCTATGTGTGATTCAGGAATTGAGCATTCGAACCTATGATATGATACATTATAGAACAAGAAATGAGTATGTTATCAGTACTTTGAATGTACTGATATGCTAAATGAGGTAGGCTGATATGCATGGTTTCATGTACAGGAGTAATAACTGACTGAATGAATAGCATAAAGTACTGAATAGAATGCATAAAATCTGTAAGTAATGAGAATGCATGACCAAGCATAAAACATATTCTAAATATAATCTATAAACTGAAATGTTGAGTACTGATACATGTATAACTGATATATGTATGCTATAGTCAAGCAAAACTAAAACTGAATTATTGAGCTGATTACTGAACTGAGACTGTGGGAGCTATCATCTAATAGATATGCCCTGATGAGCAAATTGGGTTCCAACTTGTGACCCAAGTTGGAAGGATGTCAGTACCGTTCCACGGGTACTAATACTGGCTATGTGGATCCACTAAAGTGTTGTCCTGAAGACTAAGGGTTACCCTCAACTGGCAGGTTGACATCTCAACCTATGCTGGATATGTAGTTATGAAATGCAGGGACTGCTACTAAAGGTCACACCCTCAACTGCCAGGTGAGCCCCCATCCCTGGGTTTGCTCGGTGCTAAATCCTACTCCCAACTGAACTGACTCGGAATACTGGACTATTCTAAGATTAACTGATTATGATAACTAACTGAACTGATAACACTCACGATTTATCTAAAACTATTTTGAAGATACTTAGACTAAGTAAACAACTATGTTTTCGGGTATTCATAACCCCCAGGACTCGATAGCAATAATAGCAAAATAGTACTAAAACTTTTAGGACATTATATGGATGCATTTATTAAAAATTCATTCTTGTAGGCATATCATCAAACACTTGATATTCATAGTGTAAACTAAGCATGGGAATAGTTTAAAGCTTGTAGAAATAACATGATTTCAACACCAACATCACTAATTATGATTTAAATCAACAAATAGCATTATTCAAATGTGTGGGGTTTAATAACAACAACAATTTCATGTACACATGGTATAGAATCACAATTCATGGAGGTTCATGGTTAAAAATCATAATACTTTGTAAAAATTATGACTTTGAATTGAAAATTAGATTTTTGGACTCCATGGGTGAAAGGGACGCATGGATGAACATTTAATATACCTGGGTTGATGAATTCATGAGAGTTCTTGGGGTTTTTCTCGAGAATTGATCTTGAATTTTGAAGGCTAGGTCTTGTTCTTGAGAGAAGATTAGTTTCTTGGATAGAAATTACGAGTAATGGGACACATAATGCCCTTTAGGGTTATAATTACGTATTTTAGATGGATTTGGGGCCATGGGAAAATACCAAATGATCCCTGGAAATTTAATACATGGAATGACAATCCCGATGTTACACGCCGGTGTGATATGGTACTTATCACATTGCTTTACTAGAAAAGGACAATCCCTATTTTGCCTAACGGCGCAACGCGGTGCTATCGCGTTGTGCCACTGGAAATGAAAATTTTTGAACTGGCACCTTGGCACGATGCGGTGCCATCTCGGTACCTCACTAAATGTGAATTTGACCCTTGGAGCAATGTGATGTTATCACAGTGCTCCACTAGAAAAGAACGAACATGATTTTGGCTATCACCGCGACGTGGCCTTATCGTGCTGGGCTACTGTAATATCCCGTATTTTATTAGCTCAGTTTAACTCTCAGTACACTAGAATTTCAATATAAATTTTTAATACACTTAGAATTTTCCAGTTTAAGACTTACCAAAGTGTAGGAAATTCAGTCAACTTTCCAACGATATAATGTTTGCCTAAATTTGATATTCAGGTGAGAAGTTATGGCCCATTTTGTAAAATAGTATGTCAAATTTAGCATCATTGCATCGCGGAGACAGACCAAATGGCATTCATCAGTTTCCATTGAGACACCACAATTCCATCACGTCATGGTGAAGCTCCAGTTCTCAATTATCATTTTCCAACGAGCACCGTGAAACCCCGCATCGCGCCAATGTCTATTTTTAGAATTGTCAATTTCCAGTAGCCTACGTGATACCACCGCATCGCGCCAAAACCCATTTTCGCAATTGTCCATTTTTTAAAAAGTTTTAGCCAACTTCTAGTGGCTCCCACGATGCCACTGTGTCGCTGTGAAGGCCAAAATCGGGACTTTCAGTGATGGAAATTTAATTCTATTCAGGGGTAATTTGGTCTTTTTCCATGGCCCTAATTTGTTTAAAAACATTAATTATCCCCTAATAACCTAATTAGATCATTATTCACTCAATTTTCCTCAAAATCAATAACATTCTCTCAATTAGCAAAACTTTAACCTTCAAGAATCAAGAACTATCTCAAGAAAACCATCAAGAAACTTCAAGAACTCATCTTCATAGGTATGTTAGGTGTTCATCCATGGGCCCTTACCACCCATGGAGTCCAAGAACCCTTTTTTCAAGAATACAAGTTTTTGGATTTATGATTCCCATGGTTGAATTAGATTGTATGCATGTTCATGGTGCTGTTTGGGTTTCAATCCATAATTAATTACAATTTTTCATGAAATTAAGATAGCATGTGTGTTGAATTATGTGATTCTCATGTTAAATCCTTGAAACTATAAGTTGAATATTGTAGCCATGATATTTATATATGTTTATTATTATGTGAAATAATCATGCTCCCCAAGTGTTTGTTATAATGCCTATGTGAATTGAATGGTGAAATCATGACAAGTTATCATGTGTTCCCATTCATGTACAAGTTCATGCCTTGAAAATGTTTGACAAAATGTCTCAATGAATGAATCATGACTAAGTGACTAGCTAGTATGCTTTCGAGATTGTGCCATGTCTTACTATTGATGCTATCAAATCTTGGGGGTATTTAATATCTGAAATCTATCTGTATACCTAGAATCACAGTAGCTACAGTATAGTCTAAGTAATGTCATAAACAATAGTACTTAGTCAGTTACAGAACTTAATCCAGTTCAGTCAGTCAACACGCTCAGTAATAGTTCAGTCAATCCTAGTACAGTCTAGTGATCAGTTCAGTATTTATTCAGTTGGGAGTAAGATTCAGCACTGAGCGACATAGGGATGGGGTGTCACCTACCAGTTGAGGGTGTGACCTTTAGTAGCAGTCCCTTAGTTCTAGAACTACGTAGCTAGCGTAGGTTGAGATATTAACCTGGCAGTTGAGAGTTGATAAGGTGGTTTACCTTCCAGTTGAGGGTAATACCGTTCTCATTAGGGAACCTTCCAGATGAGGGTGACTCTTCAGCTTGTCTTTACCCGTGGCACGGTACTGGCACCCTTCCAACTGGGGTTACGGGTTGGACCCCAGTTATCTTATTTGGGGCATGTCTATTAGATGATTAGCTCCCATAATTTTAGTTTCAGTCTCAGCATAGAACTCAGTTCAGTTCTACAGAATTAGGACTGTTAGAAATAGTTAGCCAGTTATCAGTAATTCAGTTATCAGTATCTCAGATATCAGTTACTCAGTTATCAGAACTCAGTACTCAGTTTTAGTATAAATATTAAACATGGTATATATATGTATATGCACAATATTGCATAATCAGTGTTTACAGTAGCTTTAGTTATCCATGTATTCTTATTCAGTAATATTCATATCACTCAGTCAGTTATTGTTCATGCATATAAACCCGTGCATTCAGCCTTACCTCATCTAGCATACCAGTACATTTCACGTACTAATCGCACTCTTTTCTTGTGCTATGATGTATCATATCATAGGTTCGGATGCTCAGGTTCCTGACCGCGCTTAGCAGCAGCAGATTCAGTAATGCGTTCTTATCCATCGAGGATATTATTTATTTCACTATTTTAGTAGATTCAGTATTTTGTTAGTCGGAGTTAGTTGGGGCTTGTCCTATCAACTCCACATTCAGACAGTTCAGTAGAGGTTTTCCAGACTAGACTAGTTCAGACAGTATTTTGTTTTCAGATGTTATTATCAGTTGCTATATTTTTTAGTATTCAAATTATGAACCTTATGTCATTTCAGCCTAACTTCCACATTATTTCAGTATTATTATTTAGTGCTCATAGTAGGTACCAGTCATGGATTATCTTGTGGTCCTTCGGGGTCGTAAGCACCGTGTGAGGTCCGGGTGCAGACTTGGGGCGTTACAGCTACTGTCTCTTACTAAAAGTGCCATAACTTCTCACCCATGTATTAGATTAAGGAAAAATTGTTATTGTTGGAAAGCTAATTCAATTTCCTATCATTTGGTGGGTCTTTAGATGGAATATTCTCTATTTAATAAAATATAAACTTATTTAAAGTTGACTATAGCAATATTTTTCTCAAAAACTAAATTGGTACGGAATATTTTGATCTGTCTAATAGCTGGGAGTTATTCGAGGCCTTAAGATACATAAAACTCACTCATAAAACTACAAAATAATTATAATTTACTTTGCATAATCTTGAAACATGTATCTAACATTAGTTTGGATTTTTTAGGTATTAGATAATTACTGTCTGAAGATACTCAATGAACTTAGAAGAAACATGTCTAACTGTCTAACCGTCTGAAAGCCTCTAAGCCTGATGAGATGTTGGGAGAGGCCCCCAACTAACTCTGACTAACTGTAATAAGATAAAATACTAAAATAAATAGATGATAAAATAACTAGTCCTCAGTAAATGAGGACTTACCAATGTTACAGCTGAGTGGCGTGTGAATACGCTAAGGGCAGTCTGGGTACTAAGTGTCCAAACCTATATTATAAGACAATATAATGCAAAGGACTATTTCATTAGTACTTTGAATGTACTGAGTATGCAAGATTAAAATCTAGCTAATATACATATGTATTGAGCATAAATGCATGATCATGGAAACAGGATGAAAGACCAAGTACAAATATATGGTTGATATCTTAATAACTGAATGACTGAATACGGTACACTTTGTCATGCAAACCTAAAATAAACAAAATCTGAATACTAAACTGATTACTTTGGGAGCAAAAAATAACTTACATACCCTAATCTGAGCTAATCAGGGTCCAACTTTTAACCCCCGTTAGAAGGGTGCTAGTACCTTGCTAAGAGTACCAATATTGGATGGCATAGATCTACTAAACTATTGCCCTGAAGGACGAGGATTTCAATTTTAAACTGATGGATGACCGTTTGTAACCTACGGTGGCGCCATATTTTTGGAACTTAGTGAAACACCTTGGCTTTAAACCCTTAGAAAAAATTCCCTAAGTTGAGTTTCTAGACAAGGTACGGTTTGAGCATACTTCTCATATACTATGGTATAATTTAGGCCCCTCTATCGTATGTTATACAGTAAAGTGTGGGTTACATTCTGTACAAGGTACGGTTTAGCCTCACCCAAGTCGTATGATAGGGCACTAGTTGTAAGTTGCCAAGTCATATGATGTCTTGAGCTTAACCTAGTGTATTCTACCTAGGGTACAAGTTGTAGGGTATTTCTCGTACCTTAGGGTACGAGTTATGCATATGTAGTCATATGTTGGACAGTTTAGAGGTCCATGGTGAGGCCTAGGGTACGAGATAGGGTACCACTCGCACCTTAGTTTACAATTTATGTAAGGTAAGTCGTACCCTCTTGGGTTCAATTTTTATCTTTTAAGATGAGGATATTTTAGACATTTCCCACCCCTAAACCCTTATGACCCGTGACTTATAACATTATTTGGCCCTTTATTCTTCACTCGGAAAAGATCAAAACATTCCAAAACACTTTCTAAACTTCTTCAACAAGATTGGAGGCTAGGGTTTCAAGAGATATTCTTCTAGAATCTTAAGGGGTCAAGTTCGTTTAGTGAATCATTTTGTATAAGGCATGTGACTCTTCCCTAATTTTTATTTCTCAAATATCATGTGTTTTAAACATTGATTTTGATTCTTGAATAGTGGGTTTTAAAATCAAATAGTAAGGGTTTTGATGCATACTGATGGGTATTGTTTACTCTTGTTCAAACTTGTGTCCATACATGTTTTTGGTGATGGTTTTCACATGTGGGTTCTTGTTGATTATGGTTAAGCAAATGGGTCATGAGTAACCCTAAGCTTGATGATTTCTACTTTGATTTTGGTCATGGTAAAGGTATGCCCTTAAGGTGTTTTTTAAAATATCTAAGAGAAATAACCAGTTACATATTAATAGTGTTTTTAACTAAGGCAATGTCTTAATGGGTAAGAATGATTGGTAAATGTCTTTGTAAAGGCCTTGTTGACCATGTAATGAGTTAATTGATAACTTTGGTGGTTTGATTGGTTAAATGGGTTAGATTCCCTAAGTATGAAATTGAATTGTATTTGAACTAAATCTTGGTAAAAGAATGCTAATGAAGAATGAATGGTTTGGTAAAGGTCTTGATAACCCTAATTTGATGTGAATAGTGATTGAAACTAAGGAATTAGCCTATTTACATGATTGAATGATAAATGATTCATAAAGACCTTGTGGCTATGTATGGTATTCAACTGTGGCCTTGATGGTTTGCAGTAGCTAAGTGGGTTAGAATCTTTAAGTACTGAACATAAGCGGATGTGAATTCATGGACAAAGGTTTAGAGTCCCAATGTCGACTATAAATGGACATAATGGCTTATGGTTAAAGTCCACTTGCTTAAAAAATGGCTTATGGTTAGATCCCATTGTCTAAAAAAATGGCATGCGGTTAGAGTCCACTTTCTTAATAAAATGGCTTGTGGTTAGAGTCCACTTGCTCAAGAAGATGGATTTAGGTTAAAGTCCTCTTTCTAATATAACCAAGAAGTCCAAACTTCCTAACCTATGCAAGTGGGATATTAGAGTCCTCCACTTCGTGTACCCTAATTAGGTGCTTTAAAATGTATGATAAGACCTTGTCCCCTTTCCCGACACTTGAGGTACCTATATATCTACATGTATGCCTATGTATATAAATGTGGTCTCTTATGATGGTTTGACTTGATTTTGAATAATGGCACTATCTTATCTTTATCATTGAGTTACATGCTAGCATTACAACCGCTAACCGTCTCTGAACGTTGTATCTCGCCGCGACACAGGAGCTGGAGGTTCTTCTTCTCTTCATGTGCAGTGACTAGATGTTCAAACGGTTTGTGTGGTAAGATTCCATACTTTGGAAGGCATACATTTCATGGTCTTTCTATCTTATGTTATAGACTTGTTTTAGACATTGGTTTTGGCTATTATCGGGGGCATATCCCGACATGCTATAGACATCGGATTGGTAGAGGCTTTGTGGATGACTATGGACTTGGGTATATTGGTTTAGTATTTGAAATTAATGGATCAATTAAACACTTTTTAAGCTATGATTATTAGTATTCTTTTTGCTATCTTGTTATATGGTTAAGGTTCATTCGACACCTATGGATTGATGTGATGATTGGGTTAGGTTATCATTCTTCGGTCCTTGTTGGGCTCAAGATGACCATAAAATAAGGACAAATTTTAGGTCGTGTAAAGTTGCTATCAGAGCCTAGGTTCATGGTCAGTTGGGTATCCGCAAAGCCGTGTCTTGTGCAGTCTCTTTTATGGGTGTGTAGCACACCACACTTCTAAGAGAGAGTCTATGAGAATTTTAAGAATGTTTCCATTTCTTGTGGTTCTATCTTGAGCTACAGAGTTTAAGGTCTTGGATTTCTTTTATTTTTGTATGCTTACCTTTAAGATCATGCCTCTAAGATGATTTGATGTTCAGGTAAACCCTTCTATCCTGACTTAGGATAATATGGATTGAGATCATCTAACATATGGAGTCTAGACTCGGTCTAGGGGTCTAATTCCTTATGGCCTGGAGTTCCGCTGGTTCCCTCTAGTCCTTTCCTAGTTCCTCAGGATGACATGACGAATGTTGAGTTTTGTCAGTCGATTCATATGATTGCTTAGTTGGTGGATTCTCAGGCTGAGTGTAGTGTATCTATTACTCCATCTTCTGAGGCTATAAGGGTTGGCCATTTCATGAGGTCAAGTCCTCAAACCTTTATAGGTGTTAAGGGGGAGGTGGATTCTTAAGGTTTTTTGGATGAGATGGAAAATATTTTTAGAGTTATGCATGCCACTAATATGGAAGGGGTAGTGTTTGCAGCCTATAAGTTGAAGGGTATGGCGTACTGTAATACCCCGTAACTTTTCCTAGCTTGAAATCATCACAAAAATATTAGAAGCTTTTTTTGAAAGATGAATCCACGTTTGTACACGCGGTATTTTTAAAATTTTCACTTTTTGTCATGTGTGAAATTCAATAAGCTTAACATCGATATAAAATTTGCCTAAATCCGATAATCGGGTAGGAAGTTATGACTATTTCAAGTTCCCATCATAAAACAACGCCATATTGGTCAGTGGTGCACCGCGCCAAAAGCTAAAATGAAAATTGTCCTTTTCCAGTGTCTCACCGCAATTTCCTATGCATCGCGCTAAAGTTTCAGGTTGCAAAAGAAGGGGAAATGCGATATTGTCAAATTCTAGTGACATGGCGCGATAGCGCCGCGTCGCGCTAAGGGTCAAATTCGAGAAATTTTTACTGAAATTACAAGACATGTACAGGGTTAAAAGGGTCAATTTCCCACCTCTATTTAATCCCTTTAACACATGATTCAGCCATTTTTTACCTAAAATACACTCTCTTCTCTCAAAATCCTCTTAATAATAACCTAGGGATTTTCATAGAAGATTCAGAATCACGAATTTCCTCCATCAATCTTTATGTATTTATGAACCAAGGTGTGTATATTGTTTATCATGGACTCCTTTCATCCATGAAGCCCAAGAATCCCTTTTCTAAATTCAAGTTTATGGATTTTCTTATGAATTTCATGATTGGGCTGCTCTTGTTCATGTGGATAATGAGAAATTGTATTCTACTCCATGTTGGATGATTAATTCTATATGGGTTAAATTATTATAGATATAGATTCATGCAAACCTATGACTAAACCCTTGAATGATGAAATTAGAATTGAACCATGATGTTTAATTATTGTACAATGATGTTTACATGTACTATGCCTACAATATGTTTGATTAAATGCCTAGACGAAGGAAAAGTGCCTAACTATCATGATACCATGAAATCCCCATGTATGTACAAGTTATGCCTATCATATGTTTTGATGAAATGCTTCTATAAATGTATTGTGGATTATGATGTTAGTTATATGTTCAAGTAAGTTATACTTGGTCAGTTTCCTTCCATCGAGTCCTGGGGGTACTCGTACCCAAAACATTAGTTGTGTGCCTAGAGCTATGTCATATTTTCACGATACTCTCAGTCAAGCTATGAATCCTTAGACTTCAAACCATCTTATGACTCAGGAAATCTCCATGATCTCATGAACTCAGTCAGTTTTCAGATATCAGTAGTATTTCGTCAGTCAATGGAATTCAGTAACTCAGCCCATGTTCAGTTCAGTAAATTATGTTCAAAGTCTATTCAGATGGGAGTAGGAATTAGCACCGAGTGAACCTAAGGATGGGAACACACACTATCAAATAAGGGTGTGATTCTTAGAAGTCATCCTTGCGTTCTAGAACTATGTAGCCAGCATAGGTTAAGATATTAATATTGTCCAATGAGGGTTGACGAGGTGGGTAAGCACTATCAGATAAGGGCCCCACCAATATCTTTTGGGGATGCTATCAGATGAGGGTCACCCACAGCTTGTCTCTACCAGTGGCGCGGTATTGACACCCTTCCAATACAGATTAGACCCCAACTTATCTATAATGGTGTATTAGGGGCATGTTGGTTAGATAACTACTTCCCATAATTTCATGTTATAGAATCAGGACTGTCAGACACAGTCAACCAGTCTCAGTAATAGAACTCAGATAGTTCTTCAAATTTTAGGACTGTCAGATACAGTCAACTCAGATATAGTACGGGACTCAGCTGGTTCCATTAGATTCAGGACTGTCAATATAGTCACTCATGTTGATACAAGTGTGATTATGAAGCTCAACATGTGTGCAAGTGAAGCAAAGGATCGTGCAAGGAATGCCAATGTTGAAATGTGAGATGGACCAAAGACACACCCAAAGCTGCCCATTTTCTCATTTGCTACACTAGAGGGGTGGCCTTTGAAGGCTTTTCATTAAAGGGGTATTTTTGTTATTTTAAGTCTAATTTGTTATGTAATATAAATAGAACAAGATAAGTCTTTTGAGGATTAGTTGATTATTGTTGTAAGTTCTTGAAACACTTTAGAAATACCAAAGTCCTCTCTCTACTTGAGGCAAACAAAAACTAGGACAAGAAACTAGTGTGGATTCACTAGTGATTGTATTTGCTTGAAAATATTGGTGCTTGAGTGGTGGACTCCTCTCTTGTGTCATTGTAAGAGCTTGGTATTAGTTTATATGTTTGTAGGGGTTTTAGAGTTTAATATATTCTCTAGTTCTTATCTTACATGTTCTCTCTATGTCAAGTTTTTTATCCCTTTGTATCTCAAGTTAGTCTTTGTTGTTGTTGCCGTTTGATGTCTTGTTCGTGTGGGCTGTTTTTGTGAATTTGTGGACTGTTTGAGCCTTCTTAGATATCGTTTGGTATCATTTGGTATCAAAGCTGAGCTTGATTTCGTTCGTACAAAGTCAATCTTGGGTTGATTTCAATCTTTATAAAGGAGCTGATCTTTGGCCGACTTTGTTGACCCTTTTTGGCCCATATTTTATCAAGTGAATGATGTATCTACTTTTCCAATATATTGGGGTTTTGTGGATCCAAGGTTATTGGGCCTTAGCCACCCATTTTCCCTTCTTTTTTTCTCTTTAACTTGGTCCTCGGCAGATTTGAGTATTGGGCCTTTTTACCCATTTTATTTCTCTTCTATTAAATTTGAGCCCAAATGAGTACATTACATTAGTATAGGCCCAAATCTGGTTCATAGCCATATGTCCATTAATTTGGTCCAAATAGTTCAAGTAGGTGACTCACCTACTAGCTTAATTAAGTCAAGCAAGAACCTCAATATTTTGTTCCATTTTCAGCTCCTAATCCCTTTAATCTAACCTTAAACTTATACACACTTGGTCACTTTAAACTTCAGATTCAAATACTAGCTTACGATCCCAAGTTTAAATAGTTATATCGACGTTAACTTTATTGCATCACATAAAAACTGCATGGGCAGCATATATAATTCTATCTATGCCATTAATACTTGCATAACAAACCTCACCCGTTACCTATCCTATAAGACCATACCAGGTTCCAAATAATTAGAATGAGTAAAAGCAAAATACGGGATGTTACATTAATTCTGCAACTTATTCTTTAAATTTGAACTCCTCAAGAACTTCAACTTCCACTTTCTTTTACACTTTAAACCAAAGAACAAAAGAGATATCTTAATAACAAAGAAAAAGTGAGCAAGTAGCTTGCTCTATATTCTACCATGAATTAATAATTAAGCACTTATAGCATATTTTCTTAATCTTCCATAAGATAATTAAGCTAAACCCTAAGTGTTTTCACTTACCTTGGCTTGCAAAGGTTCGGGTTTCTTCAAGAACCCTAGAAAGAAAAATAGGGTTGCTCCTAGTTGCTTAAAAGAAAGTAGAGAGAATTTGTGAAGTAACCTTTTTCGAGACTTAAGAATGAGGGAAAATAACCAGCAACTTGTTCTTATAAAGGCCCTATTTTTGGCCATCCACTTAGCTGCATTTTGGGTTTCAAATTTGGTCAAATTAGTCTAAGTAGGTGATGCACCTACTTAAGGAGTTCAAGATACTCAAAAGGTCAAATTAGGTGATGCACCTACTTGCTTAATTTCTTAGTTGGGCTCAATTATATTTGGGCCTTGGTAGATTATTGTGTTGAGCCATTTCTCCATTTTCTTCCTCTTTTATTCAATTTGGGACCAAATGAGTACATTAGTATAGACCCAAATCTGGTCCATAGCCATGGGTCCATTAATTTGGTCCAAATAGCTTAAGTAGGTGACTCACCTACTAGCTTAATTAAGTCAAGAAAGTACCTCAATATTTTATTCCATTTCCAGCTCCTAATTCCTTTAATCCAACCTTTAACTTGTACATACTTGGTCACTTTAAACTTTAGATTCAAATATCATCTTACGATTCCAAGTTAAATAGTTGTATCGATGGTAACTTGATTGTGTCACATTAAAACATATGGGCAGTATCTAGAACTCTATCTACACTATCAATACTCACATAACAAATCTCGTTTGTTACCTATACCACATGGCTATACCAAGTTCCATATAAATAGAACAAGTGCATGCAAAATATGGGGTGTTACAAAATTGATGGAATGAAAAAGTCTTCTAGAGAATGGAAGCTCACCACTTCACCGTAATGACCAACTCTGACATCACCTATCACTGCACAGGAAAAGTAGAAGTGCCTTCGGACCCAGCATCGTATTGGGATGCAGCGTCTGTAGACGGTTAGTAAGGTGAGCACTAGCATGTAACTCGGGATAAGGGTAAAATAATGTCAGTCAAAATTTAAATTTCAAACTCATTGTACGTGTTCACGTACATGCATACATATGTATAGTAGATGCCGCAGTAGGAAACAAGGTTTAGCATGATAGTAAAACATTATCCTAGACTATGACCGTCATAAATAGGCACCCACGAGCTATATGGGTTTGGCTCCCTCTACTGAAATGGCCTCAGTACATGTTAGCCACTAAACTGAAGGTATCAACAATGAATAGGGAATGCACCGACCCCACGTCAATCCTAGATACAAAATATATTAATAGTGTGAACCATGAACACAATCATCAAGACCAACCCTTACGTCGACAAATATAAGTTTTCAGTATAAGTCATTCGAGACCCACACCTTCACGACTTAGCTACATAACTCCCTATTAAGTCCAATTAAAACAAGTTCCACATAACCCATTTATTAACTAAGGAATTACACATCAAGGTACACCGCAAGTATCATCATACTATTTAGCTTGCAAGCTCATAATTATGCCATTACAAATCCTTTAACTTGGGTGAATGCCTCAGCCTCCTTCATTCATTAAATAAAAACATAGCCAACAAGGCCTTTAAAATCCATGTTTATTATTTAACCATTTATGTGATGCAATAGTATAGGTATGTAAGTCAAACTAACAGACAATTCCACAATTCAAAATCATTTACAAAAGTGGGTTGAGGTAATACAATTGTTCAAAATTAATTTTCAAGTTCAAAATATTAATTTGGGGGATTGCCTCGACTCCATTCCAATTCCCACACACATGCACTCCATTAGCTCAAAACATTCAATTCAAAGCATAAACAACTCATGAAAACCATGAGAAAACAATTCAAGAATCATCCATTCAAAAACCCTCAACCTATGTCAAAACCTACATTCAAATCCCTACAATTAAATTATTTTTATACACATGCTTTTCATAAAATAAATTTGGGAAAGAGTAGCATACCTGAAATTATCACAACTATAGAGAGAAATCAACCTAGAGAACCCTAATTGACCAACTTCTTGAAAACCCTAAATGTTCTTGACCTTAGGGATTTGATAGAGCTTGAGAAGTTATTTTGATTTATTTTAGAGTAATAATGATACCCTAAAGGAGTCTTAAGTCGTGGGTCACAATTGGGGAAGAGGAGAAATATCCAAAGTGTCCTTAATGAAATACTAAAAAATTATCATCGAGTCATTACGGATGACTTTACGACTCATGACCTTCAATCGTAGTCTGGATAGTATCCATGGGCACCCACACTAGTCTGGATATGAATCGTACCATACAACTCATACTCAGACATTACGACTAGTTTGGTCAAATCGTAGGCAAGACAGAACATCTGGGTATCACACTGATTTGGCTACGAATGGTACTATATGACTCATGTAGAGTCTTTACGATCCGTTAGGAGACAATCATAATCATAACAGAAACTTAGCCAATCCACACTGGTCAGGCTACGATTAGGTTTCTACGATCCGTAATGACACCCTATGACTCATAGGGAGAGTCGTAATCTGGGCAGTAAGCTCAAAGGCCAACATTATTTTCAAGAATAAAAAATACGGGGTGTTACAGTTATAGAACATCTCTAAATCAAAACACGATGTGGTAGTGTCAACTCTTACCCATGTAACTTGTTGTTTGAAAGTCTTAAGTCTTGCCTCTAGATGTATAGAATATATCATAAATCAAGATATAATGTCGTTCTGTCAACTATTGCTCATTGGGTTTAACATATTGTTTGGAAGGAATCAAAGAAAAGAAAAGAAAAGAGTAAAAATTGTGGAAAAAGAAAAATTAAAGAAAAATATTTAAAAATAAAAATAAAATCAAAGAAAATAAAAAAAGAAAAAAAAGGAAATATAGAAGTTGAAAGGAGAAAAGAAAAAAATAAAGGTTGAAAAAAAAAAGAAGAAAAAGACAAAGTAGAAATAAAAGCTAAGAAAAAATTAAAAAGAAAAAAAAAATGAAAAATAAAAATCAAAGAAAAAGAAAAATATTTAAAAAAAGATTGAAGTTGAGAGGAGAAAAGAAAAAAAGTAAGGATTGAAAAAAATTTAAAAGAAAAAGAAAAAATGAGAAATGATAAAATAAAAACTAAAGTAAAATAAAAAAGAGAAAAAATATTTAAAAAAAATGAAGATGAGAGGAGAAAAGAAAAAAAAGTAAAGGTTGATAAAAAAACTAAAAAAAATGAAGTGAAAAAATAAGAGAAAAGAAAAATAAAAATCAAAATAAAATAAAAAGAGAGAAGAGAGATAGAAATTGAAAGATAAACAACTATCGAGTTATTTAAAAATATTTGAAATATAAATAGGCAAATAGGTATTTGTTTTAGGGGAAATTACAGAAACGACACTTCAAATTAAACTATTTTCATGAAAATGGCCATGGAATTTAAATTTTACTTTCTAGCCATTTTAATTTGTTGGCTTATTCTATACCGTTTCTACACACCTTTTATACAGTTTCTATATATATTTGATACATATAAATATTTTATATGAAAATTATATAATTTTAATACACAATTTATACAATAATTGTACATTTTTTATTTACACATTTTATACAATAATTATATAATTTTTATATATTTTTTATATATCTTTATACATATACATATTTGATAGAACTATACAATTTCTATACATATATCTTATATAAATACATATTCTATAAAAAAAATTGTATCGTTTTTATATAATTATATTTAATTTTTATTTCTAAACAATAAAAAAGCAGAATATTTTTTCAGTTAAAAAATTTATATCAAAAAACAACTGAAATATTTTTAAAAGGGTCGAATGACCCAAGTTGAAAATTATATCGGTATTGTATATGGACTGTATCAGTATTGTATATGGATTGTATCTGGACTACGTTGGCCAAAATGACCCATATTAGGAAATGACTATAAAGCGAAAATAGTATACCCAACTGGCCACTTTTTGAAAAGATATCAAACTTGAGCTATTTATTTTAAGGATAAATTACACAAATTCCATACTTAAGAGACTATATTACCTAATATCCCTTACTTTTTTAAAATTTACATAAAATCCTATTTTTCCACTTTACTCTTGATACATATCAAGAAAACCCCACATCCTATTTTTACTCCACCATTAACTCATTCAAGATTTCCTTTCCTAAAATATCTCCCTAATTATTAACAATTAAATCATCTTCCTTCCTAATTTTTTCTCCTTCATTAATGCATGCAACTTTTTTTTTCCTCTCCTAAAATCTCTCCCATTTTTTTAAAAAAATCTATTGATACATATATAAATTTATTAGTTATTCATTCAAGTTTATTTTTTTAATAGTGATTCATATGAATGATACATATGATATCATTATATGGGTATTATGGTGATTCATATGATAGATACATTTTGTATGATTTTAATGGGTGATACATATGATATTAATGGGTGATACATATTATATTATGGTGATTCATCTGGTAGATACCATTATTAGGTGATTCATATGATATTAATGGGTGATATATATGGTATTATGGTGATTCATATGGTAGATACAATTATTTATTTCAATTATTGGGTGATTCATATATATGGTATTATGGTGATTCATATGGTAGATATAATTATTTATTTCAATTATTTGGTGATTCATATGATATTAATAGGTGATATATATGATATTATGGTGATTCATATAATAGATACAATTATTTATTTCAATTATTGGGTGATTCATATGATATTAATGGGTGATATATATGGTATTATGGTGATTCATATGGTAGATACAATTATTTATTTTAATTATTGGGTGATTCATATGTTATTAATGAAAGTTAATGATGTAGTCAGTGTAGGAAACAAAAGTAATAATATTTTTTTAAAAAAAGACTAAAAGCAGAATTGAAACATAACTAAAATTAAATCTAAAAAAATCAGACTAAATTAAAGACGAAAAAAGAGAAAAAAAACCAAAAAAACATATCTTTCATAATTAAAGACGAAAAAGAGAAACATAATTAAAATACCTAAATTAAATCTAAAAGGGAGAAAAATTAGATATCTTTCCTTCAATAAAAGAATACAATGAATAAAAAAGAATCTATTATTTTCTTAAATAAATATCTTGTTAGTTTTAAATGTATCACTTTTTTATTCGTACCACCATATAACATATGTATCACCATTTCAAAAAATTGAGATAAAATGTAATTAATAAAATAGTCGAGATTTTATGTAATATCACTTAAAGATTCAGGGATTTATGTAAGTTACCCTTATTTTAAAAAGTACTATAGAGTGTTCTTTTCCCTTTGTTTTATACATAAAAGGAGGGGGGGGACTAGTTTTGTTGGACTTTTTTATGGAAGACAAAAAACAAAGACACTCATTATGAGGGTCATTATGTAGTTTGTCACATACTCCATATAATTGGAGGCATTTATATAGCCACCTATTATGAGGGTCATATATATAGGATTTTGTATCATTTTTTTATCGAAAAATTGTAGTTTGCCAAAATAAATTGCAGTTCCAAAAATAATTTGCGAACATTTTTTAATAATTCTTTTTTACACTTCGCAAAAATAAACTTTAAACCATCTGCAAATAGATGTATATCTTACTTTAATTTTATATTCAATATATATATCTTAATTTATTTTAATTAATTCAATGATATAGATGATGAATAACAAAACTTAAATTATGCATATAAAATTGAGGATTAACAAAAGTTAGCATATACATCACTGAGAATCATGAGAAAATTGAAGGAAAGGTGTCTTTTAAGTTTTGAATAAAGGATTGGTGACATTGACCAACTTAAAGAGTCAAACATCATTAGGAAACATAATTAAGTTAATTTTGGACTTGATTAATATTTTCAACACTTTCTAATCTTTTCAAAAATACAAATCAACCCACACCCCTCTTCAATCCAAATCAACCACTCTCTCCTCTCTCTCGACAGCTTCTCCCAACTCTCTCCCAACCGACAGTTCTGTAAAATTTCTTCCTTCAACCCTCGACGACTTCAACCTCTGGTGACAAATAGTTGGGTTTTGAGTTCCCATCTTCAATTCAAATCAACCTGTCTCTCATCCCTCTCTCGACAGCTTCTCTCAACTCTCTCCCAACCAACTGTTCTGGAAATTTCTCATTTCAATCCTCGGCGATTTCAACATCCAACTATAAATAGTTGGGATTTGAGTTTCTTTTCGACTTCAACCTTCAAACGACGTGACAACCTTGCTCTCCGGCCACAACAGCTTCGAATTCTTCATTATTTTTTTTCTTCTTTCATAGGTAAAAATTCATGGCCTTTTTAGTTTTGAAGAAAACGAGGAGCTTGAGCCAACTTCTCTTATAGTATTGGTTAACAATTTCAATATTTGTTGAATTAATTTAAAATGCGGTCTGCCCTAATTTTTGGTATTTCTTCTCATCTCTTTTCGAAGTAAATTATGTTTTTTTATTGTTTGTTGCATTTTTTTGAAGTTTGATTTTTATTGTTTATATTTATAAAAACAAAACAACAATTTGGATAAATTTATTCTATTCTTGTTCTTGGTAAATATGATGATATTGCTATTTTTTGTTGAACAAAATCGTGCTACTATTTTTTGTTTTCTCCAATAGATTATCCATCTGCTGCAACATATTAACCATCTGATGCAATAGATTTGTCATATGATACAACAGATCAACCATCTAATACACCAGAGGAACCATCAGATTATAATTATGATGCAACAAATTAATTATCTGATACAATAGATTAACTATCTGATGCAACAGATTAACCATATGTTGCAACAGATTAAGCATCGGATAAAAAATTTGATGGAACTAATTAACCATCTAATGCAATGGAAGAACCATCATATTAATGATTCGATGCAAAAGATGAACCTGCTTTTGGATAAAATCCTATCAACTCTTCCAAAAAGAAATGTCTAAGACTTGAGTTTTCCAACTAATCATTCATCTGCCGCGATAGACGACCCTATGTTGGAAAAAATCTAAACAATATTGATCGTTGATAACTATTCCAACAGATCACTCATGTATTACTTCAGATGTGTGACCTGTTGCACAGACCATTCATCTTTCTCAAAAGATGAGTGATATGTTTTGTATTGTCGCAATAGATGACTCAGCTGTTGCTGCACGTTAGTTAACTATTCTGATAGATCACTCATATGTTGTAACAGATGTGTGATCTGTTGCATAAACCATTCATCTTTCTCAGCAGATGAGTGATATATTTTGTATTATCGCAATAGATTACTCAGTTGTTGCTATGAGTTATTTAATTGTTCCAACAGATCACTCATATATTTCAACAGATGATGTCACAACAGATGTGTAATCTGTTGCACAGACCATTTATCTTTCTCAACAAATAAGTGATATGTTTTGTATTATCACAACAGATTACTCAGCCATTGCTAGAGGTTATTTAACTGTTCTAACAAATCACTCATATGTTGTAATAGATGATGTTACAACAGATGTATGATCTGATGCACATAACATTCATTTTTCTCAACAGATGAGTCATTTATTTTGTATTGTCGCAACAGATTACTCATCTGTTGCAACAGGTTATTTAACTATTCCAACGAATCACTCATATATCGCAACAATTTGTGATCTGTTGCACAGACCATTCATCCATCTCAAAAGATGAGTGATATATTTTGTATTATTGTAACAGATTACTCATCTGCTACAACAGGTTAGTTATATGCTGCAACAGATATACTACCTGATGCAACAGATCGGTGATCTGTTGCAACTTTTATTTTACTATTTTACTTATTAGATTTACTGTTATCCTTTTTTAATAATGCATTAATCAACTATAATATGTTTTCTTATGTTCCTGTTAATTTTAGATAATATGGTTCCCAAAAGAATAGAAATCGAATCAAGTCCAAGTAAAGGAACAAGTGAAGCAGTTAGTCTACATCCACCACTCTATGAGCTACTTTAGAAGCGTTATCTCAATTAGGAGCAGAATATGATGAACACGGGGAGGAGGAATATTTCAAAAGAGATGATGCAAATTCTATTAGCCCTTCCACTGAAGAGTTGATCAAAACCTTCAACATTGATTGTTATCCTGTGAGAATGCAGTGCAATGGTGCCAGATTTAACTGATGATTTTGTGGTTAAGTCAGCCATGGGAAAATCTTTCGACGCCTTCAGAAAAATACTTTGAGAACAAAAATTGGATGCTTATTTCAGGGACAGCTGCTTTGGGAAATATCGATTTGCCGGAGGACAACAATGCTCGTTTCCAAATGAAAATAGTATATGAACTTCTCAAGCATAGGTTTATGTATGAAAACAAAGATAAAATGGATGAGGTGTAGATAAATTACTGTGGCATGCCTATTTTTTTGGTTGGAAGGAGTTTGCCATAGGTACTGGACTAAAATGTTATCCTCTTTCTCAAGTTATACCTATTATAACTCAAAACAAGCACCCCGCACACCCAAAAAAGGCTATTGAAAGTCGTGTGATCGTGATGACCTGGTGCCCATTATTGGTCGAAGCTTCAAAAATAAAAATTTAATAGAAGCATTGAAAGGTAAAGGACTTTCAAAGAAGAACAAGCAGTCATTGTGCTTGGTTTGGTTTGTACATAATATTCTTTGGGCTAGATACGTTAACAACAACATAAGTCTCGGTTTAATAAAGCTCTCCGAGGATCTTAAGGCGTTTAACAGCTATCCTTGGGGTTATGAAAGCTTTAAAATGATTGTCAAATATTTGTTGACTCCGTTAGCGCCAAAGACAGTCAACTTATATGGCTTCCCATGGGCTTTTATGGTAAATGTTTCTTTCTTTTATTATGATATCATTCATTTTTTACTCAATAATGGTTTTAATTTATTGGTGTTATTTTATAGGCTTGAGCGTTTGAAGCCATTCCTTATTTGAGACAACAAATGAACTACCAGGAAGGAGTTTCCTATCTAAGAATCTTGAGATGGTTGTCAGCTAAAACTGATAAAAATGAAAAAAAAAATTAATCTCTTTAACCCCTCGAAGGATGCAGTAAGTATAATTATAATTAATTTTTTCTTTTAATTAATGTTTTTTGAATGATCTAATCATCATTCTAATATATGTAATGATTTATATTAGATCGTGCATCCGTCGCTAGTTCTGACCAATCGAAAGTTGAAGATGCCATTTTTTCTTACTTTACGGTCTGTGCAAATTTTATCGGACCCTAAGGTCATCGACAGAATAAAAATAGAATTTTTTAGAGCAACAGCCATTACAAGAAAAATAATTTTGAAGGGTGGGCTTGTTGTTGTTGATGGTCTTAGTGGTGATGGATCTGTTGGTGGTGGTAGTAGTGCTGTTGTTGGTGCTAATGATGCTCCTCTTACAGTATTTAAAGCAAACCTTTATGAGTATGATCATACTGGTTCTACAGATTTTGCCTCTCCCAGCAAATGTTCTGCATGCAAATGTCAAAACTGCAGGGCGAAACATGATGTAGTGATTAATGCTATTAGTGAATTAACTGCTTTTATAAAGGAATTGACATCTAAGAGGGGTCTCATTCCATCAAAGAGGATTTTATTTCCATCCGCTCCATTAAAGATTAGGGCTAAGAGGAGAAGAAAAGTGATTTCCAAGGCATTATCAAGCATCCAAAAAAGCAAAATTGCAACTCCTCTGTCTGTGTGTTACACTGAGCAATGTACAATATCCAAGAGAGCACAGCACAAGCTAAACAAGGTGAATATATATGTCTTCCAACTAATAAAACAAGCAGACTCATATTTGTTTCAACAGGTGACACATCTACTGAAAATTATCAAATAGATATATACATTTGTTGCAATAGTTGACTAACTTGTTGCACCAGATAAAGTATCTATTACGATATATGCCTCGTCTATTTTAGCAAATCAAAAAACTCTTTGTACAACTTTTATTTTTAACAACAAATGACCTATTTGCTGCAACAGATGATTCATATGTTGCAACGGATGGTTCATCCATTGGAAATTATCATACAGGTCTTCCTCATGTAGAAATTTGTCCCAACAGTTGATTTATTATTACAACATAAATATAATTTTTTTGGGATAATTTAAAATAGGAGAAAGACTTGTTTGATTTGCTAGAACAGATGAGTTATCCTTTTTCATTTTGTTGTATCTCCGTGATTAGCATTGACCAATTATGGCTTTCCATGTGGATATAGAAGTTACTGTTGAATAGCATTGATAATATGATACTCTTTTTATGGAAATACGGAGAACAAAAATATCATAAATCATATGTAAGCGACAATAAAGATTCACGATGAGCAAAGCCGAATTCCATAGCACTGAATGAAGAACAACTTGTCCATATTGAGTAGATCTTTATAGCTTGAGCCTGTCAAAGTAATCCTTGGCATCATACTTAAATTGTTGTTGATGTATTTGTTAAGATCTGTACCCATAACAATTTTTTTACATTTCATTTATTCGTTGATTTATTTCAGCTAATTTTTTATGGCTTCAATTTATTTTGTTTTGTCTATAAATTTTATTTTTTCGTTAGATTTAAACTTATTAATTGAAAAGGAATACTAGATTCAAATATTACAATAGATAATGTATATGTTGCAACAGACGACACATCTATTGGGAAAAATTAAATAAATTTAGACATATGTTGCAATAAGTAGGTAATTTGTTGGAATTTATCAAACAGATCTTTCCACTGTTGCAACAGATGGACTTAGATAGAAACATCAAGATAATGCAATAGATGACCAACCTATTGCAACAGATAAATTGTACGTCAGAACAGGTAGAATAACTATTACAACGGATGGAGAATCTGCTGCATTATAAAAATTCAACTTTCTTTAGACAAAAGATTGTCACTACGTGTAAAAAAGTTAAAGTGAATTGAAATAAAAAAGGCGGAACCAATCGACAGTGTTCAGTTCAAATACCTAAAATAAATTAGGCATCAAGTAGACAGTGTTTATTTTAAACACGTAAAATAAAATAGGCATCAAATGTGTCAGTTTGGCACTTTTTGCTGAGTTGCTGTCATTTGGCCCCCAACGGTCATCCTCCCCCATTGTCTTATATATTCATCTTCCTCCTAAAATTTAACCCTAAATTCCTAAATCTTCTTCTTCATTGTCATCTTCTTTTATCTATCCAAATTCTTCAAATTATTTGCATTTGGTCTTTCTTTTCTTCATCTTTTTTTCATTTTTTCCAACTAAGCTTGACAATGTCGAGCGCATCTTTCACTATTTTTTGTGAAAAAAGATTTTTGATATTATAAGTGCGGTCATGAAGCTCTGTTAAAGACTTCTTGGACTCAACAAAATCCAGTTCGTAGTTTTTTTACTTGTAAGATTTCAAAGGTAATATTATTTTTATTTAATTAGTTTATTAATTATTGACGTGTGTTTTGTAATTGTGTTCTTGTTTTTATAGAAATTGGGTGGATGCAACCCTTCACAAGCAAATTGTGTAATCTGGGATTTGTTCAACAAAGTAAAGGCTTTTGAAGAAAAACAAAATCGAGCAAGAAGATACTACATTGTTGCCATTATTGCTACTGGCTTGGTGTTGTTGGGCACATGGATATTCAAGCCTAATTGCTGAAATTTTTATGGTGATGTGTGTATTTGCTAATGGTTTGGTGTTGTCGAGCACATGGATATTCAAGCGTAACTGTAGAAAAATATCAAAAAGATTTAGGCATATGTTGTAAAATTTAGGTCATCTATTGGAAATTATCAAACAGGTCTTCTCACTGTTGCAACAGATTAGACTTAGATTACATAGAAATAACATCAGCATAATGCAACAGATGTCCAACCTACTACAACAGATCAACTATCTGCCAGAACAGATTCAATATATTTTACAACAAATTGACAATCTATTGCATTATAAAAAACTCAACTTTCATCAGAAAAAATTATTGTCACTACATGTACATGTAATAAAGTGAAGGGTGACTTGAAATTAAAAATTGCTATTTCACAGGCTCTTCTATATACACAGGCTCCAAGCGTCTAGTTAGTACCCCATAAGCCCAGACCTCTTGCAGGTTTGCCACAGTGTTGTCGTACAGAAAATTCATTAGCTAAGCCATTTCTGTGTCGGTCAGCAAACATTCGATGTGTGCAAGAGCATGCGAGCCGCTTGCGTAATCGGCATTATTTTTTGAAAGGATCATTCCCTTGTTTTGACCTTCAAAATCCCATGATTTCTTCATCAACACTTTCTTTGGCAAATGATTCATCAATTTACTCTCCCTCAACAAGATGGGCAATAGCTCCATCAGAGGCTCCACGAGGAGAAAAAGATAGAAATCGTCAATGAGAGGTTCATTGCAGTCATAAATATTGATCTTTCCCTCCTCGAGTAGTATCTCAACATCACAATAATGTATGTCATTCACGCTAATGACTGTAAGAATCCTCTTTGCCTTGGTCCAGCTTTTGCCGTGTGGATTTGGCCTCTCCCCTCTAACATATTTTATTATTTCTTTTTCATCCAAGTCCAATGTAGAAACTATGAAATCAAGTCCCACGCCATAGGATTACGCCTCCCCATTGAGTTGATTGTACCTATCCTTGAGCTTCTTGTAGAAGTAGAGGTCCATTATCCTATCGGTAGCATCATAAGCTTCCTGATACGTTAATTGTCTTTTCCTCATGAGGCAGAGAATTTTACCAATATGTTGTGATATAAGAAGTTAATTTTTAAATAGGTTAGTAATTGTAAAGATGCAATAAATGGTCCATCTATTGCATAGGGTTCTCTGAATCAATAATCCAACGCAACTTATACAACAGATAGATAATAAGTTGCAACATAACCACTACCAGTTGCACCAGTATACCTAGCTGTTGCAATAGATTTCACATATATTGAGTAGCTTCTTATTCATGGGGTAGATTAGAAGACTAGGTTAGGAAAAGTAAACTTGTTTTATCCTCATACGACATACGTATATCAGTCATAGTCAGAAAGTCTTAGGGGGAAAGGGAGGCCTGGGGTAGTCTGGTGCGCCTGGCTTGGAATTCTTGGCTTGTCGCAGATCTCTTTTCTCTTCGGCGCCAAGTCCGCGTATATGTCCACCATCTTGACTAGCCCCTGAACTTCAACAGCTTTTGGAGAGGGAGGAATTATAAATTTTTTTATTTCTAACCGGAGAGTACATCTCTAATTGCTCTTTTCTTTCTTCTAACCAACACTGTAAGAGTGTGTGGCTCCCTCACCTTCTTGGATGGTATGACACACCTCTTGGATTTGAATTCCTCGACAGCTTTAAAGATAACCTTTACTTTTTCAAAGAGTTTATCCTGGCTGTCCTTGCACTCTTTGCATTCGCAACGAGAACATGAGGGAGAAGAGGGGTGAGAGGGACCTGTGTAAGGGTGAAAAGGGGTGTTTTCCAACATATTTATTTTTTCTTAAGCATCAACATGCTCATCATCATGAGTGGTAGCATCATCAGCATGCCTGCCACCAACACCAACAACTCCACCAGAAGAGGCACCCGGATCTGCCTTAGTAGGTTGGTCATGAAGAGCCTCAACATTAGGCTGACCTTGCCAAACTGCTCTTCTTATGGCTATTGCTCCAGCCAATTCCTTCTTTATTAACTCCACCGTTGGGTCTTCTATAGTATCAACATGACCTAGAGTAATAGAAGAAGTCATCACCGACTCCTCCTCAATAGGTACTATCCATGGATGCACAACCTATAAAAAGGAAAAAAAAGACAGATACATTTAAATCATATAATATAATAATTTTCACAGTTGGGTTACATTTTAAAAAAAAGATCCATCTGTTGCATAGTTTGCAGTATATAGTTAAAATCCATTTGAGTCAAGTTCAGAGAAACAGAGCAACACATGATAATTTGATACAAAATATCAATCATTTGTCATAACAGATTACCAATCTGTTGCAATAGTTACACAACACGGATAATCTATTA
Organism: Capsicum pubescens; assembly: GCA_030864215.1. Taxonomy (NCBI): domain Eukaryota; kingdom Viridiplantae; phylum Streptophyta; class Magnoliopsida; order Solanales; family Solanaceae; genus Capsicum; species Capsicum pubescens. The sequence goes on along the minus strand of CM061539.1, from coordinate 41,758,164 downwards.
TGCAACAGATTATTTGTATGTCACAACAGATTAATAATATATTACATCAGATTACACATCTGTTGCATAATTTGCAGTAGATGGTTAATTTGTTAGGAGTCGGGTTCAGAGAACCAAAGCAACAGATAGGTAATCTGATGCAAGATATCAATCATCTGTCGTAACAGATTATCTATCTATTGCACCGATTGGCACAAGAAGGGTAACCTGTCACAACAGATATCCTATTTGGTGCATCAGATATAACATTTGTTGCACCAGATATAACATCTGTTCAATAACTTTCATTGAGTAAAATTATTTTACTTGAAGAAGACGTACTACATCATCCAGAGGGTTAAAGAGACCATCCTTCTTAATATTGGTGTTGCTCTTTGTAGCCAACCACCTAAACATCCTTGGATGAGTAACCTCATTTGGGTAATCCATTACCTGCTTTCGGAGGGGAGGAATGACTTCAAATGCCCAAGCCTAAAAAATGTAAACAGGAAGCAAGCAAAAAAAAATTCATAATAACTATATTCAATATAAATTAATGGATTAGTAAAATTAGTGATTAATTTTACCATGAAATCCCAAGAAAAGTCGTATAATGTGGTCATCCCTAAGGATAGCTTTGTCAGTAAATATTGGATAGTCAAGTAGAAGTTGTCATATCCCCAGGGATAATTGTTGAATTTATCAAAATCCTCAGCACGCGCCAGCAAATTATCTTCTATGACCTTGTTGACGTCTCTTGCCAATATAACCGAATGGGTAAACCAAACTAAGCACAATTTCTCCCTGTACTGCTCTGGTATGGTTTTATCCTCGAGATCTGTAAACAAATCCGATACTTTGTAGCCACGTCGAGCAATGTCAAACAACCCATTTATTTTTTTCTTGCATTTTCTTGCCTTGGATCTTTTGTGGGGCAGTGTTTATTCTGGACAATGTTATCTAAAGCCTGTCACTATGGCAAACTCTTACAATACAAAACAAACAGGCATGCCACAGTAGTTGATCCAGATTTTATCCATCTTCTTTTTGCCCCCTCTTCCAGATCTTTATCATCCCCCATGTACTTGATCCTGTGCTTGAGAAGACCATATATCATCATAGGGAAACAGAAATGGACAGGGGGGTCATCAGGCAGCTCAAGAAAGCATCCAAAGCAGCTCTTCTTAAAAATTTCATCTATGTTTTCGTTCTTCATAATTTGCCTAAAATGTTCAAAAAAATTCCCCATCTGACATTTAAGTACAATTTGACCAGTTAGTTCTACTTTTGGTTCATTTATCGGCATCGCAACTTGAAACCTATCAATACTAAAAGTTTTGACAGGATCATGATGGGATGTCAACATTAATTCACGCCCCATTGGTGATCAATTATCATCATGATGATAATCATCCTCTTTCTCTTTCTTACTCTCTAATTCCTCTTCTTTCTCACTTTTATTTTCTTTATCACTATCTACAGACCCTTATCCACCTCCCTCAATGTTGTTTTCATATCTCTCCTCAGCTTTACTTTTTCCTGACTGAGATTGTTCAGGGAGCTCCTTCGAATCTCTCTGTACTGTAGCCTTTTTTTTTAGTAGTCAGACGTTGATCCACTTTCATTTTCTTTTCTTTTGGGAGACATGTTTTACCTACAAACAACAGAAAAAAATATATATTACAATTAATGTATGCATAAATTTTAAAAAATACATTACAAACACCATGAATACTGACACACCAACAGCCACCACTACAAACACCACCAACCAATGCCACAAACACCACGAATACCGACACCACCGATAGCCACCACAAACACCATCAACCAATGCCACCACCAGTGCCACCACGACAACCACAAACACCACCACTACCAACACCACAAATATCATCCAACAATACCACGACAGTCAATGGAACACTGTGGCAAAAACTAGGGTTTTCTCGTGTTCTTCCTACGATTTTATCATCAAAAATCAAAATTATAAACCCATTCTCAAAGATAATACAACTAAAAGTTTTATTTTTCATCATTAACTTAAAAGCCCTTATTTTTTAGAAAAAAATAACAAATATAGCACTCTTCTCAAACTCTGTTGCCTACGAAGACAAAGAAAATGACTGATACAAGAAAAAATAAAGTAAAAAATAACACTTATGTGGTCAAAAATGAGAAAAAAAATAATCTGTTGTGACGTTAAGCAAATTTGTTGAGTAGTTGTTATTTGTACTATATTGTTGAGTGAGAATGAGAGAGAAAGAGAGAGAACTCGATATTTGAAATGATGAAACATTTGTATGGGTTGATTTGTATTTTGGAAAAGAATGACAAGTTTTGAAAATGTTAATTTGGTCTGAATTGATCTTAATTATTTTTAAAATTATAAAAGATATGCGTGGTTTTTAACCCTCTCATCATGTAATTGCCAAAAGGGTACTACTAGTCTAACATATGAACTCAATTGAAATTGTATAAAAATAATTAAAGTTGTGTTGACTGAGTACTCTAGTTGACCCTATGAACTCACCCATGGTCCTAGATTAATCAATTTAGGTACTATTAGTCTAACATATAAACTCAATTGAAATTGTATAAAAATAAATGTTCAACATGTTGCATTAGATTTCGCATCTGTTGTAAATTATCAATCAGATTAGGTAACAACAGATTACAAATCTGTTATAAATTATCAAACAGATTAAGTCATCTATTACGACAGATTATCCATCTGTTGTAAATTATCAAATGGATTGTCATATATCACAACAGATTACCCATATGTTGTAATTATCAAATAGGCGCTGCCATCTGTTGTAGCTGACCCTATGAGAACTCACCCCTAGTCCTAGATTAATCAATAGTTGACCATATGAGAACTTACCCCTAATCCTAGATTATTCAATTAAGGTATTAGTATCTTGTCCTAGGTTAATCAATTAAGGTATTAGTCTAACATATGAGGTAGTAAGAATCGTTTAGGCTCAAAGTGATCGATCGACGACTCTGGTCGGGAGGAACGCAATACTGTCTCATCATGCAATTGCCAAAAGACTCAATTAAAGTTGTAGTTGACCCTATGAGAACTCACCCCTAGTCCTAGATTATTCAATTAAGGTATTAGTACCTTGTCCTAAATTAATCAATTAAGGTATTAGTTTAACATATGAGGTAGTAAGAATCGGTTCGGCTCAAAGTGATCAATCAACGACTCTGGTCGGGAGGAACACAATACCGTCTCATCATGCAATTGTCAAAAAACTAAATTAAAGTTGTAGTTGACCCTATGAGAACTCACATTCAATTAAGGTATTAGTCTAACATATGAACTCAATTTAAATTATATATAAACAAATGTTCAACCTATTGCAACAAATGTCTTTTCTATTGGATTAAATCAAACAGATTAGGTAATCTGTTCTAACATATTACGCATCTGTTGTAGACTATCAAATAGATTATGTCATTTGTTGGAACATATCACAAATTTATTGTAAATTATCAAACAAATTAAGTCATTTGTTGCGACAGATTACCCATCTGTTGTAAATTATCAAATGGATTAAGTCATATGTCGTAATAGATTACCCATCTGTTGTAAATTATAAAATGGGCACTGTCATCTATTGTAGTTGACATTATGAGAACTCACCCCTAGTCCTAGATTAATCAATTAAGGTATTAGTTGAACATATAAGGTAGTAAGAATCGGTTCAGCTCAGAGTGATTGATCGACGACTCTAGTCGGGAGGAACGCAATACCGTCCCATCATGCAATTTCCAAAAGACTCAATTAAAGTTGTAGTTGACCCTATGAGAACTCACCCCTAGTCCTAGATTATTCAATTAAGGTATTAGTCTAACATATAAACTAAATTGAAATTATATATAAATAAATGTTCAACATGTTGCAACAGATATCTTTTTTATTGGATTAAATCCAACAGATTAGGTAATATATTACAATATATTACACATCTGTTGTAAACTAACAAATAGATTACATCATTTGTTGTGACAGATGACCGAGCTTTGGAAATTTCTAAATAAAAATTGTCACCTGTTGCACTTAAATATTTTAAGATCTTTTTTTAAAAGCAATTTAGGTATTTCCTGTCCGAGATAAAAAAGTTAAAATACTAAGGAGGTAAAAAATATTACTCGGTACTACTTGGATAACTCAAAAATCTCCTGAGTGAGTAGTCTTATCTGGCCTTTTCAATCTCACCGTCTCCTTCAGCCATAAAGTAAGACTCAACTCATCACTCTTCTTTATTCTCAATTCTTATTTCTCTTTGTTTATTTTTTCCCTCTCTTTTCTCTCTTCTTTCAGATGAGGATCCTTTCAGATCCCAACCAATCAATATCTTTTCTCGACTGAACTGGATGTTCTGATCCCTTTGTTTTTTTAACATTGCAGGTACGATTCACTATTGCTCTTTTCATCTCGTCTTCTTCTTTGTATGTCATTTAAATTAGATATTTACATTTATTGCTATTAATGATTTACCCATTATCAATTTCCTATTTATTGATAAAATTGAAGGAAAACTAACTTTTAAGGCTTAAATGAATAAGCAGTTGATTTTATTAAAATATGCAAAAAAAGTCATCTGTTGGGAGAACTTAAAAAGCCTTGTTATCAGTATATTTTTTTTTATGTCTTTTATTTGGTACTTTGGTGGTGGTGTTATTGGGGGTGGTGGTCGTGTTAGAACATGTGACGTTTGTGTTGTGGATGGTGTTGCTTCTTTGTTGTTGATGTTGTTGTTGGTGATATTGCAATAGTTTCCTCAACTGTTGCAACTGATGAGTCAGTTGTTGGAACAGACAGAGCAACTGTTTGAAGAAATCAAACCAGTAACAAGGCTGGTTTGATTTATTCTAATAGATGACCCATCTATTGCAACATGGCATCCATCTGTTGCAACGATGTCTCATCGGTTGAACAGATGGGTAATCTGTTGCATCATATTGGTCATTTGTTGATTCACTCAATTTTATGTTACCCTTTTGTAATGTTCATTTTGTTTTCTTTTTGTTCTTCTTTTGTTTGACATCAAATGTATTTCTCTTGTTTGCAGACAAAAGGAAGTGAAACTGGATCCAGTTTTTCCCGGCCAATATTAAAGGCTAAAGTAAAGATGGGTTCGGAGGAATAAGCTGCTTGCAGATGGAACTACTTCATATGTGGGAGGTATGTAATACTGATCAACCTATCATGAAAACACACATCCAGTACAATGATTTTGTGAATGTTTGTTCTTTACCTATGAGGCGTTAATCTTTCAAACAAGATATGGCATTTTACAGTTAATATTGTTAGGTTAGAACTGGTAAGGCTGATGGACCAAGACGGTGGTGTCGATTCCCTATTACAATTTAATGACGATTTATGCTCATGTTTTTATGTCATGTTTGGGGAAGGGTTCAAGTTTATGGCGATAGTGTAAATATCCAATAGTGATTAGACCGGTTTTAATACCTCAATGGACTTGTTGAAAGGCCTCCGAAGCCTCGCACTGCAACAAGCAATGATGGAACTAATAGAAATTTCTCTGGTCCAAATTTATATGGATGGGTTGTTGTAGGAGACTATTATACAACAGAAGGTGTTTGGGAGAAAACTTGTGCAGGAAAAAAGAGGTTGAGAAGGCCATATATCATCTCAGTCCTTGTTTAATAGGAAACACAGGGTGGGAAGAAAAGTGTAGCGAAATTGGCTAACGAAATTGACAGGAAAAATGAAAAAACTGGATGAGCTGCGAATGTGAAAGTGTATCCAAAAATGAAAATCCATCAGTCGTTGAAGAAAAATAAGAATGGTCAAGAGGACTTGAGCTAGTCACTTTGCTAGAGACTGCAACTAGCAAGGACGGCCTCAATGAAGACCTACAAAATGCAAGACCAGAACTCTAAGGAAGCAGCTTCACGAGCACGAAAGGTGGTAAGATTATCGGTCTAAATTGAAACCTGAACCAACTACTCCTACATTAAAAATACAGGATCAAGCCAAGGTGGTAATTTCTCAAGTTAAACTTACATCACATGCCTCCTGTTTGTGGCTCTGGTCAGGTCAAAGGCAGAGGAAACAACAAGGCATGGGATTTCGGCCCAACTTCGGACCTTTTTGTTTCTACTGTCATTGACCTGATCATAGCCACAAAAAGAAGGCATGGCATGCAAGTTAGACTTCAAAAATTGACGTCTTGGCTTCCCGTATTTTTAATTCAGGAGTTGTTAGTTCAGGTTTCAATTATGACTAACAATCTTACCACCTTCAGTGCTCGCAAAGCTTCTTAGTTAGAGTTCTAGTCCTGCACTTTGTGAGAGTCTTCATTGAGGCCATGCTCGCTAGTTGCATTCTCGAGAAAAGTGTCCAGCTCCAATCCTGTTGACCATTCTTCTTTTTTTTCATCGACTGATGGATTTTTATATTTGGATACACTTTCACATTTGAAGCTCATCCAGTTTTTTCATTTCTCATGTCAATTTCATTTGCCAATTTCACTATACTTTCCTTCCTACCCTGTGTTTCCTCTTAAACAAGGCCTGAGATGATATATGGCCTTTTTTACCTTCCTTTTTGTGCACAAGTATTCTCCCAAGAACCTTCTGTTGTATAAAAGTCTTCTCCAGCAATCCATCCATATAAATTTGAACTAGGGGAATTTTTATTGGTTCCATCATTTTTTGCTGCATTGTGAGGCTTCGGAGGCCTTTCAAAAAGTCCATTGCGCCATTAAAACTGGTCCAATCACTATTGGATATTTACACCACCGCCAAAAACCTAAACCCTTCCCCAAACTTGACACAAAAACATGAGCATAAACCGTCATTAAATTATAATGAGATATCGACACCATCATTTTGGATCCTTTCGGCCTTATCAGTTTGCACCTATCAAACTAAATGTACAATGCAGGATCTTGTTTGAAGGATCAGTATCTAATCGATAAAAAAATGCATTCACAAAATCATTGCACTTTATGTGTGTCTGTCATGGTAGCCTGATCAATAATATACATAACTCGCACGCATGAAAATGGGATCCATTGCACGCACCTTATTCTTCCTACCCCATTAGGACATGTCAGACAGTGTTGTTTATTCATCTGCATGCATGTGATGACTATTAAAATAGAGGTGTGAAAAGTCATGACTTTTTATCTTAACATAATCAAAATAGCTGATGAATCAAAATCTCCATCTATTGCAACTGACGAATCGGCTATTGGAAGAAATCAAAACATCTTCTCCAACATATGGTCCATATGTCGCAACAGATAATCCATCTGTTGCAACAGATGGTAAATTTGTTGCAACAGACCAAACTGTGTTTATTCATCTGCACGCATGTGATTACTTCTTGCTAAAAATATTTGTTTCAATTTAGTTGTCATATTTATAAAATCAAGAGAATTTTATTATATTCTTCCAAGATTACCCCTATTATTAAATGACTACATAAAGTATATAATTCATATTTATACTTTCAAAACATAATTAATAAGGCCAATTTGATAAAATAATTACCTAATTTATATTTTTCTTAATTGGTGTGCAAAGCCCATAGGGCCTAACTAATACGAAATAGAGAGACTATTAAAAAGAGGTAAAAAGTCATGACTTTTTATCTAACACATTCAAAATAGCTAATGAATCGAATACTCCATCTGTTGAAACTGATGAATCAGCTATTAGAAGAAATCAAACTATCTCCTCCAACATATGGTCCATCTGTCGCAATGGATAATACATATGTTGCATCAGATGTTTCATCTGTTGCACATACAAACCATCTGTTACAACAGATGGTAAATCTGTTTTGACAGACCATCTATTGCACATTCAATCCATCTGTTGCAACACATTCTAAATCTGTTGCGACAGATGGACGATCTGTTGCAATTGCTCAATAATAACTGTTATTATCGAGTATCAAACTATTTTGAAAAGGTGAGAAGTATTAATGTAAAATAAAAATTCGCGACTTTTCACAGAAAACAAAATGCCACCAGTTTGAATGTAATTAATACAATGGAGCTGAACAGTCGTGCCTTTTGGCCTGACACATCCAGATTCAATCCTCTATAAATAGGTCCCTCCTTAATCTTTATTCTACTCAACTTTATTTATTTCTTCCATTTTTTCTTTTTGTGTGACATCTTCAACCACTTCTATTCAAAGAGCATATTCCTTTCTCGTTGAGGTAAGTTTTTTTTTGTGTAAATTTACCAGTTGGTTGTATACGTTGTATTATATTTTGGACTTTTTTCTTTATATTTGTAAATTCATGTGTGTTTTAGATATGGCTGATCCTGTTCCGGACATTGCTATTCCACGCGGAACAGTGCAGAACTTCAGAGGCAAGTTAATGACCTACAGAGGGAGTTGGTCATTGTGAGAGCGACGATGTTTAGAGAGATGCAGAGGTAGATGAGGGGCCTGCTGCTGCGAGTTGATTGGCCGGCTGTCATTAATGATGATGATGATAATAATAATCATTAGAATGTGTTTTTTTTTTTAGCATATGTATTTTAATTTTTCTATATCGGATCTATACCTAAAGTATTTTATTTTTTGTTTAATGAAAAAGTTACTTTTAGTCGACTCTGGCATTTTAATTCTTATTTAATTTTCATTCTGTTTATTTCTTCTAATCTAAATATACATACATGTTAACATATCGAAGGTTAGAGGCAAGGAGCAATGTTGAATCCAGTAGCACTAGTAATTTTGGCTTTTGAGTTCTTTGAACAGATGGACCGTGTGTTGGAACAGATTGGTCATCTGTTGGGTTTTTTTCAATAGATTATCCATCTGTTTCGATAGATTTTTCATCTGTTTGGGGAAAACATTCCAGTTTGTGAAACTGTTGAGAATAATTATGGTTTGCGGTATTATTTAGTTCATGTTTTGCCTCTTTTTATTAATGCACAAGTTATTAAAAAAGATATTTTACATATAATAAATGATAACATTAGGTTCACAACAATGAGTTAAATATATAAAAGTCCACAACAAACAAACAACAACACAAGTTTCTGCAATTACAACGATCATGGTGGATTACGATACGAGCATGTACTTTTTTTGTGGCCAGCGCACTTAGATATGGAGCACTTGTTTCTTCTTGATGAAAATGATTCTCCAACTCCACGCCTCCTCTTATATGGATTTCTTCCCGATTTGATAGTTCTTGGGTCAATATATAGAGGAGGTATTAATCTCTCCATAAGCTCTGCAGAAACAACCCAAGATTCTTCGGGAGGCACCGGAGTAATATGCCCACTTTATGCCATTTCATATTTTTTCACCGAATAATATTGAGGGGAGTTCTCGTAAACTTCAGGTCCATATTTATGACCATATTGAGATCAAAGCGTTGCCATAGCATGTGGACAAGGTATTTTTTCCAAGTCAAAAACTCTACACGTACAAGATCTTGTTTAAAAATCGGCCATGGCAGCATCACCATGACCGATGATACTGAATTTGTAATCTGCTATTTTATGAGAGAATAACTTATTCCCCAAACTAATGTTCGTTGATATTTTTTTTTCGATTTCGAGAACAAATTGGGTTATTTTTCTAGGCACTTGAACTCACACGCCTTTCGTTAAAAAATTTGCTATACTTCTTACTTATTTTTTCAAACATATCCTTGATGGGAAATTCTCTTTCATCGCCAAACAATGAATTCACCGATTCAGCTATGTTTGATGCCATAATATTGTACCTATAGAAAAGAATCACTTAGTACGACATCATACTAAACTTGTAAATCAAACAAGACATTAAATTCATGAGAATGTACCTATCTGCTGGACAGAATGCTCAGCTTCATCTCTCAAAATCGACACGTGCGAGAAATTCTGCTACCTTGGGATTCACATCTGCTATTTTATTGAAATGGTCTAAAAACTCCTTTCTACTATATGCTTTAGCTGCTTTATAAAAAAGGATGACAACCCTTTTGTTGTGATAGTTATTTTGAATGTTCTCTCCAAGATGCCTGATGCAACAACCAAAGTAAGCTGAAGTGAAGAAAAGTGAACCCATCTTTGGAATACTTGGATACCTATCCAATACAAAACACAACTCTTCGGTATCTTCGACACAGCTTCGCAGTTTTTCAAAAAAAATCCATAAGAAGCATCACATTCCTTGTCCGCTACATAAAAAGCGACAGGAAATATGTGATTCTCCACATCCTGCACCACCATCGGTAGCAGAACTCCATTATACCTGATCCTCAAGAAGGTACCGTCGACGGCTATGCCTTTTCTCAAATGTCGAAAACCTTGAATTCAAGCACCATAGAATATAAAAAAGTACTTGAACCTTCCATTTTCATCCAGATGCAATGTCGTCTTACTTCCGAGATTTGTGAACTCAATCATGTAACGGTAAGCATCCAGGACTACATACCCATGCTCGAGTGTCACCCTAACCAGGTCCTTCTGATACAAGATCGGCAAGGGAAGCACGAAACAACTCCAAAACAGTCCACTAATCTTAAGGATTTGAGGACCAAGATGGAGACCACTCTCGGATTCGCTACCAACAACAAGAATACAAGATACAAGGGTGTATTTCAACACCAAAACAACTACAAAACGTGATGAACAAGATGTACAACAACAATACAAGTTTCGGATCCAACGAAGGCCCAAAACAGTCCACTACAACAACACATACACGATTGCAAGAAAAATAAAGATAGATAGTGAGACCAAGATTATTACAAGATTAAGAACTAAAGAGTATATTAAACTCAAAAACCCCTAATGAATGTAACAATCAAAACCACACTCTTACGGTGACCACCAAGGGAACGAACTCGCCTCAAGATCTACCGTTTCCAAGCAAAGAACAATGTTAGCTTTTCCAAGCCCTATACTAGAATTACACTAAGTTGGTCTTCTCTCAAGAGAGAGGATTTTAAGAGTCTCAAAATCTCATTTTTTTCATCAACTAAAAACTAAGTGAAAATAAGACTAAGGGGCCTATTTATAGTGTATTACAAAAGAAGACAAAAAGACCATATTACCCTTAATGAGAGGGGCGGCCTTGGTGTGTTGGAAGACAATATGAATTGTCCAAAATGCCCCTTAGGCTAAGTGACCGAAATGCCCTTAGTAAAGGCACCAAAACCGTGAACCAACAAAGGTGGTTCAAATTCGAGAGTCCTTAAGTCTTCAAGGCTCCAATCAATCTTCCACACTTGGGTTTGGGTCAATGGTAGGCTAAAAACATCCCCTCCAAGTATGATCCCATGCCCTCCATGTGACCAAAGCTTGATTCTTCACATTGTGACTTCGAATGATGTCGTCAAAAGCTAAGGCGGTCATTATTCTTATATCATCCTCCTCTTCTTGAAAAGGATTCGACCTCGAATCCAAACCTTGCAAAACTGAAAAGAGGACACACAAATGCAAACTCCTCATGGCATGAGGGTTAGGGTTAGCATAACAAATCATCTCAACATGCCAAGGTTGCACATATTTGCAATATAACCAAGAATCCTTTGAAAGGAATATTAAAACTCAATAAAAGATGTACAAAGGGTTTGGTTATAGGGTACATCAAGAGTAACACTTTGCTTGTCATATAGACCAAGCAACAAGTTTGGTGCACCAACATCACCATGTCTAAATTTGGCACCGGGGTCAAATGGGAAAAGTGGCCATAGACACGGGTCTCGACAACACTTCCCTTTCCCAGGGTCTACACCCAAACTAAATGACATACTCTTTATAATAACATACATATCATCCAAAGAAAATAGAGAGTAGAGAAATGTATCACTCAAATCGACTTCTACTAAGGTGCTCTCATGTGTGTACTCACTACTAGTTTCCCAATAAACACCATGAGTACTCTCAACAATGAAATCACACAAAGTAGAAGAAGAAGTAGCTTCCGCAACTACACATTCCTTACCCTTAGGAGTACTCTCATCTTCCAAGACGAGTTTTCCCTCTTTAGGAAGAATGTTGTCACACCATAGTGGGTTAGCATATAGGCTATAGCTTCCAAGGCAAGCTATACCATCATTTTCACCACTAGGTTCATTAGGAGTGTTTAAATCATCTTCAAACAAGACATTATACCTAAAAAGAGTGTGATCTACCTCACGGACAGATTTGGAACAAGCAAGCTCCTCACTCTCTAAATAATCAATATCAAGTTTCAAGGATGTTTCAAACACAATATTACCCCAAGAAGAGCTCTCGGGTTCATTCTCACCTTGTTGACCAACATTTTCAAATATTTCACTCACTTGAGTCCTATTAAGCACATCACACACATACTCAAGTGGTGGATAGTTTTCACGAACAAGTTGATCAACACCCATTACACAAGACGATGTACTTCCCTTCAACACATAGGCTTCAACAATAGGTGGACATAAATTGATCTCACAAGCGGAGTCAATTTCGTTATCAATAGGATCAACTAGTGTATCCACACTCACAATATGTACATCATCATCAAGTGGCAAAGAAACAATAGACTCACATATAGGTAAGCTACAACTCACACTCAATGGGCTACTAGCCGCACAATTATCATTCACATGTACAAAAGTGTAAGAGTTAGCCATTTTACCTTGAAGTCCTTGAGTAGATTCTTCTTTGTCATGGTGTGAAGGCCCTCCAAAAGCTTGGGCAGCAACTTCCTTTTGGCATTGTTCTTCTTTGCTTGCCATGTTGGTACCTACACAAATGTCCTTAGAAATAGAAGGACAACCAATGTTAGAATGGCTTGGTGGTAATCCCCTCACTTTGCTCCACACTACCTCTCCTTTTTCCACTCTCGGATTACCACCTTTCACTCCCTTACTCCTCTCAATCCTTTATTTCTCATAATAATTCGAATTGGAGTAGGTAGGCATTTCTCTTCGTGGCTTGGGCAGCAAGTAAGTCATGAGGCGATTCCCCCATTGATCTCTTACAATATTTGGCCAATGATGTACGTTTGGAACTCTATGTTGTGCAAACCAATCGGCACCTAAGCATACATGACCGTATGGCAATGGAAGAATATCGCACCACACCTCCTCATGGTATTCAAATTGGGAGAAGACAACCTTGACCCTCTCGGTAACCTTAAACCCGTCCAAGAAGTATGGAACAAGAAAAGGCTCACGAAACAACCCCAAGTAGTCAACCATGGATGGAACGATGTAGTTTCTATGGTACCTATCATTTAGCTCAATGTGGCAGCCCGGTATCCCACACATGGTCACCTTTCCGGAGTGTACACTCCTTCTTGGTTCAACATTGTAAGGCATACGAGTACCCCTTAGTTTTGGAGATGCATACCCTCTTCTTCTCATTGGAAAACCTCCACTAGAGCTAGTATAACCATTCACACTATATCGACTTTGATAAGAAGTACTACAAGGTGGAGAATATGGATCTTCACACTCCTCACGTGTACCCTCATCATAGCTCTCATAAGTTTTGCGAACAAAAGGGTTATACCTAACACCAAATCTAGGTTTGGAGTAAGAAGTGTACGACTCCTCACATGCCCCAACATCATCACAAGATCCATCACTAGGTCCTACATCATCTCCAAAGTTACCATAAGCACTAGGCACTTCATTCACCTCATTTTCTCCCTTAAAACAGTAACTTTCAAATCTGCCCAAGTCTCGAGTATGGCTATTTTCATAGCCTCCGCAATCTCCCTCAACTTCGTAGCCATAAAAACCCTCACTACAATCATAGTCTCCCATATTGTAGTCACAATAATCCCCGGCTATCGAAGTCATGTTCCCCTTATATCACCCTTTAAACCTACAAAATGAACAAACAAGATTAGTAGTAAAGCTCCTCAACAACACTCGATACACTCACCTTTGGGATTCTCACAATTGGAGCGGCGAATATTGAAAGTTGCTTATACTCCGGTAGTCAATAGGATGTCAATTCTACTTGGTGGCCGGAATAGATTCTTGTTTGATCGACTCAAGACACAAAAATAAAATTCACTTACGAACTTGAAACAAAGAAGTTACTACGAGTTAAAAATGAGAAAAGCACACAAACAACGAAGACACGAAGAAACGGATTCAATAATTAATCTACAACTAAGTAGGTGATTACTAGTTGTTAATTAATTCTAGAATCAAGACATGAAACTAATGAAACAATAAGATGAAACTAAGAATCTAAAATTTTGAGCTCGGAAATATTGCGTGAACAGTAGCCGTGATGACATGGCAGTCACGTATTGGTTTCGGTCCCACACAACTTTTGTTGTCCAATTCCAAGTCTTGGTCAATTTTTTTCAATTTGGACTTTGGTGGAATTTGTTTAAGGGGGGAAATTCAAACAAGTCTTGGAGCCCTTTTCAATTTCAAGTTTTCAAGACTTGACTTTATTGTACTTCTCCTTAAAACATGGATCCTTAAATCATGGAAAAGTGTTGGAAAGTGGTTGAGACTTGATTGATAGGTCTTTGTTGGTTGTAGTGTCTTTCAAGACTAACAAATAATACACCTTTTTCCTTCAACTTTTTGGATTTAGCATTCACTTTATCTTCAACAATATATGAAGGTGGTGATGAACATCAAGAACAACAACAACAACTACAAGAACTACAACAATAATCTTCTAGAACACCAACAATTTTTCACACGGCCAACTCCAATCCACAATAACAATATCTCCAACACTTGGCCAAGACAACTACAACTTCAACAAAATGGTTTTCAATCCACCAATTAACAACAATATCACGTGGCCAAGCTTATAACAACAACAAGATGAAAACCACAAGGCCAAAACAGTCCACCACAATGGCCAAGCTTATGTTCACAACAACCTTTCAACAAGTTCAAGCTCAAGTTTAGATCTAGACTCAAAGTGTTAGTGGACAAGAAAACTAACACTAGGAACAACAAAACAAACAAGAACACTATTAGATCTAGACATACAACAACAAATCTCGGCCAAGACACAACAAGAACACGATTTTGGCCAAGAACACAAACACGGACAGATTGCTATTTTTCTGGAAATTTCAGTTTTCCTTTTTTTTTTTTTTTTTTTTTAACAAGAAAGACCAAGATTGATCTTGTAGGAACAAGATCAAGCCATGCTTTGATACCAAATGATACAAGATCGGCAAGGGAAGCACGAAACAACTCCAAAACAGTCCACTAATCTTAAGGATTTGAGGACCAAGATGGAGACCACTCTCGGATTCGCTACCAACAACAAGAATACAAGATACAAGGGTGTATTTCAACACCAAAACAGCTACAAAACTTGATGAACAAGATGTACAACAACAATACAAGTTTCGGATCCAACGAAGGCCCAAAACAGTCCACTACAACAACACATACACGATTGCAAGAAAAATAAAGATAGATAGTGAGACCAAGATTATTACAAGATTAAGAACTAAAGAGTATATTAAACTCAAAAACCCCTAATGAATGTAACAATCAAAACCACACTCTTACGGTGACCACCAAGGGAACGAACTCACCTCAAGATCTACCGTTTCCAAGCAAAGAACAATGTTAGCTTTTCCAAGCCCTATACTAGAATTACACTAAGTTGGTCTTCTCTCAAGAGAGAGGATTTTAAGAGTCTCAAAATCTTATTTTTTTCATCAACTAAAAACTAAGTGAAAATAAGACTAAGGGGCCTATTTATAGTGTATTACAAAAGAAGACAAAAAGACCATATTACCCTTAATGAGAGGGGCGGCCTTGGTGTGTTGGAAGACAATATGAATTTTCCAAAATGCCCCTTAGGCTAAGTGACCGAAATGCCCTTAGTAAAGGCACCAAAACCGTGAACCAACAAAGGTGGTCCAAATTCGAGAGTCCTTAAGTCTTCAAGGCTCCAATCAATCTTCCACACTTGGGTTTGGTCAATGGTAGGCTAAAAACATCCCCTCCAAGTATGATCCCATGCCCTCCATGTGACCAAAGCTTGATTCTTCACATTGTGACTTCGAATGATGTCGTCAAAAGCTAAGGCGGTCATTATTCTTATATCACCTTCGCAATCCCCATGGTCGTATATATCTTTCAATAACTGACCAGGATACCCAAATCCGTAAGTAGTTGATTGGCCATAACCCTTGTTGAAGGGCCTTTGCCATCGGGGAAACTACTCCTAAAATATTCACCGAGGACCTTTGCCGTGGCGTGAGAATTTTGGCTCGAGATATGCTCCGAACCACATGTGTGATGCTTTTTATGTTTATGAATGATGAATCTGTCAGAACTTGCATACTTCACCGCTCTCAATCACCACTTGCAGTTCGAATTAGCACATTTGAAGGAAAAAACATTGCTCGAATTAATCACCTTCTTTATTCTAAAATCTTTTTTCAAGCAAGAAATAAATAAAGTGTTAGATAGTTCATTCTTGTCCTTGAATGACATTCCAATAAAAAAAAGCCGATCCCGTCATCTTGAAGATTTCCAGACTGTGTTGATTGAGAAGAACTGCACATCGTATTGGTCGCATCAACGGGCGTAGGTGTTTGATCATCATCTAAAATATTCATGTCTAGATCATCCAACCTTTCATCAAATAAGTCTTCTTGTTCTTCTACTTCTACGTTCTGGTTCTTATTCTCTCTCGTCTTTTCAACCATGTACACTCTTAACACCGGCCTGGTTTAATCACTTAGATAAGCACGCAACCGAACCTGATCGGTTATCTTGAAGGCAGTACCCTCTGATTTTCAAAGGAGTTGTGCATGCAGCTGATGGCAAGTTTTTTCGGTTGACAATTCAGTCCACAAAAGCTGATGATTAAATTCACAAAATCATCATACGAAATATCACTTTGGACTGTCATAGCTATCGTCTCTAGTATTTCACCTTCCTTCCAACGCCATACATATCAATAGCTCTTCTCGATCCATTGACCATGACATCCACCCCTATTGTTATTGATCCCTCCAGTAGTGGTACCTAAATAAAGTCATTTGTTAAAAAAAATTGATAGTGATTTCATAGTACCGTGAATGAATCTCAACAGATGTGTAATCTGTTACAACAGGTAAGTGATCAGTCTCAATAGATTACTTACCTGTTGGGATTCATGTTACGCTCCTAAATATCTATTTTAACAGATGAAGCTCCTATTGGAATTGATGTTACAGTACTAAATCACCTTTAAAGCTAATTCCAACAGATGAGTGACATGTTGCAACAGATAATTAACCTATTACGATAGATGACTTACCTGTTGCAACAGGTTAGTAATCTGTTGTAATAGATATTTACCCTGTTGCAACAAACAATACTTTTGTTAAAATTGTGTTCAGGTTTTGTTACAACAGGTTACTAATCTGTTGAAATAAATATTTATCATGTCGCACTAGATAACTAATCTGTTGCAACAGATGTGTCAAATGTTGCAACAGATGACCTATCTGTTTAAACATAAATCCAATATATCAGTCTTCCATTGAAACAGATGTCTCATCTGTCGCAACAGATGATTTATCTGTTTAAATAGATGGATCTTATGTTGGATTCATGATTGGGTTCTATCCATTGTTGGAAAACAACAACGCAATAGCAGTTACCCAGATGAAAATTTTAACTAAAAATCATAATTTGACTTACCAAGGTCTCCTATGAAGTAATGCCAAAGTGAAAAGTGATGTTCGAAACAAAATTTGACCTAAGAAATTAGTCAAATAGCAACAGTAGCGGTAACAACAACAACAAATGGTCACCAAGAAGAAGATGAAGATGATAATGAAGTAGAAGATGATGAATAAAGCAGCAGCAACAACGAACAACAAAAAATACTAAGAGAGAGAAAACAACAATGGGTGAGAAGAGAGAGAAAGGTGCCTTTTTTCCCTCCATTTTTCGTTATATAGGTAAATATTTGGATCAAAGTGTAAATTTTAAAACTTGTGGGCTATTTTCAAACTTTTTCAACTTTCTTAATCCATAATAAAGTAATTGTCACCTCCACTCAATAATTAAGACTTGTGTCACCTACACCTTATTTTAAAACTCTTTTGTCACCTACAACCCAAAGCCCCGAGAATCATCATCTCAAATTTGATAATCGAAAAATGGATACCCATTAATAATTGTAAATGAATTGAATATCATCTGGTTATAAGAATAAAATATTTGAGATCCCGTACATTTATTTTGATCCTAAAAATATGTAAAGAACGGTCATGTTTGAGGATGACTGAAAACTGATTTGGTTGGAAATTATTCGCCATTTATTTCACAACAACAACAATAACAACATACCCAGTATATTCGTCATTTATTTAGATCATTAAATTATTTAAAGTAAAGTTAGATATATATTATTTTCCTAATGTTAAAAAAAATGGGCGAAAAGTTAAGAAAAGTATTGTTAAAGAAATATGGGCCAAATAAAAATGAAACTGCAATTTAACTTTTTTTGGGGGCGAACTGCAATTTTTTTGGCCAAGGAAATTACATGTGATGACTCAGGGCTTTGAATTTTTGACCTTCAAGTACATTTTTGTTCCTCTACACCTCAAATATTTTTAAATTTTTCATTCTCATTTGTCTCTCAACTCTATTTTAATTTTTTCATTTTTTTTACGTGAACTTTTATTTGTTTTTTCTTATTTTAATTCAGTTGTCTCAACTTTTATTTTTCTTTTACTTTTTTCTCTTTTTTTTCTCAAATATTATTTATTTCTTCATTTCTCTCTCTTTTTTAATTCATCGGTCTCAATCTTTATTTTTTTATTTTTTATCATTTCTCATTTTTCTCAAACTTTTTTTTTCTTCTCATGTTTGTTTTTCTCAATCTTTTTTTTTTGTTACTTATTCTTTTTTTTTCTTAACTAATATTTTTTTCTTGTCCTTTTTTTCTCAATCTCTTTTTTTTATTTCTCTATTTTGTTTGTTCTCTTTTTTTACTCAACTTCTATTATATTTTGCTAATAAATAAAAAGTTGAATAATACGCAACAGAATCTTTTTATTTTTTTGACATCAAAGCAAATTTAAGGACATAACTTATTGTTAGAAAGTCCTTTGAGATAAGTCTTGCCTCTATGGTAAAAATTATAGAACAACTCATAAATTAAGACACAATATGGTGGTGTCAAGTCTTGCTTGTGGAGCATAACTTCTTGTTTGAAAATCCTTGAGTTAAGTCTTGCTTCTAAGACAAGAGTTATAAAATATCTCATAAATCAAGAAACAATGTGATAGTGTCAACACTTATCCATTGGGCGTAACTTATTTTTTTAGGAGTTTCTTGGGCTACGTCTTGTTGTAGAGGCAAGACTAATAGAGCATCACATAAATTAAGACACAATATGACAGTGTCAGCTCTTGTCCATGAGGCGTAACCTGTCGGCTAAGTATTGCCTTTAAGGCAAGAGTAATAGAATATCTCATAAATCAAGACACGATGTGGCAGTGTCAATTCTTGCCCATGAGGCGTAACTTTCTATTTGAAAGTCCTTGGACTAATTCGTGTCTCTAAGGCAAGAGTTATAGTACATCTCACAAATAGAGACATAATGTGGTAGTGTCAACTCTTACCCATGGGGAATAACTTGTTGTTTAAAAGTCCTTGATTTATAAAATATCTCAAAAATCAAGACACAATGTGGTAGTGTCAACTCTTGCTCATGAAGCGCAACTTGTTGTTTATAATTCCTTGGGCCAAGTCTTGCCTCTGAGGCAAGAGTTATAGAAAATCTCATAAATCAAAACATAATGTGATAATGTCAACTCTTACCCATGGGGCGTAACTTATTGTTTGAAATACTTGGGTTAAGTCTTGCCTCTAAGGCAAGAGTTATAGAATATCTCATAAATTAAAACACAATGTAGTAATGTCAACTCTTGCCCATAGGGCACAACTTGTTGTTTGAAAGCCCTTGGTTTAAGTCTTGCCTCTAAGAGAAGAGTTATAAAGCATCTCATAAATCAATACATAATGTGGTGGTGTCAACTCTTGCTCACGGGGCATAACTTGTTGTTTGATGGTCCTTGGGCTGAGTCGTACCTCTAAGACAAAAGTTATAAAGCATTTAATAAGTAAAAAACACAATGTGTTAGTGTTGACTCTTGCCCAATGTACGTAACTTGTTTGAAAATTCTTGGAATAAGTCGTGTCCCTAAGGCAAGAGTTGTTGAACATCTCATAAATGAAGACATGGTGTGGTAGTGTCAACTCTTGCCCGTGGGGCATAATTTATTGTTTGAAAGTTCTTGAGCTAAGTCTTCCCTCTAAGTCAAGAGTTGTAAAACATCTCATAAATGAAGACATAACATGGTAGTATCAACTCTTGCCCATGGGGCATAATTTATTGTTTGAAACTCCTTGAGCTAATTCTTGCCTCTAAGGCAAGAATTGTAGAACATCTCATAAATAAAAAACATAACGTGGTAGTGTCAATTCTTATCCGTGGGGTATAATTTATTGTTTGAAAGTACTTGAGCAGTTTTGCCTCTAAGGCAAGAGTTGTAGAATATCTCATAAATAAAAACATAACGTGGTAGAGTCAACTCTTGCCCGTGGGACATAATTTTCTAGTTGAAAGTCCTTGTGTGCCTTTAAGGTAAGAGTTATAGAACATATCATAAATCAAAACACAATGTGATTGTGTCAACTCTTACCCATAAAACGTATGTTCTTGTTTGAAAGTCATAACTCTTGCCTCTATAATGTGATAGTGTCAATTCTTGCTCATGGGGACGTAACTTGATTGGAAGAAATCGAAGAAAAGAAAAATAATCATAATAATAATTATGAAAAAGAAGAAAAATATTTTTAAAAAATCAAAGAAAATAAAAAATATAAATAAATAAAATATAGAAGTTGAGGGGAGGAAAGAAAAAAAAAGTAAAGGTAGAGAAAAAAATAAAAAAAGAAACAAATCAAAAATAAAGATTGAAAAAAATAAAAAAGAAAAAAGAAAAATCAAAGAAAAATAAAAAAGGAGATTTTTTAAAAAAATAAATAAAAGTTGAGAGGAGAAAAAAGAAAAAAAGTAAGGTTGAGAAAAAACTAAAACGAAAAAAAAATTAAGTAGACTAAAAAAGGGAATTTTTTTTTTAAAAGAAATAGAAGTTGAGAGGAAAAAGGGGGAAAAGTAAGAATTGAGAAAAAAAAAAGATAAAAATTAAAGTAAAATAAAAAGAGGAAAAAATAAAAGTTGAAAGATAAATAAGTATCAAGTTGTTTAGAAATCTTCGTGATATTGAGGGGCAAATAGATAATTGCGCTATATAAAAAAAGAAGAGAGACTAGTTTTATAAGATCATTCTTATGAGGGATGCAAAAATAAAGCAACCCATTAAAAGTTATTTATGTAGTTTACCCAAAAATATTAGCAAACTAAAGTTAGAGTTTGCCAAAATTTGGACAAATCGCAAAAAGTAAAGTGGAAAAGACACCCACCGGCACAAAATGGACAACATTTGGCCAATTTGCTACATTATGATCAGTCGGTCAAATTAATATCATTTACTAGTCATTGTATTATTTTAGTCCTTTCCTTCATATATATTTTTTATATCAAATTGATACAATACTTACACCATATTAAGACACTTTTTCAAAAGAAACGGAACATATGCATGCAACTATCAAATTAATATACCGCTTATACCACATTAATATATTTTTTAAAAAAGAGAGAAAACCTACACATGCATATACAATCTCTATATCAAATGATACAACATTTATATCACTTTGATACATTTTTATTTTTTTTTAAATCTGGAAGTGAAATAAAAAAGTTAGAAAAACTGATTTTTTTTCATAAGAAAAATGGATAATGATTTTTCTAAAGGAAACAATATAAACTTAAAAAAAAATGGAGAAAGAGATGAAGCCTACAACAAAATAGTTAAAAGTAGAAATTAATTTAGTGACTAATTATAAATAATTAATTTTAGACGATGATTATGATGAAATTATTTTAGAGTGGAGTCTTTTCCTTAAAAAAAAATAATGAAATTAGGTGCGTGGCCAACCGCCAAACTTTTTAATTTATTTTTTAAGTAAATAAACAAGTGGAGGAAGTTAACCAATGTTAACAAAAAATTACAGTTCGCCCCAAGAATGTGCGAACGGTCTGTTTTTGCACGTGTTTTTAGAGATATGTATTAGTAGTTCATTGAGTTGAATTTTATGCAATTTAGGCATCAGAGTCCTGCACAGATGGCCAGTGGCGGATGTATATATGTACTACTGAAACCCCTTCGACTAGTCCATATATGTATTACTGAATCCCGTCACTGTCATATATGTATTACTGAATTCCGTCACTGAAAATTCTGGATCCGCTCTTGCAGATGGTCAATGGGAAGGAGGAGTTAGGGACGTACCAATTTACGATTAACTTGATTCTCTGTGTTTACAAATTAGAGGACTACTCAATATTGATAGAAGAGGAAATCGACCATTCGACTCAAGAAAAGAAGATCATGATTGATAGTTTATGATTCACCTCAGGTTTATCTCACCTTTATTGCCACCCTTTTTTTTTCGTCAGTGTTTTCACATAACTAGTTTTGTAGTTACTTCTTGTCCAATTTTCAGCTGTAATAGAGGGTAAGGCCTAACCCTCCCTCTTCTTCCGTAACTTTCTTTAGGATGGAACAAAATTGTGACTGGATTTAATCAAAAAAGTTAATTAATGTCTAGGCTATAAATATCACATACTCCTCCGTTTCGTATTAATTGACCTCTATGATTTGAGACACTCATTAAAAAAAATCTATAAATAGAAATGCATTTTACATATTTACTCTTGTATACCTTTTAAAGTTCAATATCAATTTAATGATTAAATATTAAAATTTGATATATATTATTTCATTCCATGTATTATGTCTAGAATATTGAATATTTATAATTGAAATTAGTAATAATTATTTACTTTTAATTTTGAAAACTGAGACCATTAATGCACCATTCAATAATTTTGAAAACTGTGAATATATTTAATATTTCTATCAAGAATAAAAGAGGAAATATTTATATCAAATATTTTTTATTGTAAAACTTGAATAATTAAATTGAAATAAATATTTTTAAAAATAAGATCAACTAATATGAAATGGAGGAGTATATCAACACATATCACGGAGTATATCAACACATACCACTCAAATTTCAACAAGGTTTCCCTCTTTTCTTTTTTCTCTCTGTATGTTTTCCTTTTTCTGCATGTGATTTTATTAATACCGTCTCCAAGTTGTTAATAATACAAGAATAATTATGACAAGGAACATATGAATAATTGACTTTTAAGAATGTACAGATCTGTCATTATGAAGCATACAACCAAATCTTTTTTTTTTTTTTTTTTTTTTTTTGGTTTGACTTTTCGATATCCAAAGTTCACTACCTCAACTTATACCTGTCAAACAGGCTGGATTGATCCGGCCCGAATTAGCCAGTTTAAGAAAATCGGCCCAGTCAGTTCATGGACTGTAGGGTATCAGGTCTCGGGCTGGTTTATTTTTTTGGTTGGGCTCAGTTAACTCGGTCCGGATCAAGCCCGATCCGGATCCGTCGGTTAACGGGCTCGGAACCGGCCCAATTTATTTTTTTAAAAAAAAAAAAATTGAACTTTGAACCGTTGGGCCCAAACAAGCCGTTGTCCCAACAGCTATATAGCAGTTTTTGGGTCCAAATGGCTAGTTTGGCCTTTTTTATTAAAAAAAAATAAAATTTACTTTTAAAATTATTTTTTAACCCCAAAAAAATTCTTATAAATACCCTACACTTTCAAATCATTTTCCACACCATTTTTCATTCTCTCAATTCTCATTTTCTCTCAAATCTCAATTCAAAGTACGAGTGAAAGTTTCTAAAGTCGCAATCTTCGAATACTTCCAAAATTTGATATTGTCATCCCATCTCCTACGTTTAATTTTTATTTAGTGTATTAATTATTGAATATTTAATTTTATTATATTGGTGTATTTTGAATTTTTTTAGTTTAATTTATATTATGGATAAATTAAGAAACCTCGCTACTAAAAGTGTTAAAAAAAATTATCCCAGAAGTGGTAGTGGTAGTAAAAAGTGAATTACTAGCGGTAGAGGTACTTCAAGTAGTAGATATACCCATGTGCCTCCGACACCGCTTAGTCAACCTTTTGAGGAAGAAGTAGGCGTACCTTTAGGTATAGGTGCCCACGATATGGATTGTGTTGAAGCTCAGGAAAATTATGGTATAGAAGAAAAAAATGAAGTAGATGCAGTTAATTTAGACGAAGATGATAAAAATATTGGTGAGACACCCGTAGTAGAAAATGTTAACGTTAGATCTGAATCGGTTAATCTCTCTCCCCGTGCCCCAAGAGATCGTAAAAAAACTAGTATTGCATGACAATTTTTTGAATGTATATCAGATACTGAGGTGCAATGCAATATTTGTTAACAAATATATAAGCATAAAAACGGAGGCAAGCAAGGGGGTACGGGTATATTAGTGAGACATATAGGTGATGCTCACGAAAGAGAGTTAAATATTGCACGAGGTGGTGCAGATGTTGGTGGGCCAACGTAAACTAGAATGGACCCAGCAACCGGTCAGGTAATGAAGAAGTATAATAAATTGAGGGACCGGAAAGAAATAACTAAAATGGTAGCTGTGAGTTGTTTGTCTTTTAGTTTTCCTTCTTCTGATACTTTTATTCATTATATTCAAGCAATTTATAATCCTATGTTTAATGGTATTCCTAGAAGTACTTGTCGGACCGGTATTTTTAGATTTCATTCACAATATTATTTTTATTTATCAATATTGCTAAAAAATATTCAATGTAGAATGTCTCTAACTTCTGATCTTGGGCGTGCTGTAAATAAAAATGATTATTTAACTATTACTTGTCACTGGATAGATAGTAGTTTTATTATGCAAAAACGTATTCTTGCTTTTTTATATGATGAAGATCGCAAACATACTGGAGATTTTATTGCTGATTCGATTGCTAAAGTTGCAGAATTTTATGGTATCGAAAATAAAATCTTATGTATTGCTTTTGATAATGCTTCGAACAACAAGACTGCTATAACAAAATTAAAATCTAAGTTATCTCCGTCGTTACCTAAAAATTTTCATATTAAGTGTGCATGTCATATATATAATTTAATTGTAAGAGATGGTCTTGAGTTTTTTGAGTTTTATATTGAAAAAATTCGGCTTGTCATTGATTTTATTCAAGAAAATAATCGTAGAAGTAGAATTAGAGACTTTAAACTTAAATGTGAACAAAATGGACTTGCACCGATATTGATGCCTGAAGAATGTGAAGCTAGATGGAATGTTACGTATGATTTTTTAAAAACTTATTATAAATATAGAGTTCCTATTACACTATCTTTTAACCAATATTGTGGTTCGTTTGCTGATTCTATTGATTGCATGTTACATGATTCTGATTGGATTGTAATCAATGATCTTGTTAAGTTTTTGAAAAAAAATTATATAACTACAGTTGAATTTTTCGGTGCTTATTATCCTACTGTTTGTAATATTTTGACATATATAGCCGATATTTATGCTTTACTCAAAGAAAATAAAAATAAAGAAGGTTACAAAGATGTTGTTGGTGCCATGTTTGCTAAATTTTAAAAATATTTTTTTTCGATTCCCCCTATTTACTTGGTTGGTGCTATGCTTAATCCGTGCATGAAATATAATACTATGTGCCACTTTAGTACTATTATTTATGCTAATTTAGAAATAAATACTAACAATGATTCTCAACAAGTACAAATTGATTTATGGATGGCTATGGGTGATGCGAATAAATACATAGATAAATTATATAATTGCTATGCTGATTTAGTTGATTTAGCAGTACCTACAAATATCACTCCAACTATCGCTCCTCATCCTCCCGAGGAGCCATCATCTTCTAAAAGGCCGGCACATAGTGGTTTTTCTGATCACTTTTATAATTTAAATTGTTGGAACAGTGTCGAGGAGGGAGATTACGTATCAACTTATCGGAAAGAGCTTAAAGTATTATCTTCGGTCGCCGCTAGAGGATCGCAGACGACGGATCAATGCGTTGGATTGGTGGAGGAGTAATGAAACAAAACATCCTGTGCTTTCAAGATTAGCTAGAGATATCTTGAATGTTTCAATGTCAACTGTTGCATCCGAGAACGCTTTTAGTCAAGGACGACAACAACTTGGAGACAACCGACATTCATTGGGAAGCAATGCAATGAATGTTCTCATTTGCCTTAGAGATTGGATTAGAGCCGAACGAAGAAATCAAGGAATGGAAGCGGAGCCGAATGACGAGCAGAGACTTGAAGAAATTATGACTTCACAGGAGAACTCAGCAGAATCAAGTCCAATGCATGTTTTGCCCCCGTTGACTTTGACTATCCTATGCAAGTTTCTGTTAATATTAACATGAATGAGTTGGAGAAAATGATGCAAAATTTGTAGATTTTTCATTCATGTAAATTATAAATTTTGGATCATTTTGCAATAAATAAAATTCAACATTCATTCATTCCTTAGTCCTTACTTTATAATTTTTTCCATTTAATGATTTAAATTGAATTTCTAATTTAAATTAAAACTTAGTTTTAATATATTATTAATTTACTATTAAGTATTATACTATTATTAATTTATTATATTAAGTAGCATATGTTTTATTTAAAATAGCGTATATATGTGTATATATTTTCTAAAATAGTATATATTTAACTTATACAGGTGTATATGTTTTATAAATTAGTGTATAACTATATATATAGTGTGTGTGTATATTGTAGTATATTTTATTTAAAGTAGTATGTATATATTGAATGGTACGTATATATGTGTATATATCTTCTATTGACGTATATATTTAATGTATACATGTGTATATGTTTTATAAATTAGTGTATAACTATATATATAGTGTGTGTGTATATATTGTAGTATATGTATATTGTAGTATATTTTATTTAAAGTAGTACGTATATATTGAATAGTACGTATATATGTGTATATATCTTCAATTGACGTATATATTTAACGTATACATGTGTATATGTTTTATAAATTAGTGTATAACTATATATCTAGTGTGTGTATATATATATATATATATATATATTGTAGTATATTTTATTTAAAGTAGTACGTATATATTGAATGGTACATATATATGTGTATATATCTTCTATTGACGTATATATTTAACGTATACATGTGTATATATTTTATAAATTAGTGTATAACTATATATATAGTGTGTGTGTATATATTGTAGTACATATATATATTGTAGTATATTTTATTTAAAGTAGTACTTATATATTGAATGGTACGTATATATGTGTATATAGCTTCTATTGACGTATATATTTAACGTATATATGTGTATATGTTTAATAAATTAGTGTATAACTATATATATAGTGTGTGTATATATTGTAGTATATATATATTGTAGTATATTTTATTTAAAGTAGTACGTATATATTGAATGGTACGTATATATGTGTATATATCTTCTATTGACGTATATATTTAACGTATACATGTGTATATGTTTTATAAATTAGTGTATAACTATATATATAGTGTTTGTATATATTGTAGTATATTTTATTTAAAGTAGTACGTATATATTGAATGGTTCGTATATATGTGTATATATCTTCTATTGACGTATATATTTAACGTATACATGTGTATATGTTTTATAAATTAGTGTATAAATATATATATAGTGTGTGTATATATTGTAGTATATTTTATGTAAAGTAGTACGTATATATTGAATGTTACGTATATATGTATATATATCTTCTATTGACGTATATATTTAACGTATACATGTGTATATGTGTTATAAATTAGTGTATAACTATATATATAGTGTGTATGTATATTGTAGTATATATATTGCAGTATATTTTATTTAAAGTAGTACGTATATATTGAATGGTACGTATGTATGTGTATATATCTTCTATTGACGTATATATTTAACGTATACATGTGTATATGTTTTATAAATTAGTGTATAACTATATATATAGTGTGTGTATATATTGTAGTATGTATATACTGTAGTATATTTTATTTAAAGTAGTACATATATATTGAATGGTACGTATATATGTGTATATATATTCTATAGACGTATATATTTAACGTATACGTATGTATTTATTTTATAAATTAGTATATAACTATATATATATATATATAGTGTGTGTATATTGTAGTATATTTTATTTAAAGTAATACGTATATATTGAATGGTACGTATATATGTGTATATATCTTCTATAGACATATATATTTAACGTATACATGTGTATATATTTTATAAATTATTATATATATTATTATATTGTAGTATATATCTTGTAGTATATGTTTTATTTAGAGTAATATATATATTTAACTAACGTATAGTCGTATACACGATTACATGTGTAATTGTGTAATGCCTCAATTTTCTGAACCGAAATGCTACATGGTGCTTATGATCCCGAAGGACCACAAGCTAACCCATGACTGATATCTGTACCTGTATACTGCATAAAAGACTGAAAAATGCGGAAACATGAACTAAAAGGCCATAAGGTTCAATACTAATACATAACTGAAGATATGGTATAACAATACCAAAACAAATCTGAAATAACTATCTGAATATACTATAGTCTGAAAGCCTCTAAACTGTCTGAATAAGGATTTGATGGGACACGTTCCCAACTAACTCCATTTACTGAAATAAACTGAAAATTTAAAATAGTAATGAAATCATCATGTCCTCGAAAGATGAGGACTCACTTCTAACTCTGACTACTGAGACTGGAATCTACTGCTGATGCTTTGGAGCTCGTACTTCTAAACCTATGGTATAAGACACCATAGCGCGATTGCGTCAGTACTTTGAATGTACTGGTATGCAAGTGAGGTAGGCTAAATGCATGGGGTTCATATACATGAACAATAATAACTGACTGACTAACATGAACGTGAGAATACATACATGGCTACATAACTGTAACTGAGACCATGATAGGACTGAATACTGAGTTCTGGATACTGAGGTTACTAATAACATGGATTTACTGATATCTGAGTACATGAATACTGGGATACTAAATAACTGAGTTTACTGATCCTGATATCTGAGTCACTGATACATGAGGAACTGATACTGTATTTCTAAATACTGAAGGACTAAAACTATATTACTAATACATGAATAATTATTTTTGACATTTCGGATTATGAAGAACTGATCTGGTTGACTGTATCTGACAGTTCTGAAGCTGAAGACTGATTACATGAGTTCTGATAGCTGATATATTTAATGACATGAGTTCTGAGAACTGATATATCTGATAATATGAGTGAATGTATCTGACTGTCCTGAATCTGATAGAACTAGCTGAGTTTAGTACTAAATCTGAGTTGACTGTATTTGACAGTCCTGAAATCTGAAGAACTATCTGAGTTCTTTTATTGAGACTGAGACTGAAATTGAGACTGTGGAAAGTAGTTATCTAACCGACATGCCCCATATATGCCATTATAGCTGAGCTGGGGTCCAATCTCTACCCTGACTGGAAGGGTGTCAATACCGCGCCATTGGTAAGGATAAGCTATGAGTGACCCTTATCTGTCAGGTTACTCTAATGAGAACGGTGGGATCCTAATCTGACAGGTTAAGCCACCTTATCAACCCTAATCTATCAGGTTAAGATGTCTTAACCTACGCTGGCTACGTAGTTCTGGAATACAAGGATGACTGCTAAGAATCACACCCTAATCTGAAAGGTGAGTTCCCATCCTTGGGTTCGCTCGGTGCTGAATCCTACTCCCATCTGAAAGACACTGAACTGAATAACTGAGCTGAACTGATTGACTAAACTAAACTGATTAGCTGAACTGGACTGGCCTGAGTTAACTGAACTGATACTAGTGGTATTGTTTAGTGGAGCTAAACTGAGTTTATTGAGTTCCTTTGACTGACGGAATGTACTGTGTTCTGAGGACTAACTGAGAGTACTAAAGTTGCTGAGATTGACTATGAATACTGAGGTTGCTGAGGTTACTGAGCACTAAGATTACTGAGATTACTAAATTTTCCTGAGTTACATGACTGACTGATTTCTATAGATCATGGCTTGACTGAGAGTATCGTGATAACATGACATGGCTCTAGGCACACAACTATATTTTTAGGGTACAAGTACCCCCAGGACTCGATGGAAGGAAACTGACAAACATGACTTTCTTGAATACATAATCAATATCAACAATCCATAATATCATAACTTGGGGGATTTCATGGAGTACATGGTTATCATACATCTTGTACATAAGTAGAATTTGCAAGTAAGCATAGAATAATCTCATAAGACTAGTTCATGAGCAATCCAACAATATTTACAAGACACATTACCAACATGAAAGTCATTGAAACATAGGGGCATATCATGAATCCTTAACTTAGTCACAATTTAGTTATATTGCATGATTTCTAGTTTCTTAAGCATTTTATCAAACACCTTACATGAACAACTTAGGCATAGGTGTAATCAACAAATTATTCATCATGAACAACTAAATTTACATGTTTCCAACTCATATGATGTCATAGATTTATAAAAACACATAAGGATTCCAACTAGGGAATCATTCAACATCAACAACATGAACATAATCCATTCACCACATAAATATCATGATATATAATTTAAAAGAGGGTTCTTGGGCTTCATGGATGGAAGGAATCCATGAATAAACACAATGCATACCTTAGATGGAAGATTCTTGAAGATTAACGGTGGAACTTTCTTGAAATTGAATCCCCAATCAACTAGTTTTCTTGGAGCTTGAGATAAATCATGGAGTAATAAAAACCCAAATCTTGAAGCTTGATCTTGAAAGAGATATAACTTTTCTTGATTTCTTGACTAGGGTTCTTGTCCCTTTGAGAGAAAATAAGTTGTTCTTGAGTTTGAAGAACTTGAATATCTTAGATTCTTGAAGAAGGGTTTGAATCTTGTTCTTGGATTTTGATCTTGAAATAAACCCTAATTTTAATGTTATGGATGAATGAAGAGTTATGTGCTTTGATTTGAGGTGATTGGGTGTTAAATAGGGTGGAAAAAGACCCAAAAATCTCTTTAAAATGACGTTTCAGTGCTATTTCGGGCAAAACTGACAGTCTGAGTGACGAACCGTCACTCTGGTGACTAACCATCACTCCAATCGTCATTTTTGGTCCAGAAAACAGCCTCACTAGTTCAGTTGTGACGGCCAAAGTGATGGTCCGTCACTGACGTGATGGTCCGTCGCTGACGTGACGGTCCGTCGCTGACGTGACGGTCCGTCATTTTGCCCGTCGCTCCTGGACAGCTAAGGCAGCTTTCAGTAAAACGGCCATAACTTTTTACTCCGATGCCGGATATTGACAAAATTGGTACCGTTGAAAAGATAATTCAATTATCTATCTGTTGGTAGGTAATGAGCTCAAAAAATCTTTGTAGAATGGGAAATATACTCATTTGAAGTTGACTATGGCAATGTCCTTCTCAAGAATTCAATCGGTAAGGGATGTTTTGATTCGTCTAATAGCTAGGACATATTTAAGGCATTAGTATACATCAAACTTGATCATAAAACTACCAAATCACTAAGATTTATTTCTCATGAGATTGACGCATAGTTCTACTATCGGTTGGGATTCTCGGGGTATTACAAATTGTGTATATATTTTTTAAATTCTAATGTAGTATATACTATATATATAGTGTATATATATTTTTTAACGTATTTAAAATGTATATAGGTGGGTATATATAGGGTATATTGGAAAAAAACTTTTTTTTTATCGGTTTTGATAGGATTTTTAATCGGATTTGACCGGGTTTAGGTGGGTTAGACCGGGTTGGGCTAAGTAGGCCGGTTCAGGGTTGTTTTTAAAGAATTTACTATTGAACCGGCCCTGGCCTGGCCCACCTAACCACAACCCGGCCCGAACCAGCCCGCAACCCAGCTAAATTTCATGGGCCGGTTCCGGGTTGACCCGGCCCGACCCACTTGACACCCATACGTCAACTACAACGAAATATGTGTCTGGTAATTAGGCCTATTAAGGAGAAAACCTCTTTTTGTGGATAGTTTCTTCATTTTTGGAGGCTCGTTGGCATATTATTTCGCCAGATACTATGCTGACGCAATTAACAACAACAATATATCAGTATATTTCACAAAGTGGAGTTTGAAGAGGGTAAAATGTACGCAATTTATACCACTACCTCAGATGAAGTAGAGAGACTGTTTTCGATAGACCCTCAACTTAGGACAGATAACAGTATACCTAATAAAAAACATAAAAATAAACAACAAAATGGGATAATATACTGCTAGATAATAAAAGAAACAAGGTATCGGCAGAGTAATGTTATAAACTATCTATTCAAGGTCACAAACATCATCAGAACACTGGGAACAAAAAACCACAAACATAGATACAAACATAACACTCCTCCTAACTATTACGGACACACTCTTACCCACTAACCCTCTATCCTAGTTCGCGTCCTCCATACCTTTCTATTATACCGAATTTAGGATTCTTTCATTATTCTCTCTATTTTAGTTTGTCTGTTTGTCGTATTTCGAATTGAACATAGTTTAAGAACATAAAGAAGATTTTTAAATTTTATTCTCTTAAATTAAATATATGTCAAATGTATCAAAATATCTTTAATCTTATAATCTAAACATGTGACGTGAAAAATTGAAATTATTTTTTTTTTTTAAATATATATTTTATTATAATTGACTAAAAAGAAAAATAGGACCAACAAATTAAAACGTGCAAGTATTAAGTCGGATTTCACAGATTTTCTATGACATATGCACTTACGCCGAGTGACATAATCATCTTTGCATTCGCTTTTTGTAGTCAATACGGTAGGCTAAAACTTGGATGATGTCAATATTTTTCTAACTAACCCGACTGCGAAATGAAGGGTGTGTTTGGTACGGAGAAAAATAGTTTTCATGGAAAATATTTTTTTCAATTCGATTTCTTACTTATTTTTTTTATGTTTGATTAGTGGGTGGAAAATATTTTTCGAAAAATAATTTTAAGTGTTTGGTTGGCGGATGAAAAAATATTTTTTAGAAAATACATTTTAGTGTTTAGCTAAAGAGTAAAAATATATTTTAAAAAAATATTTTTTGATCTCGAAAAATACCTTTTTAAAGGTGTGTTCAATATGGAGGAGGAAAATATTTTCTAGAAAAATAATTTATTTCTTACTTATATTCTTGTGTTCGTTATGCGAATTGAGCAAGTATATCTTTTCTAAAAGTATTTGTATATATTTAACAAAAATAATGAGAATAAATAGGATAAGAAGGGTGGGATAAGAAAAAAATTTAAAGTTTTTGTTTAAAACAAATTTTCATTTTTTTTTGGGGACGGGGTCTGGTAGGTGGGGGTTGGGGTTGTCAAACTAGGTGGTAGGGATGGGGTAAGAATTTTTTTATTTTTTTTTTAAGAAACACAAATTAATTTTTTTTTTGGGGAGGAGGGGAAGGGGGGAGGGAGGGAGGGAAGGAGGGGATGGATGGATAGGGGAATGAGAGTAAAGTAAGAAAAAAATTAATTTTGAAAAATTAATTTATTTTATTTTATTTTGTGGTGGTTTGGGGGGTGGGGGGGCGGGCGGGGAATGTTGTAGGGGTAAAAAAAAGTTTGAAATATTTTTTCTGAATGGAAAATGGTAGGGGGTGGGGGTCGGGTAGGAGAGTGAGGGTAAGGTAACAAAAAAATTACATTTTTTTTAAAAATAAATTTAATATTTTTTATTTTGGGGGAGGAAGGGTTTGGTAGGGGTGAAGGGTTGGATGAGGGGGGGGGGGGGTTAAGAAAAAAATTGATTTTTTTAAAATAAAATTAAACTTTATTTTTGAAGGGAGAGGGGGGAGGTAGGGTTTTGGGTAGGAGACGAGGTAAGAAAAATATTTGAAATATTTTTTTGGATGGGAGGTGGTAGGGGGTGGGGTGCGAGTTGGGGACTGGGGGTCGGAGTAGGGGTGGATGATTTTGAGAGTTGTATGAACATTTCAACTTAAGAGCGCGGTTGAAAGGGAGTTTTGAAAAATGTTTTCCTTACTTTTTGAAGGAAAGTCATTTTCTTTAGATTTGCAGAAAATAAGTTGATTTGAAAAACATTTTCCAAAATATTTAAGCTAACCAAACATGAGAAAATTGAAAAACATTTTTTAAAAAATATTTTCCTTCATACCAGACACACTCGAAATCTCAATGCTTTTTTCATTTTAAAATAGTTGGTCTTTTTTTTGAGATATTTATTTCAATTAAGTTTTTCTTTTATTAAATCGAAAAAAATCTTATTATATTTTTTCTATATTATCCTTATCATGAAATGATTAAACAAAGTGTATATACTTTTTATATTTTCAACGCATATTTAATGAGGCTAATTTGATAAATAAACTTCTAATAAATAGTTTTTTAAGAAGAATGTCAAATCAATAAACGTTAGTTATTTTGAAACGGAGGAAGTATACCTACATCATCTATTTCTAATTCTAAAGTGAAAGAAAATGTACTCGATAGCTCTATATAATTGGTCAACTTTCAAACTTTATTAAGGGGTATCTTTTTTTATTTTTTGTTAAAAAGAGATACTTTACTAATAACTAATATTCTTCATTACAAGGTATTAATAACTACTCCCTTTATTTTATTTTATGTGTCATAGTTTGATTGAACACAAAATTTAAAAAATAAGTAAAGACGTGATGCTTTTTACCAAATTATTCTTTATTAAAATAATGTACTATTATTATTTTTAATTAAGTGAGGCCTTATAAGTGAGACCAATAAGGGTAAAATGAAATTGTTTAGTTACCAAATAAGGAAAAGTGTCATTCTTTTTAGGACGGATAAAAAAAAATAATGACACATAAAATAGGACGGAGGGAGTAATATTCTTCATTACAAGGTATAGGGGCAGCAGTGTTGGGAGCAAACCAGTGGTTACAAAAGTAGTAGCAGAACTAGAAAGGTCAGTAGCATTATTACACAACACAGAAGTAGTAGTATCATTTCTAACACAAAACATAAAACACAAGGGTTGTATTAGTAGAGTTAGAACTATAGTGTAAATGGGTTGGCCGCTTAAGCCTAGTAAAAGTAGTTTTTTTTTGTCTTTGTCGAGAACTCGGTCCATAAACAAAGACGGAATTATCCATTCTATAATATGGTCAAAGTAAGTAGATAACTCTCTCTTCCTAGCTAGGACATCTGCTTCTTTATTTGCTTCTCGATAGCTATGCTGAATGGGTGGGCCTTCCCCTGCATTCATTTATAATGTTAGAATATGTAGGATTATCATTGTGAATAAAGGAAATGATTACCTTAGAATCCAAACATATAGTGAGTGGAGTAAGCCTCGATTTATAAGCAATACGCAAACCGTGTAATAGGACTAACAATTTCACTTGGGTGTTATTAATAAAAAAAAACTACCCATAAACGTCTTCATTTATTTCCTTATTTTATCTCTAATCAGCCCCCCTATTCCACCACGAATTGGGTTTTCAAGTGAAGACCCATCCGTGTTCAATTTATAGCCTGTTTTTTTAGGATTCCATTTAACATGATATATGGCAGATAGAATTGTTGATTTAGTTTTTCCTGTAAGCGCGACAAACTTTATTGCTTTTATTGTCAGCGAATCCGTAGGAATAAGTTTATGAAGGTGTTGGTGATAGTTCTCATTTCTTGTGATCCATATGCTTCAGAGATAAAATGAAAAAGTAGTTTCCCATATTAGTATATTACCCTGCAGGTTAGGACCAGATTTTTTTAATTTGTTCCAACCAATGGTT
The DNA here is from genome assembly GCA_030864215.1 of Capsicum pubescens. Lineage (NCBI taxonomy): Eukaryota > Viridiplantae > Streptophyta > Magnoliopsida > Solanales > Solanaceae > Capsicum > Capsicum pubescens. The sequence continues at coordinate 41,722,270 of CM061539.1, read as the reverse complement.
TGTAGAACATTCAATTTTCTAAATTTGATTGCTCATAACTGTTTTTCTCCAACAAGAAACAACTTTTCTATAATTAAGGAATATGTGTTTTGCTGTTTTCGGTCACCCAAAAGTATAGCAATTAGATTAATATTGATGCAGATCGAGCTTAGGTAGTTGCACGCAGGAAGTTTATTATGTTTACACAACCACAAGAAAATTTTATTTTGTTTGGGCAGTGAAGCTGCCATATCCATTTAAAGGTCTTTTCTGGACTAACAATTTGCTTATTACTATTTCTAATGAGCCAGTAGGTGTATCATGTCGAAAAAAACCTGGGCGTTGTATGTTTCCAAGATGGTTTATCCTGGACATTTGACTTGTTAGTTATGCTAACCCCTTTAATAAGGTTGGTAATTTTAGGGGGTAAATTGAATGAAATTCGGTCTAAGTTCCAATTGCTTTGGTGGAGATTGGAATTCACTGTTTTTCCTTCCTCTTCTCTGGGTAGCGGACCCTGAATAGGTGATCTTACGAAACCAGTGGATGGTATCCAGTGATTGTTCCATAAAGAAGTGTTCTCACCACTTCCAAGGGCCGAAATTAAATTGTTCGAGCCTATATCCTATTAATGAGGATAGAAGCCCATAGTTTATGTTGGTTAGTATAGCATATCCAAGAGATATCTTTGATATTAATGGAAACCTCAAATTCTAGCAAACTAGGATAAAATATGTATAAACTAATAATCCGGAAATAAAGAGTGAAAACAAGTAAAGAACACAAACAAATTTATCCCGTTCGGAACACCCTTGTGGTACCTACTTTCAGTCTCCTTGGGTTACAAGAGGTTCCCTTAGACGAAAATTGAATGATCAGTGATTTTTCTACAAGCTTTATAGGACAACTTTATGAGAAAGGTAGCAATCTCTACTTGTATAGCTTCTAGCTACGTCTCTTTTAGCTACGTCTCTTTTTTGTTTTCACTATAACGTATTACAATGATTTGTATAAAAATAAAGAAGTAACTAGGATTTCGCTCAAGTGAAGATGTACAAGTAAAACCTAGGCTGATATACTATATTAATGCATATATACGAAAGATGTAGCCGTTGTAGAATTTTGATCGATCTTCTCCTTGCTATTGTGATTGATTTTCCTTGATTTGAAAGAAAACAAAATTTTCTCCTTCTAATTCCATGCTCTCACTTTTGGGAACCCAAGGAATTTTTATGTGGTTATCTAAGGAAAAATTTGAATGCCTATATAACATCATATATCTGTTGCTGACACCTAATTTTTGTCCTCTACGACTAAGTTTAATTCTGAGTGTTTTTCGATTTTAAATAAAATTACAATATTTATTTTATCCGGATAAGAGAACTGTTCAAAATATCTATCTAGGTAATTTTTGTCATTTTAAGTTGTGATTATATATTTTCATATTCGTATACATGAAATCGTATAATTTTGTTACTTAAATAATTATATACGAAAAATTAGATTTTAATCAAGAGTTATCTTGAAAATAATTCAAATGGGTAAAATATTAATTTAAAATAACTTTTTCTTGAAAATAATTTATTTAAAAATTATCTTTTTTGATTTTATTAAATCAAGAAACTCGGAATTAAATTGACTAATAATTTATTTTAAATTTTATTTCAATTTGGCTGATCTATTAAACTTGGCTATAATTGAAATCAAATCGGCCACAATTGCAATGCAATTGACAATTTTAAATTTAAATTAATTGGCTAAAACTCTAACTACTTGGCCATTTTTTAAAATGACCTAATTTATACTCTCCCCCTTTAATTTATTGGATCCACCAGCAACCCAACCCCAACAACACACTAGTCATCCACTAGCCCATTTACACCCATCTACCTGACCCTATCCAGTCCAGCCTAATCCCTGGCCCAATTTGGTCCACATCCCTTATAAATCCCTTCCCCTTTACCCGATACTCGAACAAATAGCACAACAAACATCAACAACCTACAATATCGAACAATAACAGAAAATAACTCAAAAATAATGACATTAACAACTGCAACCCGATAACGACAAAATCAACAACAACTAAAACCATCGAAACATTGAGCCCTAATTCAATTTCTCCCCCTTTCAATCAATTTCCCTTATCTTTTCATCCCCGTACAATCCTCGTGTGCCTAGGACGAGGATTGTTCCTCGTAGCTTCTAGAATAGGTGATGTGGTGACTGTTTATTCACTCATTAAGTTACCATTTTTCAAATTCGAATTTTAAATTCTCAAATTCATAAATGAAATGGTACAATTCCTGACTCGACCCGACCCCGGGCCTTGTTGTAATGGGCATCTCAAGTCCAATCAGGACCGGGGATCACCCCCTGTTACCCAACCCAACCACCTATATCCAGCCTTAGATGAGCTGAATTTCAAATATATAATAAAATAACGTTATTGTTCTCATTAAGACTCTGGGATAGGGTCACAACCGTGATCGACCCAACGGAGTCCAGCCGTACCGTAACAACCGCCCAACCATACCGAACCAAACCGTAGACCATAAACCAAAAAAAATACCAAAACATAATATGAAAATCAATCCCAAATTGTAGTATGACAGAACAGTGAGAAATCATGTCCGATGATGCCAGCCTCAATATTAATACCAATGCTAAGGCTGACACCTCTATCGATCCCGCCCATACCAACCCTCAGAAGTACCACAAAGCCTCTATTCGAAAGAATAAACAAATCCGATTGGGACATGCCCCCAACCATATCCAAAACCAATATCCAAAATAAAAGACAAGTGTCTAAATAAATCCATAACATGAAATAATACCTTCTGAAAGGATGGAAGCTCACCACTTCAATCTAAATACTGATACCGAATCTGCATGCTAATCAGGAGAAGTAGAATGACCAGTTCCTGCATAGCATGGGTATACAATCGCCAGTAGACGGGGTTAACGATTGTCCGCTAGCATTAATCTCAGGATAAGGATAAAATAATGCCAGTCATAAAACCAAGTGAAACCATCCATAATGCATACAACCATACATATATAAGTACCGGAAAAGGGAACCGGGTTTAGCATGCATTTAAAACCTTTACCTAGGTTGTGTAGCTTTACCGTCCTAACCACCTACGGGCCATATGAGTTTAACTCCCTCTGCTGAAAGGCCCTAGTGCGTGTAGCCGCATGACCAGGGAATATCCCATGGGATGACTAGTACATCTCCCAATATAAAATGTGACACACTCACATGGTCATCAAGACCCTTCATATCGATAACTATGAGTTTTTGATTTTGGACCCCCCAGGACCGTCTCTTTCCACGGCTTAGCTACACACCCCGCCATTAATGCCAAATTAAAACCATGTCCAAACAATCCATTTACCATTTATTAACCAAGGCCAATATTAGTGGTATCATCATACCACCCTATTACTTGTAAGTAATATCTATAGCCAAACCATTTAGGTTAAGGGGACCTTTGGTGCCCTTCTAATTTCCATATTAAATCCACTTGGGAGACTTTCATGTTCTCCACAAGCTTAACCATTTAGCCTTTTCAAACCATTTAAACCATGCATAAATCTTTTGTCCAATTTAAAACATGCAAGAGTTCCATTAAAGAAAGTCAATGCAATGAACATATCTATAAGCATTCTATCAAACACCTTGGGCGTATAATATAACCAAAAGCAATTTCAACGACCATTAAACCATTACCATGCAATCCAATGTCCAAAACCACCATTAATGCATATAAAAATCATAATTAAAACCATAAGAAACCATAACCAAGCATTTAATATCAAAACCCCCAAATAATAGTTGAAAATCATAATCATGAAATAGTAAAACCATGAAATCAGTCATATAAACCATGTCTTTAGTTGAAATTACAATGTGGGCAGAGAATCATGCCTTATACCAAAGAACTGATGGAAAGAAATCACCAAAGCAATCCGTAAGATGAAACCCTAGCCTTCTTGCCCCAAAAGCTCTTGAGAGAATTATGAGATGTTTTGGAATAGTTTCTTAGTGTTAATGAATAGAATAATAGGTCAAATAACCTCCTAAGTGTATTACAAGTCGTGGGTCCTAGTTAGGGTTAGTAGGGAAATGTCCAGAATACCTCCACTTAATCTCTTAAAAACCCGTCACAGGGATACGACTGACCCATACGAGTCGTACCCTTCTATATGATCGGTATCCACCACTCGTATCAAAGCCTCAACCCTTGGATCAAACACTGTCCAGTATATGAATCATCCAACCAAGTCATAACCACACCATATAATCCGTACCCATGACCCGTATCCCTGGCAGAATGAAATACCAGTAGGATCAAATACTGCTCACTATACGAGTCCTTGATACGACTCGTACCAAGTCCTATGAGTCATACCCTTAAGTCGTACCCATTTCAGTGACCAAAATCATCCCAACAACTAACACAGGTCCACATATGAAACTGTCCCATACCACGCGTACCCCAGCATACGGCTCGTACCCATGAGTCGTATTAGGTACGGAGAACGAATTTCCAGGAAATTTTTTAAGGGTCAAAACCCAGGATGTTTCAGTCTCTCCCATTAGGAACATTCGTCCCCGAATGACGGACAAGGTAGGGGTAACCACACACAGAGTTATTTGTATTATCAAACATCTCTTCAACAAAGTTTGAAAATAAAGAGGCAAAAATTAAATCTTTTCTTTAACAAACTCTGGAAATAAAGATGTGTTCACGACACATACCTTCCACACGAATCCCAGGAGCAGAAAACAAATGTGGGTACTTAGACTTCATGTCCTCTTTCGCTTCCCAAGTAGCTTCTTCCACCTTATGGTTTCGCCATAGAACCTTAACCGAAGTCACATTCTTAGTTCGCAACTGATGAACTTGCCTATCTAATATCTTAATCGGGAGCTCTTCATAAGACTGAGAATTCGAGATACCCAATCCTTCCAAAGGAACAATCGAAGAAGGATCACCAAGACACTTCCTCAACATAGAAACATGAAAGATCGGATGAACCAAACTTAAGCTAGATGGTAACTCTAACTCATAAGAAACATTGCCAACTCTCCGCAAAATCACATAAGGACCAACATATCGAGGACTAAGTTTTCCCTTTTGCAAAGCCACACCACTCCCTTCAAGGGAGAACCTTGAGAAACACCCTATCCCCGACCTCAAACTCCAAGTCTCTACGCCTAACATCCGCATAGGACTTTTGGCGACTTTGGGTAGCTTTAAGCCTATCTCGAATCACCTTGACCTTCTCCATCTCCTGATAAACCAAATCCAGACCAACCATGTCCGTTTTCCTAAGCTCAAACCACCTAATAAGAAATCTACATCTCCTACCATACAACACCTCAAAAGGAGCCATACCAATACTTGAATGATAGCTATTGTTGTAAGAAAACTCCACCAAAGGTAGATGCTAATCCCAATTGCCACCATAGTCAAACACACAGGCCCGAAGCATATCTTCCAATGTCTGAATAGTTCTCTTTGCTTGTCCATCCAACTATGGATGAAAAATAGTACTCAAATTAACCTTAGTCCCCAACCTTTTCTAGAAAGAATGCCAGAAATGAGAAATAAACTGCGTACCACGATCAGAGATAATTGAAATAGGTACCCCATGTAGCTTTACAATCTCCTAAAGATATAACCGCGCATAATCCTCTACCGAAAAGGTAGTCTTCACTGGCAAGAAATGTGCAGACTTGGTCATCCTATCCACGATGACTCAAATTGAATTATACTGATTCTAAGACCGAGGAAGATCGGTAATAAAGTACATATTGATCACTTCCCACTTCCATTCGGGAAAATCAATTTCTTGATGCAACTCACCAGGTCTTATGTGCTTAACCTTAACCTGTTGACACACCATACACTTGGCCACGAAATCAACCATATCCCTCTTTATGACATTCCATAAATAGATCTCCTTGAGATCATGATACAACTTAGTCAAGCTGGGATGGAAAATATAGTGCGACTCATGCGCCTCATCCAAAACCCTTTGCCGCATCCTATCGACATCAGGAACACACAACCTCCTTTAGTACCGTAAAGTACCATCACCACTGATCTCAAACACCACTACTTTCTTCCCACCAATGTCACTCTTGATTTTCATCAAGACAGGATCCAACACTTACTTCTCCTTAATCTTTGCACCAAGAGATGATCAAACCACTTTTTGCACCATTACACCACCATCCTTAGAGTCCAAGAGACAAACTCTAAGATTATCCAAATAGTGAATATCCTTTACCAATTCCCACTTGTCTTCCTCCACGTGAGTCAAACTACCTATGGATAACTTGCTAAGAGCATCAACAACCATATTAGCCTTACCTGGGTGGTAGTGAAGACTCATATCATGATTTTTGAGAAGCTTAAGCCACTTCCTTTTCCTGAGATTAAGCTCTTTCTGAGTGAACACGTACTGAAGACTCTTATGATAAGAAAAGATATCCACATGAACACCATACAAATAATGCCGCCATATTTTCAAAGCAAACACAACCGCCAATAACTCCAAATCATGAGTAGGATGATTCCTCTCATCTACCTTCAATTGCCTAGAAGCATAGGCAATCACCTACCTATGCTGCATCAAAACACAACCAAGCCCTACTCGAGATGCATCACAATAAACCACAAATCCATCATTGCCTTTCAGCAAGGTTAGGATTGGAGCCAAAGTCAATTTACCCTTCTACTTCTCAAAACTCCCTTCACAAGCATCCAACCAAGATAACTTAACCTTTTTCTGAGTCAACCTAGTCAAACGAGCAACTATCAAAGAAAATATTTCCACAAACGACCTATAATACCCAGCTAAACCCAAAAAACTCCGAATATCAGATAGAGTCGGGGGCCTAGGCCACCTCTTCACCATAACAACCTTATGTGGATCCACCATGATCCCTTCACTAGAGATAATATAGCCCAAAAAGGTCACAACGTTCAACCAGAACTCACACTTAGAGAACTTGGCATACAACTGTTGTTTCTTTAAGGTCTGCAATACCATATGAAGATGTTTAGCATGATCCACCCCACTCTTTAAATAAACTAGAATATCATTAATAAACACAATGATGAAGAGATCTAAATACTACCTGAACACTCTGTTCTTCAAGTCCATAAATGTTGCCGAAGCATTGGTCAACCCAAATGACATCACCAAGAACTTAAAATGCTTATACCGAATATGAAAAAACGTCTTAGGGATATACACCTCCCAAATCTTAAGCTGATGGTACCCAGAACAAAGATCTATCTTAGAGACGAACTTGACACCCTGTAACTGTCAAACAAGTCATTTATCCGAGGAAAAAGGATACTTGTTCTTGACCGTCACCTTATTCAACTACCTATAGTCAATGCACATTCGAAGGAAACCATCCTTCTTGCGCACAAACAACACCAATGCACCTCATGGAGAAACACTAGGATGAATAAACTTCTTATCCAGAAGATCTTTAAGTTTCTCCTTGAGTTCCCTCAACTCAGCCGGAGCCATTCTTTAGGAAGGAATAGAAACTGGACGAGTGTCCGAAAGCAAATCAATACCAAACTCTATTTTTCTATCAGATGGAACACCAGGAAGATCATCCGAAAAGACCTCTAGAAACTCAGTAACCACAGGGATTGAAGACAAAGAAGGACCTTCCGAGTTAGAATCTTTAACCCGAACCAAGTGATAAAGACAACCCTTTGAGATTAATATCTAAGCTTCAAGAGGAGAAATAACCCCCTAGGAGCTAAGGAACGACCTTCCTATTCTATAACTGGTTCACCAGGAAACTTAAAGATAACCCTACGGGCTCGATAATCCACATACGTATAACAAGAATGCAACCAAACCATACCTAGAATTACATCAAAATATACCATATCTAACTCGAATAGATCCACCACGGTATGCTTGTTACCAACAGATATGACACACCCCTATAGACTCTCTTATCAATAACTGAGTCACCTATCAGGGTAGAAATAGAAAAAAGATTCGAGATAACTTCTGGATCAAAACCAAAAGACATAGCCACATACGGAGTCACATAAGAAAGAGTGGACCCAGGATCAAGCAAACAATATACGTCACAAGAGAAAATATGTAACGTACCAGTAACGACATTAGGTGATACCTCGGATTCCTATCAGGACGCCAAAACATACAACCTGTTTCGACCAACACTAGAACCAGGAGTAGTAACAAACGCAGATGCCACCCCACCAGGTGTAGGAGCAGAAGATGAAGCCACAAGAATCTTATTCGCCCCCATAGCAACCTTATTGATCAGACAATCCCTGAGTCGATAGCCTACCTATCCACACTTGAAGCACTTGTTCCTTATTTCCTCGTAATAACCTCGATAAGGAAGACCACAAAATCGACCAGAAGGACACAAAAAAACCAATTGGCCTACGCTCTCCTGAGACTGGACAACCTGTGCTCGAGAATTGTCACCACCTTGATGACGCCTGTCTCTCAACTGATTAGAAGCACCAGCAGAAAAGGAGCCCGAACTCCCCCATATCTTTTTCTACCACTTGCCACCGTTCCTACCACCCAGATACTAAGCACCTCCTGATTAGAAAACTTACTTCTCTTTTTCTTCCTATCCCTAAACTTCGCCTGCTTTCTCTTTTTATCCCCAACCTGCTGTATATGAATAGTTAACCTTGAGATATCCATATCTTTAATCAATAAGGAAATCTTGCTCTCCAAAATCAAATCTCTATTCAACCTAGAAGCGAACTTCCTCATTCTCGACCTCATATTATCTACCAAGTCAGGAGCATACCTTGATAGCTGATGGAACTTCAAAGTATATTCCTTTACTAATATCCTCCACTGCCTGAGGTTCATAAACTCCTCCATTTTTTATTCCCTCAACTCTCGAGGAAAGAACCAATCCATGAAGGCATTAAAAAAGGCTTCCTACAATCCATTCTTTTCCATATTACCCTTATCCCTGTCCCACTTTTCTTACCACTGATAAGCAACATCCTTGAGATGATAAGCTAACAAGTTAACCCCCTCTACATTAGTAGCCTACATCACCCAAAAAATCTTTTTCATCTCATCCAAAAAGCCCTATAGATCCTCTTCCACCTTCACCCCAGTAAAAGTTGGAGGACCCATCTTCATAAATTAAGAAACCCTTGCGGCCTCAACAAACAAAGCACCCACCGTACCCCGCTCAGCCTGAGCAATAACTAATTAGGCAATGACATGAATAAACTGATAAAATTTTGCATCCATTACGTTGCCCTGAGGGACCTGAGGAGAACTAACCGGAATAGAAGAAACTTAAGCACTATCAGGAATAGGAATATAAGATCGAAGATATACTCCAGATATAAGATGTACCCCTTTAACATTATCCCCAGATGGGACTGAAGAGTTTTCTTGTGTTTCAGATCTAGGAGACATGATCTGAAAGACGAACAAACAAGGATTAGAGGAGATTCCAGGATTGAGAACTCAAGCTTGAAGATAAAATACCAAGAAGGTAAAACATTCCTAAATATCTTGCAGCCTCTCTCTTAAGAGTGTGGCATGCTTCACACCCCTAAAAGAGACTCTACTCAACACAACTTTGTGGACTTTCCAGTTGACCATGAACCTAGGCTCTGATACCAACTTAACACGACCCGACCCCAGGCCTTGTTGTAATGGGCATCCCAAGTTCAACCAAGACTAGGGACCGCCTCCTGTTACCCAACCCAACCACCTATATCCAGCCTTAGATGAGCTAAATTTCAAATATATAACAAGATAGCATTATTGCTCTCATTAAAACTTTAGGATAGGGTCACAACCGTGATCGACCCAACCGAGTCCAATCATACCACATCAACTGACCAACCATACCGAACCAATCTATAGACCATAAACCAAAGGGAATACCAAAACATAATGTGAAAATCAATCCCAAATTATAATATGATGGAACAGTGAGAAATCATGTCCGATGATGGCATCCTCAATATTAACACCAATGCTAAGGCTGACACTTTTATCAATCTCGTCTATACCAACCCCCAGAAGTACCACAAAGCCTCTATCCAAAAGAATAAATAAATCCAGTTGGTACATGCCCCCAACCATGGAAAAAACCAATATCCAAAATAAAAGATGAGTGTTTAAATAAATCCATAACATAAAATGATGCCTTTTGGAAGGATGAAAACTCATCACTTCAGTCCAAATAATGATACCGAATTCGCGTGCTAACAAAAAGAGTAGAATGGCTAGTTCCTACATAACATGCGTATATAGCTGCCAGTAGATGGGGTTAGCAAATGACCGCTAGCATGAATCTTAGGATAAAGACAAAAATCTAGTCATAAAACCAAGTAAAACCATCCATAATGCATATAAACATACACATATAAGTGTTGGGAAAGGAAACTGGGTTTAGCATGGATTTAAAACCTTTACATAAGTTGTGTAGCTTTGTCGTCCTAACTACCCACGAGCCATATAGGTTTAGCTCCCCCTGCTTAAAAGCCCTAGTGCGTGTAGTTGTACGACCAGGGAATATCCCATGGGATGACTAGTACACCCCCCAATATAGAATGTGTCACACACACAAGGTCATCAAGACCCCTTATATCGGCAACTATGAGTTTCCAATTTTGGTTCCCCCGAGACCGCCACCTTCGACGACTTAGCTACACACCCCGCCATTAATTCTAATTAAAACTATGTCCAAACAATCCATTTACCATTTATTAACCAAGGCCAATATTAGTGGTATCATCATACCACCCCTTTACTTACAAGTAATATCCATAGACAAACCATTTAGGTTAAGAGAACCTTAGGTGACCTTTCAATTTCCATATTAAATCCACTTGAGAGACTTTCATGTTCTCCACAAGATTAACCATTTAGCCTTTAGACTTTTCAAATCATTTAAACCATGCATAAATCTTTTGTCCAGTTTAAAACATACAAGAGTTCCGTTATAAGAAGTCAATGCAATGAATATAACTTTATAAGCATTCTATCAAATACCTTGGGGGTATAATATAACCAAAACCAATTCTAAAGACCAATAAACCATTACCATGCAATCCAATTTTCCAAAACCACCATTAAAACCATAGGAAACCATAACCAATCATCTAATATCAAAAACCCCAAATAATAGTTGAAAACCATAATCATGAAATAGTAAAACCATTAAATAAATTATATAAACCAACCTTAAGTTGAAATTACAATGAGGGAAGAGATCATGCCTTATACCGAAGAATTAACGGAAAGAAATCACCAAAGAAAGCCCCAAAGCAACCCGTAAGATAAAACCCTAACCTTCTTTCCCCAAAAGCTCTTGAGAGAATTATGAAATGTTTTGGAATAGTTTCTAAGTGTTAATGAATAAAATAATATGTTAAATAACCTCCTAAGTTTATTAGAAGTCGTGGGTCCTAGTTAGGGTTAGTAGGGAAATATCCAGAATACCCCCACTTAAATTCCTGAAAACCCCATCATAGGGATACGACTGACCCATACAAGTCGTACCCTCATATACGATTGGTATCCACCACTCGTATCTAAGACTCAATCTTTGGATCAAATACTGTCCAGTATACAACTCATCCAACCAAGTCGTAACCATAACATACGACCTGTAGCCATGACCCATATCACTGGCAGAATGAACTACCAGGAGGATCAAGCACTGCACCATGCAAGTCCTTGATATGACTCGTACCAAGCCCTACAACTCATACCCTTAAGTCGTACCTATTTTAGTGACCAAAACCATCCCACTAACTAACTCTAGTCCGCATACGATAGGACCATACCACTCGTATCCCAGTATATGGATCATACCCATGAGTCGTATTGGGTCGAAAGAATGGATTTCTAAGAAATTTTCTAAGGTTCAATATCTAGGATGTTTTAACTCCAGCTCACAATCCTTATCTCTTGACTTATTTGAGCATAAATCCTGAAATATCCTCGAAGTTCTTCAATCCCACATTGCTTTTCTTAAAAAAAATCCATTTAAAATCTCTCCTATATACTCCACTATTACCTTATCTGGGGGTAACATTTTCACTATAGAGAGAACCCTCAAAGTCTTTAAAGAAGCTTGGGATTTCTTAATAGGAAAGTGCCCCCCCCCCCCAATTATTCTGGGTCCTTAGAATTCTTGAGTTCATTTGTTCATATTTTGAGGAATGGGAATTCTAGTTAATTTTGTTTGACTCTGGTAGACTTAAAGTCAGAAGGGACGAAAGTCAAGGTTTCAACTCATTGCCCCAAGTTCGCTGCTCCGTAAAAGGTAAACAAATCTTTTTCTTTTAATTCCTTCATTATTTCTTCTTTTCCTTCTTCGTGCTAGTAGCAATTTTGTAGTAATGATTGAATTATTTGCTGTACAAGACTTTGAAATCCATAGATTTTATGTGATGAAAATGGTGTGATTTGTTTTTCTCTATTTTATGTCCCCTCTTCGAGTTGTTGTCTTGTAGTAATTGAATCAATTCATTGTTGTTGCTATTTGATAGTTGAATGTTATCACTAAATGCCAAAAAAGGGGCTTGGATTAGTCTGACTTGCATGTTAGAATCTAATTTGTTGTTTGGGAAGTCGGTTTCTCTTGGTTTGATTTTCTATTTCTTAGGTCTAAAACCCCTAAGAGTTTTGAAAGCCCATACTCGAGAAATTAATTATTTTGTTTCTTTCTTCACATGTTCTTTAATATAGTAGGCTTTATTTTTGCACTTAAATACTTTTTTTATCCGTCTTAGCCATGTATTTTCTTTGGTTAGTATATTAGCTCTCCATGTATTTTCTTTGGTAAGTATATGAGCTCTTTAAAATTGATTTTTTGGCCTTATTTTATTTGATAGGTTTGGCCTTAGCCTTTTTTTGGTTTCTATTTTTTTTTGTTATAAATGATATTTGAGGAATGCGACTCACAAGGTTCCTCTGATTCATAATATCAAAAGAAACCAGTGAGTTTGTTGTAAATATAAGGCATGATTTCATGAAATTTCTGATTCTGAACTATTCTTATAAGGATTTGATTGGATCATCTTATCGATTTCCCTAATTGCCTTACGTCCTGTTTAGAAGTATATGAATTAGAATGTACTTTCTTTTAATTTTTGTCGACATCTCCTCTCCTGCCCCAATTTTCTGCATATCATATAAAACTATTTGTTTTTTTTTTAAATCCATCTATTGTCAAGGGTTAAAATTCCATTCTGGGACAGCTAGTTGAATAAATCATAATATCATATGTCCATTTTAAGTGATACTTGATTTGTTTATTAGAGATGCTATACCCCTTTTGCATGATTACTTTAACAATAAATTATTGATTTTTGTTTAGATTTAGATTGAATTTCCGTTTTCATTCCCATGGTGCGTTCACATCAAGATCAAATTTTGTCCATTCTATTATATGTTTGAATTGCTAAAAAATGTAAAAGCTTATTTCAACTAAGTTTGGATGAATAGCTTGACTACTAGTTTAGGCTTCAATATGTATATTGATGTGTGTGTGTCATTTTTTTTCTCAAGATTAACAATCACTTTACTAATCCTTTCTCTTATTTTATATGCATGAACTGGCTGAAACGAGTCTAATTGGACTCACGTATCCTTCACATCCGGTCCCTTTTTAGTCAACCTCCGCTAAGTCCATGGAAAGTGATGGGCCAAAGATCGTAAAATTCAGCAATAATAAAGCAAGAAAGTGAGCTTAAAACTAAAATAACTCATAACATCAATGGATTATAAATAGATATGGTGCTTGGGCTAATAGCTAAAAAGTTTCAATTATGTCCTCATTTATTTTCATATTGCTTGCATTAATTGTTAAGTAACTCTTAACTGTGATTTCCTTTGCTATGCTTAGCTGAATCCTCAGTTTATTTATTCAATTCTGTTATGACCCAAATTTATTTAATTACCCAATGGAATTCATTTTTGGCAAATCTAAGCTTTCAAAAATAACTTAAGAACTCTCTATATTCTTTCATAGTTATTAGAAAGTTTTTGAATCTTTGTTTAAGAGTTTGAACTAACCATTTTGTACAAAATCTCAACTCGGATAAATTATTAAAGTTAGAATTATATTGGAAATTCGAAATTCCATTTGTTTCATTACTTTGGAATAAAATGAATGGACAAGTTCTAATAAATTTTAAATAAATTTTTAAAATAAATTTAAGATTTTTTCAAATACTTTCGAGATTTTTATAACTTAAGAATTTTATTCAAGTTTAGCCAAACAAGTTTAATCCGTCGGAAACTACACTTTGTGGATTTTAAAAAGTACCTAACCCATTTTTTTGAATTTACTCGAACCCTCATCTAAACTCTGGTTATTTTCATTTAAAGGGTTTTGAAAATTACCCTTGTTTAAGAGGTTTTCTTAATTTCCTAAAAATTAAGGGGTGACTCTATTTTTTCTAAAAATATTTTTTCAAATAAAATTTAATAGACTTCTTTTTTATCCATGAAGTTATGGAATGATTTTGACTTTTCAAAAAATAGAACGAAATAGAATGACGACTTCAGTGGGGATTCATCTAGGTTCTAACCATAAGAATTTTATGTGTTTGACTAATATTTGTATTAATTGTTACTTTTGTAATTATGTGTTTAAATTTTACAATTATTAATTATCGCATTCATGGCATACTTCCTCATTTAATATTTAAACTATTTGGGATTTTGCAATTGTTGCGACCCTTTATTGTTCAATTTCAAATGAAAGTGTTGAAAATATAAGAATTTATTATTGCATTATTCATCTGATGGTTGTTTGTATTTCCAAACCTAAGTTGTCCACTTGGGAACCTGGTCAAATCCCACTTTAGATACCTAGGATAAAGTAAAATAAAAACTTTTTTTAGGCATAAGCCTAGGATGACCCAATATCTGAGAGGGTATTAGACCCATTGAAAATCCTACCTTGTGTCTATTGACCACTAGTTAATAACAAACAATCATTCCTTATTTGGTAAATTGAAGGATATAATGTTGGATTGTACGAACCATTATACCTTGGGTTGGAGAGTATATTTATATAGTTTCTTTTATATTAATATAAAGAAGATCTTTATCCAAAAGGTATTCGAAAATTTTAAGAAGTTCAAGATTGAAGGATCCCAAGAAAGTTTAGTTTAGATTTGCTTCCTTGCGTGGGACTGATATCATTTACTTTTTCTTTTCCTAATTTTGTATCCCCATTTGATTTATCCATGAAATTTGTATAATATATTTTTGGGGGAAATGAAACGTCTTATAAATGACATGTATATCCTTCAAACGCTAGGCTTATCTTTGGCTTGAGAGGTCACATGTAAGTTAGAACGTGTTAAAACTTGTTTATGTGCTAAGTGTTTCATTACTTGTTTTGTCCATATTTGCTTGATTTGTGTGTTTAAATAACATTCATTTGTCTTTAAACAAGAATAATCTATTATTCTAATTCAAAGTCTTTGAGCGTTATTAGGCACATAAGACTCAAAATTTGAATCCTCCTAAAAGGCCCTTAAAAGTCTATCGATAAAATTCATTTCAATTGATTAAAGTTTTCTTAAAAAGATCCATTAGGTCATTTTTCAATTTACATTGACAATGTTTCTCTTATAAATAGCTTTTTCTTGCACTTAATTATAGCTAGATTTACCCAAATATTCTTTTTAAGACTGTTATTTTCAAAAGAACTTTACAAATAAGCCTTGTTAGAAAGTTTATTTGTGTACACCAAATTTCTTCAAAATCACCTAGTTCAATGTCCATCAAATAGTTTAAATTCTGATCATTCATTCACTTCCCCAAAGTGTCATATTCCTTGAATTTTGGACTAGTCTATTTCAAATCAAATATATGTCATTTATTCTGTATATTAATTTGGTCAATTATTATGATTTCATGAACTAAAATTTTCATCTTTTGAGTGTTTTCTTTTCTTTTAGATAGAGGCTGATTCGTGTTGATAATCCAACTTGCTTGTTTCATAAAAGCTAAAAGGAAATCAATTTTAAGTAATCACTGGTAGAACATCAATATTTCACACGATCTAAGGTCAAGAAAGCAACTATAGACTCATAAGTTCTTACTTGATCTAACTGAAAGGCTCGTTAAACTATCGAGTCTAGTTTGATCATCATAAACACTTCATTGGAGTCAATTCCCACCTTATCTGTGGTAATGGACCTTAGTGCCTCGATAGGAAGAGAAATAACCCAGATGTTATTGCTGGTTTAGAACAATAAATAGACAAACTAAGGATCATGGTGATGCAAAGAAGAACACCTTCTCAGACTCCCCCAATCATGACTCTGCCTCCTGATGCTAAAGGCCTATGTTTCTGGCATCAGAAGGAGTTGATCAAGGAGGTCATTTTATATTTTCTCAAAATGCTCATGCTTCTCAGAATGATCCTTTTGTGTACACATTTTCTCCTCTAAAAATTTAGAATATATCACTGTTACACTATACTCTGCCAGTGTACACCTACACTACCTCCCCGCCAGTGATACAAAATCAAGAGTTATACCCGCCTAGATATTAATCATTATGTTCAAACCGAGAATGATCCAAGGGTGTACATTAATGAGATAATGAATGTAAAGATTGAGGTCTTGAATGATGCAATGAGAAGCCTTAGGGGGAATATAAAGTAAAGAAAATGTGAAGTATGAAGAGTTGTGTTCATTTTTCGAGATTAAGTTGCCTCTTGATTACAAGATTTCAAAATTCAAAAAATTTGATGGGTTTGGAAATCCCTTCTTTCATTTGAAAACTTATTGTGAAAAGTTGATTGGTGTGGGAAAAAAATAAAGTATTATGGATCAAGCATTTAGTCAAAGTTTGAGTGGAAAGACTCTAGAATAGTATGCTAAGCAAGCTAAATAGCGCATTTGAGATGACTTGGCAAATGCTTTTGTGGATCATTACAAATTTTATGTCGATATTTTCTATATGTAGTTTTGATAATGAGCAGATATCTACAAGGGACCAGGTCCTTAGATGTTCAAGGCAATAATACAACTGGCATATGTCTACACAACTTTGTCTGTTTGTGTAACAAACTGACAGGTGTTTCTTGTACTAATTAGGACACTTGGTCCAATGACATTTCAGCCATAATCATCACTCATCTATAAAAGAAAAAAGATGCTTCTTCATCAAACGATTTTTGCAAATCCAAAGAGTGGAGAGAAGAAAAAGGCAAAAATTCCGTATTCAACACTGCTTAAGTTTTTAGCTGTCTATGTGTGTGCTTAAATAGAAATTGTTCTTGAGTGAAGCTTGATTTATAAACGAATTACTCATGCTATAAGAGTAATGATCTTTTCTTTTTATTTAGAGAGATCTTAGGTAGAGTTACCTAAGGTAGATATTGATTAGAGTTAATCAATATCAAGGTGTATCCTTGGCAGAGTTGTCAAGATGAGTTTGTAATGGAGTTATTAAAAGAGGAAGAAACCTAGATCTAGGTTCATTGAAATCTGTAATCAAGAGTTTTGATTATAGTGGATTTATGAGGTTCTTTTAAGGGCAATCCGTGATTTTTCTCCCTTGATCAAGGGGGTTTCCATGTTAAATTCTTGTGTTTATACTCTTAATTCACTGTCTCTTACTTCCTAGTTGCTTTACTATGTTTTGCTTGTGATTGACTTTGAGGGACTTGGTCCCTCACTGTGTGGTGCAGCCCCTAGGGTTTCAATAATTGGTATCAGAGCCAGTTCACTCTAAAAGGTTCACACCTAGAGGGTCTTGGTTAGCATGGCTGCTCTACCTAATCTAAAAGAAGGGCAATCTGCCACTAGACCACAAAGATTCAATGGGCAATATTATGGGTAGTAGAAAACCAGGATATTTGACTTTATTATGACTGAAGATAGTGAACCGATGGACCTAATCCTTGATGGTCCTCTTGTTCCTATTAAAGAAGTCAAAGAAGGAGAAATAACTAGAATGGTTGTTAAAAATAGGAGAGATCATGATGATGAAGAGAGAAAGAAAATTGAGAAGAATTATAAGGCCAAGAAATTGCTAGTTTGTGGTATAGGGCCTGATGAATATAACAGGATTTCAGCTTGTGAGAATGCAAAAGAGATATGGGATTGCTTGAAGACTTCTCATGAAGGCACTACTGATGTGAAGGATTCTAAAGTAGACATGTTGAACACTTAGTATGAAACCTTCACCTTGAAATAAGAAGAAACCACCCAAGAAATGTATACAACATTCACTTCTATCACTAATGAGCTTCACTGCTCAGGAGAAGTGATTCCCCTGTACAAGCAAGTGAGTAAGATTATTGGAGTTCTTCCTAAGTTTTGGGAGAGAAAAGTGGATGCTATAACTGAAGAAAGAAACCTGAAGACCCTCAATATGGATGAATTGATTGGAAACCTAAAGACTCATGAGCTCAAAAAACAATAAGATCTAGAGAAGAAGGAAGTTAAAATGTAAAAAAATCTCTATCATTGAAGGCTTAAAAACATTATTTAAGTAAAGATGATACTAATGTTGTCTATTTAAAAATAGGATTGTTAGAGCCATGGAGAAGAGTGGTCAGTTTTAATGAAAAGGAAGCACCAGTAAAAAGGGAAGCACTATTGAGGTGTGTCACAAATGTGGGAGTCCTGAGTACTTTATCAAAGACTATCCAATGCACAAATTTGATTATCAGGAGTATCTTAAGACTGGAGGTGAAAAGGGAAAGAATAGGGACCAGGTCCTTGAAAATTCAAGAAGGAAGGCAACAACTGAGTATGATATAAAGCAAGCTCTGGCAGCATGGGGAGACTCTTCCGGTGATTCAGGTGAAGATGAGAAGACTGGAGATGTTTCTATGGTAGCAGTAGAAGATAGTCGAATTATCTATGATTCCTTGTTTGCATTCATGACAAACACAGAGGATGAAAAAGAAAAAGAGGTAACTCTTTTTTATATTAAGGAGAATCTAGATAATTACACTGCTAGGAAGATAAAAAGGCTTGCAAGTGTGTTGGAAGACTTTGTTTATGAACTACTGCTAAGAAGAATGCCTTAGAGGAAAAAGTAAAGAATTAAGAGCATGAACTGATTGCTTTAACTCTCCACATTCTGAAACTAAAGAGTTTTTCACAAAGATAAAATCTAAAAATCAGAGTTTGATGAGTAATCTGAAGAAAGTAAATGCAGTAGATAGAAAGGGAAAAAGAACCTTCAAGGATTCATATTGGTCTTGAGAAAAGGTTCAGGGATTCCCAAAAATATCTTATGTCTGCACTTCACAGGAATGGAGAGTTAGAGAGGGACCTGGTCTGCTTTAGAAGAGAGTTAGAAAAATCTCTTAAATAAACTGCTTCTTTACTGATCCTCTCTAATCTGATTAGTTAGGGTGTTAATGATGAAAAATGATAGGCTATTAAGGAGAATTCCAACCTGCTGGGTGGCAAGAAAAGACTGTCAATGGTGCTAAAAACAAGGCTTACAATACTATGTGTACTTATTATGGAAAGGATGGGCATACTAAGGAAAGTTGTCAGAGCTGGATAAGAGATATAGTGAATGATTTCAGATACGTTCAGTAG
Source organism: Capsicum pubescens (assembly GCA_030864215.1). Taxonomy (NCBI): domain Eukaryota; kingdom Viridiplantae; phylum Streptophyta; class Magnoliopsida; order Solanales; family Solanaceae; genus Capsicum; species Capsicum pubescens. Next base: position 41,702,672 of record CM061539.1, on the reverse strand, counting down.
GAGAGTACACAACATAAGGGGTTCAAGTCTTTAAAAAAGGTAAGGAAGAATTCTCAACCTAAATAGGCCAAGAAAGTTTTCATCACACCATTGTCTTCTTACTTGGAACTAAAGCTTAAGTGGGTTCCCAAATCCAACAAGTGATCTTGGTTTCAGGTTTAAGAAAAGGGACCGTAGTCAAGAATGCTCATTAAAAAATGGTGTCCAAAGCTTAAGTTTGAAAAATCTAAACGTAGTATCTCTCTCAAGACACTTCAAGTGGAGGTGTCATATTTTGAAATAGTTGATTTCAAAGGACCTGGTCCCTAACAGAATATGGGTGAAAGTATTAAGAAAAAAGGTGTGAGCAGAGGTTAAAACACGAATTGATCAAGCCAACCTAACCTATCATATGAATCAGTGTGTCCTCTCAAATTAGGCTATGTTAATGAGACAATTGTCCATGATAAAGTAGGTGCATGTTAATCTAACTCAGTATCATACCATTGCAGTTATACACCCAAGGGGACAACTTTGGAAAGAAATAATTAAAGTAAACACAGGTTTAAAATTCACTCAAAAAGAGAGGGACCTGGTCCCATCTCTCAGGTGAGTACCAAAATAATGTGCCTTAAATTTTTATAATTTTTTTATTTAAAAAGGACACATGTACAATCTTATATGAACAAAAGTTGCCAACTTAGTTCAAATATGAAGAGTCACAACCGTTGTCATCAGATGCATCTATTAAAAACTGTATCTCTTAAATGTCAAATGATCACCTCTTTATTTATAAATTCAAATCCTCTTATTTCATTCTCTTCTCAATTAACTCAAAACATTATTTTTGTCCTCAATCAAAGCTGGTCCTTCTTCTTTCTTTCTCAGAAATTCAAAATGTCTGAAATTCCCCCTTCTTCAAACCCCATGAAAGAATTGTCCTCTGATCATCCTCAAGAGTCACAAAGTGAGTTACCCATCAATCTTTTTTCTAAAATTCTTGAGATCCTTAGTAAAACCAATCTAGTTGAACCTCTAGATTCTAGCAAAAATCCTGATGAGTTAGCCTTGGAAGCTGACTTAAACAAAGGCTTTGGATCTCCAATTGAGAAAAAAATTGCTCAATCTGAAGGACCTCTTTCCTCAAAGAAACCAGAGTCCACCAATTCTCCTCAAATCCATGTTCCCTTTGAGGAATTCAAAGGTATTGAAATTTTAGAAAATTTTAAAAAACCTGGTCCCTTTACTCTTTCTGAATCATATCCTATATTTTCCTAAATAGTTAATGAAGAAATTCCTATAAAAAAGTTTGATACTTTTAGCAGCATAAATTAGGTAGCTAAAAATTTTCTTTTACTTGGACATGATCCAAAGGAAAGTTTTGCTAGTGGGGAAGAGAAAATAGTAGGAGAAAAAGATGATTTGAAAAAAGGATAGGGAGTTTGTATTACATCCAAATGAGGAAAATAAAGAGAATAAGGATGAACAACCTCTGATTTGGAAAATGAAAAAACCAAAGGATAGTAACTGAAAAGAGAAATTGATTGACTCTGTTATACAAGTTACAAGATCTTACTCTACTAAAGGGTTTGAGATGAAATTTCTAGCAGATGCATTAATTAAGAGTAAGTCTTCTACCACTAAAAGAAGAAGACTTTGGAAATCTACTATAGAGGAAGAAGAAAATCTTAAAGTTGTGGAGGTAAGAGAAGATAAGGACACTGATTCTAATATTGTTATTACATCTAAAAAGAAAATACTAGAAGTTCATGGTGATCAAAGGACCAGGTCCTCTAATCCAAAGTATGAGAGTCATGGAGTAAACAAAAAAAAGCACATAGTTGTGAAAAAGAAGAAAGTCCCTTTAGGACCTGGTCCTAAGAAAAAAAGCTGATGAAAATAGAGAGCCAAGTAATGAGTCCAAGAGAATAAAAAGAGAGGAAGAAAAGAAATATATGTCCAGAGAAAGAAGGATTAGAAGCCTGAAAACATAAAAGGTATTGTCAGGAAGAATGTTTGATCCCAAAATCTATGAGAAACCTAGGATGGTGGAGTTGGTAGAATATGTCAGGCATCAAGGATGGCTGCATTTATTTGATGAAGTAGCACCAATGATTTTTTAAAAATAAAGTGAGAGAATTCTATTATTCAATAGATTTCTTAGAAGATGGATTGAGTCTATCCGCACAGGTGCAAGGAAAAGAAATAAGACTGGATGAATAAACCTTGGGAGGAATTTTGGATGTACCTTTTATTGGTGTGAAGATAGTTATGAAGCAATATCCCACAACTGAATTTATAATTGAGGCCTCAAGAGTAGGTGGGACCTCAATAGCTACAATAAAGAGGAAATTTCTAAAATATGAGTTTTAGTTGGTTTTTGAATTTATTAACAAGGTCCTACTACCAAGATCAGAGAAAAGAACAATTGCCTCTTGAATTTATCTGTTTTAAATAAATGCCTAAGTAAGTTTGAGTTGATGAGTCTACCTGCTCTAATGATAGAGCATATGCATAAGGTGGTTTAAGAAAAAGAAGGAAGTCATGGGATGCCATAGGGTTACTTGTTGAACAAAGTCTTTAATTATTTTAGAGTTGGGACTAGAGGAACACCTGAAACAACCAAACAAAAGATCAATCTAACTACACTGGTGGAAAATAAGTGCATTGAAGAGAAAACGGGAACTGTGTCTTAAGTGTCTGAGCTACTGTCTGCTCAGGAAAATCTAAGCAAGGAAATAGAGGAGTTAAAGATTGTGCTAGTAGCAAAGGACACTGAAATAGTGCATCTGAAACTACAGAATCAAAAGATGTCTTTTGAGGGACCAGGTACCTCTGAAGAACTTACAATAGAAAATGCCAAGATCAAGGTCAAGGTTGCAGAACTTACTAGTGAGGTTCAAGAACTAAACGCAAAAGTAAAAAATCCTTATCAAGCGGTTATTGGGTGCCCATGCTGCAGAGCATTCAATAATGCATATTTTTCTTAAATCCCTCTCCCCAAAGCCCCACTCTACCTGAGTTCTATCCTCCTTGTTTAATTCTATTTCAATTTTCGATTCATGGTTCCTGTGTGGCCTTTGCAGGCAGTACTTTTATAATTTTGTTGGTATATTGTAATGGTACTTATCCTAATTAATCATGAATGAATTTCTATTTGTAGGCCTCATCTTTTTCCTTTATTTTAAAGTTGTTCTTCATGTTAATGTTTCCCCAATGTCCATGAGGTAATTATCCTGTACTTATCTTTACTCTTGGTTTACTGTTAATCTTTTTAAATGATGCTAAAAGGGGGAATACCGACTTTATGTATAAGTACTAGGTGTATGTACAGGTGTGTGTATGCGCATGTGGTGCGTGCTGATAGGGTAAGTAGGGTAAGGCACAGTGACAAGTGGAAGTGTGTGTGTGTGCTCATGTGGCTTATACTGATAGGGGGAAGTATGGCAAGGCACAGTGACAAGGGCAATTTTTGCTCAAAGTTTTTGCTGCAAATGACGACAAGGCACCAGGCCCCTATGTCGCATGATGGTGAAAACATGATGATAGGGGGAACATTCATCTTCAGTAGTGGTAATCACACTGATTAAATATGATAAATGTGCATTGATGCTCAAAGACTTTTGGTTAGTTTGTCATCATCAAAAAGGGGAAAATAGGTATATTTAGTTTTGATGAGCAGATGACTACAAGGGACCAGGTCCCTGGATGTTCAAGGCAACAGTACAGATGGCACGCATCTGCACAACTTTTTTTGTTTGTGTAACAAACTGACAGGTGCTTCTTGTACTAATTAGGACACCTGGTCCAATGCAATATCAACCCTAATCATCACTCATCTATAAAATTAAAAAGATGCTTCTTTATCAAATAATTTTTGTAAATCCAAAGAGTGAAGAGAAGAAAAAGGCAAAATCTCCATATTCAACACTGCTCAAGTTCTTAGCTGTATGTGTGTGTGCTTAAAAAGAAATTATTCTTGAGTAAAGCTTAATTTGTAAATGAATTACTCATGTTATAAGAGTAATAAACTTTTCTGTTTGTTTAGAGATATCTTAGGTAGGGTAACCTAAGGTGGATATTGGTTTAAATTAATCAATACAAGGTGTATCTTTGGCAAAGTTGTCAAGTGAGCTTGTAGTAGAGTTATTACAAGTGGAAGGAACCTAGAGCTAGGTTCATTGAAATCTGTGATCAAGAGTTTGATTATAGTGGATTTTTTAGGTACTTGTGAGGGAATTCCGTGTTTTTTCCTCCCTTGATAAGAGGGTTTGCACGTTAAATTCTTGTATTTTTACTTTTCTTACTCTATCTCTTACTTTCTAGTTGCTTTACTGTATTTTGCCTGTGATTGACTTTGAGGGACCTGGTCCCTCACTATGTGGTGCAACCCCCAGGGTTTCAATAATATTATTCCTGACAAAATCTATATTATAAAGCTTAGGCAGAAATCAAATGAGAGCTTTTGTAAATACGTCATAAGGTAGAGAGAAGAGGAAACCAGGGTACATCCTCCAAAATATTTTAATCGCATAGTGACTATGGCTGGAAAATTTCTTACTGAAATTTACAAGACTCGAGAAATGATTGAGGATGACCTCAAGACAGGAAGGATGATAAATTTGACAGAACTACAATCCACTTATAAGGTCTTCCAGATTGGCTTTTTCGGAAATGAAAAAAAATAGAAGAAAGAAGTAATGGGAGTAATGACTCAAGAAAGTACATCCAACCATAAATAATCCCCACCAACTAAATTTTCGGAATGCTCAAATCCAATCTACAATGCACAAACAACATATCATGCTCAATCTTCACCACAAAACTACCAAAATAATGCTCCTCGTGCCAACCATGAAAGAAAGCCTCCCAAGATCTTCACTGCATTGGCAGAACCACTTACTAAGATTTATGAAAAAATGAAAGAAGCAGGGCTACTTCATCCAGTAGAAGTAAATCCTATGAACACTTATGCTAATTGGTATGATCCAAATAAATAACGCGCTTACCAATCTAGAGTTGTTGGAAATGATATCGAGAAATGTATCATAGTCAAGCAAAAAATTCAAGATCTTATTGACAACAAGGTGATAACACTTGCAGAAGCTCCAACTAATGCTAACAACAATCCATTTCCTAATTACAAGATGTAGTCATTGACACCATCAATTGCACAGGAGAATGACGTTTCCTCAAAGGCGCATTCTTAACATCCTTCTATCATGCATTTTGAAGTTATTATTTTCTTTTCTTTTAATCACACTTTCTTGTTTTTATTTCCTTATAGTCGCACTTTAAACTTTATTTCCTTGTAATCGTATTTTATGGTTAGATTTCCTTATAATTGTACCTTTTTAGTTGTAATGAACTATGTTTGACCTGATTTTCCTAGAGGAATATGTAGGCATCCTATATTAGCTTTGATCACATTGTCAAAAATATTAAATATCCTTTTTTCTTTGAACGAACTATGTTTGACATAAATTCTCAAAATTGAGATACGTAGGTGATCTATGTCATATTTGGTCAACCACTTATAAAATTTATCTTTTTATTGGATGTTGGAACTATGTTTTACCTTATTCCTACCTCAACAGAATATATAGGCATCACACCGGCTCAATCGTATTCCCCGTACAATTCCCATAGAAACCGGGGAAGAATTTTTAAGAGAATCTCAAAAATTCATCAGAGGATTTTTCCCAAGTTATATGGAGATGATAATTAACGCATGTAATTGGGGAATTTTTTTTTGAGAAGTTCTTAAAAATTCTACAAAATTTGACATTTGCTATAGAGTTGAAAATCAGGCATTGCTGAAGCTAAAATCAGGGCATAATTTTTTAGAAGTTCTCAAAATTTCAAGTTGCGCTACATCAAAATGAATTCAAGTATTTTGTATTTTAGACTGGGTTCAATTTTTGAGAATATCTCAAAAATTCCATACTAAACGATTTTATAAGTTACAAGGAGGTTAGAGAGTTTCTATATTATATATTTGGGGAGAATTTTTTTGGAAGATCCTAAAAGATTTCACAAAAAACTGTACTTTAAGATCAAGAAATCTTGCAAATAAATGATCAACAAGGAGCATCAAGAGAGAAAGGAAAGAAAAACACAGTCAGTCTCTCAAAACAAAGAATTTTTCCTTGGATGCAGGAATAATGAAGTCAGAAAGTTGACAATGTTAAGCATGACAAAGGGCATTATCGGAACCACCGTGTCCTTTCCATAATAATCCATACAAATTCTCTTCTCTATTTTTCTCTTGATTTATATTTCTTTTACTTTGTTATGATCTCTCACACTTCCTCTAATTTTGTAGGGAAATAATCAGACCTAACGACTAAGATAGGGAGATATTATCTAATTCACTATCTCTAAATCATAATGAGCCAAATGACTTTACCTTTACACTCTATACTATTGGTTTAGTTACAATAAATTGTTATTAATAAGCGTTGTTTTGGTCATGCAGGTGACAATATGCGAAACCACCTCTAATAAATAACACAAGCCAATCCTCTCAAAGTTTGAAGATTCTTTCTAGAAGATCAATACATATACAAGTCCTTTCAAGGATTCCCAATGCAAAGAATGGAGTTCAATAAATTGACCACTACCTTTTCTTATATATTGATGAATTCAATCAATCTCAGGTTCTTTAAATCAATTTCAGGCCCAAATTATGTCTGAACTAGTCTTGTTCTAGCAAGATATGTAGGCAATCATATATAAGTATTCGGTCTTCCCACTATCTCCAACTCCAAATCCTAAGAGGACTGAGATGTATCTTTGAAATAGTCAATTCTTCTTTTGTACACTTTTTAATTAAGTGCCTTGAATAGGAAATAGGGGAAACCTTTTGGATTTTTTTTATGATTTCAAAAATCTCTATTTAAATTTCAACTTTATAAACATTCTTCATCAACAATACCTCTCTTTATAAGAGGGGCCATCTAAAGCTGGGATACACCTTATGGACATCCCTAATCAGCCCTTAGAATCCCTATCAACACGTTTGTATGGGGTTATAAGCTTTTATGGTTACCATATTGTTATGACCTATTCAAATAGTTTGATTATATCAAATATCGTGGTTATTAAACTAACAAATTTTGTGAGTGCATGTATGTTCGCCCATCTTTTAAAGAGATGAGTTAGATTGTCACTTCATTTGAAGTTGACTATATCATTCTATTATAGTTCTCTATCCCCTAAGAAACTTACTAGATTTTCACCCCGCTCGAGGTGACATATCTTATTTTATATGGTTCAACCACGGTTTTGAGAAGACATATAGGATTGTTACCCTCATTCAAGGTGACATATCTTATTATATTCGTGTCATTCACTCTTTCAAGAAGACATACTGAGTTGTCACCTCCCTTGAGGTAATATATCTTATTAGATTTGGACTATCCACCCTTTTAAAAAGGACATATGTTATTAAAATTGGATCATCCATCCTCTCAATAAGATACACCAAATCGTCGCCTCATTCGATGTCGCATATCGTATTATATTTGTGTCACCCCCTTTAAAAAGGACATATCAGACTGTTACCTCATTCGTGGTAAATTATTATTATATTTGGGTTTCTTACCCTTTAAGTATATGCATTAGACCATTTGTTTATTTGAGATACCATAGTATTATGCTATGTCACCTTCTCCAAAATTGTACACTATTATACTATGGATCAGTACCTCATTCAAAATGGATTGAGATGATATGTTATTATGGATTGTCACCTCCTTCAGTGTGATATGTTGTTATAGACTATCACCTCCTTCAGGGTGACATGTTATCAGGTTATGGACCATCACCTCCCTCAGAGTGACATATCATTATGTTATGAACCGTCACCTCCTTTAGCGTGATATGTTATTATGTTATGGACCATCATTTCCTTCAAAATGACATATTATTATGCTATGAACCATCATATCCTTTAGCATGACACGTTATTATGTTTGGACCATCACCTCCATCAGAGTGGCATGTTATTAAGTTATAGAATTTCACCTCTTTAAGAGTGACACATTATTATATGGATTGTAACCTCCTTCAACGTAATATGTTATTGTATTATGGATTGTTACCTCCTTCAGTCTGGCATATTAAAACAAGGTTTGCACAATTGCTCTAACAATGGATTTGCTACTAGGCATATTAAAACAAGGTTTGCACAATTTCTCTAACAATGAATTTGCTACTAAAAAGTTTAGTGCAGGTGATTAGTAGAAATATTAGGCCGTCACCCCATTCAAAGTGGTAGGTTACATTTAAGATAGGTCATCCGCCTTTTGATGAGACATATTGGGCCATCACCCTACTCAATGTGGCACAAAATATTTAAGATCGGTGATCCGCCTTTCAATAAGACACGTTGGGCCATCACCTTGTTCAATGTGACACAAATATTTTAGAGAGGTCCTTCGTCTTTCAATGTGACATGTTGGGATGTCACTCCGTTCAAAGTGGCACAAAATATTCAATATAGGTCATCCACCTTTTATTCGTACACATTGGGTTGTCACCCGTTCAAAGTGGCATGATATTTTTAAAATATGTTGTGCAAATTAGCTCATCAAATATCTCAGCATGACATGTTCATATAGGTTTGTACCAAATTATGTTTGTGCCATCTACATTTATAACTAACCGTGTTTGAGATATTATGGAGAGCATCTGAAAGGATAAAATTCTCAAATCAAATCACAGGAGTGGACTACTCCAAAAAGGAAGCAACATAATGTGGAACTTTTGCTTTGCAGCAAACTGGATCATAGTCTGAAGAGGAATAACAAACTCTTTAGATGCGAGCTAAAGAACGACTTTCACCACCTTTAAACCACACCCCTATCTGAAGGTATGTGGTTTTATGATATTTTTAGTTTCACTTCCAAGACATTTCTAAATTTGCAATAGAGGTAAATTTTCTCTTCTTTGAAATTCAGGTGACAACACACGTAGAGCTTTGAAAATTATGCCCATGTAGCTCTTAGTAGCGGGTATAAGGGGCCTCATGTTCATAATTGAGATAATTACAAGCCTCATATACATAACTTGATGTATTTTCCACTTATTCCGAACCAAAGGTCATCTAAATAAGAAACTATCTTTTCTACCGATTCAGTCAAACTATAAATAGTTTAATTCCTCGAGTCTCGGGGATATGTAGGTTGGGCTCTATGTTGAAAACTCAACTGCATTCCAACCTCCCCCCAATCATCTAATTTTCTAATTTTTTTCACCAAAATTTAAAAATCAGATAACTTGTGAAATACTTAGAAAATCATTCTTAAAATCAAGCGTTATAAACTACAAGTGACCTAAATTCTCATGCAATCTGAGATATGTAGGAAACCCAATACCAGGGTCTATCTATGATTTCCTAAAATTCTTGTGAAAACCAACCTCTTTTGAGAAATAAATTTGTGGTTATACAAAAATTACGAACGTCAAACTCTCTTTGCCCAAGATTATTTGCATTCACCCTACTCCAAGGGAGGGAACAGTTGTTGACACCTAATTTATGTCTCACGACTAGTTTAATTCTAAGTTTCTTTGGTTTTAAATAAATTATAATATTTATTTTATTCGAATGAAAAAATTGTTCAAAATATTTATTTAGGTAATTTTTTCATTTTAAGTTGCAATTATATATTTTCATAATCGTATATACAAAATTGTATAATCTTATTATTTAAACAATTATTGTATGAAAAAATAGATTTTAATCAAGGATTATCTTGAAGATTAATTCAAATGGTTAAAATCATGATTTAAAAGAAGTTGTTCTTGAAAATAATTTATTTGAAAAACATTTGTTTGATTTTCTTAAAATAAAAAACTCAAGATTAAACTGGCTATTTATTTATTTCAAATTTTGATTCAATTTGTTGACCTATTTAATTTGGCTATAAGAGAAATCAAATCAGCCACAATTGCAATACAATTGATCAACTGATTTTTAAGTTAGTTTAAAATTTAAATAAATTGGCTAAAATTCTAACCTCATGGACATTTTGTCAAATGGACTTTATTTCTACCCTCCCCGCTTTAATTAATTAGATCCACTAGTAGCCCACAACCCAACAACACACCACCAGTCTACTAACCCATTTACACCAACCAACTTGACCCAATTCAGTCTAGCCTAATCCCTAACCCAGTCCGGCCCACATCTTATATAATTCCCTTCCCCTTTACCCGATACTCAAAAAAACACCATAACAAACATCGATAACCCACAATATCGAACAACAACAGTTAACAACTCAACAAAAACAACATCAATAACTGAAACCCAATAATAACAAAATAAGCAATAGCTAAAACCATCAAAACCCTAAACTCCAATTCAATTTCCTCCTCTTTTAATCGATTTTCCTTATCTCTTTATCCCCATACAATCCTCGCATGCCTAGCATGAGGATTGTACCTTGTAGCTTCTAGAATAGGTGACGTGGTGAACGCTTATTCTCTCCTCAAGTTACTATTTTTTAAATTCAAATTATGAATTCTCAAATTCATAACTGAAATGGTACACCAGCTCACAATTCTTATCTCTTGGATTATTTGAGCATAAATCCCAAAATACACTCAAAATGCTTCAATCCCACATTGTTTTTTTTCAAAAAATTCCATCTAAAATCTCTCCTATATAAACCCTACCATTACCTTATCTAGGGGTAATGTTTTCACTATGGAAAAAACCTTCAAAGGCTCAAAAGAAACTTGGGATTTCTTAACAGGAAAACCCTCCTTCATTCTGGGTCCTTAAAATTCTTGAGTTCATTTGCACATATTTTGAGGAATCAGAATTCTAGTTTAATTTTGTTCGTCTCTAGTAGACTTAAAGTCAGAAGAGATTAAATTCAAGATTTTTAAGTCGTTGTCTTGCGTTTGTTACTCTGTAAAAGGTAAACACATCTTTCTATTTTAATTCATTCATGTTGAAACCCTGAGGGTTGCACCACATAGTGAGGGACCAGGTCCCTCAAAATCAATCGTAGGCAAAGTACATAAAAATAACCAGGAAGTATGAGGCAGTGCAGGAAGAGTAAAAGCACAAGATTTTTACGTGGAAACCCAGGAAGGTAAAAACCATGGCTTTCCCTCACAAGAACCAAAGAAACCTACTTTAATCAACATCCTAATTATAGTCTAGATGTTAGCCTAACTCTAGGCTCTTTTCGATAGTAGCAACTCTACTATAAGATCATCTTGGTAACTCTACCAAGGACCCTCTCTACTGATTAACTCTAATCAGTCTCACGCTTAGGCAACTCTACCTAAGAACCTCTCTCAATAAATGAAAAAACTACTCTTATAGTATGAGTAGTTCAGTTATAAGTCAGTACTCACTCAAGAAGAATTTAAGCTCATATAAATAACTAAAAACTTGAGCAGTGTTGAAATGGAGTTTTTGTTGCCTCACTTCACTCTTTGTAATTGCAAAAACCATTTGATGAAGAGGCATCTCTTTCCTTTAATAGATGAGTGATGATTATGACTGATAGATCATTGGACCGACTATCTTAATCAGTATAAAATAGCACTTGTAGGTTTGTTACACAAAAGGATAAAATTATGGAGACAACGCGTGCCAGCTGTACTGTACCTTGCACATCCAGGGACCTGGTCCCTTGCAATTTAGTTGCTCATCATCAAAACTACATATAGAAATTTTCCTCTTTTTTTATGATGACAAACCAACCATACAGTTTTGAGCATCAATGCAAATTCATCATATTTAATCGGTGTGATTACCACCTAAATATGAGTGTTCCCCCAAGCATTATGCTTCCTCCATCACCATCATGCGACACAGGGACCTGGTACCTTATTGTTATTTGCAACAAAAAATCCTGACCATCATGTTTGCTTCCCTCTGTCACTATGCTTTACGATATTTCCTTCACCTTGTCAGCATGCATCACAATCCTTACACCACAGTCCTTACACATATGAAGTCAGTATTTCCCCTGTTGGCATAATTGAAAAGACTTAATAGTAACCCAAGAGTAAATATAAGTATAAGATAATTAACTCATGGCCACTGGGGCAATAATAACATGAAGAACAACTTAAAGTAAAGGAAGCGAATGAAGTTCACAAGCATAATTCATTTATTCATAAACATAGATTAAAACCTGTATAATCATACCAAAATAATACAAAAATAGTTGTCTTCAAAAGTCAATACAAGGAGTAATATATGAAACTAACACTTGATTAATTTGGAGGACAGAGATAGTAGGACTTAGGTAGAGGTAATTTTAGGGGAAAGGAATTTTAGCAACATCCCTGTTCTTGCATGCTCTAAAACATGGGCATCCAGTTACTGCTTGATGAGGACCTTAACTTTATTCTTAAATCCTTGAAATTTACTAGTCGGTTCTGCTACTCGTGTCTAGAGTTTTGAATTTTTGGCTGCAAGTTGAACAGTGGTACCTGGTCCCTCAGAAGACAACTTCTGAATCAGCAACTTCAGATGTACTATCTCAACATCTTTAGCAGCTAACATAATCCTTAACTCCTCAGTTCCTTTCTCAACTTTCCCTGAACATCTAGCAACTCAAATACTTAAGACACAGATCCAGCTTTGCTTTCTATGCATTCATTCTCCACAAGAGTAGTTAGGCTGATCATTTGCTTGGATGTTCCAGGTGTTCTTCTAGTTCCATTGACACCATAATGTTAAAACACCTTGTTCAACAGATATCCATATGGCATTCCATGTTTGCCTTTCTTTTCATAAAAAACTTTGTGCATGTGCTCTATCATTAAAGCAGGAAGACTTATCAATTTAAACTTTCTCAAGCTTTCAATAAAAAACAAATCAACACCTGAGGCAATTGTTGTTCCTTCAGATCTCAGAAATAGGACCTTGTTAATGAATTCAAATATCAGTTGATACTTACTTTTTAGAAATTTTTTTTTCACTGCATCTGTTGATGTCCCTCCTACCTTTGATGCCTCTATCATGAATTCATTGGTAGACTGTTGATTTGTCAAAGTTCTCACCCTTACAATAGGTACATCCATGATTTTTCCTTGTGTTTTTTTATCCAACTTAAGAAATTTTCCCTGCACCTGTGTAGTCAAACTCAAACCATCCTCTAAGTGTGATCACGTAGATGGATTTATGAGAGTGTGTTGGTCCCGAGGCTTGGTGTGTACAAAATAATATGCAAATAGGACCTAAATACACACCAAATCAGTCCACTATGCACTAGAGGGGTGCTCCATCATTGGGGGGCCTTTTTGTACTTTTAACTCCTATTATGTAATTCGCTATAAAAGGAACATTCTAGGTTTTTAGTTTTCAGATTTTTGATATTGAATATTGTATCTCACTCTTGAAACACACAAGTTCTCTCCCAAAAGGGGCTTGGCCGAAACTAGGTAACAATTAGAGTGTGAATGCACTCTTGTTGTTTGTTTGCTTGGATCCTTGGATGCTTGAAGGATTGAGTTCCCTCTTGTGTTCTTTGAAAAGTTTAGGTGTTTCTAATTTCATTGTTAAGGGTCTTTGTGTTTGAGAACACATTACATTCTTAGACTTTGTGGTAGTGTATGTCTATCTTTCTATTATTACATTCTTGTAATCTTGTCACAGTTTGGTATCTTGTATTGTAAGCCGTTTGTCTTGTTGTTGTTCTTCATATTATTATGTTAATCTTGTGATTCATATATTGTTGTTAATATTAGCTTGGGGATGGATGATTATTGTGTTTACACATGATATTCTCTCTATTATTGTTATCACTAGCGAATCCGAGTGTGGTTACCGAGATAGTCCTCAGTTTCTTGACTTGTGACTATTTTGGTGTGTGATTCCATGTCTTCCTTGTTTATCTTGTATCAAATAATCAGCCTTGGGGTAACTTAAACGATTTATTTTTTATGTTAAAAGAGTGAAAAAAGACTAATGTGCCCCTTTAAATTCATAACTAAAAATCTACTAAAAGGGACATATGAGACCTTTTCATGATTGTGAGACCCACCTATGATTGTGTCTGGTGTTCATTAGTTGGAGAATGAATTTAAGCTCTCTGAAACCAAAAATACAAGCCTTGGTATGATCATAGGATCCACCTATGATCGTACCTTGGTTCGTAGGTTTAAAGTCTAAGCCGGATAAACTTTAGGAGTCACGACCATACCTTAAATCGTGGTTTCTATCCACGATCGTATTTTCCTATCATGGTTGGAAGGTGTACTCGTCAATTTTTATATATTAGGAACTATTTCAATTAGGCAAGAGCATTGTGCAGTCGTACAATATCACCATGATCGTACCTACGCTCGTAGATTCTCACTTTTGATAGTGCTTTACTAAAATAGTCATAACTTTTTACTCCAATGTCAGATTAAGGCAAAACTGGATGCATTGGAAAGATAATTATAATATATACCATTTTGTGGGTCTTATCTCAAAATACATTATAATATAGGAGTTATTCTCATTTGAATTTGACTATTGCAAGATTCTTCTAAAAAATTCAATTAGTAAGGAAGGTTTTGACTTGGCCGAGAACTAGGAGTTACTTGTGGCCTCAATACATGGATAACTCACCACTCATACTGTCAAAATATGATGTTTTATTATAAATATACTTGATGCATGGTTCTAATCTTAGCTTGGATTTTTGGGGTGTCACAATGTCTCCCCCTTAGGGTCATTATCCCCAAATGAAAACTGACTAAGCTGAAGAGTTAGGGAAAAAGCTGCAATCCCAACATTGAATCTCTAAGATCTAAATATTTTCATGATTTTGAGTCTATAAATGAAATATATATTTAAAAAAACTCATTAATGCATGTTATGATGTGAGAATAGCTGGGTGACATGAGACAGAAAAAATTAATTAATTAAGGGAAAACTATTACCTCAAGCTGGGGTTGAGTTTGAAGAGTAAAAATAGGGGGTAATAATGAGGTAACTGCTAATTTGAACTAATTTTAGTCTAGGAATAAGACTCAATTGTATTTACCTACATCTTAAAGCACATAAGATCCCACATGGAGTAGGCGAAGGCATGGACTTATGAGAGTATAACTATAAGGAAAGAGAGGAAGTCACTAGTATTATTTGTCTGATCTCTGAACTAAACCATTACCAATATGAAATGATCCATAGTGAGAATTCAGAACTTACTAAAATATTCATGACTGAAAATATACATGAAACCATGAGGCAATAAAGTATTCATGTCTATAGTCATTGAGAAAAGAACTTTGTTTCTCCCAACACTCTTTGTTGGAAATTCTAGTTGCAATTAAGGAAGAAATCATGAGCATGATCTGAGAGATACATATAACTAGGGAAATTTTCATATGGTATGAGCATTCTAGTCCACTAAACTAAGCATATATGAATAGTGAACGATATTTATTTAATCATGAGATACCTTTACTCTAAAATTTTATAGCATAACCTAAGAGTATCTTGTGGCAATAGGAATGATCGGAGTACTTTACTTTTAGTATAATGACTATTAACTTCAAACTTATTCAATGTTAAACCCACTACCAAGGTATGTTAAAAGTTACAAAAAGACTCTACTAGAAAGATCTAGAATAAGAAGAGTACTGTAGAATAGTGACTTGGAGACTCTCATAACCCTTAACACTCAATTAAGGTATGAAGAGTATAATATAATATGAACGAGCTTGTCCAAGAATTTTGTCCTTGGAATATACTCAATGCATTATGATTTCACTAATCAGTTAGAATGTATCATGAGTATGCAGGACTGGGCATGCTGGGAAATCATGGGTGCATGAGTCATGACCTCTATGGTGTGAGACCGATATTCACAGGTTCAAGGAGAATGATTTGTTATTCTAAATGAGACTATTACTCCTTATAATAGGAACTAAGAATATACATACATATGAATGAAGTGTGCACATCGAAATGTTGCAAGGTAGGAGTAAAGCATTATAGTGACATAAGTGTACTGATTAGGCTTGGATAAAAATGGGTCTCTCCCTTCATTTAGTTTGTTTTATAACCTTCTAACACTACTACCTGAATCCTTATGACCTAATTGGCTCTATACTTTAACATCTCCCCATTATACAAAAGTCACCACACTAAGTCTGCATGTCTTATTTTTTTAAAATTCTCTTACTAGACTCAATCAAATGATCAATGCATACCACTTTTGGATCTAGTTTGATTATGTACTTTCTCACACCGGCTAAGAATATCTCTTTTTCTATTATCTGCCTTACTGCTACTTTGCACCATCACAACTTTGTTCTAAACTATAACTATTCACCATTTTAGGAAGATAAGGGCCTAAGGACTATAGATGCATGAAGGAGAAAATATAGAAACATACCTGACTTGTTCTTAGGTGAACCATTTTAATTTGGATGGTTGGAAGATAAATGGGATTGAATTAAATGCTGACCACAACTTGAGCTGGGAAAGGTAACCTTCTGATTTGGGTGATCTGGAGGGGTTATTGAGAAAGTAGGTTGAGCCTCTGGTGAACCTCCCTGCCCTTTGACAAAGCTATCAGACAATCTATTAACCTGTGGCCTAGCTTGCGACAACCAAAACAACCTTCACGGACTGACATACATCCCCATATCTGGTGCTTGCCACATTTGTTGCAAATGTGGTGCGATTTTTCCTTTGCAATGTTTTTTAAGGATGAAAGCCACATGCTCCCCTCTTTTGATCATAATGAGGCATGGGGGATATATATAAGGTATTAGATAACTAAGGGTTCAACCCTAATTACTTTTAAGGAAAATAAGATCGATCATACTAGAGATCTTTTGGTGTTTTGAGTTACTAATACCTGCTATGACCTTCAATCTATCTCTTCCTCCCTTCTTACTAGAAGAATTTATAGGGACTTCTACCTAATGATTTAATTGAGTGGTCATACATTGATATAAATATTGGATGATATCATGAAACTTTGCACTAGAAACATCAGCAATTGTAAATTGATTGACAAGTGCAAAAGGGCAAACATTTTGATTGCTTTTCTAGCTGATCTCTTTCTGAGGAGACATGTTTTGAAGCATTAAGGTACAAATTCGAAGAATACATAGATCTTTAAAA
Organism: Capsicum pubescens; assembly: GCA_030864215.1. NCBI lineage: Eukaryota > Viridiplantae > Streptophyta > Magnoliopsida > Solanales > Solanaceae > Capsicum > Capsicum pubescens. Next base: position 41,685,589 of record CM061539.1, on the reverse strand, counting down.
TCTATCACACGACATGATCATGGAAGAAGTAAAAAAAATTTCTAAAATATTTCATAGACTCTTATTCATAAATGTGTCGCACTTTACACCTATGAACAAGACTATACTTAATGCGGCCTTTAGACACCCTAGGTCACTTTAAACATGATGATTTAATAACTACTTTGTCATAAATCGAGACTACCCGCTAGTCGCAACATGGTGCTTAGAGTCAAAAGTGACCCTAAGCTAACCATGGTCTGGCATGACCCTAATAATGTTGAAATAACTGATAAAAACACTGTGCGAAAGCCAAACTGCATGGTGAAATAATAATCAAAACCATAAAAAATATCTGAGTCTAAAACCATAAATCTTAACAGCTAATTATATGATTGAAAGCCTCTACTAAGATAAGTTATTGGGATAAGCCCTTAGCTAACTCTAACTGTCTGTAAACTAAAATGGGCATAATAAAAAATACTGATAACTAGTCCTCGAATGATGCAGACTCACCTAAGTACTCTTATTGATGTAGTAGGAGATCATACTATGCACAATCCAAAGGATAAATCTAAGAACCTTTATTATAATATAACATAGAACAAAAGAAAGTATGCGGTCAGTACTTTGAATAGACTAAGCATGTGAGATATACACTACACTATATATTTTAAACATGAGAGAATAAACTGAAAATGGAATGAGGAACGTAAACTGATGCACTGTCTAAGTGAATAAACATGTAATTTAACAATAATGATATGTTGAATAAACTAAGTACAAAGTTATGTAGCATCTAAGTACACACTATGAGAGTACAAGGACATTTTGAATATCATAAGAGGGATACAAACTAACATACCGATGATAGAATATTTAAATCAATTACCTATTACTGATGTATACTAAGATGCAACGACCCATCTAGATAATCACAAATACTAATTTTATAAATACTCTGATATAACTGAGATACAGTGAACTATACTGAACTAAGGGTGATACAAATATCGAAGCATGAGATTGTGGGTGATACTATTAACTTACATATAACCATGTGAGATAAGTATGTAGATCAATATATAATCCCTATAAAAAGGGCTCACTATACCTTGCCAGGATATAAAGGCTGAGTTGATCTGATATGGTATAAGAAAACCTATGGTGTCACTTAGTTTTGTTACTTAGGGAGTGCTACTAAAAGTATCATCTTAGTGGGAGGGTGAGCCTATATCATATCATCCTCTCGATGTTAAGCACTGCTCCCAACTGGACATAATTGATAGGTCGATGAGATGGCATATTAGGATGTCAACCTCATATGACCTATATGGATATCAACTTGAGATTATCATGAATGTCATATCTATTTTCCTTAATATTAATGAAATTTTTTTCATAAGATAACTGATCCACGATCATTAATGGCCTTCCAGATACAACACAAATTGGGAACTTTCTTTGGAGAAAAGGTATTCAAGTACATTGATAGCATGTCTGGATATCATACATGTCATGTATTGTACTGTTATGAGCTAAAACTCTTGATTATGATATGAAAACTCATATGTATATAAATTATGTATTTTTGAATAGTATGACTTGTAAGTCTTGAGAGACATGAGATGGCTATAGTAAATGCATAAAGGAACCCTATAAGGGTAAACATTTAAAATAAAATTATAAATCTAGTCCTGAACCATGGATCCTAACTTGTGAAACTACCAATAATCTAATAGGGTGAATTTATCTGAAAACCCCATTTAGAATATAATTTATCTGAAAGTACGGATAAACTAAGATTAAGCTATCTGAAAATATATCCTAAACATGTAAACTTGAAGTAATGAGTGTTAAATTTAACAATGCATGAGATCTTAGGTCATGGATGTTCATAATATGAAATCTTCGAAGAATGCAACTACTCAAAAGCAATTATGATATGAATGAAATATGATGTTACATAATATAAGCTCAAAAATCATGGAATATCATTATACTTAGGGTTCATTGACATGCTAGTATCAATGTAATAAATTTCATGAAGAAACATGTATTTATACCTTACTTGTTATGGGGAACTGAAATACAAAAAGAATCGTGATTGTAGGGAAAATCCTAACTCCAAGATCATGAATTAATTAAGAAACTAAGTGTCCTTGGAACTCAATGGGCGAAATTATACCTAATGATAAAATCCCATATACTTATATATGGGAACCTTGGAGAATTCTTTGAACTCATAGCTTGAAAAATATGAACCCTAGTTTGACTTAAAGAAAGAAGTATCACTTCTTTTCTCTATTTGAGGCTAAGCATCAAATGAATTTTGGTAATGAGGGACTTAGGGTAGTATTTAACTAAATACTTAGCCTTGGAGTAACTTAATCAATGTAGTTTTGATGCTAAAAAAGTGGATAAAGATTGATGTGCCCCTTTAAATTCGTAACTGAGAAGTTATTGGAAGGGATGTATGAGACCTGTGGGTCCCACCTACAATTGTTCATGGTGTTTGTGGTTTGGATGACTAATTTGGACTCTCTAAAACCCACCATACAAGACTTGGTATGATCATGACATCCACCTATGATCATACCTTGGTTCGTAGGTTTGAAGTCCATGCCGAATAACTTTTAGGAGTCACGACTATACCTAAGATCGTGGTTTCTATCCATGGTTGTGGTTCCCTATCATGGTTTGAAGGTATAGTTGTAAAAGTACTGATATTAGGAACTGTTTCAATCATATGGGAGCATTGTACCATCGTACAATCTCACCATGACCGTACCTACGCTCGTAGATTCTCACTGCTAGATAGTGCTTTACTAAATTGGTCATAACTTTTTACTCCAATATCATATTAAGGCAAAAATGGATGAATTGGAAATATAATTCAAATATATACCATTTGATGGGTATTTAGCTGAAAATAATTCATAATATAGGAGTTATTCTCATTTGAAGTGAACTATATCAAGATTCTTCTCAAGAAATCGATCGGTAAGGAAGGTTTTGACTTGGCCGAGAACTAGGAGTTACTAGTGGCCTTAATAAATGTCTAAATTACCAATAATATTTTTAAAACATGATGTTTGATAATACATTTACATTACACATGGTTCTTATCTTATCTTGGATTTTTGAGGTGCCACACCCTTTTTGATAATATCAATAGTAAAAATATTTTAATAATTTAACTTCCCTATAACGCATTGGCTTCCCCTCAAGTTCTGCTAATAGTGTGATAGCTCCCCCTCAAATTGTGTTGCCGTTATTACCTATCTATTCTCCCTTTTTGGCATAACCAAAAAGAAAAGGCAAGTATATAGAGATATATAGTAATATGCAAGCAAAATTAACATATTAGAGTACGGGCGATTAGAACAGGACAATCCTTTAAAAATGGAGACAGAGTAAAAACAAAATAGTGTATGAAGTTAACAAAATATTGTCTGATAAGTTATACCTCTATTGAATCAAAGAGCCAAAGAAGTTATTTTTTCTTAAAAAAATAGGTCAAGCTGTTGACCACATTCTTGTAGAACCTATGAATTTTGCATATTTTTGGAGATGTTGGAGTAGGATGTCTGGAATGTAATAGCAAGCTCAATCTGGGAAGATCTAGATTCATCCTTTATAGAGTCGACCTGTTGGATCAACTTGTTCATATCACGAACACCCTCACTTTTCAAGTTGTAAATTTTTAGTCTCAATATGCCCACATCAGTGCTTGTTTCCTTTGTAACCTGATAAATTTTACTTACTATTTCCTATAAAGAGAGCATACAATCCTCCAAGATCATTGAACTCTCTTGTAGGCCTTCTACCTCTTTAAGAAGTACTGTTGTAGAGCTAGCTTAGGACTTTTCGAGCTTAAATTTTGCATCTTGATCCTTGATAGAGTCTCTTTTGTTCTATTTGAAGTCAACAAACACATATCCCATGCTTCTAAAAGCACGAGTGTCATAAGTACAAGCTAGATCACCAACAGGAAAATTAGAGAGATCATTCATGAAGTATTTAAAAATATAATTAATAAGGTCCCCATAGGGTAAAATGGTGAAGCTACTAGAGTCTTGAACACTTTTAAGCTAATATTTTGAAACCACATACTCCAGTTCATGTGATATTTCTTGATCAAATAGTATACCACAAACAAATCCATAGTAGACATACCACTAAAGGAACTTTTCTGGGGAACAAGGGTAGTAATAATCATGTGAGCCTAAATTCTATTTTTGAAACAAAGAGACGGAGGACCAAATATGATAAGTCGGTACCATATTCAACAACAATGATTTAGCCTCTTAAAAATAGACTTTAATTCATTAGTACAAACACCATTCATATACAGAAAACCACCAATAGAGTCAATATCAAAAACTTTATCAAATAGAAAATCATTTAAGACAATCTTAGTGCCCAACACTAGGGCATCAAGTTCTCCACTATCTTTTGAAAAGTGAAGGTTTTCAAAGAACAATCAAATAAGGTCTTCAAATACTTCAACACCACAAACTTTTAGAAAAATCTTCAAGTTTTGATATTTAAAGACATCACTTACCGGACAATAGCACTCTTTTAGCTGCTTTAGATTTATCACTCTCTTAGAAACCATAGATCAACCTTTTAATTTCTCAAATTTCTCTTTCTGTTCAACTCCCCAAAACTTTTGCATTTCTTCTTGAGTGAAAAATATTAGGCTTTTTAGCGAGATTTCATGCAAGAACAACCTTTATCACTAAAAGATTATTTTTAGAGACTTGTTCTACAGAATTATGAGATTCTCCTTCGAGAGTGAGAATGTATGTGGAAGATTTTTCAGATAAGTTAGATGGATATTAAGGAAGAGAAGTCATAAATCTAGTCTTAGGCATTATCAAAACAGAATAAGCGTTAGTATTTTCAGAGAGAATAAGGGAGAGGAGAGGTCAATTCTTTGAATCGACTAAAGAAATGTAAAAGGGTAGAGAAATAAGAAGAGATGGATGTTTTATTGGATAGAGAAAAGTACTAAAAAGGTGCGGAAATGAGGGGTTTTATTCTAGAAGCACACACAACAAATTTCACATACAATGAATACATACATATATATATATATATATATATATATATATATATAAAGAAATAAGGGATAAGAAAAATAAGGTGAAAATAAGGAAATAAATGTAAAGTTTTTTAAAGATAAATAAAAGGGACTAACAGTTAGTAATGCTAAGTCTTTTTCGTAAAAAGCAAAATTTTTCTTCTAAAAGAGGTTTTGAAAAACTATCAGCAAGCTGATTTTCTTAATCAAAAAAAATTATCCCAAAATCACCATTTTCAACATGGTCTCTAATAAATGAAGTTTAATATCAATGTACTTAGCCTTTAAAGATGGACAACATATTTATAGAACTAAAGTTATCACACATAATGGTACCTAGCTCATATAATAAATCATAATCAAGAAATTGATACACAATCCAAAGTAATTGAGTACTGCAACTTCCTACAACCATGTATTTAGATTCAGTAGTGGACAATGCAATGGAAGTTTGCTTTTTGCTATGCCATGATACTAGTGCATCACTAAGTAGTTGACATATCCCACTTGTACTTTTTCGATTATTTTTATCACCTGCAAAGTTAGCATCTGAACAACAAATTAAATTAATGTTTTAGTCAAGAGGATATCATAGTCTAAGATCTTGAGTCCTGATGAGGTATCAAATTATTCTTTTTATAGTTGTGAGGTGGGATCCTTTAGGAGCTAACTAAAATATTGCACATTTACACATACTGAGCATTCTATCTGGAGAACTTACAGTTAGGTATAGAAGTGAATCAATCATTTTGACATAAGTTTTTTTGTCCACACTTTATCCTTGAGCATCAATTTTAGGATAGGTTGAAGGACTTATTGGTGTTTCAAACGTCTCCCCTTTTTATTCCAAATTTTTTGATTAGTTATCTTGTTATTTTATTTGACTTATAAAGTTTTCGAAAGTCGACTACTTAATTTGAAGTCCTAAGAAGAAAGTCAACTCACCTATGAGTCTTATCTCGAATTCTTCTTTCATAAGATTAGCAAAATTCATGCATAGGGAGGTGTTAAGACTTCCAAAAATAATATTATCCACATAAATTTGCACAATAAGAATACTTGAACATAACTTTTAAATAAAAGGTGTGATATCAATTTTTCCTCTATGAAAATTATTGATTGATAAAAAAAAAGTACTTAGTCTCTCATACAAAGCTTTTGGAGCTTGCTTGAGACAATAAAGTGCCTTTGAAAGTTTGAAAATATAGTCGGGACAAAAGGGATTTTCAAATTTCGGAGGTTGTTTGACAAAAACTTCTTCATTGATAAAACTATTTAAGAAGGCCCTCTTTACATCCATTCGAAACAATTTAAATTGTTTGAAAGAGGAAAAGACTAAAATAATAAGAATAGATACCAACCTTATTACAGGAGCAAAGGTTTCATCATAATCAAACCTTCTTGTTGGGAGTAACCTTGAGCTACTAACTTTGCTTTGTTTTTGACGACCTTACCTTCTTCATTTATTTTATTTCTATAGACCCATCTAGTCCCAATAACTGAAAAATTATTTTTATATTTTATTATGGTACAAACTTGATTTATTTAAAATTAATACAGTTTCCCTTTATTTTCTCAAATCCATGATTCATCTACAAGTGTTTCATCAATTTATTTTGGCTCGATCTGCCATACAAAGGCTACAAATGCTTGCTTTCTCAATGAAGCTCTTTCCTGCATTTGATTATTTTGATTTTCAATAATAAATCCATTTGGAAACCTTGAACTATGCCTTTATTTCCTAGAAACATTTGGTTTTGGAAGATCAGACGGGGTAGTCGAGTTTGGTGTTGCTGCAGTTAGCTCAATGTCTATTTGTGCCTCAATTTCTATAGTGAATTTGATTTGAGAGTTGTTTCTCTATTCTTCATCAGGGATGATACTCATACAAATTAGTTTATATTTATAAAATACCACATGCATAGATTCTTCCATGCGTAAAGTTATTTTATTAAAAGCTCTATATGCACGACTAGTGGGAGAATATCTAAGAAAAATACTTTCATCACTCTGTGGATTAAATTTTTCTAGAGTGTTATCACCTTTATTATGAATGAAATACTTACATCTGAATGGATGAAAGTAGCTGATGTTTGGCTTCTTTCCTCTCCAAAGCTCTTAGAGGATCTTTTTATAATGAGCCTGATCAAATATTTATCGAGTGTATGGCATGCTATGCTTACTACTTCTACCCAGATGTCGTCAAGTAGACTTTGTTCCACTAGCATGGTTCTGACATCTCTTAAAGTGTTCTACTAGCTTGGCTCCGAAAGTCTTTTGAAGAGGTTTATTCTTTCATTCAACTGCTATATTTTGTTGAGGAGAGCGAGGTAAGAAGAAATTCTGAGTATAGCCCTTTTGTGCACAAAAATCTTCAAATGTTTTATTTTTAAATTATCCTCCATGATCAATGTGAATGGTAAATATAAAGTATTCATCTTTTTTTTGAAACCTTCTATAAAATATTTCAAAGTTAGTGAATGCTTCATGCTTGTGAGCAATAAACATTACACATGTAAAATCTTGAAAAGTCATCAACAATAACAAAAATATATTTTTTCTACCAATACTAGTTATTTTGATTGGCCCAAATAGATCATTATGGATAATTTGGAGTGGCTTAGATATGCTAACAATGTCCTTGACTTTGAATGATTGTCAAGTCTGCTTACCAAGTTATAAGCACCATAGATGTGATTCTTTCCAAACTTAAGTTTAGGTAGACCTTACACCAGTTTAAGTCTAGAGAGCTTTTCGTTAGCATGAATTTGCATATCCAAGCTTTCTTCAAAACCAAGGATCACAGGTTTGAAAAGTAAGACAAGATAAAGTAGGTAAATCAGCAATATTTAAAACATAGATGTTCTCAACCCGATCACCGATAAGGGTGATATTTCTTGTGGTATTATTGATGGCGTATTTCACATCATTAAATAGTACATCAAATCCAATATTGTATAGTTAAGTAATAATTAGGAAGTTACATTTGAGTCCATCCACTAGGTACACCTTGATTAACTCATAGGAAGGACTGATTTTTATAAAGTCGACTCCCACAACTTCTCCTTTAGTATTATCTCAAAATCTAATAGGTCCATTATCTATTTTCTTTATAGAACTGAAACTTTCTTTATTTCCATAATGTGCCAAAACACCCATTGTTTATTACTCATAGTCCCTTCTTGTAGGTCTTTCGGGTGTGTTCCTACAAAATAAAGAGTATTTTCTTTTAGGTACCCAAGTGTTCTTGGGTCTTTGAGAGTTAAAAACAGTTTCCTTTGGTCTCCAAATCCAAATTCCATGAGATTGTTGTTTGTATTTATATAATTTGTTACCCTTTATTCCATAAGTGTAGCAATTATATTTATAATAGGAGAAAAAGGATTTAGAAGATGCAAATGAGTTAGAGCTAGAATTCGCTTTAGTTTTAAAAGTATTCGATCTGATAGAGATATGACTTGGTGATTCTCTGATGTTATTTTGTTGCATATTAAGTTCATCATGTTCTTCTCGAAGCAATTTAACATATGTCTGACTTACTTTTAAGAGGATTTTTAGTCCCTTTTTTCTTGAGCAATTTTGTTATTCACGTGAATGTCTGGATCTTTTTTTCCTTGAAAAATCTTCTTATACTCGTTAATGAACTTTTGAAGTTTATCGGCTATCATATCAAGATTTGATTGTAAGATATTATATTAATGACAATTAAAAGGTCTTATTTAGCTTGAATCTCCTATAGCTATGGAACACATATTTATGGCTTCTGCATTATCCTCAGTTTCACCTTCATAACTCCATGTGCCAAAGTTTTTATTTTTATTTGATGATCTCGTTCTTAACTCAGGATAGTTTTGTTTGATATGATCAAGCTTACCGTAGTTGTAGCACTAATCATCATTCCTGGAATAGTCATTGGTTTTGAAGAATTATGAGGTCTTGTTGTCTTTGTCTTAGGATGTTCCTTACTCTTCAATTTATGAGAGTCATACGTTCACTATTTTCTTCATCAATATTTCCTTCTTCATTAGTATTTAGATGTTGAATGCTACAATCTTCTTTTTCTCTTCTTTGTTGTACCTATTGATTGATCTTTGGTGCATTTATGCACCTATGTATGATTATCTAGCTTTAATTAGCTAGTTTGGAGGACTTCTCGTGTGCGTAATATGTGAATATTTATATAGTTGAGAATCTAAGTATTGAAATACATATTTATTAGCTTGAGGTATGTTCAAATCAAGTTTTGAAGCAAAATATTCACTTATAGTTTAAACAAGAAAATTACTATTCTTAGCTTAAGCTATGTGTATTCTAGTTTGTGTTGTTTGATTGGAAAAGGGCCAAAAATATCCTTAAAATATTGAAATTGGTTCAAAATACCCTTCATTAATCTATTAGGTCAGAAATACCCTTCAGGTATTGAAATTGGTTCAAATATACCCCTCCCTCCACCTTTACGACTCAAAAGTACCCTTGCAACTAACATTTTTTTAAAATCATAATAAAAATTCAGAAAAGGGTCAAAAGTACCCTTTAAGTATTGAAATTGGTTTGAAAATACCTCTCTGTCCACTTTTATGTCTCAAAAATACCTTTTCAACCAATAGTTTTTAAATCATAATTAAAAAATTTATTAAATACATGGCATCTTTCTATTGGTTGAAACTTAAATTAATTAAAATGTTAAATCCAATCCAGACCCAACTCAAGCTGCCCAACCCAAACCCTAAAAAAATTGCCCTAGCTAAAACTACCAGGTAGTATGAGTGACTTTTGCTATCAAATGCAGGAACTTTGTTGACTTAGAATCTGTCAGTCTAAATCCCCTAATTATAATGTTAGTTTGGTATTTCCTTGTGATGTATATTTCTTTATGTTAGCTAGAAAAACTAATTGGGATGTCTTGGTTATGCCAAGTCTTAGAAAACACTATTTTGTTACATCCTCCATGTCATTTTACGTGACACAGTTAGTTGTATCAAAAAAATATTACATTCTTTCCTAAATAGTTGTCACTATTTTTTTTATATACATCAAATTGTCTTACAACCCTGACAAGTGAATTTCTCGTGCGAGACCACTTCACACCATTCACCGATAGAAATTATGATTAATTTTGTAGGATTTGGATCGGGTAGTTTTAGTTGAGTCCAGATTGGGCTTAACATTTTAATTAATTTAGTTTTGACCAATAAAAAATTACCACATATTTAATAAAAAATTTAATTATGATTTAAAAAATTATTAGTTGGAAGAGTATTTTTGAGCCATAAAGGTGGATGGAGGGGTACTTTTGAACCAATTTCAATACTTGAAGGGTATTTCTGACCCTTTTTTGAAATTTTAATTATGATTTTTAAAAACGTTAGTTGCAAGGGTATTTTTTAACCAAAAAGATGGATGGAGAGGTATTTTTGAATCAATTTCAATACTTGAATGGTATTTCTGGCCCAATAGGTTAATTGAGGATATTTTTGAACCAATTTCAATACTTGAAGGGTATTTCTGGCCCTTTTCCCTTATTTGATTCTATTATGTTGTGAGCTCTAATTCGTGGTGTTTTATGCTATAGGAATCTTGGTTAGATTTTAAAATTTATAATGAGATGATTTACAATCTGGAATAGAAAAGGAAAAGCTACCACAAATCAAGGAATGAGTGGCCAAATGCATGGACTAAACTAGGATCAAAGCTGGAAATTATGGGCTTAGGGGCGTGCCACACGCTCTAGACACTCTCTATAAGTGCATGACACACCCTTGGTTGCTATTTAAAATGTCAATTCCAATATATCAATGCTATATTGGTGTGCCATGCTGTCTAGGCACCACAATAGGGGCGTGCATGGTGGCATGATCAATTCGGCCAATTATTGCCTACTATAAATAGGACACTCCAACTCTTTTGTAAAAACCTTGGAAGACTTTGGGGCATTGGAATACACTTGAGGAGGCTTCTCTTAGGATTTTTATTCCTTCATTATTTTACTTTTGGATTATTGCATATATTCCATGACTATGATTCATTGTAATTGCATAAGTGGCTAAACACCATTATCTAGAGTTGAGGCCAAGAACATGAATACTTAAGTTATTAATTGACTTGGTTTATGTTTATTATCATTATTGGTTGTTCATGTATCATTGTTTTTACTATTCTATGGATTCATAACTGATTAATTCCAAGCAACACCTCCTTTTAGATGATAGAATAGTCGCTGTCAAGATATTGTAACCCAACTAAGGTTGGGGTCGAATCCCAAGGGAGCACGTGGATTTGCAAATCTTAGTATTTGTAGTTAGTGGGTAGAACAAGAAAAGTAAATGGGTGGATTTTTTGCAGTAATTTTGAGCAAAGAACTGTATTAACTTGGTTGTAATCAGTGATAAGTGAACAGTAGGATTGTGTTCCCCCTGGCTTCTCAACTTCATAGGCATATCGTGTGTTGTTGAACCAACCTAATACCTTCTATGCATAATCAATAAGTTATGTACCTTGTACAATCTTTTAGATGAGTAGAAGGATTTCACCCTTTACCTTTTGAGTCTCAGGGTGTCGCACTACTAACCCTTATCTTGATCCCAATCAACTATTACCTTTTAAGTCTCTAGTTGTTAGATGAAACCTAACCATCTTACGTAAATAGAACCTAGATGCATGGATCGACGGTTAAACTCCAAATTACTATTGTCTTTATCTTTTCCTAGTCACTACTCCTCTTTTGGAGTAAGTAGCAAAATCTAGGTGGGATCCTAACATGTGCACCCATTAAGAAATCAATCATAACAAAGATAAAGAAATACACGCCATAGGTATTGGTTCAGATCAACTATCGCACTTTCCCTACTTCATCAATTCGACAGGGTTTCCATAACCCTAGCTATGGGTTTTGCTGCTTATGATTGTGAATAAATCAATAATATTCATATTAGAAAGCATAGATGAAATCACAATGATAAGAAGAATAAAAACCCACAACTGTAAACTGATCAACTGAAGTAATACAAGGAAATCCCAAGATCAAAATCAGATCTTGGAATAAAACATATGTTTATGAATATCAAAAGTGCGTAACTCCTGCTAAAAATTACATAAGGGGTATTTATAGTACATGAGGAGACCCTAAAACTAAAGCCCAAATGAAATAGGAGAAAACCAAGTCGGTGGCCACCTGCTCTTTGTACCTGTAGTCTGGCACAGGTGCAGGTAGTACTTACGGTCTTGACATAAGGTGCAGGCTCAGAACGCAGGTAGAAATCCTGAAGCATAGCTCTTGGGATTTTGATCTTTGGCATCGGCTTTGTCTACCTACGGTTTGTAGGTCCTACATGCAGTCCGTGGGTTGACTTAGTGGGTGCTGGGAGTCATTTTTCAGTTTTTTTTAACTTTCGAACATGCTTTGATCACTAACAAGCCAAAAAGTGTATCGAATATCCATAATTGCTCCAAAAATGGCCAAAAACACTCTTTTTAACCTTTTTCACAAACTTATCATCCAAAACATGGTTTCCTACAAAACTTACCCAAAACTGATCATATCTAATAAAAAGGCCTCCGAAACTTGCATAGTTTTCTCATTTTAAGCGTCGAAGGTGCTATATTTATATAGCACATCAACACCCTTAACTTATAACATCTGCATGTCCTCGAGTAACAAAAACACAACAAAACAAAAACAACGCTTAACTAAGAGAATCTAAGATATTCAAGGCAATCAATCATCACATTAAGTTCAAATCATAACATCCCTTCCTATATCTCTTTTCAAAACCAATGTGCATGAACATGAAGCACAACAATATGACACAGAGGGATCAAGATATGGCAACTACATCAGCAACAAACAACCAGCCATATGTACAAATTATATTACCCAAAACAAGCAAAAAGCTAGCAACATGACTCATGTTCTCTCACAACAAAGATGTCCTACTCAATCATATGAAATAGTGCATGTTAATACAGGGACGGTCAAGAGAAACTCATACTCAACAAAGAATTTCCAGCCAATGCATGTCAAATACCATAGTTTTGCCCTTATTTTCAGTAACTTAGCATTCAGATAGTCAAGTTAGGATAACTATAGGACTTTTATCGGCTTGTACTGTAGGTTTTGGGGCTGGTATGGTACATATGGACATATCAAGTGACTAAGCCTCCTTTGCACTACACTAACCTTAGGATCTCACTTACTAGCCAATTATTTTTTTATTCCACCCTTATTTCTCTCTTTTATTCTTTTATTGCACATCCAGGTTGGGTGCGATCTTTTATTTTTATTTTTATTTTTATTCACCATTTTTCTTTTTTTTTTCTCTTTTTTTTTCTTTTCTTTTTCTACCACACCCAATCCTACTAACTTTATCTTACTTTACCTTTCTTCATACCCATTTTACACTCGCGCCACTATAATAGCCACCCTCAACTTAGGCATTTTGCTTGTGCTGAGGTGCACAATGTCCAAGGAGGACAAGACACAAAACAGGTTCATTGTACTATAAATGGGAAGGTGAATGGTAAAAATAAGAAAGATAGACTTATAAGGCTCAAAATAGGGATCAAGCAATACATTTCGCTCATGGAAGGCCATTTAGGCTAAAAGTGAACTGAAATTAAAAATGACCTATGATCCTTTCCTAAACAACTATCCTTTAACCTAGGCAAGACTAACCAAGAAAGTTTTGAATTTGACACACAAAGGGAACTAGTTAGTATGTCACACACACAAAGCACTGAGTCAATATTACCAACTACTACCTATCCAGTTCATGCAATTGTCAGCAAATGATTATCATGTCCCTAATCCTAATGTCATAATAAGATCCAAAAAGGTCACACATATATACATATACACTGTTCTAAAACACAAAATTTTGGAGGGCTATCAAAAATCAATTAAAATATGACTAGTTTCCTAAATACTTAGAATCTCCAAATTACACAAAAACACACACAATAAGAAAATAAAACACAATACGACACAAAATTATCCTAGACATGCCAGTTGTACAACCATACTACGGTCGATAGGAATAGAAACACGAAAACAAAAACCCGTTGTGGCATGGTATGCCCACCCCAACTAAAAACTGTGCATTTTCCTCAATGCGCTAAAACAAAGTAAAATATCAGGAAGTAAGAACATTCTTGGGATACACTAGGCGCCCGAATCAGGAGCATCCCCCAGACAGGGCCATATCAGCTGGCAGAGGTGGTGGTGGTGGTGGTGTACTATTAGATGATGCACTCATTGCTATAGATGCACGTCTCTACCTGTCGATGAATACAACCTTTAAGAATCATGCCTATCCTTTTTAATTGCCTTCTCCCCTGTTATATCAGGATCCTGCAAATCGTCTATGTGACCTTCTCGATCCTAACTGCTGGGACCTTCTTATTATCCTCCACAAAGAAATCAAAATGTCTCAGTGCATACAGAGGTTATATTTAGTCCACATAAGGTATAATCAAGGGAGTGGCGATTACATGGCTCTCTACAAGAGAGCGTACCTCTGCTCGTAGGATATCAAAATCCTCCTTTATCTGAACTAGATCTGGTGCACCTGACTCTATATATCGGGACATAACCCATCTCTCCAGCTCATCGAGTTATGTTTGTAAATCAACATGCAACTCTGACAGTGTAGATCTCTAAGCAGCCTCTCATTTAGCCTCGTCCTGTTCAAATCTAGTCCTAACCCCTAATCTCATTTGCCCAAAGAGGGTAGTTATATCAGCCTCAGCAACCTTCAACCGAGTAGATGTGGCCCTCTAGCTTTCCACTAAGCTCTATAAAAACTCACTGGATACAATAATCATACCTGTCATAGGAGCTATAGTGGATAGATGAGTAGGCTCTATAGATACACCAACTGGCTCATAGGTTAAAGTCGGGGTTGAAGAAGAAGTAGCTTGTGTCCCCTCTCCCTGTGTACTTGAATATGGAGCCTCTCTCTGCTCTCCTATCTCTATATCCAAAATAATACCCATATCATCATGATATATCTCATCAGGCTCTGTGGAAATTACTGGGCCCTCAGATTGGGACTGTAGTATTATTATTCGTTGTATCGATCTCCTAGAAGTGCCTGAAGGTGTTATATCCTTCATGGTCCTTGTTTGTGCAGTAGCAGTCATAAGTACCCTCTCATCAACTCCCGGTATCTCAGATACTCTGGCCTTATTACACAGCCTCTGTATCATGCAAGGAAATGACAGATTAGCCAAATCCCTAAAGGCTCTATCATATAACTCATAATTGAGGATTGCATCAAAATCAACATCATATCTAGCCATCAAACAAACAACCAATGCATATCTCTCCCATATCAATGTATTAGATGAAGAAGTGGGTATCAATCGGTATTTAATCAGCAACCAAAACTTGTCCTCCAATGTCAAAAGACCCTTCTTAATCATATATTTCCCCTCAATTTATGGGGTTGTGTCACCTAACGGTGAAATATAACCGACTATCCACCTAGCCATCTCAACCCTCTCTAGTCGGTGCTCAGCATCTCGCATAATATGTAGATCATGTGCGATCTTCAGTCTGTGGTCACACTTAGATATAGTTACAGGAGTGATGTAATCTAGGCTAAATATGACTCTGAAGATAGTCTCCTCTATGATATCAACTCTGACCCCTCTAACCAATGTCTGATCAAGTTGTGGTTGCCTAGAAAATTTAATTAAGCCTAGTTTTCTGTATATAGAAAGGACTACGATAGCTTTGTAGGATGCATAAAATTCCCATACCATAGTTGGGTTGTAGGAACTGAGTGTCCTAGTCATCCACTCTAGCTGATATCTATTAAATATCGTGCATAACTGCGGTACTCAATCTAGCCTCGATGAGTCAATCCGATGATCCTCATAAATATTCCTCAAAGGCCTGCTTGTATTGCATATACAACTCTCTTTATGAAATATCCTCCGCAACTCTTCCATATACCACCTCTTCCACCTCTGATGTCTGTTCTTGGGAGGTACATTTGGGGCATGTCTGGGTGCGGGACTCTGCCCCTACTGATTTGATGTATCATGGGAAGCCTACTCTATACCTTCTTCAGACTGGGGTACATCGGTCTTCTCTACATGAGTGGAAGTACCCTCCTTAGACTGGGGCACCGCTGATGGCTCCTCCTGCTCTACCTCCTCAAATTAATCCTGAGACCCTTCCTCAGACTGGGGGTCCTGAATAGAAACCTGTGGATTAGCCTCAAACTCTGTCTCCTCCTCCCCATCATCATTAGGTGGAGAAGTGTATGGTATTGACATCCTGGATAACTTCATCCTCAGTCGAGATGAAACTAACTGAGTATCCTAATGAGTTTGTCCTCTCGTGATTCCGCATGTCACCGCAACTGCAGTGTCTATACAATGCTACCTCAGGTACTTCTCCACTGAACAACTAGGCTCGAGAGACTCTGCCTCTCTTTGAAGTACCGACCTTCTTTACTTTAGGTGCCATATGTACCTGAAAAACCAATTGTTAGTTTCCAACAAAAGTGAGGGATAGCAAAAGTCAAAGAAAAACTCAAAATTTAAAAAGTTTGAATTTTTCCTCAATTTTTGCACCCCTATAACCTATTAATCCAACAAGTCCAATGTATATACACCAATCAAGAATTATCAATTTAAAAGTGAGGAAACATGCCCAATTAATGGTATTACTTTTATTCATTCAAGTTCAATTCCGGTTAGGGCCTAACTTTAAATTTTATGTCAAAACGAGGCCCTACACTAAGATTTTAGGATATTTCAAGGATCCTACATGCAAACATGATAGTTTTTATATATTTTGCAATGGAATACACATATCAACTTGTTTAAACAATAGAGAAATTAATACATAACCTTTAGGAGTCGAAAAAGTTACCTTTTATGTGAAAAATCAGGAGTGAATAACGAAGAAGTCAAGCAAAACAAAGTTGGAACGTGTTCTTAGCGTGTTGAAAAAAGTTGGTATCTCAAATAAGTGACATTTTATCCTTTACTTAAGTGTGGGGTTAGTTGGTGTTTAAGTGGAAAGTTTAAATTCAAAGAGAAAAGTGAAGTTTTGAGGATTAGAATGAATTAGAATGAGGGTAAGAACATTTTTATATAAGTGGGGGCCTGTTTTAGATCACATTTAAGTGTTTGCGGGCTTGAAATTTTAATTAAAAAATGGGCTCAAAAAGTGACCTAGCCGCGACTTGTACCTGCGGTCTATACCTGCCGTCAGTCCTTGGGCGCAGGTACTACCTACGGTTTGCAGGTATCAGGTGTAGGTACCCGGCCAAAAAATTTGGCCCGCTTTTCTGCAACTTGGACTTGGCGTTTTGATATTTTTTCAGGTACTTATAGTCCCGCAACCTAAGTTTTAGTTCCCAAAGGTAAATTTAAATGGCAAAGTCCATAACATACTATTTTTGATCCTCAAAATTTCAGCTTCTTGACGTATTACTCAACTTATCACATGGGACTTGTGATCATGATGGGTTGATCACACAGTCCTCTTACCTGAAAATTAATGAATGTAGCAATTTTTACCGTATTCTGGGTGAGATCCAAAAATTAAAAACCTACAAAAAGACAAAAACAACAAAAAGGTGAATAATAAAATATAGCGGGTTGCCTCTCACATAGTGCTTGATTTAACGTTGTGGTACGACATGGCTATGTTGGTTACTCATACTTCACTAATAAGCCCATGGGTTGCTTCCCATGCAATGCTTGATTTAACGTCGCGGCATAATGCAGGTATCTTGACTACTCAGAATTCATCAAGATACCCGTACGAATATCCTCCAGGGTCATCAATACAATTAATCACCGATACTACTCTCATGTCGGTTGGCTGCTTCATTGACTTTTGAACGTTGAATGTTGCCTCTTTACTGTTGACTTTGAATTTTAGCTCACTTTTCTCCATGTCAACCATCGCTCTACCATTGGCCATAAATGGTCTTTCTAAGATAATAGGCATCTTGGTGTCAACCTCATAGACTAGGATGACAAAGTCAGCCAGAAAAATGAAGTTGTCCACCCTTACGATCATATCAAATGAGATCCCCACAGGTATCAAGATGCATCAAAGTCGGTTTCGGAGGGTTCAAGCATAATTTCTTGAATACGGCCAGTGACATCAAATTATTGTTGTCCCTTAAGTCACATAAGTCTCGGGCAAATCATGATGACCCAATAATGCATGGTATAGTGAATTCTCCAGGATCAACCTTTTTATGGGCCAAGGACCTAATCGTAACTTCACTGATGTGGTGCACACAATCAACATCCTAAAAATCGCTCTTTTTTTTCTTGTGACCAACTGTTTCATGAACTTGGCGTATCCATACATCTACTCTAACGCCTCAAGAAGAGGTAACTTTAAGTTTAATTCTTTTAGCATCTCAATAAACTTCTTGAACTTACTTTGCTCTTTTTTTTACATCAATAGCTGAGGAAAAGGTGAGGGTGGTCTTAGGATTTGTCTGACTTCTAGATCAATGACCGGACCCTTACCTTTATCTTCAACAATTGTACCTTTATGACCTGTTACCTTCTCAAACTCAGCAGTAGGTGTCTCATTATCAACAGCTTCTGTAGAAGGCAGTGGAGGATCCATAGTAGTGATACCATTCCTCATTGTAATAGCAAGTACATAAGCGTTGTTTCTCATATTTTGCATTGTGTTGCTTGGAAGGGTACCTGGTTACCACTAGCTTAGAATTTCTAACATCTGCCCAAACTGGTGCTCCAACTTCTTAATCGTAGTAGCATGTGACTCGACCTTCTGGGTCAACCCTTAAATATCAGCCTTAATCTCCTTAAGGCTGGTTTCCTAATTTTCTTGACCATTTACAAGCTTAGACAACATGTCTTTCATTCTAGATTCTACATCGCATCTGCCAGGTGGAACGTACCAATCTCCCTTCTCTCTAGTCATCTTTCTTCCTCCAGTCACCATCTCACTCTCTACTACGGTCTCTGTACCTATCATAATAGTTCCGACCTTAGTTACCTTGACCTTGGGCTCAGAAACCCACCATCCGATAATCCAGATAATTAGCTTCCTTCTCCAATTCTGGATTATATGCTTTGGAAGCTGACCTCTGTACTGCTACCATATTTGCTTTCTTAGAATCTACCGCTGCAAACTACTTTGCTAGCACCCCTAAATCAGTCCTGAGTAACGGAATTTCTTAAACTACTATATCATCATCTTCTCTTTGGTCATAAGAATCACCAATAGCATAAGTACCAGATCCCCTCTCAACCTCCCGAGTTTGCCACCCTCGGTTAATGAGTAAGATCCAATCTAACATCTCCAAAGCTTCCTCCCATCTTAATCTTATAACATCTGTTGCAGAGATGGTGTCTGCCATGGCTCTGGAGCTAATGGTCAGGGATCAGTTGGATATTTTTTATAAGCTCATCCCTGATAACTAATGATTTGGCACTATGCTCAGCTTCTTCTTAAACCTGAACCAAGCTTCATACATGGACTTTGACTGCAGGTGCTTGAAATTATTAATCTCATCCTTGATCTACAAAATCATTGATGGAGGGAAGAAACTATTTAAGAATTGTCTACACAACTCATTCCAAGTCTTGATAGAGCCTCTTGGCAATTCCCCTATAAATAAAGATGTTTCTCCTATAAGTAATAAGGGGAAAAACCTATGTCTAAGTGCTTCTTGATCTACCCCTGGAATGGTATAAGAGTTGTAGATCCCAAGGAAATTTTCAAGGTGCAAGTTTGCATCATCGGTGGGCAGACCTACAAACACACTCTTCAAATTTTAAAGTTGGATCATGGCACTCATGATGTCAAATTTTATTCCTGGGGGCAAAACAGGAGGTACTATGGCTCCAATATCTGTCCGCTCACCATATCTCATATCTTCTTCATCATCTATATATGGCTGCACATACTGATATGTTGGTATAACTTGAACACGGGTACCTCTAACTCTATTTTGATTTCCCCGAGTGCTACTCGGCGGTCTGCTGCTTGTCTCTGTTTAGCTAGATCTGTGTCCCTAGCTATCCTTTAAGCTTCTTCCATTGCTCTCCTCTCAGTTTTAGCATGAGCTAATATCTCACCAATGTGAATCAAGAATATCCTATACTCCTTCGGGCGGAGGTACAACATCACGAACCTCTTCAGGATTACCAGCTCTTTTCAGCTCAGACATCTTACCAGGTGCTTGTAGGATCCTCTCTGCATTTGGATTCACTGGGAGTAAGGGATTGCCTCTACTCTGTATGTTATACATACACTAGTGTATGCCCAACTAAGAACAAAAATAAAAAGAAAAACCCAAAAACTGCAAATCACTAATCAACATTATGTTCCCCAGTAATAGCGCTGATTTCTTGATGACTTCCAAGCAACACCTCCTTTTAGATTTTGGTACGGTCGCTGTTAAGATAAAGTAATCCAACTAAGGTTAGGGTCAAATCCCAAATAAACATGTGGACTTGCAAATCTCAATAGTTGTAGTCAGTGGGCAGAACAAGAAACGTAAATTGAGGGATTGATTATTGTAATCTCGAGCAAAAAATTGTATTAACTTTTTGGTAATAAGTCATAAGTGAACACTAGGATTATGTTCCCATGGCTTCTCAAATCCGTAGGCTTATAGTGCATTGTTGAACCAACCCAATACTTTCATGCAGAATCAATAAGTTATGTACCTTCTACAGTCTCTTGGATGAGTAGAAGGATTTCACCCTTTACCTTTTGAGTCTCAGGGTGTCACACTACTAACCCTTATCTTGCTCCCAATTAACTATTACCTTTTGAGTCTCTAGTTATTAGATGAAACCTAACCATCTTACGTAGATAAAACCTAGAAGCGTGGATCGACAGTTAAACTCCAAATTACCGTTGTCTCTATCTTTTCCTAGTCACTACTCCTCTTTTGGAGTAACTAGAAATATCTAGGCGGGATCCTAATGTGTGCACCCATTAAGAAGTCAATCATAACGAAAAAAAATAATGCATGCCATGGATATTGGTTCAGATCAACAATCACACTTCCCCACCTCATCAATTCGTCAGGATTTTCACAACCTTAGCTATGGGTTTTAGCTACTCATGATTGTGAAGAAATCAATAACATTCATAGTAGAAAGAATAGATGAAATCACAATGTTAAGATGAATAAGAACCCATAACCTTAAATTGAATAATCAACTGAAGTCAATACAAGGAAATCCCAAGATCAAAATCGGATCTTGGAATCAAAATATGTTTGTGAATATCGAAAGTGCATAACTCCTACTAAAATGTACATGAGGGAACCCTAAAACCAAAGGTTGAACGAAATAAGAGAAAACTAGGTCGGTGGCCACCTACTTTCTGTACCTGTGGTCTAGCATATGAACAGGTAGTACCTATGATCCTGACACTAGGCATACGTGTAGACCGCATGTACAAATCCTACAGCCTAGCTCTCAGGATTTTGACCTCTAGCACCTTCTTTGTCTACCTACAGTCCGTAGGTCCTATATACAGTCCGTGGGTTGACTTGGTAGTTCTGGGAGTGATCTTTTCAGCTCTTTTTTAACTTTCCACCATTCTTTGATCACGAACAAGCCGGAAAGTGTCTCAAACATCCATTATTGCTCCAAAAATGGTGAAAAACACCTTTTTTTCATAAACTTATAATCCAAAACATGGTTCCTGCAAAACATATCCAAAAAGGATCATATCTAACAAAAAGGCCTTAGAAACTTGCATATTTTCCTCCTTTTAAGCATCAAAAGTGCTATATTACTATAGCACATCAATGACCCTTACGATAAAAACATAATTCCATTGTGAACCCAAAAGGAGGAACGATAGAATAGAACGTGGAATATATGGGATTGGATCATAATCATTCAATGAATTGGAGTTATGATTCACATTTAGGATAGGAATATACATAATTCTCCCTGTTTGGTTCATATACGAGAAAAATATAAATGCGTTTAACTTAGTTCTTGCATCTCTGCTCAACGATATAGTTGTGAGGCTAAGTTAGATAGTTAATAAGATGTTTTGAAGACAATGATCATGTTATAAACCCCGTGAACCAATAACCAAGATAATTAACTAAACCAATGATATTACATAGTTATGTAGGATTGTTCATAGTGCCTTAGCCTTAAGTCTCTCCCCAATACTGTCCAAGAATTTTACATTGTTTATGTTTACTTTTAGTTTTTGTTCTCAAACACTTTTGGTCACTTTTGCACTTGTTAAATCTTCATCATGAGACTAGAATAGGAAATTTGTTTAATACAATTCCCTGAGGGATCGATATTTAGCTTCTAAAGGCCATTTTACTACTTGGTTGACAACGTACACTTGCGTGTGCGCAATAAGTTTTTGACGCCGTTGTTGGGGACGTGTAAATTCACAACTATCTTAGTTTTAGTTTTACTTTTTGATTTCTTAAGTTCTAATTTTTTTATTTTAGTTTCTGAATTTGTAGGTTCATGTTTGAAAAGCAAGTGAGCTGCCAAGGGAAAGGGATTTAGTTGACCCATATCCTGAACTCGACCGATACTTACACCAATTGAGGAGAGAAGCAGTACTTCTCTACCAGATATTGCAAATTCATCTTGAGTAATAGATTATTGAACCTATGGCTGAAGATCCACCAGCCCACAGAACAGTACGTTAAATGGCAATCCCACTCGCAACCAATGTTACCTCCACCATTAGTGACGTCTAAGTTTCTCCTCCTCCCAGAAGATGATACGGTCATTTCTAAATATAGTAACCCAATAATGGTTAGGGTCGAATCCCTAGATAACACATGGACTCATGACTCTCGCCTGTTGTAATCAATGGAAAAAACTAGAAAAGTAAATGGGGGGATTTTAGTATCAATGTTAAACTACTAGAAAATACCAAATTTGATTGTAATTAGTGAAAGTGAACACTAGGATTGTGTTCCCCCTCGCTTCTCAGCTCAGTAGGCTTATCGTGCTATGTTGAACCAACTTGATACCTCGCTTGAAGAATTGATAAGTTATGTAGTTTCTACAGTCTTTTGGACGAGCAGAAAGATTTCACCCTTTACTTTTGAGTCTTAGAATGTTGCTTTCCAAACCCTTATCTTGATCCAGTTAACTATTACCTTTTAAGTATCTAGTTATTAGATGAAATCTAACTATCTTACGTAGATAAAACTTAGAAGCTTGGATCAAAAGCTAAACTCCAAATTACTATTGTCTTTAACTTTTCCAAGTTATTACTTCACTTTTGGAGTAAGTAGCAATAATCTAGGCGGGATCCTAACGTGTGCACTCGTTAAGAAAACTATTATATTAAAGATAAAGCAATGCATGCAAGGGTATCGGTTTAGAACAATGATAGCACTTCCCTTACTTCGTCAATACGCCAGGGTTACCACAACCCTAGCTATGGGTTTTAGCCACTCATACTTGTGAAGTAATCAACAAAATTTATAATTGAAAGCATAGATGAAATCACAATAATAAGAAGTACAAAACCTACAACCGTAACTGAATTAATCAACTGAAGTTAATATAAGAGAATCCCAAGATCAAATTTAAATTTTGGAATCAAAATATGTTGCTGAATATCAAAAGAGCATTTTTCCTACTAAAAATACATAAAGGGTATTTATAGTACATGAGGAAACCCTAAAATGAAAGCCCAAACGAAATAGAAGAAAATAGGGTAGGTGGCCACTTATGGTCCCTACTTGCGCCCTAACCCTGGGCGCAGGTAGCACTTGCAGCCTACAAGGTGGGCACAAGTAGTGTAGGTGACATGACAAAAAATCTTTCAGGTTAGCTCTCAGGATTTTGGACTTTTGGCACTTGCTTTGCCCACATGCGGTCCACATGTACTACTTGTGGTCCACATGTTGACTTAGCAAGTCCTGGGAGTTATTTTTTCAGCTCTTCATCAACTCCCAAACATGCTTTAATCACGAACAAGCCAGAAAGTGTCCTGAACATCCATAATTGCTCCAACAAGTAGCCAAAAATACATTTTTCATCCTTTTTCACAAACATAGCATCCAAAACATGATATTCTGTAAAAACATACCCAAAATGCATCGTCTCTAACAAAACAACCTCAGAAACTTGCATATTTTCCTTGTTTTAAGTGTCAAAAGTGCTATATTTCTATAGCACATCAACACCTTCAACTTAGAACATTTGCATGTACTCAGGATACAAAATACAACAAAACAAAAACGATGCTTAACTAGGAGAATCAAGCTATTCAAGGCAGTCAATCAACCTTTTAAGTTCAAAACATAACACCCCCTCCTATCTTACTTTTCAAAATCGTTTGTGTATGAACATGAAGCACAACAGTGTGACCTAATGAGATTAAGGTATGACATTACATTATCACTAGAGAACCACACATATGTACAAGTTACACTACCCAAAATAAGAAAAGAGCTAGCAATATGACTCATGTTCCCTCGCAACAAAGATGTCCTACTCATTCCTATGAAATAATGTATGTCAATGCAGGGGCAGTAAAGAGACACTCACACTCAAAAGAGAAGTTCCAATCAATGTGTATCAAAACCATGGGCTTGCCCTTATTTTCTTTACCTAGCATCCAGAAAGTCAAGCTAGGATCACTATAGAACTTTTTTCAGCTTGTAATGTAGGGTTGGGGCCTGGTATGATGCATATAGACATATCAAGTGACTAAGCCTCCTTTGCACTACACTAACCTTGGGTTCTCACTTACTAGCTAATTTTTACTTAATTTCCAGCCTTATTTCTCCCTTTTTATTTTAATGCACATTCAGGTTGGGTGTGGTATTTTATTCTTTATTTTTCACTTTTTCACAATTTTTCTTCTCTATTTTTCTTTCTTTTTCTACTACACCCAGTCCTACTAACTTTTTCTCTTATTTTACCCTTCTACATACCCACTTTACACTACGCAACCCTATGATAGCCACTCTTAACTTAGGCATTTTGCCTGAGTTGGGGTGCATAATGTCTAAGAAGGACCAGGGCCAAAATAGGTTTATTGTAATATAAATGGAAAAGTGAATAGGTGAAACAAAAAAAATAGGCTATAAGGCTCAAAATAGGGATGAAGGGATGCTATTTCATACATGGAAGGTTGTTTTGGCTAAA
Source organism: Capsicum pubescens (assembly GCA_030864215.1). Classification (NCBI taxonomy): domain Eukaryota; kingdom Viridiplantae; phylum Streptophyta; class Magnoliopsida; order Solanales; family Solanaceae; genus Capsicum; species Capsicum pubescens. Next base: position 41,660,394 of record CM061539.1, on the reverse strand, counting down.
AGAGGACTAAACTCAAAAATGACCTATGATCCTTTCCTAACTGACTATCCTACAACCTAGGCAAGACTAACCAAGCAAGTTCTGGATTCAACACACAAAGAAAACTAAGTAGTATCTCGCAAACACATGGCACAGAGTCAATATTACAAGCTACAACTTATCTGGTTCATGTAATTATTAGCAAATGATTATCATATGCCTAATCCTAATGCCATAGTAAGATCCACTAAGTTCACACATATATACATTCACACAGTTCTAAAACACAAATTTTGGAGGGATATCACTTTTCTCAAAAATCAATAAAACATAACAACTGCCCTAAATACTTAAAAATCTCCTAATTACACAAAAAACAAAAAACAATATGAAATAAAACACAATACAACACAAATTATTCTAGACATGTTGGTTCTACAACCATACCACAACCGACAAGAAAAGAAGTACAGAAATAAAAACCTGCAGTGGCTATGGCATATCCCACCTCTAATAAAAAATTACACACTATTTTCAATGAACTAAAATAATACAAAAAAAGAGAAGTAAGAACATATCTGGGACTCGCTAAGCATCCGTGTCGTGAGAATCCCTAGATGGGGGCATATTATCTAGCAGAGGCAGTGGTGGTGGTGGTGATCTACTAGAGGATGCACCCACTACTATCTCTATATGCCTCTACCTATCAATGACTACAGTCTTCATCGAATTATGGCTGACCCTTTTAACAGCCTGATATATGGCATATCAGGATCTTGTAAGTCTCCTATGTGACGTCTCTTGGACCCAACTTCTGGGACCTCCTCATAATTTTCCATGAAGAAATCAAATTGTATCAGTATGCATGGAGGTTATATCTAGACCACTAGGGGTAGAACTGAGAGAGTGGATGCTAGCGGTTCTCTATGAGAAAGCGTACCTCTACTCATAATATATCAAAATCCCCCCTCATATGGGCTAGATCTGATGCATCTGTCTCTGTGAATCAGGATGTAACCCATCTCTCAAACTCATTAAGACATGTCTGGAAGTCAGCACATAGCTCAGATAGTACAGCTCTCTGAATGGCTTCCCATCTAGCCTCTTTCTGCTCAAATCTGGTCTGAACCCCTAATTACATCTGCTCGTAGAGGGTAGTCTCGATATCAATAAACCTCAATCGAGCATCAGTGGACCTTTGGTTTTCTATTAAGATCTGTAATAAATCTCTAAATATAATAATCATACCTATAGTAGAAGTTATAGTGGATGAGTGAGTAGGCTCTGAAGATACGTCAACCAGCTTTAAAGTTGAAGCTGGGGTTGATGAAGAAGTAGCTGGTGTCCCCTCACCCTGTGTACTTAAATTTGGAGCCTATGTCTGCTTCCCTATATCCATATTAACACCAACACCTACATCATCTCAATGTGCATCACCAGGGTCTGTGGAAACTACTGGGTTCTCAATTTGGGCCCTAGGTATTATGTCTGGTTTTGTAGATCTCCTAGTAAGGCTTGGGCATGCCGAATTCTTCATAATCTTTATCTATATAGTAGCCATCACACTTACCCTCTTATCTACTCCCGATATCTCAGGTACACTGGCCTCTTCGCATAGTCTCTGAATCATTCAAGGGAATGACAGATTAGTCAGCTCCCCAAATACTCTGTCATGGATCTCATGTAGGTGGATAGCTATAAAATCAATAGAATATCCGGACATCATACTAGCAACTAGGGTTGCTCCCTTCCGAGTTAATAAATTAGCTGAGGCTATAGGAAATAGTCGGCATCAGATGAGAAACCACCAAAACTTGGCCTCAAAGGTCAATGTTCCCTTCTTTATCACACCATGCCCCCACTCCATAGGTATCATCACCCAAAGGTAAAATATAGCTAGAGATCCACCTTGCCATCTCAACCCTCTATCATCTATGCTTAGCTTCTCGTATAATGAGTCGATCACATACAACTCTTAGTATGTAGTTGCACTCAGCTGTAGATACGGGTGTAGTATAATCAGGATAAAAAATAAACCAATGGATATCTCTGCTGACAGATCATCTCTGACCCCTCTCATAAGTTTATAATCAAGTTAGGGCTACTTCATGTGCCTCATTGGTCCTAGAAATTTACATATGGTAAGCTCTAATGTAGCTCGGAATGATGTATAAAACTCATGCACCATAACTGGGTTGTAAGAACCGAGTGGTCTAGTCATCCACTCCAACTGATATCGATTAATAGATATCTTCAACTGTGGTAATCTTCTGAGTCCTGATAGATCAATCCTGCGCTCTTTATAAATATATCTCTTAGGCGTTCTAGTATCTAAGATACGAATGTCTATATCATATGCTCATATATCCTCTCACCACCTTGGATGTACATTTGTGGGATATGTGGGTGCAGGACTCGACCTTTCCTATATTGATGCATCGTGGGAAGCCTACTCTATACCCTTCTTAGAAAAGGGTACATCTGACCATTGTACTTGTGTGATGGTACCCTCCTCATATAGGGTTACCACTAATGACTTCTCCTACTCAGTATCCTCAGATAAATTGTAGGACCCCTCTTCAGACTGAGGGGTCCTGAGCTACAACCTATGGAGTAGACTCAGAATCTATCTCCTTCTCATCATCATCATCATCATATAGTGGAGGAGTGTGTGGGTTGACATCCTCACTTACTTCATCCTTGTATGGGCTACAAATTCTTGATTAACCTAGCATATCTGCCCTCTAGTAACTCTATGTGTCACCACTACTGCAGTGTCTCTACGTTGCTGCATCGGTTATCCTCCACTGAACCACTAGGCTCGAGAGACTCTACCCATCCCCTCGAGGTATTGGCCTTATTCTTATTATCATATTTAGGTTTCATATGTACCTAAAAAAACCAATCATTAGTATCCAACAAAAATGAGGGATAACAAAAGTTGGAAAAAAAATCAAAATTTAAAAAGTTCAAATTTTTCTTCAATTTTCACAACCCCATAACTTATTTGAAATCCCAACAGGTCCAATTTACACACATATATCAAGAATCATGATTTTGAAAGAAAACTCACCATGCTCAACTTGTAGTGTTACTCTACCCCTTCAAGTTCAACTTCCGGTTAGGGCCTAACCTTAGAATTTAGTCCAAAACAAGGTCCTACATTAAGATTTTAGGCTACTTCAAGGAACCTACATAAAAACATAATAGTATCAATATATTTTACATAGTAATACATATATCAACATGTTTATACAGTAAATAAATAAATACATAACTATTAGGAGCTGAGAAAGTTACCTCTTTTATGATGAACCGGAAGTGAACAATGAAGAACTCAAGCAAAATCAAAATTGAAACTTGTTTTTAGTGTGTTGGGACAAGTTGGTATCTTAACCAAGTTTCAATTTATCCTTTACTCAAGTGTGGGGTTAGTTTATGTTTTTAGAGGAAAGTTTGAATTCAAAGAGAAAAGTGAAGTTTTGAGAATTTGGATGAGTTAGAATGAGGTTAAATATGTTAGATAAATATGGGGGTTGTTTTAGGTCATATATATGTTTTGGTGGGAACAAAATTTTAATTAAAATGTAGGCCAACTCATGACCTTGCCACGGCAGCCACTTGTGCCTGCCACCTACGGCCAACAGGTACAGGGCACAAGTGTTGGGCCAAAGATTTTAGCCCACTTTCCTACAATTCGGACTAGGATTTTTTGATATTTTCCAGCTACTTATGGTCCCGTAACCTAAGTTTATGGTCCCAAAAGAATGATTAGGTGCCAAAATCCATAACTTTCCATTCTCATCCTCAAAATGTCTACTTTTCAACTAATTACTCAACTTACCTGGTCTATGTGGGACTTGTGACCATGATGGGTTGGTGAAATAGTCCCCTTACCTGGAAATCAATGAATGTAGCATTCTTACCATATTTTGGGAAAGTCCATAAGCTAAAACCTACAAAAGAAAAACAACAAAAATGTAAACACTAAAATAGTGGGTTGCCTCCCACTCAATGCTTGATTTAACGCCATGGAATGACATGGCTATGTTGGTTACTCAGACTTCACCAATAATCCCAAGGGTTTCCTCCCATGCAGTGCTTGATTTAACATTACGGCACGACACGGGTATCTTAATTACTCAGAATTCATCAAGATACCCGTAGGAGTACCCTCCAGGGTCATCAATACAATCTATTACCGACACCACCTTTATATTGGTAGGATACTTAATTAATTTTTGGATGTTGAATGTAGCCTCTTCACCATTGACTCTGAATTATAACTCTATTTTCTCCATGTCAACCTTTGCTCTACTTGTGGCTATAAACGATCTCCCTAATATAATGGACATATCGATGTCAACCTCACAGTCTAGAATGAAAAATTTAGTTGGGAATATGAAATTATCTAATCTTACAATTAGATTAAAAGAGATTCCCACAGGTTACTTTACCGTGTGGTCAACCATCAATAGACGCATTGAAGTCAGTTCCATAGGGGCTAACTGCTTGAATATGTCCAGCGCATCAAGTTAATATTGGCTCTTAAGTCATATAAGTCTTTGGTGAATTGGGATGACCTAATCATACATGGTATAGTGAATACTCTGGGGTTACCTTTTTTCTGAGCCAAAGACCTCGTAGTGACTGCACTATAGTGGTGCAAGCCATCAACATCCTCAATAGTTTCTCCTTTCTTTCTTGTTACAAATTTCTTCATAAACCTAGCATATATGTGCATTTATTTAAATTCATTGAGAAGAGAAATATTCAAGCTCAGTTCTTTCAGTATCTTAATAAATTTCTTAAACTTTCCTTCCTCTATTTTTTGCTTTAGTCATCAAGGAAAAGGTGGAGGCAGTCTCAAAATTTATCTTATTTCTTGCTCAACAACCTGGCCCTTACCTTTTTCCTTAGAAAATGCATCATCACCATTTGTTACCTTTTCTGGCTCTACAATAGATGTCTCATCATCATCAGCTTCCCCATCAGGTAGTGAGCTGATCTATAGTAGTCATACCACTCCTCGTGGTAATGGCAAGAAAATGACCATCATTTTTTGGATTATGCACAGTGTTTCTCAGAAGGGTACCTAACTACCTATGGTTTAGAGTTGCTGATATCTTCCAAAACTGGTTCTCTAACTGCTTGATAGAAGTTGTATGAGATTCAACCTTTTGGGCAAACCCTAAAATGTCAGACTTAATCTCCTTAAGGTTGATCTCCTAATTTTCTTGAACCTTTACTAGCTTAGCCAACATTTCTTCCATTCTTGATTTTGTATCTCATTTTCCAGGAGAAATATACCAATCTCCCTTGTCTCTGTAGTCATTCTTTTTCCTACATCCACCATCTCGCTCTCTACTATGGTCTCTATATCTATCATAGTTGTTCCGACCTTGGTTCCCTTTTTTTTGGGCCTAGAAACTCGCCAACTAATAATCCAAATGATTTGCTTCCTCCTCTAATTTTGACTCATAAGCTTTGAAAGTTGAACCTTGTGTTGCTACTGTGTTTACTTTCTTAGAAGTTGTTTTTGCATACTGCTTTGCTAGTACCCCTAGATCATTTTATAGCAGCTCAATTTCTTGCGCTACTGAATCATCAACTATTTTCTGGTTGCAGGAGAAACCAATAACATAAGTGCCAAATCCCCTCCCAACCTCCTAAGTTTGCCACCCTGGGTTAGTGAGTAAGATCTAATCTAGCATCTGAAAAGTTACCCCCCAACATAGTCTCTTAAAAGCTCTTCCAGATATGATATCTTCCATGGATCTGGAACTAATGGTTAAGGCTCGGTAAAATATCTCTGATAAGCTTTTCCCTGACATCTGATGGTTAGGCACCAAACTCAACTTCTTTTTGTACCTGAACCATGCTTCTTACATAGACTTTGACTGCAGCTTCCTGAAATTATAAATCTCATCCTTAAGCTACAACTTCCTAGATGGAGAAAAGAACCTATTCAAGAATTGCCTATGCAACTCATTCCATGTACTGATAGAGCCTCTTGGAAGTTTACCTAACCATAAAGATGCTTTCTCTGTAAGTGAGAAGGGAAACAACCTTAGTCTAAGTGCTTCCTGATTTACCACTAAATTTGTCTACAAACTGCAGATCCCGATAAAATTGGCAAGGTGCAAATTTGCATCATTAGTAGGCAGACCAATAAACACACCCTTCAGATTTAAAAGTTGGATCATTGTGCTCGTTATGTCAAACTTGATGCCTGGGGGTAAAACAGGAGGAATAAATGCTTCAGTCTCTGTTGGCTCAACGTATCCCAGATCTTCTTCATCATCTATATATGGCTGCACATACTGATATGCTGGGATCACTTGAACACAGGCACCTCTTACTCTATTCTAATTTCTATCGAGTACTGGTTGGTGGTCTACTTCTATTCTATGCTCAGTTAGCTCTACTTTATTAGCTACCCACTGAGCTTCTTTAATTTCCCTCCTTTCATTCTCAACTTGAGTTAATAAAACACCCTAGTTTCTGGACCATAGAAAATTTCTTGGAATTTTGATCTCTAGACCCAATACGACTCATGGATATGAGTTGTATGTTGGGGTACAGATGGTATGGACTGGTCGTATACTGACCAATGTTGGTTGGAAAGATAGATTTTGTTTACTGGAATGGATACGTCTTAGGGGTACGAGTTGTATAGGTAGTTACGGATTGTTTGGTTCCTTAACTTAATATTAGACTTGGTTACTTAGGTTGTATCTAAGTATGAGTGGATCACCATGAGCCATAATCCAGGGTATGAATCATACCAGGGACTCGTATGGTGGACAGTGTCTAAATCTTCCTTGGGTATAAATCTGCCAGGGTTACAGATGGAGGGTACAGATCATATACTGAGGTTAAGACTTGGATGGATGAGTCATATACTGGACAGTGTTGTTCCAAGAGTGGAGGTTCAGGATACAAGTAATGGATACCGATCGTATCGGAGGGTACGACTCATGTGGGGCAGTCGTATCCGTGTGATGGGATTTTTGTACAACTTAAGTGGGGGTATTCTGGATATTTCTCCACTTATCCTAATAGGGTCCCAAGACTTATAACCTGCTTGGAAGGTTATTTACCTTATTATTCTATTTATTAACACTTAGAAACTCTTTGTAAACACTCCATAATTCTCTCAAGAGCTATTGGGCAAAGGGAGCAAGGGTTTTAACTAAAGGATCAATTTGGGGCTTGTCTTGGCAATTTCTTTCCATCATCATCTTGGTTTAAGGCATGTTTCTTTTCCCTCATTGTAAATTTTACTTAAAGGCGTGGTTTATATAAATGTTTTCATGGTTTTACTATTACATAGGTTTGGCTTTCAAATATAATTTGGAGGTTTTGATGTTAAATGGTTGGTTATAGTTTCCCATGGTTTTTATTATGCTTTTATATACATTAATGGTGGTTTTAGATAATTGAATTAAATGGGAATGGTTTATTGGTAATTGGAATTAGTTTTGGTTATATTATACCCCCAATGTGTTTGACAAAATGCTTATAAAGATATGTTCATTGCATTGACTTCTTTTAATAGAACTCTTGCATGTTTTAAATTTGGTAAAGGAATTATGCATGGTTTAAATAATATGTAAAGGATAATTGGTTATGCTTGTAGGGAACATGGAAGTATCCCAAGTGGTTTAATATAGTAGATGGAAGGGCACTTGAAAGTCCCCTTATACTTATAAATGGTTAGCAATGGATGATACTTGCAAGTAAGGGTTGGTATGATGATACCAATATCAATGGACTTGGTTAATAAATGGATAATGGTTTGGTTATTTGAAAATTGGTTTTAATTGGGAAATAATGGTGAGAGGTCTAGCTAAGCCATAGAAAGTGGAGGTCCCAGGGGGGCCAAAAACTGGAAACTCATATTTGATTGTATGAGGTTGGTCTTGGTGACTGTGTGCATGATGTCAAACTTTATTTTAGGGATGTACTAGTTATCCCATGGGATACTTCCCTGGTCATGTGACTACACACACTGGGGCCCTTTTAGCAGGGGGAGCTGAACCCATATAGCCCATAGGTGGTTTAGGATGGTAAAGCTACACATCCTAGGTAAAGGTTTTAAAGGCATGCTAAACTCGGTCCCTTTTCTCGGCATGGTTATATATATATATGTTTGGTTGTGTGCACATGGATAGATTACTTGGTTTATAAATGGCATTATTTTATCCTTACCCTGAGATCATACTAGCGGTCACTCGCTAATCCCGTCTACTGGCGTTTGTATACCCATGCTATGCAGGAACCGACCGTTCTACTTCTCCTATATAGTGATTGACTCGGGACCAGTATTTGGACTAAACAACTGATCTTCCATCCTTTCGGAAGGCATCATTTCATGTTATGGATATTTTTATACATTTTGGTTTTATTCTGGGTATTTGTTTTGGCTATGGTTGGGGGCATGTCCTAACCGGATTTCATTACTCTTTTGGTTAAAGGCTTTATGGTACTTTTATGGGGTGAAATGGCGGAATCGGTATAGGTGTCAGCCTTAGCATTGGAATAAGTCAGTGGACTAACATCACTGGACGATATTGTTGGTTGTTCCATCCTATTTCATTTTGGGATTAATTATATTATATTTTGGAACGTCTTTGGTTATGGCCTTGTTTAGTATAGTTTGGTATGGTTGAATTATGGTTATGGGATGGTTGGACTCGGTTGGATTGACCACGGTTGTGATCTATTCCTAGGGTCTTTATGTGAGCTATTACACTACTATGTTTCATGCTCGGAATTCAGCCAACTCAGGGTAGGTGGCTGGAGGTTGGGTTGGGTAACGGGGTGGTCTCCATTCCTGGTCGGACTTGGGAAGCCCATTACAACAAGGACATAGGGAGGGTTGTGTTAGTTAAAAAATGATCGGCCTGTCGATCAATAATATCCTGTACTCCTTTTGGGGGGGGGAGACACAACATCACAAAACCCTTTAGGAATATCATTTTTTTTCTGTTCCACCATCCTACTAAGTGTTTGTAGGATCCTCTCAAGATTTAGATTTACTGGGAGTAAGGGATTACCTCAACCTCGTGTTCTAGACATACACCGACATATGCTTAACTAAGAATAAAAAGAAAAAGAAAACCTAAAAACTACAACAACTTCAAATCACAAATCAACACCTTATTCCCTAGCAACGATGCCAAAATTTAGTGAAGTCCAAGCTACACATCCTTTCAAAAGATGATATGATCGTTGACAAATTTAATAACCCAACAAAGGTTGGGGTCAAATCCCAAGGGAATACATGGACTCACGGCTCTCGGCTATTGTAATCAACGGGCGGAACTAGAAAAAAAAATGGGGGATTTGAGTATCAATGTCGAACTATTATCAAATACAAACTTCAGTTGTAACCACTGTAAGTGAACACTAGGATTGTGTTCCCCCTAGATTCTCAACTCCGTTATCTTATCATGCTATGTTGAACCAACTCGATACCTTGCATGTAGAATTTATAGGTTATTTACCTTTTACAGTCTTTTGGACGAGCAAAAAGATTTCACCCTTTACCATTTGAGTCTCAAGATGTTGCTTTACTAACCCTTATCTTGATCCCAGTTAACTATTACCTTTTGCTTCTCTAGTTATTAGATAAAATCTAAATATCTTACGTAGATAAAACCTAGAAGTGTGGATCAAAAGCTAAACTCCAAATTACTGTTGTTTTTATCTTTTCCTAGTCACCACTCTTCTTTTGGAGTAAGTAGTAATAATCTAGGTGGGATCCTAACATGTGTACCCGTTAAGAAAACTATTATGTTAAACATAAAGAAATACATGTATGGGTTTCAGTTCAGAATAATGATAAAATATAAATAAATGCATTCATGGGTATCGATTTAGAACAACAATAGCACTTCCCCTGCTTCGTCAGTCCGTTAGGGTTTCCATAACCCTAGCTATAGGTTTTTAGCCGCTCATACTTGTGAAGTAATCAACAACATTCATAATTGAAAGCATATATGAAATCACAATAATAATAAGTACAAAACCCACAACTATAACTGAATTAATCAACTAAAGTTAATACAAGAGAATCCTAAGATCAAAATCAAATTTTGGAATCGAAATATGTTTATGAATATCAAAAGTGTGTTTTTCCTACTAAAAAACACATAAAGGTTATTTATAGTACATAAGGAAACCGTAAAATCAAAGCCCGAATAAAATAGGAGAAAATAGGGTCGGTGGCCACTTATGGTCCCTACTTACGCCCTGACCCTAGGAGCAGGTAGCACTTGCGGCCTGCAAGGTGGGCGCAAGTAGCACCGTAAATGCCAAGACCAAAAATCCTACAGGTCAGCTCTCGGGATTTTGGTCTTTTGGCACTTTCTTTGCCCACATGCGGTCCACATGTACTACTTGCGGGTCCACATGTTGACTTAGCAAGTGTCGGGAGTCATCTTTTCAGCTCTTCTTCAACTCCAAAACATGTTTTGATCACGAACAAGCCAGAAAGTGTTCCAACCATCCATAATTTCTCTAATAAGTAGCCAAAACACCTTTTTCATCCTTTTCATGAACTTAGCATCCAAAATATGATTTTCTGCAAAACATACCCAAAACGCATCATATCTAACAAAACAACCTCAGAAACTTGCATATTTTTCTTGTTTTAAGCATCAAAAGTGCCTATATTTCTATAGCACATCAGCCATCCACAGATCGACACTGGAGGTATATTTGAGCTAAACCAGAACATGGTGCAGCTTTTGCATAACAGTGGGCAGTTCACTAGGGTATCACATGAGGATCCATAAGTCCATTTAAAGAAATTTTTGGGATAAGTGATTCCTTTATCCCCACTGGAGTCTCCACTGATTATGTGAGACTCACACTCTTTCCCTTCTCATTTTTAGGGGAAGCAAAAAAGTGGTTGAAAATAGAGACGACAAGTTTAGTCACTACATGGGATGATATAACAAAGAAGTTTATTATCTAATTCTTTCCATCCAAAAAGACTGTAAGGTTATGCAGTGAAATCTTAGGTTTCAAGAAAAAGTTGGATGAGAATTTGTATCATACTTTGGAGAGGTTTAAATATCTTCTTAGTGACTGTCCACATCACCAATAATCCAATGAGGTACTATCTCACACCTTTGTTGAAACACTTGACCATAACCCAAAGATTTTGCTAGATTTAGCTGCAGGGGGTCAAGTGTTGGAGTAAACATATGATGAGCTACATACCTTTTTAAACCGAATTGCATAAAGTAGTTTGGACTAGCATGGTGACATCTCCGGAGGTGTAGTGAAAAAACCTAAATGAATATTAAAGTTTATAGTATCACTACCTTAGATTCCCAAGTGTCAGCACTTTAAAATCAGATAATAACATAGTTTAGTAAATTAGGTGTGAATCAATCTCAAGATCAGGTAAATATCATACAACAGGCTCCATCTTGGTGTGAAATTTATGGGAACAGTAGTTATTCTGCAGATGTGTTTGGGGAAAATCCAGAGTCGGTGAACTTTATGGTCAATGCATAGAAAGAATCTTATGGTAATGCCTACAACTACAGGTGGCAGAGTCAGCCCAGTAATGCATGGGGTAATAATCAGCCTCAACAGTTTCATCAGCAGTAGAATATGCCGGCCAACAATATTAATAAGACATTGAAGAAGATTCGAGCCAACCAAGAAAAAATGGTTGCTGAGATAAAGAATCAAAAACTTGCTAAGAAAAATTTGAGATATAGTTGGAGCATCTAGCTCAGGTGCAGAATACCAGGCCTCAAGGTGGATTGCCAAGTGATACAAAATATCAAAACAGGTTATGGAAATCACTTTGAGGAATGGTAGAGATATTATTGACAAACCTCCTAAGAATAATAAGGAGGTTCAAGTAGAGTTGGTCCCATAGTAGGTTGATGAGAAGCAAGTTGCAAGCAATGATGCTAAAAATTTAGGAAAATCTAGGTACCCAAAAAATAAAGAAGCTAACGTGTTCCAAAAAAATCACCACCATTATTCCTTCAAAGGTTCAGAAAGTCCAAGGAAGATGCATGTTTTAAGATGTTCTTTGATACATTTAAAGAACTTCACATTAATCTTCCTTTGTTAGATATTTTGCAGGGTATGCCCAAGTATGCTAAGTACTTGAAGGATGTGGTGACAAATAAGAAAAAGTTGTAGGATATTAAGACATCGGCACTTACTGAAGAGTGCAATTCAATAGTGATGAGGTAAATGCCCAAGAAACTGAAGAACCTAGGGAGTTTCACCCTCCTCATACAAATTGGTGATAATGATGTGGTCCATGCCTTGAGTAATTTGGGGCAAAGTATAAACTTAATTCCCCTATAAGTATTTGATGCTATTGGTTTAGGAAAGCCGAGTCCATGATATATGATGCTCTAAATAGCGGATAGAACCAGAATGCATCCCAAAGGAATCATTGAGGACGTTCTCATTAAGGTTTGTAAGTTTATTATTCTTGCTGACTTTATTGTTCTTGACTATGATGAAGATGACAGGGTATTGATCATATTGGGACTTTAATTTTTTATGATAGGAGGATCACTGATTGATGTAAGAGATGGCATTCTCAAGATGAGGTTGGATGATGAAGAAATAGTCTTCAAAGTCTACAAACCACTCAATCCACCTTCCATGTATAATGATTTATGCATGATAGTCTTCAAAGTTCAAACAACCAATGTCTTCTGCGGGCTATCTTATGGAGTTGCCCAAGCCACCAATTATGCCCAAAAGGGTAAAGTTAAAAGAAGAGCCTAAAAATGTTATTGTTGAAAAAAATTACAAACCTTGAGATTACACATTCAAGAGGTCCAAAAAGAGTGAAAAAATGGCCTCTGAGTAGGAGGGGGAGGATTAAAAAGTAAGAATGAGACAAAGTGATATGGGTCGTGCCTCAACACTAAATCAGGCGTTGCTTGGGAGGCAACCCAAGTTAAAGTAGGTATTTTATTTTCATATTTTAGTTTTTATTTTATGTATTTTTTATTTTTATTGAGTCACAAGTTGATGGAAAGTCTAAGTACCAAAAATCTAAGCTAAGGAGCATGGCAAAGACTAAGTGTGGGGTCCACCCAACCTCATTGATGTTTTAAAATGCTACTAGCTAGGACTAGAGGCCTTAGGAAGTGTTTCTTTCCTTACTTTTGAATTATGCTTTGGTACAAAGTGTGTTTTTAAGTGTGGGGTGGGGAATCTTCCCATGATTTAGGGTGAACTGATGCGATAGGTTTTTAATTTGTAGTTGTTTTTTAGTTTTTGCCTAAATTTGAAAAAATTACAAGAATATCTTCTCTTTATTTTTTTTAGTTCTATTGGTGTCAGTATAGTAGTGGAACACTTCACCCACCCCTTGGTTGTTCTTTTTGGTTCTTTTCCAATGGGTTGCCCTTTGAACCCAATATCCCTATTTTATTTTTACGAGTAAAATTTTAAAATTTTTGTGTTAGGCATAAGTGGGATGTTCTTGAGATGTGCTATGTATAATTACATGAAGCAAGTTAGTTTTGATTGTAAAGCAAGTTTATTGTGTTAAATGACTATATTTAAGACACCTAAGCTCATGTTTATGACTCTTATACGATGTTGGCTCAATGTTGAACTTGTGTTATTGTTTGGTTTAGAATCAATAATGATCCTGCTTGATTTAAGCATGTGCCATGTATGAGTGAGGTTGTTGTATATTTCTTGTTGCATATTGTTGTCTAGAACTTACTTGGTGAGTGTGCCAAGCAAAATAAATAATATGGGTTTAGGAGATGATATAGGTATTTCTTTGATACCCATGTTTTATACCCTTGTGTATAATCTTAGTTATCCCGATTGAGCCTTAGCCTATTTCTTTCCTTAGACTCATTTGTAGCCTATTCCCTTCTTTGATTGACCATAATTTGATTCAAAGATCCTACGCCCTTTAGTTGAAACCGCGGTAAAAGTGACAACTAAAGGGCGTAGGATCTTTGAAAGAAGGAAAGAAAAAGTGAGGGTAAAAGTGAAGAAGGAAAGAGGTGAAAGTGAAGCCGCAAAAGAGTAGCTATTGGTGTTAAAAAAGTTAATGTGTTGTAGTTGGGAGTGATTTCATGAAAAGAAAAAAAATTAAACCTTGAGTTGATTGATAATACTCCCTCCGTAATATACGTAAGCTTACATAAAAAGATGGGGAAAAATAACAGAGATGTGTGCAGGTAGAGATGGTGGAAGTTTGGTTATTTAGAGAAGAGTTCAATATTATGTGTGATTGACAGCGCCCAACCGCACACACAAGGGTACATGATCTTATCAAGTAGTAAAGTAGTCTAATAAAAGACAAGTATCGATCCCACAGAGACTTGATTCCACAACAATTCTATTTTAGTTCACAATTTAGATTCAGTTGATGCAAGCATAACCAAAAAGAGAGTTTGTAATTTATAACTAGAAAAAGGTAAACAATGCATAAATAAAAGTATTAGAACAATCAATAGGAGAAAACTAAGGGTTAAAGAACTTGAAAAATCACACTATGTTATTGAATTTCATTCGTTAACTTGATTATCTTGGTTGTAGATTCGTAGGGTTAATTGTGTGATCATGGTCTCCCGACCTCTAATCCTTTACCTAAGTTGAACCTTACAACTACATCGTTGAGCGGGGATGTAATAGTCCACTTAAGTTCTTTAAGCTATCATCCTATGTGTGAATCAAGTAAGGAATCTAAGTACATCTCTGTCCCAGACACTAATTTGAATTTCTTATTTCATAAAGGAATACAAACCATACTTTGTTCATCTCCTTATTCTATCCCCTATTCCCTCTCCCAAGATCAAAAGGTAAACAATTGATGTATTCTAAGGGTCAAAAATCCTTAAAATAGTTAAATCAAAGATGAACACATAATCAATAATGATAAACAAAGTTAAACGAACTCAATTCAAAACAATAGTACCCATGTTCTTGGCTTCAACCTCGAAAAAGGGTGTTTAGCCACGCATAGTCATAATCATAATCACAAAGTTGTTATTAATGACTAAAAACATGAATGAACTAAATTAAAATAATAAAAACCTAAATAAAGAGTTGTAGACTCCCCTTGATCTCCAAAATATGTCCAAAGATAGTGAAAAAATGTGCACAAGGTGAGTTTATATAGTTTACCAAGCCTTAGCCACGTAGGAATTCGATTTCATATTGAATTTTAGCCCTCAAATGGAGCATGCGATGCATGATTTATTCCATAGGAATGGATCATGCGACGCACCATTGGATTCCATGAAATAGACCATGCGGAGTACCCATATCGCATGATGCTACTGGAATTCATCTTCACGAATTTGGTTAAATGTTGGTCATCCTTCCTTCCATCCCTTGTCTTATGGTGTATTTCCCATGGATTTCCAGCCTTTTCAACATCAAAGTATCATCATACTCAGCTTACAAAGCTTCCTAAAAAATCACACACCACGAATTAGCAATTTAAACAACACTATATCCATACCGATGAATCAAAACAAGAGCTAAGACTAGGCTAGTTCATGTTGATCTTCCACTTAATGTTCCACTTCTACACTTAATCAAATTGAACTTTACACATCACCAATAAGTTATTACACTCATAATGACACATTAAAACCATTTGTAACACAATAAATACAATAGAATCCATCAAGATAGACTAGACAAGCAAGTAGCTCACGCTAGAAAAACTAGTTTTCTCTATTGAACTCTGATTGACTCAATTAAGTACAAACTTGTTGGGAACACTTTGAACCATTTAAAACATGTCCTTTATCATTTATATGCACATTTATCTCATTATCAACCCATTTAGCATATGAATCATCCTCAAAACAAGGCTAAAAAGACTAGAATAGTGATATTAGAATGCATAAATACACCGGCATCACCACCCCACACTTAAAGCCTTGTTCGTTCTCGAAAAACTCTTCCCTATAAACATCATGATCTGGAGACTCTACACTTATACTCTATGCAAGACACTCAAGCTAGTACAACTATGACTATACAGAATGCAAGTTTTTACACTAAGCATGCTACAAATACAATTGAAAGCTTATGAACACTACTCCAAAACATACTATCCTTAAGAATTTATTCAATTCATGGCAAACTCATGAATATTGTTCAATATAAGACATCATACAAATCACCCACATTCATCAAACAAGTGCCCTCACAACATGAGAGTTACCCATAAACACTCGCAATAATGCAATTACCATAATGGGTACATAAATCAAGGTACGCTCACTCTCACAAATAATTCACAAATTACACATAATGAACCATAGGCTTTCCCTTAGTGTCATACTCCACTAATATCAGAATGATGAACTTAGGATCAATTAGGTTTTTTTCGGGTTGTAATATAGGCTAAGGGACGGGTAGGAACTATTTTGTCCAAGAATAGTGACTATCTTTCCTATGTTCTTGAATACATCACAATTTTTCACATAAAACCACCTTTAAACAACCTATTCACACCTTTTCCATCTACCTATGTCTTTTTGTTTTGCCCCATCACTTTTAAGCATGTTTACAAACACAAGGTGGGTGTATTGTCTATTCCTTCAAGATTCATTTTTTTTCAAATATAAACAACCTATTCTCAACCACCACACATCAAATATAAACACCAATAAATATTACCTTGGGGCATCAATTTTACTTTTCTCTTACTTCTTGAATTTCACACTCCTTACTCAATTATTTTTACAATTAAAGCACTTAAAAGCTTTTTGGATCAAATTAAGGCCAATCAAAGAAAAGGGTTTAGGCTAAATATAAGGCTACCAAAGAAAAAGCTAAATGCTCAATAGGGTTTAACTAGGATTATGCACAAAGGTAGGCAAAATAGAAAGTAAAAACAAGGCTATCAAAGAAATGCCTATATCATCTCCTAAACCCATACTCTTTATTTCGCTTTATATACACACCAGGAAAGTTCTGGACATCACATACAATAAGAAATATTCAAAATACCTCACATCACACAAGGCACATGCTCAACTCAATAGGATCATCATAGACGCTCAACCAATAATAACATGAATTCAAATTTAAGCCAAAAAGTACAAGAGTCATACTCATGAGCCTAAGAGTCTCAAAAGTAGAAATTCTCACAATCAACATGCTTTCACAATTAAAAACACTTGCACCATGCAATAAAAATAGCACCAACTCAAATATCTTACATAATTTTTTTTAATTTGAGACAAAATTAAGAATTTCCCCACCCCACGCTTAAAAAGCTACTTTGTACCCAAAGTGAATTTAAAAGCAAGAGACGAAAATACTCTCTGAGGCCTCTAGGCCTAGATAGTAGCATCTTTACTCAAAAAAGAGGTCCGTAGAATCCCACACTCAGTCTTTGCCATGCTCCTTAGCTCAGGTTTCCGGTACCCAGACTTCCCATCAACCTGTAACTCAACAAAAACAAAGACTACGTAAAATAAAAACTAAAAACTAAAAATAAATCATACCTACTTAACTTAGGTTGCCTCCCAAGCAACGTCTGATTTAGTGTCGCGACACAACCCAGCTCAACTCAACCAAGTTCCTTCATTTTTTTCCTCATACTTGGAGGCCATATTCTTATTTTTTTCAGCCTTCTTGGGTGTGACTTCTCAAGGGAAGCAAATTCCTCAACTTTAGCCTTTTCAGGCTCATCAATTAGCATTAAATTAGGCTTAGGCGGTATAAGTTTAGGCTGCTCAATCAGGTAGTCCAAAGAGTTCTTTGGTGGACTATTCACCCCATACTTGTCCCTTTAAAAATATTTATCATACATAAATCTTTATAGTGGGAGTTTATTTTGGGTGTTTTGTAAATATCAAATACCATCTCTTCATTCTCTACCCTCATTTTGAGCGTACCTTCTCTAACATCAATCAATGCTTCTGCAGTTGCTAAGAATGGACGCCCCAAGATGATTGGTACCTATTTGTCTGCCTCAAAATCAAGAATAATAAAGTCAGTAGAAATAACAAATTTACCAACCTTTATGAGGACATCCTTATATGCCATGGATCCGTCTGCTAGCTGCAAAACTACCTTGGTTGATTTAGGATTTCTTATGGCCAATGTTTTAAACAAAGGTAGGGGCATCAAATTTATGCTTGACCCTAAGTCACTCAGTGTATGGGCCACTTTACTCCCACTTTGGATAAGGAGAGTAAACTTCCCCGGATCTCTCAATTTCTGGGGGATTTTTTGTGTCATTACCGCACTATACTCTTCAGTGAGTGTTATC
Source organism: Capsicum pubescens (assembly GCA_030864215.1). Taxonomy (NCBI): domain Eukaryota; kingdom Viridiplantae; phylum Streptophyta; class Magnoliopsida; order Solanales; family Solanaceae; genus Capsicum; species Capsicum pubescens. The sequence continues at coordinate 41,642,144 of CM061539.1, read as the reverse complement.
ACCTCCCATATCCTGCAATTTTACCTTATTAGAAACCATATCCCTCAAGTACTTTACATACTTGGGCATACCCTACAAAAAATCTAACAAAGGTAAGTTAATGTGAAGCTCTCCTAATGTATCAAAGAACTTCTTGAACATTGCGTCCTCCTTCATTTTAATTTGTCTTTGAGGGAAAGGTAGTGGCAACGTCTTCTTCACTTCTTTTGCAACAACTTTTTCTTTCAAGGACTCAGACTTTCTTGATTTTTCAGCAACTTCTTCATTTACCTGTTCAGTCACTATATCAGCATCTACCTCCTTAGTTGCCTTTAGAGGTTCTCCTTGAAGCTCTTTACCACTCCTCAAGGTGATTTTCATAACCTGCTTTGAATTTTTTATATCTATTGGCAGACCACCTTGAGGCCTAGTATTCAATGCTTGCTGCAACTGCCCAATCTGCAACTCTAAACTTCTCTGGGCCACTTGTGAATTTTCATATCTGCAATTAACTCATCTTGATTAGCTAAAAGCTACCTCAACATCTCTTTCATGTTGCTAGTTGACTAATTTCATTGTGCTTATGGTTGCTGAATTTGTTGTTGTACATTCCACGGCTGATTTTTCCATTTCATGTTGTAGGCATTACCATAATTTGGCCTTTGAGCATTGCCCACATACATCACCAATTCTGGATTGGAACCACACATAGCTGTAAAGTTACCACTATTATTGCATACTTCACACCAACGGCTAGCTTGCTAAACTGCATTGACTGTCGTTGTAGGCTATGGAGCTCCCAATTTTATGTTGTTGAACTGAGTATTTATCAAATTTTGTAAAGCAGAAACCTGAGTTGATAAGTCTGTGAATTTTTCCACCTCTTATACACCTGCAATTCATTTTGTAGCACTTCTAGAATCTGAATGCCATTCTAGATTTCCTTGTGTAATACGGTTCAACAAAGTATACAACTCATCATAGGTTAGCTCCAATGTTTGACCACCTACGGCTGAATCTAGTAAAATCTTCATATTTTGATCAAGTGCTTTTATAAAAGTATGAGCAAGTATCTCATTGGAATATTGGTTATGTGGAAAATCTTGAAGAAGAGCCTTGAAGCGTTCCCAAGCATGATAGAGGTTCTCATCTGGCTTCTGTTTGAAGCTCATAATATCACTGTGAAGTCTCGCAGTCTTGTCAGATGGAAATAATCTGATGAGGAACTTTCTGGATAAGCCATCCCATGATGTGATTAAATTGGCCGACTCTACATTTAACCACCTTTTATCTTTCTCTAATAGTGAATGGGGAAAAAGTTTCAACCTCATATAATCTGTATTAACCCCTATCAGAATGAATGTATCAGTATGCTCAATGAAAGTCTGCAAGTGGACTTGTGAATCCTCGTGTGAAAGCCCTGCAAACTATCCAGTGCTGATTAGAAGCTTCACCATATTGTACTTTAACTTGAAATTCCCCCAGCAACTGGTTTTTGAATTGAGGAAGTCAAGTTTGTCGGAAGTGGAACTTCCACTTCCCTAACCGTCCTGCATGCTGCTTATTGTTCAACCATCAGAGTAGGAACTACTTGGTCTTCTTCTATTTACGGAAATTGGGGGAGATGGATTGAGTCTCTCCTTCATTGATGGAAATGTTGTTTAGGTTCGGGGCTTGGTTCAACCAAATTCCTATCCCTTGCCATCTTCCTAACCTTAAAATCTATTTTCTGCAATCACAAAACCAAGACCAAGTGAAACTAAAATAAACAATTGCCAAATAACAAGTCCCCAGCAACGATGCCAAAAAATTGACAGTGCCCAAGCGTACACGCAAGTGTACGCGATCTTATCAAGTAGTAAAGTGGCTTAATGAAAGTCAAGTATCGATCCCACAGAGACTTGATTCCATAACAATAGTATTTTAGTTCATAATTTAGATTCATTTGATGCAAGCTTACCAAAAAGAGAGTTAAGTAGTCTTAGAATAGTGTTATCCCCATTCACAATAGTGTTTAATCAATCAATCAATGTGATAACAAAAAGAGTTGATGCAATCTTAACCAAAAAGAGAGTTAAGTAGTCTTAGAATACTCTACATCACTAGGAACTTTTCTCTAGTGATGTCCTGGATAACAATAGTGTTATCCCATGATGAATAAATAAAAGTCTTAGAACAATCAATAGGAGAAAACCAAAGGTTAAAGCACTTGAACAATCACACTATGATATTGAATTTCATTCGTTAACTTGATTATCTTGGTTGTAGATTCGTAGGATTAATTGTGTGATCATGGTCTCCCGACCTCTAATCCTTTACCTAAGTTGAACTTTACAACTACATCATTGAGCGGGGATGTAATAGTCCACTTAAGTTCTTTAAGCTATCATCCTATGTTTGAATCAAGTAAGGCATCTAAGTACATCCCTGTCCTAGACACTAATTCAAATTCCTTATTTCATAAAGAAATACAAACCATGCTTTGTTTATCTCCATGTTCTATCCCCTATTCCCTCTTCCTAGATTAAAAGGTAGACAATTGATATATTATAAGGGTCACGAATCCTTAAAATAGTTAAATCAAAGATGAAAATAAAACCAATAATGAAAAACAAAGTTAAACGAATTAAATTCAAAACAATAGTACTCATGTTCTTGGCTTCAACCCCAGAAAAGGGCATTTAGTCACACATAGTCATAATCGTAATCACAAAGTTGTTATTAACAACTAAAAATATGAATGAACTAAATTAAAATAATAAAAATCTAAATAATAAGTTGTAGCAGCCCCTTGATCTCCAAAATATGTCCAAAGATAGTAAAAAAACGTGCACAAGATGAGTTTATATAGTTTACCAAGCCTTAGCCACGTAAGAATTGGATTTCATGTAGAATTTTAGACCTGAAATGGAACATGAGATACATGATTTATTTCGTAGGAATGGATCATGTGACGCACCCTTTTCTACCCTGAAATAGAGTATGCGGCGCACGCATATCGCATGGTGCTACTGGAATTTATCTTAACGAATTTGGTTAAGTGTTGATCATCCTTCCTTCCATCCCTTGTCTTGTGGTGTATTTTCCATGGATTTCCAGCCTTTTAAACATCAAAGTATCATCATATTCAGATCATAAAGCTTCCTACAAAATGTTACACCATGAATTAGCAATTTAAATAATACTATATCCATACCGATGAATCAAAACAAGAGTTAAGACTAGGCTAGTTCATGTTGATCTTCCACTTAATATTCCGCTTCTACACTTAATCAATTGAATTTTGCACATCACCAACAAGTTATTACACTCATAATCATACATTAAAACCATTTGTAACACATTAAACACAATATAATCCATAAAGATAGACTAGCCGAGCAACTAGCTCATGCTAGAAAAACTAGTTTTCTCTATTGAACTCTAATTGACTCAATTAAGTACAAACTTGTTGGGAACACTTTGAACCATTTACAACACGTCCTTGATCACTTCTATACATATTTATCTCATTATTAACCCATATAGCATACGAATCATCCTCAAAACAAGGCTAAAATGACTAGAATAGTGACACTAGAATGCATAATACACCCAGCATTAGTGATCTATTAAAACACTTAGGTGAGATAGTCACTATTACTGGCTAGAATATTTCCTACCTGTCCCTTAGCCTACATTACAACCCTTAAAGTCCTATTTGATCTTATGCATTAACATTCTAATAATAGTAGAGTACTACACTAAGCGAAAGCCTATGGTTCATCATATGTGACAAGTGAATTCTTTGTGAGAGTGAATGAAATTTGATTCTTATACCCATTCTTGTAGTATATTGCATCTCTATAAGTGACTATGGATAACTCTCTTGTGGTGAGGGGACATATTTTATGATAGTTAGGTGATTTGTATGATTTACTTAATTGAGTAATATGCATGAGTTTGCCAACTTGATTGAGTCAATTCTTAAGATTAGGATGTTTTAAGGTAGTGTTCATGAGCTTTCAATTGTAAATGACATGCTTGGTGTGAAACCTTCTAATTATGTAGTCATTGTAACTTTAGCTTGAGTGTCTTGCTTTTAGACTAATGTGGAGTCTTCCTTCATATGATGCTTAGGGTAAAGACTTATTTGATTGAATAAAGATTTTAATTTATTCTTCCAACGGGAGGTGTATTGTTAATTAAAATATGAGGGCATGTTTGACGAATGGTCATCCTGAAGTATTGCTTTTAATATTTGAATATTTGTCATTTAATCTTTTCGCACGTGTGGTTAAGCAACGTATTTGTGAGACCTACTTTGATACCAACTGATAATCAAGAGGGGGTAAATTAAATTTTTTTATATCTTAAGTCAACTACAACTATCAGTTAGTTGACTTCCCTACACAACAATGTTAGTACCAAAGAAATGATAGTCACAGCAAGTAAGGAACGAAAACATTTAACTAACACAAATAGATTTATCTTGGTTTGGAACACCCTTGTGGTGCCTACTTTCAGTCACCTTGGGTTACCAGAGGTTCCTTTAGAGCAAATTGAATTGTTATAGTGATTTTTTCACAAGCTTAAAAGGGTAGCTTTATGAGAAAGGTAGCACCTCTACTTGTCTAGCTTCTAGCTTCTTCCATCTTTTATTTTCACTATAACGTATTACAATGATTTGTATAAGAATAAAGAAGTAACTAGGATTTTTCTCAAGTGAAGATGTACAAGTAAAACCCAGGCTACTATACTATATTTATATATGTATATGAAAGATGTATCCATTGTAGAATCTTGACTGATCTTCTTCTTGCTGTCGTGATTGATTTTTCTTGAATTGGGGAAATTAGAATTTCCTTCTTCTAGTTCCATGGTCTATTACTTTAGGGAACCCAAGGGACTTTTGCGTCGTCATCTAGGAAAAAATATGAATGCCTAGATGATGTCATATGTTTATATCATATATGTCTATATTTCTTTCCTTATATTCAGTATTCTGCCTTGTCTAGAGTACGAAAATATGCTCTTTCCTTTCATGGTTCTTGTCCAATGTCTTGATTTGAGCTTTTCCTTTTGTGTGAGGCTTTTCTTTTTGAATGAAATACCTATCCTACTCCCTCCATATTTATCCTGCATTTGAGTAAGGATTAGTTTTGCCATTATTGAAACGACATGCGGGGCTAGCATAAACAACATAAATCACACCCCTTTTGGAGCTAATTACTCCCTATCTTAACTCTTTTAATATTACTAAATATTTTTATTTGGTCCATGCAGATACATCACATTTCAGGATACATCACTTAATTTTACACGAATACATCATTATCGTCCAAATACATTGCGATGTCGATACAGTACCAACTAATTCAATAGTATCTCACACATAATGTATTATTATGAATAAGTTGTTTATGTATAAGTAATATTAACATCTGTCTGATACATAACTTTAGTCAGATACATTACTCTATGTATTAGTAACATGAAAATCTGTCAGATACATAAATTTTGTAAAATTCTCCAAATGGAAGAAACTGACGTTTTCAATCACATCTGGTCAAATATCCACCCGTATCATCGAAATTCTCCGACATTTATCGAAAAAGATGACGCTTTACAAATTTTTAACGCAATAGTTATATGTGTGAGTCCCTGCGAGATAGAGATGGAGAGAAAAAAGAAAAGGGAAGGAAAAAATAAAGGGAAAAAGGGTCGTTTGGAGATGTGGTGATTTTTTTAAATTGAAGCAAAGCGAAGTGGTGTTTGTTGGAGGTTGGTCGGTGTTAATGGAGGTTTGGTGTTATAAGTTTGATGATATAAAATTGTGGGAAAATATTGTTGTTGGTGAAATGGCGGTGATTGTGTTTGGAGAACTAATGGAGGTGGGTGTTCATGGTGGTGGTGGTGTCGATGTAGGAGGAGAAATCGTGAGAGAGAAAGGAGGGACGGACATGATATAGGGGGTTGTGGAATTTATTAGAGAGAAAGTAAAATAAAAAAATTTATGTAATTCTTTAAAAGGATTGGGATTTTAAATACTTATGGTGGGTTAAGTAGTGATATTATGTAATTTTTTCATAAAATATACATATTCAAAAACTAATTTGAACATTTTATTCCCTCCTTTGATAGTTTGGAAATCTTATCATGACATTACTCGACCATATATTTGACAAGAAAGGATGCATCGATGTAGAACCGGAGACAAAATTTTAGAGTAGAACGGACTATTATCGAAATGACAATACAATCTTGTAACGAAATAGTTGCTTTACTTTGACCAAGTATCACAGAAAGTTATTAAAAACATTTTAATACCAAATAATCACTTAAATTTATCTAAATTTTATGAAAATGTCTCATTTGTTTTCTCCAAGTTACTTTTTATGTAACGTGGAGAAGTCGAATGACTTTTTTTTTTGTTACAAAGACGAATTTAGTGACTACTAATACTTACATAAAGTTTATTGATTTTTACTTTACAAAATTTTAAATAAGTTTAGTACAATAAAATAAAAATTGACTCGCTATCAATGAAATCAACTCCAAACTTTGCACCCAAGTGCTTGGTCTATAGTAAGCCTGTCAAAAGGGTCGGGTTGACCCGGCCCGAACCAGCCCGTTTAATAAAACCGGCCCGGTTTGACCCGGCCCGATCAGCCCATGAGAAGTAGAGTACCGAGTCCCAGGTCGGTTTAATTTTTTGGTTGGGTCCGGTTAACCCGACCCTGACCAAGCCCGGTCCGGTTAGCCTTTTTTTTTTTTTTTTTTTTGGAGATTTGGGCCATACTAGCTGTTGGCCCAACGGTTATATAGCCGTTTTTGGGTCCAAACGGCTAGTTTGGGCCCTTTTAGTAAAAAAAAATTATTTTTTTCATTTAAAATATTTTTTAATCCCAAAATATGTTTTTGTAAATACCCTACACCTTCAAATTATTTTTCACACAATTTTTCATTCTCTCAAATCTCATTCTCTCTCAATTCTCAAATATTCTATTTATTTAATTTCCTAAAATGCTCACTTTAATTTTTTAATCTTGCGCTTACAAAGTACCAGTGGAAGTTTCTAAAGTCGCAACCTTCGGATACTTCCAAAATTTGGTATTGTCGTTTCATCTCTTATGTTTAATTTTTATTTAGTGTATTAATTGTTGAATATTTAATTTTATTATATTTGTGTATTTTGAATTTTTAGTTTAATTTATATTATGGATAAATTAAGAAACTTCGCTACCAAAGGTGTTAAAATTTTTTGTCCCGGAAACGGTAGTGGTAGTAAAAAGCGAATTACTAGCGGTAGAGGTGCTTCAAGTAGTAGATATACCCGTGTACCGTTGCCTCTGGTACCGCTTGGTACACCTTTTGAGGAAGAAATAGGTGTAGGTGCTCACGATATGGATTATGTAGAAGCTCAGGAAAATTACGGTATAGAAGAAGAAAATGAAGTAGATGCGGTTAATTTAGATGAAAATGATGAAAATATTGGTGAGACACCCATAGTAGGAAATGCTAACGTTAGATCTGAATCGGTTAATCTCCCTCTCCGTCCTCCCCGTGCCCCAAGAGCTCGTAAAACAACTAGTATTGCATGACAATTTTTTGAACGTAAATCAGATAATGAGGTGCAATGCAATATTTCTCAACAAATATATAAGCATAAAAATGGAGAAAAGTAAGGGGGTACGGGTACGTTAATGAGACATATAGGTGATGCTCACGAAAGAGAGTTAAATATTGCACGAGGTGGTGGGGATGTTGGTGGGCCAACACAAACTAGAATGGACCCAGCAACCGGTCAGGTAATGAAGAAGTATAATAAATTGAGGGACCGAGAAGAAATAGCTAAAATGGTAGTTGTGGGTTGTTTGCCTTTTATTTTTCCTTATTCTGATGTTTTTATTCATTATATACAAGCAATTTATAATCCTATGTTTAATGATATTCCTAGAAGTACTTGTCGGTCTGATATTTTTAGACTTCATTCATAATATTGCTTTTATTTATCAACATTGTTAAAAAATATTCAATGTAGATTGTCCCTAACTTCTGATCTTGGTCGTGCTGTAAATAAAAATAATTATTTAACCGTTACTTGTCACTGGATGGATAGTAATTTTGTGATGTAAAAACGTATTCTTGATTTTTTATATGATGAAGATCGTAAACATACTGGAGATTTTATTGTTAATTCTATTGTTAAAGTTGCCGAATTTTATGGTATTGAAAGTAAAATCTTATGTATTGCTTTTGATAATACTTCTAACAACAAGACTGCTATAACAAAGTTAAAATCTAAGCTATCTCTGTCGTTACCTGAAATTTTTCATATTAAGTGTGCATGTCATATATATAATTTAATTGTAAAAGATGGTCTTGAGTTTTTTGAGCTTTATATTGAAAAAATCCGTCTTGCTGTTGGTTTTATTCAAGGAAATAATCGAAGAAAAAAAATTAGAGAATTTAAAGTTAAATGTCAAGAAAATGGACTTACACCGATATTGATGCTTGAGGAAATTGATATTAGATGGAATTCTACGTATGATTTTTAAAAACTTATTATAAATATAGAGTTCCTATTACACTAGCTTTTAACCAATATTGTGATTTATTTGTTGATTCTGCTGATTGCATGCTACATGATTCTGATTGGGTTGTAATTAATGATCTTGTTAAGTTTTTAGAAAAAAATTATGTAGCTACGATTGAATTTTCCGGTGCTTATTATCCTACTGTTTGTAATATTTTGGCATATATAGCCGATATTTCTGGTTTGCTCAAAGAATATAAAAATAAAGAAGGTTATAAAGAAGTTGTTGGTGCCATGTTTACTAAATTTAAAACATATTTTTTTTCGATTCCCCCTATTTACTTGATTGGTGCTATGCTAAATCCGTGCATGAAATATAATACTATGTGCCACTTTAGTACTATTATTTATGCTAACTTAGAAATAAATACTAACAATGATTCTGAACAAGTACAACCTGATTTGTGGACGGCTATGGGTGATGCGAATGAATACACAGAAAAATTATATAATCACTATGCTGATTTAGTTGATTTAGCCGTACCTACAAATATTACTCCAACTGTCGATCCTCATCTTCCCGAGGAGCCATCATCTTCTAAAAGGCCGGCATATAGTGGTTTTCCTGATTCCTTTTATGATTTACCTTGTTGGAACAGTGTTGATGAGAGAGCTTACACATCAACTTATCGGGAAGAGCTGAAATATTATCTTCGATCGCCGCTAGAGGATCGCAAACGACGGATCAACACGATGGATTGGTGGAGGAGTAATGAAACATAATATCCTATGCTTTCAAGATTAGCTAGAGATATCTTGAATGTTCCAATGTCAATCGTTGCATCAGAGAGCGTCCTTAGTTAGGGACGACAACAGCTTGGAGACAACCGACACTCATTGGGAAGCAATGCAATGAATGTTCCAGTTTGCATCAGAGATTGAATTAGAGCGGAAAGAAGAAATCAAGGAATGGAACTGGAGCCTAATGACGAGCTAAAAATTGAAGAAATTATGTCTTCACGGTTGAAGAAATTATGTCTTCACGGGAGAACTCAGCAGAATCAAGTCTAATGCATAGTTTTGCCCCCTTTGACTTTGACTATCCTATGCAAGTTCCCGTGAATATTAACATGAATGAGTTGGAAAAAATGATGCATAATTTGTAGATTTTTCATTCATGTAAATTTTAAATTTTGGATCATTTCGCAATCAATAAAATTCAACATTCATTCACTCCTTAGTCCTTACATTGTAATTTTTTTCATTTAATGATTTAAATTGAATTTCTAGTTTAAATTAAAAACTTACTTCTAATATATTATTAATTTACTACCAAGTATTATTAATTTATTATATTAAGTAGCATATGTTTTGTATATTTGTGTATATATCTTCTATAGATGTGTATATTTAATGTATACATGTGTATATGTTTTATAAATTGTATATATATTGTAGTATATATATATATATATATATATATATATTGTAGTATATGTTTTGTTTAAATTAGTACATATATATTGAATGATGCGTATATATATGTATATATCTTCTATAGACGTGTATATTTAATGTATACATATGTATATGTTTTATAATTAGTATATAACTATAACTATATATATATCTATATCTATATCTATATATATATATATATATATATATATATATTGTAATGTATATATATTGTAGTATATTTTATTTAAAGTAGTACATATACATTGAATAGAGCGTATATATGTGTATATATCTTCTATAGACGTGTATATTTAACGTACACATGTGTATTTATTTTATAAATTAGAATATAACTATATATATATTGTAATGTATATATATTGTAGTATATTTTATTTAAAGTAGTACATATACATTGAATAGAGTGTGTATATGTGAATATATCTTTTATAGACGTGTATATTTAACGCATACATGTGTATATGTTTTATAAATTAGTATATATATATATATATATATATATATTGTAATGTATATATATTGTAGTATATTTTATTTAAAGTAATACGTATACATTGAATAGTGTGTGTATATGTGTATATATCTTCTATAGATGTGTATATTTAACATATACATGTGTATATATTTTATAAATTAGTATATAACTATTTATATATATATATATATATATATATATATATATATATATATATATATATATATATATATATATATATATATTGTAATGTATATATATTGTAGTATATTTTATTTAAAGTAGTACATATACATTGAATAGTGCGTGTATATGTGTATATATCTTTTATAGACGTGTATATTTAACGTATACATGTGTATAAGTTTTATAAATTAGTATATAACTAGATATATATATATATATAGAGAGAGAGAGAGAGATATTTTAGTATATTTTATTTAAAGTAATACACATACATTGAATGGTGCATATATATGTATATATATCTTCTATAGACGTGTATATTTAATGTATAATGTGTATATATTTTATAAATTAATATATAACTATATATATATATATATATATATATATATATATATATATATTGTAATGTATATATATTGTAGTATATTTTATTTAAAGTAGTACATATACATTGAATAGAGCATATATATGTGTATATATCTTCTATAGACGTGTCTATTTAACGTATACATGTGTATTTATTTTATAAATTAGTATATAACTATATATATATATTGTAATGTATATATATTGTAGTATATTTTATTTAAAGTAGCACATATACATTGAATAGTGCGTGTATATGTGTATATATCTTCTATAAACGTGTATATTTAACGTATACATATGTATATGTTTTATAAATTAGTATATAATTATATATATATATATATATATATATATATAGATATAGATATAGATATAGATAGATAGATAGTGCGTGTATATGTATATATATCTTCTATAGACGTGTATATTTAATGTATACATGTCTATATATTTTATAAATTAGTATATAACTATATATATATATATATATATACATTGAATGGTGCGTATATATGTGTATATATCTTCTATAGACGTGTATATTTAACGTATACATGTGTATATGTTTTATAAATTAGTATATAACTATATATGTATATTTAACGTATACATGTGTATATGTTTTATAAATTAGTATATAACTATATATATATATATATATATATATATATATATATATATATATTGTAATGTATATATATTGTAATATATTTTATTTAAACTTTAAAGTAGTACATATACATTGAATGGTGCGTATATATGTGTAATTGTGTATATGTGTATATATTTTTTAAATTTTAATGTAGTATATACTATATATATAGTATATATATATTGCTTAACGTATTTAAAATGTATATAGTGTATATTGAATTTTTTCTATTTTTTATTTTTGACCGGGTTAGACCGGATTTTTAACCGGGTTTAGGTGAATTTGACCGGGTTGGATTAAGTGGTCCGGGTTAGGGCTATATTTAAAAAATTTACTATTGAACCCGGACCGGCCCACTTAACCCACAACCCAAATAAATTTAATGGGCTGATTTCGGGTTGACCCGCCCCAGCCCACTTAACACCCTTAGTCGATAGAGTGTATAAATCATAATCAATCAGTCATAAATTTTGGGCCGTGCAGATCACAAGGGCAGTCAAAAGATTATATGCTAAAGTTTATGTTCTATGCATTGATAAAGTATTTTTACACTACCATGTTAAAGTTGGCCTACAACATGTTTTTCTATACTAAGCTTGATTCACTAACCTAAAAAATAATAAGTTGGTACTACGCTATAACTAATTAAATTTCAATTAGTGTATACAATTTAACAATTACCACCCTAAAAGAATGAATCTTTACAATTTTCTATCTATAACTTTTAACTCAGGTAAACCAACAATAGAAAAAACTTTGGGTTTTAAGCAGCTTAAATCTTACAGCATAAAGCAACTTTTTGATATCTACAAACAGGAAGCCTTACATGAACCGGACTAAAGAAACAATTTCCACCTTATGTTCCCTAAATCTGCTTCATATACAGTCAAAACTTTTTCCTATTTCCAGTTTTGAATTTTGATCACCCTTATGATTAAGATCACAAGTTTTAATCATCTTCTTACCTGTTACACGAAGCAAATTTGGTTCCCGAGAGACATAACATGAAGCATCAATAACAAAATGACTGATGAAAATCATGGTGTTGGATCCATTAATGCAGAAACATCAAACTGAGAAACTACTCCTTCACTCAGTAGACGCATTGCAGCTCCTTGTGAAAATTTCTTTGCAAACAGAAAACAGGGAACCCGTGTAGAATTATAATGGCACCACTCTCTTCTGTACTCTGTGTCCTAGTAAACGTTGTCGATTTCCTGTCAAAATTAGTAGGATTGTCCAAGTTGCATAAACCAATTTGTTGGGTTCGAAATCGATAGGGCGTCATGCGGAAGCTTAAAGTTTGCAAGCCTTGAGACAATAAATCAGACGGCAAACAAAAATATAATACTAAAAAAATATTATTGATATGGTGGTCAAACGACCTACATATTGAAAACTAATATTGAAAACTAATATTGAAAAACTTAAAATCTATTGGGAGAAATCTCCCCCTAAACCAAACTCTCTTTTAATGACTATATTGTGGATACTATTGTGTTATGGTATGAGAAGGGTCTTCTATTTATAATGTAAAAAATCTTTTCTCCACCAAAAGGTTAGCCAAATATGAAAAAGTTTTATATTTTCCTTTCAGGAAAAGTAAAAGTATTTATGGTTACTTTTATTTTCCTTACAAGAAAAAGTAAAACTTAAATTTGATAAGAAAATCGAGGCGAAAATCCTAAAAAATCTCTCATTTTTGCTTGATTTTCTTCACTTGATCCGTCTTCTTCACATCACATGCATGAACTTCGTTCTTGATATAATCCCCATGAGTGTTGCTTGTCATGGTTAAAAATAAAGTTTAAAATATCATGGTTAAAAATTAGTTTAAAAGTAATATTTTATTTTTATTTTTAAAGATGCAGCAACAGAAGTGTTGAAAATATGGTTGAAACTTGTTCTCCACATGTAGTTCGACAAAAATCTTCATTATCATCCAAATTGTTGCAGCTTGATTTTGAAACCGCTTTGAACCTGTTTAATCTCGTCTCACCACATCATTGGATCATTGAACCGTAAGCTCTGATTCCACTTGTTGGGTTCGAAATCGAGAGGGCGTCATGCGGAAGCTTAAAGTTTGCAAACCTTGAGACAATAAATCAGACGACAAACAAAAATATAATACTAAAAAATATTATTGATATGGGTGGTCAAACGATCTACATATTGAAAACTAATATTGAAAAACTTAAAATCTATTGGGAGAAATCTCCCCCCTAAACCAAACTCTTTTAACGACTACATTGTGGATGTTATTGTGTTATGGTATGAGAAGAAAGTCTTCTATTTATAAATGTCCAAAATCTTTCCTCCACCTAAGAGGTTAGCCAAATATAAAAAAGTTTTATATTTTTCTTTCGGGAAAAGTAAAAATATTTATGATTACTTTTATTTTCCTTACAAGAAAAAGTAAAATTTAAATTTGGTAAGAAAATCGAGGCAAAAATCCTAACACAAGTTGCATAAACCAATCAATTGTGAAGGCAAATGTTTTGATGCAATACTTAGAGGAAATTAAACCAAGTAGAAAATTTTCCAAAACAAATGAAAAGTCAAGCGAGAGTATCAACAAAGAAACAGTTGAGAACTAAGATTTACCACATCATAACGTACTGATTTAACTTACATGCGCTGGCACTATAATTTACTGTTACACTCTCTGTGTATTTTAACTAGTTGTAATAGGCTACGTGTCTTATTTTCCAGTTACTAATCCCACTTATTATGAACTGTTAGTTATCTTTTAACCTGCTACTGTACAGATTCTTTTGCACGTTAGTGTGCATAATTGAACCCAACCATAAAAGACGTGAATGCAGCAAAATGTTTAAGTGGAAGATCATTGAATATTATATACGTGCCCATTAGATATACCTTTATTCTCTTGATCTGTTCAGGCCCTGCATCTGCATAACCAAATGTCATAGGATGCCAACTACTTTTGTCCATGTTTGAAACGGATTGGTTCCACTCCGTATAGGTTATTGTTCTGCGTTCCAGTTCTCCTTCAATACCATGCATCTATTCACAAAAATTAAGGAAACAATAAACAGTACACGATAATAATGATTAATTTAATGATGATTCTTAGAAACAATACAGAAGGAACTTTGATAATTGGGACCATGAAGGAACATACAAGCAAGTACATACGTAGCCCCTTGAACTTGTTAATTTTTTCCATATTGACAACTCAATTAATTCATGTTCCTATTGAACCCCTAAATCTTTCATAGAGTGTGTCAATTAAACAGAATTGCTAACATGAAATGACATGTGCAATACACTCTCCGGAGAATCCATAATTTACTCTTATTTATTTATTTATTTATTTATTTATTTATCAAAAAGGGACCTAAAATATCCTTTAACCATGTGAAATAATGCAAAAATGTCTTTCGTCTATCTATTGGGCCTAAAATGAGCTTCCTGGTAGCCTAAAATACCTTTTTGTCTGCCTATTGAGGCTATTTTACTCTTTTATTTAAGAAAAAAATTATATAATACCACAACTTATCTTTATTAAACTATATAAAATCTCTACATAAAATCTCTAACATATTTATTAATATTAACAAATAAATAGTGCACAATATCAATTTTTCATTATTCTAAATTGATCTGATAAATAAAAAAAAAAACAACATAATTAACCATTTTAAAAAAATTATTACATATACATAGCCGTATTAGTTGGTTGTCAGATATAACATATAAAATATTTTCTTTTCTAACAAATTCTAATATATAGAAGAATAATTATATAGTAAATTTCTATATTTCTTATTTATTTCCTATTTTTATGAAAGCCTTTGTTCAATCATTTTTTATATACTATATCAAAATTTTATATTTTTCTTTTTTATTGCCTGCTTTCACGATGTCTCCATAAAAATATATGGTATATTTATATCATAAAAATTGATGGTATATTTATATATTATACAAATTATATTTATATCATAAAAATATTATATTTATACCATACAAATTATATTTATACCATAAACATACATGCTATATTTTAGGTATAAAAAGTTTATACCATGTAATACTGGAAATACATATTTATATTTAATAAATAATTTTTAACAAGAAAAGTACTTCCGACATAATGAGATAAGATGACTTTGACATAAATTATATTTATACAACAAAAATACATGGTATGTTTGTACTTCCAACATAATAATTTTTATTCCATAAATATTTATCCAATAAAAGTTATGATTAACCCATTACATTAGAATTAAAAATATAGGATAATAAAATAATACTAAATGATTAACATACATGAAAACAAAACGAAACATACACAAGCAAATAATGAAATACTTAGTTTATTTAAACAAATTTGAATTTTGAATACAAGATAGAGAAATATTTGAAAACGGGTATTATCTTTTCCACTTTTAATTTAAAGAGGAAAAATATATCTCATAAATAAAGATGAATTGATAATTAGTTATAGCATCAAATTAGAAACTATAATTATCTTTTTTAATTTTTTTAAATGGCTATATATGAAAAAAAGGACAAAATAGGCCCAATATTTATGTAATTATTTTACAATTATTTATGTAAAAAAATTTTAAGGATGACATTCTCGTATAATTTGCCTAATTAAAAGGATGAAATAGGCCCACTAGGTAGATATGAAAGATATTTTAGGCCCAATAGATAGGTAAGAAGGATATTTTAGACCCAATAGATAGACAGAAAGGGCATTTTAGGTCCAATAGATAGACGGATGGCGTTTTTGCACCATTTTACATAGTTGAAGGGAATTTTATAGATAGACGGATGGCGTTTTTGCACCATTTTACATAGTTGAAGGGAATTTTAGGCCCTTTTCCGTTTATTTATTTATTTCATCTTATCAATTGCAGTTCTGATTTTTCTGACAAAATTTTTGCCGGAATACTCCATCCTAACACAACTATCCACAACTCCCTCATTTCTGTCTCACCAGAAAAACCACCGGCGAATAGAACAACAACAACGATTAATAACACCATTAAACCACCACCAAAACATCCGCAACGTCTTTTACCTAGTTTTCCGGTGAGTTGCCGGAGAAATCCATCCAACACATTAACTGACCAACTTCAAATCACCATTCACTTCACCGAAAATAATCATTTTTCTCTATTTTCACACACCCAAGAGAAGTAATCAATATGTACATGGTAACGGAGGACATCACAGAGATTAGTGGAGGCGGAGGACGGCCGAAATAGTTGTTCAACATATCGGAGGAGCGAAGGAATGTATTAGGGATGACGAGAGATCGAGAAACATTGAGCAAGATCGGTAGCAATGGATGTGGTGGAGATGGTGATGTATCATTTTTTCATTTGTCATGTTGCCACGTCAAAGTGTTTGAACCTCACGCATCAAGCGTAGTTAGCTTGGTATTATAAATGTGCTTAATAGGTACAATTTAATTTAGGCTGCATTTATTTTTTTAAGATTCAAATGTCTGAATCTAAATGCACGTTTGAATAATTAAGATGTTGTCTCTAGATCTGAAAACTGATTGATTAAGACGATTTATTTTTCAACATCTGAATGTACAAAAAAAATTATTTGTATACATAATAAAATAAAAAATATAATTCAAATAAAAAAGTAATTATATATCAGAAAAGTATGTAATTTAATACAACAAAATTATTATTTAATTGAAAAAAATATTTATGTTTGTTAGTGATAGTGGAGATGGTTTATAATGGTGGTGACGGTGACAATAATTGATGTTAGGTTTTAGTAATGTTAGTGGTGATAGTTGTGATGGTAAGTATTGTAGTGACTGTTATGATGGTGACGGTTGATAGTGGTGGTGGTGGTTGTGATGTGACGTTGCTTGATGTTAGTAGTTGGAAATGTTGATTGTGATGGCTGAAAAATGAATGAATGATGGTTGGCGATGTGTTGGTGCTAGTTGGAGATATTATTAGTTGTGATGGTGGAGATGGTTATTAGTAGAGATAAATTATAGCGATGATAGTGATTGAAGTGATGGTAGAGGTGGCGTTACTAGTAATAATGGTGGTAGCCGCCGAAGAATGTGTGGAGGTTGTGATGTATTAGTGGTATTTAGCGGTGGTGCTAGTTGTGATAGATGAGTTGGTCGATAGTAGGGATTGGCCGATAGTGATTGATGATGGTGGTGTTGTTGACGGTGGTGGTGATGTTAAATATAATTAAAATAATAGAGGTAGTAGGTATGGTAGCGATTGACAATAGTGGTTGGTAGCGATATTTGTTGTCATGGTAGTTGTGATGGTGGAGGTGGTTGGTGGTGGTGGGTGGTGGTTGACAATGATAACAGTGGCAGAGATGGTGACTGATGATTATGAATAGAGTGGTGGTGAATATTATCCAACACCAAAATACCACTTCAGACCTATTAAGACTTGATTCTAGATCTGAATGATTAAGACCTATTAAAAGCTAAAATCTTAATAAAAAACAAATGCACTTAATGGTCTGAAGTCTGAATTATTCATATTCAGACCTTCATTAAGTGCAAACAAATGAACCCTTAAGTTCAAGTATTCAATAGGAACATGACCTAAGTTCAAGTGTTCAATAGGAACATGGCCTAATTGAGGTGTCAACACAAAAAAAAATCAACAAGTTCAGGGGTTGTTTATGTATTCAGCCAAAAGAAAAGCACCTTAGGTAAATACCCCTCCATTTCAATTTGCTTGTCTTACTTTACTTTTAGTCTGTTTCAAAAAGCTCTTTTCTTTTTTGGGAAACTCTGTGGTTCTAACTTTTCACGTGCCATATTTAAGATCACACGATTAAAGAGTTTTTTGGTACATCCTAGTTGGCTAGTTCCTATATATCTTAAGTTTAAGATCACCACACAATTCAATTTTTTTTTTACTTTCTTAAACTCTGTGTCAAGTCAAAACTAGAGGAATAAATTGAAATAGAGGGAGTAATTGGTTACTTACTGACAATAATGTCTGCACGTAGTATTCATCTGGAATGCAATTGTGACTTTTCTGTATGATATACAATGTTTGGAAAATTATGGCTAAAACTAAATCTTAAAGTCGATGAATTCAAGCATTAAAATTTTCTTAGGGAATTTGAGAAAGGGAAGGAGTGTCATGATGCACACCTTTCAGAATATCTTGAAAACTTAAAAAACAACATCAGCAGCAGCAACAACTTCTGCATGCTTCCTGATTAAAGTGATCCACTGACTAAAATGTCAAATTAAAACTTACAGAGGTAGGAAACCTATTATATTGATTTAAAAGAAGAACGAGTAGAAAGAACAAGAGATTTATATATTACAAAACAAACTAACTTTGATCTATGGATGAAACTACAACCTATTTTTTAAAGAGTTAACTATGTCTGGGTAATCTAATATCAATCACATACTATTTCTATTCATCTTTTGTTAGCATTATGTAAATATTGTATATATTAATGTAACCATATATTGTTTTATATTGGTGTAATTACATAGATTTGATTTAGTAGTTAAAGAGAATAATAGTGGCTTTAGTAGAGTAGATTTGGTGGGATAGATAACGGATTTAAAGGGATAGAAAAGTTGATCTTTAGGGATAGGAAGACGGATCTTTAGGGATATAATCATTGAATATTTTCTATTTAATGGAAAGACTCTCAATATAAGAAATGAACCTTGGGCCTAACTCAACCTCAAAAGCTAGCTCATGAGGGGAGGATTGCCTAAGACCATATAAGGAGACCAAGGACCCTTTAACCCACCAACGCGGGACTCTAATACCTCTCCCCCTCCCCCGTATGCCTAGGGATGGATATCTAGAGCGTGGACAATATAAGATAGGGGGCCCAACATTGGAAACAATGAAATGGGTGGGCCTGACTCTGATACCATGTCAAGAAATGGACCTTGGGCCTAACTTAACCTCAAAAGCTTTCTTGACATGGTATCAGAGTCAGGTTCATCCCCATTTTGGGCTCCCGGTCCACGCTTCAGTACTAGTTGGGCCTGGGTGTGGGGGGTATTAGAGTGGGTAAAAAGTCCCACATTGGTTGGGGAATGGACTGGTGGTTTGCTTATATGGACTTAGACAATCCTCCCCACATGAGCTAGCTTTTGAGGTTGAGTTAGGCCTAAGTTCATTTCTAGACACCTGCCACAATTGCTAGCAATATGACCATATATCCGTTGCAATTGTAGCATTGAGTTCTAGTCGTATCCCTACCTTTTCCTTTACTTTGGGGAAAAAATGCAACAATAATATCATCAACTTACTTGAAAGTATTTTGTGTGACAAAACGCTGCTCTTCATAGAGTAATTCCCTAAAAAAAACATCCAATGAGGGAGACGGGTCACGATTCATCAAGTGGGAATGAACACTCTCAAACTCAGAGCGTAACTTCATCAAAAATTGATCTCGCTTGCTTTGCTCATGAACTTGTTAAATTATAGAAAGAGATTCGTTAGGTATTTTGGCATAAATAATATCTATAAATTCAGCCCATAAGTTCTGAAATCCAAAAAAATAATCCTGAACAGAAAGACTTCCTTAAGAGTAATTAGCAATTTCATACTCCAAGTGAAAGCGTCGGGCACTATTATCTTAGTTGTAAACCCTTTATAAATACTTCCAAATGGATTTAACTGTCTTGTAAGGCCTGAGATTAAGAACAATAAGAGGATCAATTGACCCTAAAAGCCATGTCATCACCCGAGCATCTTTAATCTTCCATTCACCTAATTTTCTAGGATCAGTAGGAGCAGGATCGACTCCATCTGTATGGCCTCATAGTTCTTTTCCAGTGACAAATATCTAAAACTGAAACTCCCATGACCAAAAAAATTTTCTAGTGAAACGAACTTTGAATGATTCAAACAGATATGAAGTCATATTTATGAAAACTAGAAACACTGACTCAAAAAGAATAACCAAAATGACCAAGATCAAAGTCCAAGGTGTTAATTGCTGAGGACCAATCAACAAAAAACCAAAATTTTCCAAAAATACTAAAGGGAACAACAAATGAACTCTATGAAACAAGACAACCAAGAGAAGGCTCTGATACCATGTTCTAATAAATTTCATGTTTATAGAAATGTTGTTTTCTTTAAGAATCGGTATTTTTTTCGTACTCATGTTGATTCATCTCCTGCTTCTCTTCTTCTTCCTACATTTGAGGATTTTTCATCTTTTTCTAAGAGGTTCAAACCTGGATTTATGTACGAACATCGGCGATCAACTGTACCCCCTCCTGATATTGATCCGCCACCTAAAACTGCTCCACAACTAGAATCTGAGAATTCTTCAAGGCCTGCTCCTCTTGAGCCCACTCGGCAATCTACGAGAGTATCTCGTACTCTTAATTTGTATGGCTTTTCATCTACTTTATCCACCATTTCTATTCCAACTTGTTACTCACAAGCTTTCAAGCATGAATGTTGGCAGAAGGCAATGGAGGAAGAACTTTTGGCTCTTAAAGAAAATGACACATGAGATATTGTTTCATGTGCTTCAAATGTCCATCCAATTGGATGTAAATGGGTTTATTCAATTAAACTTCATTATGATAGGAATCTTGATCGGTACTGTAACACCCCTATTTTTCTAAAACCAGAACGTCACACGATGCTCATGATCCCGAAGGACCACAAGCTAACCCTTTTCTGATATCTGTTGTACCTGAGCACTGCATAATATACTGAAATAAATGTGGAAAATTGGCAGAATCTTGCCATAAGGTTCAAAACATCTATAATACTAAAAACTGAAAACTAAATATTGATATATCTGTCTGAAAAGCCTCTAAACTGTCTGAACAGTGGAGTTGATGGGACATGTCCCCAACTAACTCCGTCTACTGAAAATAAATTGAGTCTAATTCCATAATAAAGTAAGGATCATCCTCGAATGATGAGGACTCACTACTAAGTTAACTGCTGATGGCTGAGTCTGGACTGCTAAGGGTGCCCTGGCTCTCGCTCTTCTAAACTTACGGTATAAGATACCATAGCGCAAGAAAAAAGTATGCGTCAGTAATTTAAATGTACTGGTATGCTATATAAGGTAAGGCTAACTGCAAAGGATTATGCATGAACATAACTTAACTGAATAACATGAGAGTACTGAATGAGGATATATGTATGGACTGAATACTACCTTCTGAATACTTGAACTTCTAGCAACTGAGTTTACTAATACTGATATCTGTATTTACTAATACTGATATCTGTATTTACTAACACTGAGGGTCTGAATAACTGAGTCTACTGATAACTGAACTCTGAGCTTACTAATATTGACTGATTGAAATCGAGATCAAACCTATCTAGCGGATGATCTTCAAATCTAGTAATAATGATAAGAAATGATTGAATCTGAGTTTGAGATCAGACCTATCTAGCAGGCAATCTCTGAATTGATTAATACTGATACTAGTTAACTTCATGTGAGACCGGGACTTTCTAGTGGGTGGTCTATCAATCTATAGAACTATTTAAGTTCCTCACTGAGCTGAATGACGTATCTAACAGTCCTAATTTCTGAGTGCTACTATGATGGCTGAGATTGAACTGTAACTGTGGGAGTTCTCACTTAACCGACATACCCCAAATCTGAACTAGTGGGGTCCAACCTGTAACCCTAGATGGAAGGGTGTCAGTACCGTGCCACGGGTATAGACACTACTATGGTCAAGCCTCTCTAACGGGTAACCCTGAACAGGAAGTCAAGCCTAAGGCAACGGGTGACTCCTAGAAGGTAATCAAGCCTTAATCTAGCGGGTGACTCCCGATCCAACACTGGCTACGCAGTTCTGGAGTACAAATATTACTGCTAACAACCCTGCCTCTATAATGGGGAAGCCGTCATCCCAACACTCGCTCGGTGCTAGTTCCTACTCCCAACTAAAAGACTCTGAACTAATTCGTAACTGAACTTAAATGGAGATAAATCTGTTATTGACTATATTACTTGACTGATCTGACTGAGTTTTCTTGGTTTTGTTATCTAACAGAATACTGCTTGGATTCTACTATCTGACGGAATGCTACTGAATTCTTATTAGCTTATCGAGTTTCACTGAAGCCTAAACTGAATATTAAATACTATTGAATACTATTAAACCAGAACTGAATACTGAGTTGGATTAGACTGATACTGAGACTAAATTGCACTAATACTGAGATTACTGAATTTTCTTACGTTCTATAACTGTCTGAATTCTACTTATCATGGATTGATTGAGAGTATCTTGAAACTGACACTGGCTCTAGACTTGTAGCTAATTTTTCAGGTGTAAATACCCCCAGGACTTGAGAACATAAAAGTTAAACATAAACATTCTTGAATAACCATGGCAATGTACTTTCATTCACCATTACAATCACTAAAGCATTTCTTCAAACACTTAGGAATCTTAAAACGTGTAAAGGTATAGGGATTCATACTAATTTCTCATAATTCATTCAATAAGGAATGCACAAGCATAAAAATGCATGCAACATATCATAATTCATTCACTAAGGAATTTCAACAAATACTTGGCATACATGAATTTATACACAATTTGGGGATTTCTTGTCAACATGCTATAATGACCCTATTTCCTTCACACAAGTATTTTATCAAATATATGGGGAGCAT
This sequence comes from Capsicum pubescens, assembly GCA_030864215.1. Lineage (NCBI taxonomy): Eukaryota > Viridiplantae > Streptophyta > Magnoliopsida > Solanales > Solanaceae > Capsicum > Capsicum pubescens. Next base: position 41,618,834 of record CM061539.1, on the reverse strand, counting down.
ACTTTGGTTATACAACAAATACTAAACCTAAGTATCATGATTTCATCAACCAACATGCAACTTGAAGAGGGTTTATCATGAAAATCACACAATTAATCACATGCTAGAATCAATTATTAATACCTATAGTCTAAATATGAATTAAAACTCAACAACACATAATCATGAATTTCAATACACATAAATCATGAAATCTCATAAATATATAAACTTTGTAATTTTGAAAAGGATTCTTGGACTTCTTGAGTGGAAGGAACCCAAGAATCAACATCTTGCATACCTTAAGAGACTCTTTCTTGAAGGTTCTTGGAGAGATTCTTGGTTTCTTGAGTTTTCTTGAAGAAGGGTTTTGATCTTGTTCTTAGGAATTAATTATTGAGAGAAACCCTAATTTGATGTTATAGATGAATAATGAGTTATGAGCCTTGATCTGATATAAATAGGTGTTAAAAAGGGTGAAAAAAGACCCAAATATCCTTTTAAAAATGACTTTAATTAACTGAATGAAAGTGTACGATGGCTTGAGCAACGGTCCATCGTAGGCTCGACGGTCTGTCAGTCTGCCCGTCGCACGTTGCCCAGAAAGTAGGGTTATTGCCTCAGTTGCGACGGCTTGGGTGACGGTCCATCATTAGTTCGATGGTCCGTCGGCCTGACCGTCACACTTGGACAGTGAATGGGTTTTCTGCCTCAGTTGTGACGGACGGAGCGATGGTCCATTGCAAGCGCAACGATCCATCGGCCTGCCCGTCGCTCCTGGGCAGTTCTATATAAAACGTCCATAACTTTTTACCCTGATATCAGAGTTTTGCAAAATTTGTATCGTTAGGAAGCTAATTCAATTTCCCACATGATAAAAAGTAAAAATTGGGGAAATTCTATCCGATTTAAATATTATTCACTTTGGAAGTCATCCCTTAATCTTTTGAAGGATAAATTAGACTTTAAAGAAAGTTTGGGGTATTACAATATCTCCCACTTGGGAACATTCGTCCTCGAATGAGGTTGATTAGGCTGAGAATACTAGTAGGATGATCTTACTTACTTGACATGAATATTTGAAACATTACTATACGACTGGAACTACTGATATTCTCAGTTCTTATACAAAACATGCATATCTAATGCATGGATACGTGACTGAGTTGTTCTTATGAATGTATGACAGAATATGCTGATAAGCTGAACTTTTACTACTGAGAATGCATATCTCATACATGAATATCTAACTGAACTGACTCTTAAAATCATGACTGACGATGTAATGATAACTGATGCAAAACTCGTAATGAGAATCTGAGCATGAAACTAAATGGGTTTAAGGAATTGAAAACTTCGGGGAGTTATAGGGTATCTCCCCTTTGGGACACTATGTCCCTCTAGGAATGTTTACTTCACTGATATACTGAGGTGATGTGCAAGGTATCTACGAATCAAATTGTAACTAGGCATCCGGGATCTAGACTAATGCATGATTCAAGAACTGAGCTATACTCGCGACTGCTAGAGCATCCTATTTTGGAATAGTTACATGTCTGAGATTTTTGATAGTATGATTAGATGAAGAGATAGGAAAACAAGTATCTGACTGCTATACTGAATTACCGGCTGTTCAAACTAACTCATACTAAAAACTTAAGCTTACATGAGAGCAAAGGATCTAACAATTCATATCATGAAGATAAAAGACTCATAACGTACCCAAATCTATGTCAGAGAAACTTTCTTGGTCATAGCGAGTCTGAAGTGCATAGAGTCGGTTCTGACGCTGACCACTAGTGGTACTAGGAGTGGCGCCCTGCTGACGCTAATCTCTACCCTTCTGAGCTAGCACTCTACACTTCCGCATTCTGTGGCTTGGCTTACCACATCCAAAACATACCTGACTATTTGCTCTACACACACCTAGGTGATTCTTGCCACACTCTTCACAAAACGGATAGATACGAACACTGCTTGCATTACCTTGGGTTTTGGAGCCTAGCGCCCCATCCTGACATACATCCCCAAACTTTGGTGCAGGTACACTAGCTGAGGATAGAGCTAGGACTAAAATTTTTTGGCTATGCTGAGAATGACTACCACCCTGTGATTCGGCCTGAGAAAAGTTGTAACTACCTGCTTTGGATCTCTTATTAGATCTCTCTCTCTCCTTCGATTTATCTATCTCTATCTACTGAGCATGTATCATTAACCTAGCAAGATCCATGTCTCTATTGAGCATAGCATTTCTACACTCCTTCAATACGAATTCGGATACACTAGTCACAAACTTACTCATGCTAGCTCTAGGGTTAGCTATCAAGTCAGGAGCATACTTAGCTAACTGATTGAACTTAAGAACATACTCCATTACTGTCATGGATCCTTGCCTCAGGTTCATGAACTCTTCCACCTTAGGTTCCCTCATCTCTAATGGTAAAAACCTATCTAAGAAGGCATCCTGAAATACTTGCCAAGTCATGGGAGTTGCATCCTCCCCTGTACTCTTTTTCCACATCACTACCCAACCATGAGCAATATCCGTCAGCCTATAGGATGATAATTTTATACTCTCCTCCTCAGACACATGCATAATCTAGGTGATCTTCTTCACCTCCTCAAGATAAAGCTGTGGGTCCTCACCTGCTACTAACCTAAAGAATTCTGGCGGGTTCATTTTCATGAAATTTTTTATCCTGGCTGCGGCTGAATCCCCATCTTACTAAGGTAGGGCTGCAGCCTGATGATTACCCTGAACATTAGTCGTCACAACTTGGGCTAGCGCCTGAAAAGCTTCCTGGAACTCTGCGCGTGACACATTCTCATTCGAAGAATCTATGGGCTGAGGTGACTGATTGTCATTCCTGCGGGCATTATCTCTGCGAGGAGGCATATTCTAAAATAAAAGAAAGAAATCGATTAGACTGAGATTCAACTCGAGCTCATGCTCACTCGCACGATGTGAATACTGGAAGAAGGGAAATTGTTCCTAAAATATCTTATAGCCTCCTGTACATAAGTATGGCACGCATCACACCTATGCACAAGACTCTACTAAATGTGGCTTTTCAGACTTCCTAGGACACTATTAAACCTTAGGCTCTGATACCAAGTTTGTAATGCCCCAATTTTTCTGAAACCAGAACGCCATACGGTGCTCATGATCTCGAAGGACCACAAGCTAACCCTTTTCTGATATCTGTACCTGAGCAATGTATAATATATTGAAATAAATGCAGAAAACTAGCGAAATCTTTCTATAAGGTTCAAAACATCTAAAATACTCAAAACTGAAAACTGAATAAGGATACATCTGTCCAAAAAGCCTCTAAACTGTCTGAACTGTGGAGTTAATGGGACATATCCCCAACTAACTCCTTCTACTGAAAATAAAATGAGTTTAATGCCATAATAAAATAAGAATCATCCTCGAATGATGAGGAGTCACTGCTAAGTCAACTGCTGCTGGCTGAGTCTGGACTGCTAAGGGTGCCCTGGCTCTCGCTCTTCTGAACTTACGGTATAAGATACCATAGCGCAAAAAAAAATTATGTGTCAGTACTTTAAATGTACTGGTATGCTATATAAGGTAAGGCTAACTGCAAAGGAGTAAGCATGAATATAACTTAACTGAATAACATGATAGTACTGAATGAGTATATATGTATGGACTGAATACTACCTTCTGAATACTTGAACTTCTAGCAACTGAGTTTACTAATACTGATATCTGTATTTACTAACACTGAGGGTCTGAATAACTGAGTCTACTGATAACTGAACTCTGAGCTTACTAATATTGACTGATTGAAATTGAGATCAAACCTATCTAGTGGATGATCTTCAAATCTAGTAATAATGATAAGAAATGATTGAATCTGAGTTTGAGATCAGGCCTATCTAACAGGCGATCTCTGAATTGATTAATGCTGATACTGGTTAACTTCATGTGAGACCAGTCCTTTCTAGCGGGTGGTCTATGAATCTATGGAACTATCTAAGTTCCTCACTGAGCTGAATGACCGTATCTGATAGTCCTGATTTCTGAGTGCTACTGTGATGACTGAGACTGAACTGTAACTGTGGGAGTTCTCACTTAATCGACATGCCCCAAATCTGAATTAGTGGGATCCAACCTGTAACCCCAACTGGAAGGGTGTCAGTACCGTGCCACGGGTATAGACACTACTATAATTAAGCCTCTCTAACGGGTGACCCTGAACAGAAAGTCAAGCCTAAGGCAACGAGTGACTCCTAGAAGGTAGTAAAGCCTTAATATAGCGGGTGACTCCTGATTCTGCACTAGCTACGCAGTTTTGTAGTACAGAGATTGTTGTTAACGACCTTACCTCTCTAACGGGGAAGTCGTCATCCCTGCACCCGCTCGGTACTAGTTCTTACTCCCAACTGAAAGAATCTGAACTGATTCTTAAATAAACTTAGATGAAGCTGAATCTATTATTGACTATATTACTTGACTGATCTGATTTAGTTTGCTTGGTTTCGTTATCTGATGGAATGCTGCTTGGATTCTACTATCTGACTGAATGCTACTGAATTCTTATTAGCTTACTGAGTTTCACTGAATCCTAAACTGAATACTGAATACTATTGAATACTATTGAACCAAAACTGAATACTGAGTTGGATTAGACTGATACTGAGACTGAATTGCACTAATATTGAGATTACTGAATTTTCTTACGTTCTGTAACTGTCTGAATTCTACTGATCATGGCTTGATTGAGAACATCTTGAAACTAATATTGGCTCTAGACTTGCAGCTAATTTATCGGGTATAAATACCCCCAAGACTCGATAACATAAAAGTTAAACATAACCATTCTTGAATAACCATGACAATGAACGTTCATTCACCATTACAATCACTAAAGCATTTCTTCAAGCACTTGTGAATCTTAAAACGTATAAAGGTATAGGGATTTATACTAATTTCTCATAATTAATTCAATAAGGAATGCACAAGTATAAGAATGCATGCAACATATCATAATTCACTCACCAAGGTATTTCAACATACACTTGGCATACATGAATTTATACATAATTTGGGGATTTCTTGTCAACATGCTATAATGATCCTATTTCCTCCACACAAGCATTTAATCAAACATATAGGGAGCATGCTTTGGTTATACAACAAATACTACATCTAAGTATCATGATTTCATCAACCAACATGCAGCTTGAAGAGAGTTTATCATGAACATCACACAATTAATCACATGCTAGAATAAATTCTTAATACTTATAGTCTAAATCATGAATTAAAACTCAACAACACATAATCATGAACTTCAATACACATAAATCATGAAATCTCATAAATACATAAACTTTGTAATTTTGAAAAGGATTCTTGGGCTTCTTGGGTGGAAGGAACCTAAGAATCAACATCTAACATACCTTAGGAGACTCTTTCTTGAAGGTTCTTGGAGAGATTCTTGGTTTCTTGAGATTTCTTGAAGAAGGGTTTTGATCTTGTTCTTAGGAATTAATCTTTGAGAGAAACCCTAATTTAATTTTATATATGAATAAGGAGTTATGAGCCTTGATCTAATATAAATAGGTGTTAAAAAGAGTAGAAAAAGACCCAAATACCCTTTTAAAAATGACTTTAATTCACTGAATGAAAGTGTGCGACAGTTTGAGCAATGATCCATCGCAGTCTCGACGGGCAGGACGATGGACCATCGATCCTGCAATGGGCAGGCCGACGGACCGTCGAGCCTGCAATGGACTATCGCTCAAGCCTGCCCATCGCACGTTGCCCTGAAAGTATGGTTACTGCCTTAGTTACGACGGCTTGGGCGACGGTTCGTCGCTAGCTCGATGGTCGGCCTGACCGTTGCACTTGGATAGTGAATGGGTTTTCTACCTAAGTTGTGATGACCGGAGCGACGGTCCATCACAAGCGCGATGGTCCGTCGGCCTACCCATCGCTTTTGGGCAGTTCGAATAGTTTTCTATAAAACGCCCATAACTTTTTACCCCGATATTGGAGTTTCACGAAATCGGTATCATTGGGAAGCTAATTCAATTTTCCACATGATAAAAAGTCAAAATTGGGTAAATTCTATACGATTTAAACATTATTCACTTAGGAAGTCATCCCTTAATCTTCTGAAGGCTAAATTAGACTTTAAAGAAAGTTTGGGGTATTACAGGTACAAAGCTCGGTTGATTGTTCTTGGTAATAAGCAGAAGTATGGTGTGAACTATGAAGATACTTTTGCACCGGTAGCAAAAATGATGATGATGCAAACTATTATTGCCATTGCTACTTCACAAAACTGGACTCTTCATCAAATGGATGTCAAAAATGCTTTTCTTCATGGTGATCTCAAAGAGGATATTTATATGAAACCTCCACCAGGTTTGTTCTCATTGCCTACATCAGATGTATGCAAGTTGAAGCGGTCTTTGTATGGATTAAAACAAGCTCCCAGAGGTTGGTTTGACAAATTTCGATCTACTTTGCTACAATTCTCTGTTGAGCAGAGCAAATATGACTCATCTTTGTTTCTTCGGAAAACATCCACAGGTTGTGTTCTTCTTTTGGTATATATAGATGACATTATTATTACAGGAACTGATTCATCACTAATCACTAGCCTGGAACAACAACTTAAGGATTCTTTTCCTATGAAAGATCTTGGTACTCTTACATATTTCTTGGGTTTGAAAGTTCATCGTGATTCATCCGGTATGTTTCTAAATCAACAAAAATATACCCAAGATTTGATTTCTTTGGCAGGTCTTCAGGATTCCTCCTCTGTAGATACTCCATTAGAATTGAATGTAAAGTATCACCGGGAGGAAGGCGACCTTCTTCCTGATCCAACTATATTTCCGTAATTAGTTGGGAGCTTAAATTACCTTACTATTACCAGGCCTGATATCTCTTTTGCAGTTCAACTAGTTAGTCAGTTTATGCAAGCTCCCCGTCATCTTTATTTGGTATCTGTCCGTCGCATCATTCGATATCTCCGAGGAATATCTAATCATGGATTATTCTTTCCTAATGGTTCGCCTATTCGTCTTAATGCTTTTAGTGATTCTAATTGGGCGGAATGTTCTGGCACTCATCGTTTGGTTACTGGTTGGTGCATGTTTCTTGGAGAGTCTTTGATATCTTGGAAGAGTAAGAAGCAAGACCGCATGTCAAAATCTTCAACAGAGGCTGAATATCGAGCAATGTCTACTGCTTGCTCCGAGATTGTGTGGCTTCGTGGATTACTTACTGAGATTGGATTTCCTCAATCTAATCCTACTCCTCTCCATGCTGACAATACAAGTGCTATTAGATTGCTACTAATCCGGTTTATCATGAGCGGACCAAACACATCGAAGTAGACTGTCATTATATACGAGAAGCTGTAGATAAAGGTGTCATTACTCTTCCGCACGTGTCCAGTGATCTTCAAATAGCTGATGCATTTACAAAATCAATGGCACGACGATAACATCAGTTTCTAGTCGGCAAATTAATGCTTCTTGATCTACCAGCATCAATTTGAGGGGGGATATTAGCATGATGTAAATATTGTATATATTAATGTAACCATATATTGTTGTATATTAGTGTAATTACATAGATTTGATTTAGTAGTTAAAGAGAATAATAGTGGCTTTAGTATAGCAGATTTGGTGGGATAGAATAGCGGATTTAGAGGGATAAAAAAGTTGATCTTTAGGGATAAGAAGACGGATCTTTAGGGATATAATCATTGAATATTTTCTATTTAATGGAAAGATTCTCAATATTGAGAGGCATTCGGCAGAAAATTGATATGTTTAACTTGACAACAACTTGCTTCAAAATTAGTTGAACTTAGGAAGTCACTTTTTATTATGAAATCAATCAATTCTAGCCTCATTGACAGACATTCATAATGATAGTTAAAGTTATTAAAAATAAACCTAGAATCAACTACAAGACCAATTTGTATTTAGTATAGAAGTACACAATTTGGGCGACTCATCGACTCAAACCAGCTCACTAAGGCATACCAACCCTTCTGATGCCAAAAACAATATCCTAAACTTTTATTGTCATTTTTTTGGTTACCCCTTTTGTGTTTTGTCGCCCAGATATGGCGGTATATTATTCGTTCAATCTAAATAAATTACACAAGAAAAAACAATCAGTTTGCTGAAAGTGATATACATCTGAACAATCACAGGGGACCCTCGAGAAGTGTCACTTTCAACAGATTTCTAATATGTTTTTGAAAGAAGCAGATCCAAGACTTTAAAGATGCATCAAATATTTATTTTTAATATTGGTGTTCAGATTCAGTATTAACAAATGTCAACGAATTTTGTATTCTCTCTCTTCTGCCTTATGTTAAGCAACAGAAGTCGTACGTCCCTATATCACAGAAATAATGCAGCAGAATTGAGCAGTAAAACAAATGCAATAAAATTGAGCAGTAAAATAAGGCAAACAACCTTCTTAACATGTTACTGTTCACTAATAGGGCAAACATTATTTATATTATGTGTGTATGCAGAGGCGGATCTATAATTTATAGGTTGTGGGTTCCCAACTTATAATTTTTACCACTAGACCAATAACACACTTTGTTTGTGGGTTCCCAACTTATAATTCTTATATATTTACTAGTTTTTTCAATATAAATTCAAGAACCGTATGAAAATTATGGATTCCCGGGAACCCGCACTTTATGTTGTGCATCCGCCCCTGTGTGTATGTAACTCAAATTCTACCAATAATATGAATAAGCACCATTTAACCAAAGGACAAGCAACTACCTGTGATCCCTTCCGCCATTTGCTCATTGGTATGTAGGGAGCCATGTTTGGGTTGTAGCACCGTACACCGTTCTTTCATATCGAGAAAGATGACAGACAAATATCAACTTATTATTTCACTACTAATATAGAAACTTTGAAATCTTTAATGCAATTTCATAATCAGATTTTTTTAATCCTGAATCCACGCCCGTTGGTTAGAACGAAAAGAAAACGAAAGGAAAGGAGAGGAAATACAAGATTATTTTTGTATTTTGCTCAATTCAAAAGTACAATGTGCTTTGTAAGCTATTCTTCCTACCAACTTCACCAAGTCATGGATCAACTAGCTTAAACTGCACATTTTACCTGTCTACAAAACTCCTGGGAGAAGCCATCAAATAGGAGTATACATAGCTAAAGTTGTACAACGGGATGCAGCTGCAAATTAAGAAATACATAATTATATAAATATGAAATACAAACTTTAAATCATATAGATGAAAAAATGGAAGAGGAATACATGGATAAAAGTGTCACTGCATATTGAGAATTTATAAGCCTTTGCAAGAATACTGTATACATCACAAGAACTCTGTGCAATTCAAAAAAATTGATCGTGTTTTACTGATCTAGTATATGTCAATCTTGACTAATTCATTTGTGAACTTAATAGTTATTGGTCTCATATACTTTTCATTTTCATGTCTCGTTATTATATTTACAAAAACCATAATCATATCATATCCAGCTCTATTCAGCGAACTCATGATAAGAATGACCATCTCTTACTCCACAGTTTCCAGCATGTCTAAGAAAAAATATATGATTTCATTTCGTTGAATAGGAACCTAAAATCTTATCGATGTTGTACCAATTCAGATTTAAATAACGCCCATCTAATCAAGGTGTAAATCAAGGGAAATGAAGTTTGAATAGGTAATTTAGTTAGAGATGAGCAATTAAAAGTTCAAAAGTACTTATTTTCTGATATACCTAAAGTAATGGAGTTGAAATGAGTGAATGTTTGGTAGATTCTCCAGTGAATTATTTATCAACATGATCGGAAGAGGTATTAGTGAACTATTTCTCCTATCAACTTCGGCTAAAAAGTTGCTCCTAATGAGGAAGACAGGTAGCAATCAAAAGCTAAAATGATTGCTGATCATCACACAGATGATGCAAATGCATGTGATACGAACAAGTCACACAACAAATAAATATTTGTGAGATGTTAATTATGCAGCTAAAGTTTCTGATAGTTAAACGTAACCTTTCTGACAAGAGAATAAATCTTCTATTGGCTGGATCCTTAAGAGCTTCCTCAAATAATAATCTCTCTGCTTCAATCATATTTGCTTCTCCCCAATCTACCTACATGTCACACTTAATATCAACCGTCTAAATAAGACAGAAGAGTTTTCATAATTTCCATTTTTTATCATAAATAACTGCTAACAAGAATTTGGTTCTGTGATTAAGATCGATATTAAGATGAAAGGAATTGAAAATGAGAAGAAAGTGCGCGACATAAAGCTCAGTTATCAGCAAAAAATCTAAAATCATTAAACAAAATTTTCCTCATTTTTGTAAGGATACTAGAAAGAACTAACAGTTACGGATGTAAAATCAGCAGGATGTAGAAGAAACTAGTCGAGAAAGAAATAGATCAACTCAAAATAAAATGGAGAAAAACAAAAACAAAAGTTCCTATTTGTTTTGACTTCAGGAAAAATGAAATAATTTACGTTCAAACTAATTAGGAACAAAACAAAGGGATAAAATCTTGTGTGTTTTTAAAATTGACAGCACGTAAGAAGATTTACCTTGATGCTTTTTTTCAACTGGCGATCATGAAAGAACCACGACCTTGAGGTAGACTCTGTTAGAGTTCTAAGTTAAATTCACTCTTAGAAACAAAACAAAGGCAAGAAACAGAGAAAGTATTTGTTGCAGGAAAAAGAAACAGAGAAAGTATTTGTTGCTGGAAAGCTATTTTTTCATTGAACTGAAATTGTGCTTAAATAGAAAAAATTGCAACAATCAAATCCTATAATTAAGGAACTACTTGTACATAATTCCATGATCAGCACATCCTAAAAAACTGAATTATTAACACCTAAAAAACAACTAAACTAAGTTGAGAACATGGCTAAAAACTGGATAATGTCCAACAACTATTCCTACTTTTACTGCCGAAAGTGAGGCAACAATCAACACTCCTCGTTGATTCAGTTGCTGCAAATTCCAAGTATTTCTCTGAGAAATTCAAATCCGCTCTTTAGCAAGGCTTTGGTAAACATATCTGCCAGTTGAAGATCCATCTTGCAGTACTTTAACCCAATCGATCCTTGTTTCTGCACGTCTCTGAGAAAGAATAATTTGATATTGAAATGCTTGGTTTTTGCATGAAAAATAGGATTATTTGAGATAGCAATAGCTGCTTGATTATCTACAAACACCTCTGTGCACTTCTCTTGCTTTAAATTCAGATCAAGTAGAACTTTTCTAAGCCATAAGGCTTGATTTGCAGCAGCTGTTGCTGCAATGAACTCATCTTCGGCCGTCGACTGTGCAACAATTTCTTGCTTTTTAGAGCACCAAGAAAATACACCTGAACCAAGACTAAAACAATATCCAGAAGTGTTATTCATGTCTTCAGAAGAACCACCCCAATCACTATCAGAATATCCCTACAACACGTGCTTCAGATTGGCATTAAACTTGATTCCAAAATTCAGTATTCCCTTAACATATCTTATCACCCTTTTTGCTGCTCTAAAATTAGTGGTAGTTGCACAATTAGTGAATCTAGATAGAAGACTTACAACATATAAAATGTCGGGTCTAGTTTCTGTAAGATACATGAGACATCCAACCATACTTCTATAAAGAGTCTCATCCACTTTTTTAGCTTCATCATTTTTGCTAAACTTCTCCTTTTGACACATCGGAGTAGTTGTTTCTTTGCAATTTTCCATCCTAAACTTTTTCAAGATGTCTTTTGCATACTTCTTTTGACAGATGAAAACTTTAGTTTGCTCTTGCTTGATTTCCATTCCTAGAAAAGAAACCATTTCTCCCAAGTTCGTCATCTCGAAAGTATGCTGCATATCTTCTTTAAATTTCTGAACAAGCTCATGATTTCTTCCTGTAACCAGCAAGTCATCTACATATAGTGAAATAACAATAAGATTTGTTTCATCACCTTTAATGTAGAGAGTATCTTCGCTGAGGCTTTTTCTGAAACCCAACTGCACCAAATATTCATCAATCCTGCTGTACCAAGCTCTGGGCGCCTTCTTTAGTCCATACAAAGATTTTTTGAGCTGATACACTTCATCTTCATGCCCTTTGATTTCAAATCCTTCAGGTTGCTTGACATAAATTTCCTCCTCAAGATAGCCATTCAAGAATGTTGATTTAACGTCTAACTGAAATACTTTCCAACCATTTTGTGCAGCTATAGACAACAATAATTTGATGGTTTCTAATCTAGCAACAGGAGCAAATGTATCAGAAAAATCAATACCAAAAATTTAAGCATACCCCTTTACAACAAGTTTGGCTTTGTGCTTGTTGATAGAGCCATTTGCGTTCAGCTTGGTTCTGAAAATCCATTTCACTCCTATGACTTTCCTGTCTTCAGGTCTTTTCACAAGTTTTCAAGTCTGGTTCATCTCAGTCATGGTGAGTTCTTCCTTCATTGCAGCTCTCCATTTTGGATCTTTTTTTGCTTTGCAAAAATTTGTTGGCTCAAGAACAACCATGTTGCATCTCTGATAGATATCAGAAAGTGATCTTGTGTCTCTCATTGGAACATCATCCACCAATTCATCTTCTTTTAGCTGGGGTATTTTACTTTGATCTGGAAATATCACCGGTTCTGCTTCTTTCGAGTTCCATTTTTCATTCTCCATGAAATGATTATATCTACTTACCAGAATTTTCCTTGTACGATGTTGGAAAACTCTGTAAGCCTTAGAAACAGTGCTATAACCCATGAATATTTTAGCTTCTGCCTTTTTATCAAGCTTATCTCTTTTACTCTGTGGCACATAAGTAAAACACAAACATCCAAACACTTTGAGATTTTTTAAAGAAGGTGTATACCCATACCAGATTTCAAATGGTGTATTCCCTTCTAATGCTTTTGTTGGAAGCCTGTTGAGTAGAAAAACTGATGTATGAGCAGCTTCTGCCAATACTCTTTTCGCAAACACTTCTCATGCAACAAGTATCGTGCCATCTCCATTATGGTACAATTCTTCCTCTCACTAACTCCATTTTGTTGTGGAGTATATGGAGCAGTGAGTTGGTGTTCAATTCCGAATTCTTCACAAAATGTATTGAATTGATCAGATATATACTCCTTGCCATTGTCGGACCTTAATGATTGAATCTTACAACCACTTTGAGTTTCAATCCACTTCTTTAATTTCCAGAAGATAGTAGCAACCTCTGACTTGAACCTGAGAAAATAAATCCAACATATTCTTGTATAGTCATCAATGAAAACTATGTAATACTTACTCTCTTTGAGTGACAGAGTTCGGTAAGGACCAGCTAGATCTGTGTGGATTAATTTTAACTTTTCAGTGGCTCTCCAGGTTACTTTTTTTAAAGGAAGCCTTGCTTGCTTGCCAAATTGGCAAGTTTTGCAATCTGGAATTTTGGCTTCAAGATTAGGCAACCCTCGAACCAGATCTTTCTTTTGTGAGTTCATTACCGCAGCATGGTTGAAATGTTCGAGTCTTTTGTGCCAAACTTGTGCATTGATTTTAGTTGCAGAATAAACTTTTTGCTCATGATCTAAAAGATCCAATGTAAAGCTCATTCCCTTCATCATTACCTTGAATAAGTTTCTGCTATCTTCATCCTTGATTTGACAGTAATTGGTTTCAAAGAGAAGTTTGAAACCATTCTCAAGCATCTTCCCGACACTCAACAAACTATGACCAATATTAGATACAAAAAACACATCTTTGATAAGTTTTGTACCTGAGGAGCATTTCATTTCCACAGTACCTTTGCCTTCGGTAGGAATGTAGTCTCCATTACCAACTTGTACTTTGAAAATTACTGAAGTATCCAACTCCTTGAAGAGATCACGATCAAAAGTCATGTGGTTTGTGCAACCACTGTAAATAAGCCACTTGTCACTCGAGCAGCTAGTTGCCAAACATGTCGCTACAAAGAGTTGCTCTTCATCTTCCTGATTAGCTAGCTGTGCAACATTAGTTTGATGAGTATTTTTGCAAATCTTCTGATGATGTACCATCTACTGACATTTCTCACACTGCTGGTCTAGCCTTCTCCAACATTTGAACGATGGATGACCCTTCTTTCCATAATGCTTGCAAGGAGGAAAATCATGTTTCGTTCCCCTGTTGATCCCAGGAGAATGAGAACTTGAGTTTTCCTTCTTGTTCTGCTTCTTCTTTTCTTTGTCTCCCTGGTTTGATTGAACTTTTGCAGGTAGTGCACCCTCAACAGATCTTTCAGACCTCATTAGTCTTCTCTGTTCTTGTGCCTGCAAAGCATTCAATAGCTCTGCCAAACTAATTTGTGACAGATCCTTAGAATTTTCCAGTTAGGAAATAGTTGTTTCAAACCTTTTGGGGACTGTTACGAGAATTTTTTGAACCAATCTAGAATCAGGAAATTCAGAGCCAAGTAATCTTACATTGTTTTTGATGCTGAGTAATCTATCAGAATACTCTTTGATTGTCTCTGAATCCTGCATCTTCTGAAGTTCAAATTCTCGGATCAAGTTAAGAGTACGCATACCTTTGATTCATTCATCTCCTTCATATTCTTTCTTTAAGAAATTCCAGACCTCAAAAGTCGATTTCAATCTCATAATCCTGACAAAGATTTCAGATGAGACTGCAGCGAATAATGTTGCTCTAACCTTTGATTTTCTTATTTTCTTTTCCTTGTGATTCCTAATCTGCGCCATGGTTGGATTTTCAGGCAAGGGAGGAACTTCATAGTCCTCCTCAATAGCTTCCCATAGATCATTTGCCTCCATGTGTGCCTCCATTCTTGCTGCCCAGACATTGATAGCCTTCACCTTTGAAGACTGGTGGTGCTAGTGCAGTGAAAGGAATCTTTGAATCCATAAAAGAAAAAACAAGAAGAGAAAGATATGTTTTCCTCAAATGCAGGTCCCTCAAGAAGAGAGCTTTGATACCAATTTGTTAGAGTTCTAAGTTAAATTCACTCTTAGAAACAGAACAAAGGCAAGAAACAGAGGAAATATTTGTTGCAGGAAAAAGAAACAGAGAAAGTATTTGTTGTTGGAAAGATATTTTTTTCATTGAACTGAAATTGTGCTTAAATAGAAAAAATTGCAACAATCAAATCCTATAATTAAGAAACTACTTGTACATGATTCCGTGATCAGCACATCCTAAAAAACTGAACCATTAACACCTAAAAAACAACAACTAAACTAAGTTGAGAACATGGCTAAAAAACTGGATAATGTCCAGCAACTATTCCTACTTTTACTGCAGAAAGTGAGGCAACAATCAATAGACTCATTAAGAAAAAAACCAGGCTCTGAATGTATATATATCGAATAATTAGCAGTGTCAGCATTCTGCAAACATCAAACAAGAGAGGACATTTAATTACCAATGTTCCATTATATTTATTAGTTTCTGAAGTATTGAATTTCATTAAAACCTGATCATATTCTTCACATTCCCGTATAATTGGCAAATATTCTGATGGATGCAAATGGAAATAAAAACTACTCTGATCGTGGAAAGCATCTAATTTTTGATTTTAAATTTTTGCTAATTATTTAAAAGACCATATATGAATTGAAGAAAAAGGAAAAATACACTCAAAAACTAAAAATATAAGAACTTGATGAAGAAATATACAATCCTTGAAACTTTCTAACTAAAAATAGAATAGGAAAAAATAAAGAAACAATTATCTATTGTCTCATAAATGTGGACCATTTAACGTCACCAACCAATACAGGCCACTTAAGATCCCCACATCTAACTGGACATCTGAAACGCAACATCATACTACAGAGGGATCCAACATATCACCAAAGCCGATTCTAGGATTAATTTCTAGAGTATGGGTGCATTACTAAGAAAAACAGAAAAAAGTTGCCTTAAGTAGGAATTTCTCCTTGTTCCTCTTGGTAAATAACTAAGCTTTTAATCAAGTGCACCATCACGTCCTTTTGTAGAGTGGATGCCAACTGATAATATTAGACCAATTCTAGAAAATATGTACATAAAATATATAGTATTACAAAAAAGCACGGTTCTGTGCCCCATAAATAACACATAGAATCTCCCCTGGTTAACACAATAAACCTTTGGCCAAATTCGCTAGTTCATCCACTATCATTCTAATGTGAGATTATGAAATGAGCTGACCTGGAGGAAACAGTTCCAAAGAAAATTGAGAGGCAAATGACGGCGAGCTAGAAAGAGAAATGCAACTTTGGGATTGGCTTCATGGGGTGTAATGAAATTCAAATAAGAATGGAGAGATCTACGAGAAAGAATAGAAGAAGGAAGTTCGGAGTGTGATGGAGAGAATTGTTGGAGGCTAAGAAAAGCCAACATACACAGAACAATGGTGAAAGTGAGGGACACGACAATCAAATGTAGCTTCCACGCCGACCATGATATCCCTCCTGGCGCCAAACCCTTCTTCTTCATGCCTTGTACAAAGTCTCAATGCATTTTTCTTGTTTGTCTATATGTAATATATGTGCGTTTGAATTAGGTCAATTAGTATAATAGTAGTACTTAAATGTACATTGAGGTATTGGTGGTTGAAGGGAGTGAATAAATAACACAGACAAATTATGCACTCAGAGAAACGGAGGATTGTGCTTTTGTTTCATTTGTTGTTTTTTACGTAAAACAAGGAAGGAGAATTATACGGCCTACCTTTCTAACTTGCAAGTTCCAACTGTACTGCGTAAAAAGTTGCTCTTGAACAAAATTTTAAATGTTGATTTTAACTTTTTTATTATTTTTTAAAAGATTTATAACTACCATATCATTAAATAGGTATTGAAATTATATTTTAGTATAAAATGACTATGATGCTAACAAGACAAAGTTGAATGATTATGATGGTTAATTAGCAATACTTGAGTGATCATCTAATATTACTTTCCCATGATAAATATTTGACCTTGCTCTGGGATTGAGTTAGGTGTTGATGTCATTTCTTTACATCATATGAGAGAATTTCTACATGTTATATTGTTCACACTCTAGTTAGTGATCCAGGCATGTGGATTATTAGAATGGTTTAGTGAAACACCCCAAACTTTGACCCTTTCTGGAGTTTTGGACATTCTAGACAAGGTAGGATTCATGGTACTAGTAGTAAGGTACGGTTTGGTGTCCCTCTTCTCATATGATAGACAATGAGTTTTGGTTGCATTCTGCCCAAGGTACAAGTCAACATCTTACTTGTCGTATGATAGAGTAAGAGTGGTAACTTGCCAAGTCGTATGATGCCTAATGCTTAGCCTAGTTGGATCTATCCAAAGTATGGGTTAGGGGTACTTCTCATACCTTGGGTACGAGTTAACCTTAGGTGGTCATATGATGGTCAGTATGGGGGACCAAGTTGAGGTCTAGGGTACGAGACAAGGTACCACTCGTACTCTAGGGTACGATTTAGGTAGGGAGGTCGTACCCTCCTGTATGCTTGTTTTTAGTTTTTAAGTTGAGGGTATTCCAGACATTTCTCACCCCTAAACCTTAAGTCCCCACATTATATAACATGTTGTGGCCTCTCATAACACTCATTGGAAGATCAAAACACTCCAAATACCCTCTTTAAACACTTTATTGAAGATTAAGGCTAGGGTTTCTACAAGTGTTCTTCAAAAGGATCAAGAGTCAAGTTTCCTTCCGTGAATCTTCTTGTATAAGGCATGTTACTCCTTCCTCATTGTTAGTTCTAATTATAGGCATGTTTTATGAATTGTTCTCATGGCATAAATTGTGATAACATTTGGGCTTTGAATTATACTTTGGGGTTTTTGGTTATAATGGTTGGTTATGGTCTTCCTATGTCTTTTACTTATGGTTTGCATATTATAATGGTGGTTTGAACATGTGGTTGCAGGAAAATGGTTAATTGGTTCTTGGTTTTGGATTTGGAAACTATATGCCCCTAATGTGTTTGATAAAATGCTTATGAGAATGCTTTTGCTACATAGTTGAACTTTAAATGAAACTATTGCATGGTATAACTTGGTAATGGAATGTCATGACCCGAGATAGGGCCCTGGCCGTAATGAGTATCCAGAACCATGAAGGCCCAGGCACTCTTCTATATCTGGTAATCATGCACAATATTCATATAATATAAGAAAATTTGCGAAAAACAACACACGACGAACCATGGTCAATCTCATAAACTTGAACAATTTGAAAAGGGAATTCTGAATATTCTAAACATGTGACAACCGTCTGTGAAATCTCTAACATTACAATATCCATTATAAATCTGAAACAAAATTGGGACAAGGCCCCCAGTCAGACCATAAACCAAATAAATGACAATATTATGTAAACCCGACCTTCTGAACTAGGGGAGGCTCACCAACTGCAATTCTCAGACACACCGATCTACTGCTTAGTGGGACCCCAGGACTATACCTCAGATCCTAAAATATAGGGGGTTAATATAATTGTACTGGTACTTTGAGCAATCCAAAATAATATACTTTTATACAACATAAGTGAGAGCAATTTATAAAATACTTTACGGAAGATATATGAAACACACGGGCAAACTTAAAAGACTTTGAACATTTACTGAAATCTATGACTCACTCTTTATCTTTACTTCTGAGCTAGGTGGTATACCTTAAAACTCTACAATCCCATGGGCTATATGGAATCTGCCCTTAACTCGGCAGCCAAGCCCCCAACCCAAGTTTACCGCAAGGGTTGGAGTCTCTATCTCTAATACGCAAAGGGCACTAGGCCAGCGTACGGTCCCTATTGGGGGACATAATAAACCTGTATTGGTAAAGCATGATTTTTGGCTAGGATTTATCTAAACTCAAGCCTTCTTCGATCAACCACCTATCTCTCTTTAAGATATTTTTAACTCTTTAAGACATGTATTCTCTGAAATCAAACTCTGAAAATCTTACTCTATTATGGCATTCATCTGATTGGTATCGTCATACCAAGACTTGTAAGTCGTATGTCTAGGACATATAATGTCATGTTGAAGTTTCTTAATTCAAAACATAAAGTTTGGGCCACTAAATCATTCAAATAGTTCAAGGATTCATACTTCAAAACATATGTCAAAATTATGCAAAGACTCTCTCTTTTCAACATTTCAACAAAACATATGGTGGTCAAGTATTTTTGTGACAAACCATGCAACTCTTTAAAACCATCACTTCTCACTTTTATAAATAAGAAACAAACTCCTTCTCTTCAGTTCATAACAAAAAACAAGTCTCAAACAATATTAAACACACTTGTATCATGTTTCTCAATATGCATTTGAAATAATCTACACCGTATGAAAACAATGGGGATTCATAGCAAGAGAGGGATTCTATATGTTTATGCTCTCAATTCAATCTTCAAATTCAATTACATACATACTTGTATATGAATAAAAATCAAATTTAGGGGAAAGGCCTCAAGACCAAAACATTATATCATTGCAAGAATTCAAAATGCATGATCTTTAATATAATTCAAAACCCTTCATGAACTCATGATTTCTCAACATTCAATCATTATTAAAATCATTTTTCTCTATGCCCATGTATTTTAGGAAAATTTCATGTACCTTAGATTACAAAGTTTAAAGAGTAGAACTCGAATCTTTATTTGTTCCTTGGAAATCTTGGACTTAAGGAGTGATTTTCTTGATTTCTTGTTCTTGGAGGAAACCCTAGTTTGATCTTATTTTTTAGAGTGGAAAGAGGATTTTGATGTTGTATAACTGATAATGATTGAATAATAACATTTATAGAGTAATTAAATCCATTGGGGAGGTTTTCTGAAATGGAAAAGTACCAAAATACCCCTTTTAAAATGTCCCATCGTGCAACTTTGGACTCGCTTGACGGCTTGGTTGATGGACCGTCAGACTGGTGACAGACCTTCACCTCGACCGTCAGGTCATTTCCAGTAACTGAGATCACTATTTTTGGGCCGACGGGCTTCTTGACGGGCCGTCACTAACTTGACGGTCCGTCGGGTTGGCCGTCGCACTTTCGGCAGATTGACACCTCTATGTAAAATAGGCATAACTTTTTACCCTGATATCAAATTAAGACAAAACTAGTGGTGTTGTAAAGATGTCTAAAAGAAATTTCATTTGATATATAGTAGGACCCCTAATTCATTATATACAAAAAGTTATAGTTGATGGAAGTTGACCCAAGTTTAGACGCTCACTAAAATTCAATCGATAGGAAAACTTCCAACTCGTCTTTGAGTTAAGGGACCTCTATGATCTCAATTCATGCTAAACTAGATTACCACACTATATAATTGATTAACAAACTAAATTTTCATAAGATTTATTGGCTTTTGGAACTATTACGCGTAAGAATGACGGTTTACATTCTAGCCCAAAATGCGGGTTGTTACATGGAACTTAACTTGGTTTAGATGGTTTTAAGTGGTTTTAGATGGTTAAATGGTAAGGTCTTGTTGGTCATGGTTTGGTCTAATTGAAAGCCTTGTGGGGTACAGGGGAATCCCCCAAGCAAACATAATGATGAACTACTTGTGTGGTACATGGAAATCCCCCAAATAAACTTAATAATAATGTAATCTATGGGTACATGATAATCTCTTTGCTTCTTTAAAAGGTTGTCTAAAGATATTGATTGCAAGAAATAGTCGGTATGACAATACCACTTCTAATAGCCTTGGTTAATAATAAATAGAAATGGTGGTTTGGTTATATGTTAATGGTTTTAATTGTGCAATAATGGCGGGTTGTGATAGCTAACCATAAAGGTGAGAGTCCAATGGACGAACACTGGAAACTCATGTTTACCTACATGAGGATTGGTCATGGCGACCACATACTTGAGGGGTACATAGTAATCCCCTAATATTTGTATATATGTATCATAGAGAGCAAAAGGTACACGGGAATCCCCTACTCCTATGGTATCTCCAGTTTGTGTGGCTACATGCATTGTATCCCATCCAGGGGGTAACACTAGACCCATATAGCCCATGGGTGGATTATGAAGGTAATGTTACACATGCCCATGTTAATGGTTTTAAAGACATGCTAAACCTGGTTCCCTTTCTCGGCATGGATTATATATATATATATATATGTTTTTTCTGGATATGTATGAATATGGTTGTTTACTTGCTTTTAATGATTGGCATTATTTTATCCTTATCCTGAGTGCATGCTAGCGTTCACCTACTAACCCGTCTTCAGGCGCTGTATCCCCACACAATGCAGAAATCGGCCATACTACTCCCCCTGCTCATTAATCAGATTCAGGGACAGTTGGTGTTGTATTGAAGTGGTGAACTTCCATAGTTTGGAAGACATCCATTTCATGTTATAGATCTCTGTATATATTTTTGTCTCTTCATAGAATTAGTTTTTTCCTATGGTTGGGGGCATGTCCCGACTAGATACTCTTTGGTTTGGTTTAAAGGCTTTGTTTGGACAACTGTGGACTTGGGTATAGAATGGTTATGATTTTTATATTATATACAGTGGATTATCATTTTGGTTGGTTGGTTATTGGGCGGATTGACTAGGTTGGGGTTGGTCTCGAATATAGACTTATCCCAAAGTCATCATATTATTAAATACGCTATCTTGTTATATGTTCTAAATCCATACGATTTAGGGTATATATTGGTTGGTTGGTTTAGATATCGGGGTGGAGGGGGGTCTCCGATCCTGGTTGGACTAGAGATGACCATTACGACAAGGCCCTGATTCGGGCCATGTCAGTTAGTGTTCTATGTTAGTTTAAAATTGACTAATGGTCTCTTCGCATGAACTAATTTTTGAGTTAGAATTAGGCTCAAAGATCATATCTTATAGACATTAACATAAAGTTTAATTAATGGTTTTAGTGAGAAATAATTTTTTTTTAGTTTTTCTAATACAACAAATAACGTTTATGAAATTCAAGAGGGGAGAGGGTGAATTGAAATTTTATGTGAGCCGACTCTTATCAGTTGACTTGCTTGCAAATCAATATACTTCACAAACCAGATTAGATTTAAGTAAACAAAAAATAAATAAGCGAACGAAAATAAAAACATGAAGATTTATCCCGGTTCAAAACACCAATGTGGTGCCCACTTCCAGTACCCTTGGTTTCAAAGTTTTCTTAGATCTTTCAGAGTCGGGATCAAGTACTATGACACCCCATGCCTTAACACTCAAATAACGCTCTCTAAAATGACCTTTAGGACCCTCGTATGGATGGTAGACCAAGTTTGAATGTTGTGGGTTGAATTGGGGGAGTTTTAAAACCTTAAAACAAGTAGGCGTCGCACAATAGACACTTTGCAAAGGATATGCGTCGCATGACAAATGCACAAGGCCACTGGAAAGGGTGTGCAATGGCCATGTGTCGCCCACTTGGGGTTGTGCAATGTCCATACATCACACACCTTGTCCTGTGCAATTATTGTGCGTCGCATGGCAATATCATAGCCGTGTAAGTGCTCCATTTTGTATTATTTTAGGGGCGTTAAGGTCTTTTCACGCCCCCTTAACCGTCCCTAATCACTTATAGACAAAATTTAGGTCCTTAAACGCATATTAACACTCTAAAAAAATCCCTAACTCATCTTTCTTAAGAAAAAGAGGGGAAAACTAACTAGGGTTTGAGAAATTAAGCCTCAAGGGTCAAAGTTTCTCAACATTTTCGTCAATTCAAGGTACGTGGGGCTATCCTAAATCTCATGGGCATAAGTTTTATGTTTTTAACAAGCTTTAAATTTATATATGTAATTACTTTGGGGAAATTATTTTAAGAGCATGCATCATGAACCCTATTAGATGGAAGTATGTATTTTTCATGGGGGTTTTCCATAAGCTTGATTTATAACCTTGTGCATACATGATTTGAATTCGAAAGTGATTTATGAATGTGACTTGTAAAATTCCCTTCGCCATGATTAAATTTATGAATTTTGCATGGCATGAATTGTGAATTATTTTGAGAGCATGAATTAAAAGCCCCTTTTTTATCATTAGATTTATGTATAGCCAATGTTGGGGCTAGTTTATGAATGATGACAATTCTTGAGTTTTAAATACCTCTTTAAACATTATGCATTATTATTTACACGCTTTTAAAAAGGGTATTTCTTATACTAAAGGCTCTTGTGTCTTAACTGAAATAAATGCATGTGTTGAATAAATGAAATGGCCACCACGTATTAAAGTCATGTGTTTTGAAACAAGAACTCTCTCATGCGATGTATAAATTTTTTGGTGGTCATTTACATATTTTGAATGAGAAGGGTTGTGGATTGGATATGAAATAAATGACTTGCAAGTCTGGGTATGATGATACCCTATTGTAATATGCCCTTAATAGAATGACAAAGATTTGTTTATAAGCATGAATTATGTTTTTAAGAGGCTAAAATTGGGCTTAAAGAGATTTAGATGATTACCCAAAGAAAGCACGAGTTGAAAGACTCAATGCTGGAAATCGTGATTTGTCGATGTAGGATTATAGTACCCTGCTTTGTGATATTGTGTACCTTGATTCATGTCGTCCCTATTTGGGACTATGGTTAGGAGCCCTGCTTTGTGATCTTATGCACTACCATTAAATGTTTATTTGATTGGGGATTATGGCACCCTGCTTTGCGATTTTGCGTGTCTCTCTTACTAATACTCCAATCCTTGCGGCAAACTTGGATTGGGGGCTTAGCCGTTGAGTCAAGAGAGGATTCCATATATCCCATGGGAGTGTAGAAATGTAGGGTGTACCATCTAGCTCAGAACTAAAGTGAAAAGTTGAGTCTATGATTATAAGAAATGTTTTGAAGCTCATCAAATTATGCTCATGTGTTTTCATTTACCTTATGCTAAATTGTTTTATAAAATGCTCTCACTTATGTTGTATAAAATATATGTTATTTTTAGATTGTTCTACGTGCCAGTACTTTCGAGTATTGACCCTTTATATTTCAGGTTCTGAGGCCCAGTCCCGTGGTCCTGCAAACCAGTAGATTGTTCCAAGAGTTCAGAGTTGGTGAGCCTCTCTTACTTCAGAAGGCATCCTATGCATAGTTTAGTTTTTAGTTATTTTATGATCTGGTCGGGGGCCTTGTCTCGGTTTTTAGACAAACTAGTATATTCAGATCAGTAGAGGCTTCGTAAATGATTTGGATTGGATTTGGGTTTCCCCTTTTTACACGATGTTATAAAGTTTTAAGTCTGATTTTGGGACTACCATGTTTCAGTTTATCTTCTGCACATTTATATTATATGAGTTATTCTTATGATTACATAGTTGACTCGATCCTATTCTTTGTATGACAATTGTAAACTAAGAAGTACAAAGCCTCATTAGACTAAGATTGAGACACTTAGAGGTTCTTTCTTGAAGTTGCGTAAGTGATTCAATCTTCAGTCCTTTCTTTTATATTCTTCAGCTACTCTACCTTCTTCTCTTTGTAAGGAAATGATACAATATGAAAACACAAAAATGAAAACGACACAAAAACAAAGAAAAACACTAAATACAAAATCGAAAAACAAGGAAACAAAGAAATAAAATGATAAAGTAAAATATAGATAGATTGACATAAATCGATAACGAGAGGACAACCAAAGGGTCTATTAAACCCTAAGACCTTCCTATTAACTATCGTAACACCAACAATGGAAACGGATTCCCGAGCACCCTTGTTTCTCACAATCAAAGAAACTCCCAACAAGTTTCAATAAAAACACTCTCAAGTGTCAACGTACATTCAAAATTATAGCTATTTATAGGCCAAAAAGGCCTTTATTACAACTTGATCCCAAAAGTGACCCTAAATGCAACTTGGGCTCAAAATTGATCCAAGAGACAAAACAATGCCAATGGGCGCTTATTCTCTCTTGAAGACTAAACTATCGTCCAAATACTTGCTCAATATTTCCTCAGAGGATATCATCAAATGTAGATTCTTCCACAATCCAAGATATCCTC
This sequence comes from Capsicum pubescens, assembly GCA_030864215.1. Lineage (NCBI taxonomy): Eukaryota > Viridiplantae > Streptophyta > Magnoliopsida > Solanales > Solanaceae > Capsicum > Capsicum pubescens. The sequence continues at coordinate 41,593,870 of CM061539.1, read as the reverse complement.
CAATCACTTATTTTCTCCACTAGAACAACCATGTAGTTGATCCATATATGTGATCCTTGAAGCATAGATCCTGAAAAATTGGATAAAAGAGTGAAGCCAATTCATCTTATATCAGGAAACCCAATAGATTTTGTTCCAATCAAGGATTTTAATTGATTACTTGATTGAGGAATGCTACCGTATAGTATGTCCATATCATATATGTCCATACATGGTACTTATGCACGCCCGTATCAGATACATCTATGATTTTTTTTCCTTTTGCTCCTGTAATGATTGTTTCGTCTTGCCCTGATTCTGGGAGGTCAGTATTCTTTGTAACTAATATTGTGGTCTTCTTTCCTTTTGAGCTTGTTCTTGACTTATCTAGTTGTCATAAGTCTTGGAACCTAATAATCTCCATGATTGAAATTCTTTCCAATCTTGGAGCAGGATGTCTCGTGAGTTAGATGCTTGTTTCCTTTTTGGATTGATTCTGTTTGATCCTTTGTATCTTTGGTGTATCCTTCAAGATATTTGTTTATTAGTTTTTACTTATTAAAACATATAATGAGATTATGGGACTAACAATCCGCACCCCCCTTTTGATATTGACAAATAATAAACATCAGTTGACTTTCCTATTTTTGATGATGTGTTCCTATGCCTTGCAAGTGCTTATGATATTATTCTTTTCCTTGAGCATCAGTTGACTCTCATTCTTTGATATTCGACTTGATCCCCCAACTTGCAAATATTTCTGATGTTCCTCTTTTCCTTGAGCATCTATTGACTCTCATCCTTTGATAGTCAACTTGCTCCCCCTAACTTGCAGACACCTCTGATGTTCCTGTCTTTCTCCCCTTTATGGCATAATCAAAAGAACAACACGACAAAGAAAGAAAACAATAGACATATAGAGGATAAACAGTCTAATTTATTACTAAATTATTAGGCAAAATAAAAAGTGTGGAAGATAGCGTGAAAAATTAGTTTACAACTCAAAAACAACAAAGGACATGATCCCCCCTTTGAATAAAAGTCATCATTCACCACTTCGCCAGAAAGTATGTGAGGGTATTGTGCATGTTATGGGAGAATTTTTCATACAATTTTTCAACGTTTTTAAAGAAGGGGGAGTAGGAGTTCTGGACGGAAATAGCAAGATCATCATTGGAGGAGTTGACTTGTTTATTATAAACTAACTATTAAAACAAAAAAGAATTTGAAATGGATTGTAGAAAATATCAAAAAGGATTTCAGGGTCAAAGCACTATTCACAAACATGCATAGCTATAATTTTTTATCTCTTAAGCTGTCTATCTTGGTTTTTTATTCATGGGATTGATATTATAATATGATAATGGTCATCCGCTAGTCGTCTATTTAAACTAGACTCACAACTACATCATTGAGCGGAAATGTGAGAATTTAATTCAAACGCATTTGTTTATCTTCCCATTTTGTAACCAAGTGAGGCATACTAGATATATTCCTATCCTAAACACAAATATAATCCTTAACTACTAAATATGAGATCTTACTTTTCACATTCTTTGTTTTATTCCTCAGTTACCTTGTCCCGTTCACTTTGAAATTATAGATTTATTTTTTATGGTTGCGAATTACTAAAATAGTGACTCTAAGAATGTAAGAACAATAAACTATGATAAATGACATAAGAAAACTTAAAATCAAGCTATACAATCATATTTTATAGCCTCAACCCTAGAATTAGGGTATTTAGCTGCTCATAGTTTTACATGAAATTACAAAATAGTAATCCTTCGTATAAAAATAAAAGTTAGTAAAGTAAAGAAATAAGAACCCTAACTAAAGAATCCTTAATGTTGTTTTTGCTCCCAAAGGCGTGATTCCCCCTTAGAATAAAATCTAAGTGTCCCATTTATAGTGTAGTAGATTTTGTAGCCAAAAGACCACTGAGGAGTGGCACCTTTGAAAACTCCTGAGGCTGGGGAGTGTAGAGACTTGAAATCGCCTGAGGTTGAGGAGTGCCATGGCTTGAAAATGCCTGAGGTTGAGGAGTTCCACACCTCCAAAATGAAACCATATTATTTTAGCCTCTTCTATTTTTAAATTTTGCACTTTTACTCCGAGGCCCGGTCTTGTATGCCCACAATCTCTTCCATGACATGGATTTGACTTCCAAACACCATTTTTGGACCGTCTAGTGTTCTATGATCCATCCCTTTGCATTATCTTTAGGAATTTCGTCTTCATTTTTACCTCAATCCATAAGTAATTCCAACCTATGAAAGGGCTAATCACATAAGTTAGTTTATGGACATAATTTAATTAAAATACATGAGAACATAATTTAAATTATTCTAATACTAAGCTCGAATATGAGTAGAAAATAACACTTGAACATATACATATATAACTCTTTTATATCTTATGCTACAAAGAAAGTCATAATGTCACCAAATAAAGCAAGACCATTCAAGCTAAGACTATAACTACTAACATAGATGACAAGTTCTTATCAAGCATGTTTTATTTCACACATTTAAACTCATAAGTAACTATTTCCAAGACCTCCTAGCCTCAAGAATATACTCTACGATATTAGCAAACTCATGAAAATTATTCAACTAAAAGATTAAATATGTCATCCTTCTTTCATAACTTTGTGCCCTCAAAATAAGCGAGTTACCCCTATTCACTCACACATATACAATTTATCACAAGAATAGATATAAGAAGAAAGTCATACTAACTCTCGCAAGGAATTTCACATACTATATAATGGTTCTTAGATATAAGAAGAAAGTCACGCTAACTCTCGCAAGGAATTTCATATACTACATATGATGAACCATAAGCTTTCCATTAGTGTACTACTCTACTAATATAAGAATATCTAAGTTTATGATCAAGTAGGACTTTTTGGGTTGTACTATAGGCTAAGGGATAGGTAGAAACTATTTTGTCCAATAATAATGACTATCTACCCTAAGCACTTTAATGCATCACAATTTTCTCATTAAGAATATTCTTCAATCAACTAACATCTTTCTCCACTCTTCTCAGCCATAGACTTTTTTTATTTTTCATCTCTTTAAGAAAGTTCACATATCTATAATAAAGAGTACTCAATTATCAAACACTTGTTCATTTTTTTTTATTTTTTTTTCTACTCCCCATCAATAACATTTGAATTTCTAATAACTTGCACCCTTATTCATTTCTACAGGTTTCAACTCCTCTATCTCCCTTCTTCAATTCTCGCTCCTTGTAACTCTTATCTTTCAATTAAAGTTGTGAGTAATAAAACTTTATTAAATTTAAATTCATACAAAATTTGGATTATATTAAAATTTGAAATATCCAAATAAATGTAAAGGATTAATAAGATTGGATTAATTATTGAAATCCAAATAAATATGAATTTGATTAAGTTCAATTTCTGTTGGGCTAGTCCATTGATTTGAGCCACAAATAATGAGATTGATTTGCTAAACCCAATGTGTCATCATATTCTAGAGGCACTGTCACAACTCGAGACTACCCCCTAGTCGTAACACGATGCTTAGAACTACAAGTGATCCCAAACTAACCCATGTAATGGCCTACTGCTTGAGAAACTGGTTTAAAATGTATATTAATGCTAAATACCTGAGTGGAAGCATAATCAACATAAGATAAGCTATTTCAATATATAACTGATCAAAGTTTACAACACTGAAATCTGAGAGAGAGAGAGAGAGGAACTTAAATTACAAATACTGACTCTGAGTAGCCATCAATGAAGCCTGTACTATACTGACTATAGGTAGCTGGGACATGCCTCCAACTATCCCAAATCAATACATAAGAATAATGAAAATAAAATACAGAAACTGCAACTGACTTGAGTCCTCGAAATAAAAGAACTTATCATCTGTCGGCTGAATGTTGTACATGTAGCCACAAACGCATATATGTAGTCAGTACTTTGGAATATACTGAGTATGTGAGACATGCACTAAATCATGGGAATACTTAATTTATGCTTTAAAAACTGAGGACATAAGAAATATGCTGAAATATACATTTAAAATAGGTCTGTACATAAAAACTATAAAACTTAGTGAAATTTCTAATTCATGAGTTGAAATATTTCTATAAATTAGGAAGCAATAGAAACAAAATTGAATAGGCTATAAAACCGTATTGAGGATCAAGTATAAATATTGAGCATGAATGCATGGACATGTACAACGAATGCAAAATCAGGTAAAACATGTGCTGAAATAATCTGTAAAACTGAATAACTGAACACTTGGTCATGCAAACTTGAGCTAATGTGATCTGAATACTATACTTAGACTGTGGGAACTAACATTTAACCGACATGCCCTAATCTGAGCTAATCGGGGTCTAACATGTAACCCCAGTTGGAAGGGTGTCAATATCTTACCACGGGTACAAATATTGATAATGTCGATCCACAAATTTGATGTCCCGAAGGATGGGATGTTACCCTAAACTGACAGGTGCCCCTAGGAGTGTATCAACCTTAAGCTAGCAGGAAGACGTCTAATAACTTACGCTGGTTACGTAGTTCTGAAACTTAGGGACTGCTACTAAAGGTCATACCCTAAGATGGCAGGAAAGCCTTTATCCCTAAATTCGCTCGGTTCTATGTTCTACTCCTAACTTAACAGACGCGGAATCATAAACTAGTACATACACTGAAAACTGATTTGCTCAAATATGGTATTCTGAAAATAACAGTGCATCTATAATCTGAATATAATAATACAAATATGGTCTGAATGACTTGTAACTTGAAAATATGAAACATGCATAAACATATAGGTATCAGGTGTTCATAACCCACCTGCACTGAATAAAACATTATTAAAATATTGTAAGGAAATTCATGATTTGGAGACCCAAAACATAGTGTATATAACTAAACTGGTGAAATCCATGATTATTAGTATGGAAAGATGTTGAACTTATGAGGACAACATGCTCAAAGGGTTCAATTTCAAGATTCAACTACAATTCAAGAAATTAATAGTTTACATAGAGCCCTAAGCATAAAGGGTAAATTAAACTTGAGAGTTTTGGGAATACTTTGGGACTCAATGGGTGAAAGGGACCTATTTATGAATATCCCACATACCTAATTTTCATGATTTCTTGAAAGAAAACTTGGATTTGGAGCCTTGGGAAGTGAATTCTTGGAAGAAACCCATGTTTGGTGTTCTTGAGAACTTGGGAGGAAAAGGGACCGTGTATTTAATGTATTTGGGGTTATGAAATGATAAAATCACATTTATATTAGTCACATGATAGTTTAGGAAGTAAATGGCTTGTTTAACATCATAAAACTGAAGAGAAATATGGGTTTTATCATTTCTGAACAAGGTTCGTGCTATGCTAAAAATCGCGCACAAGGTCCGTGCCACGCTGAAATTGCACACACTTACTGGTTCCTCACGAAAATGCTCATAACCTTTTGCTCGGGTATCGAATTGAGGCAAAATCGGATGTGTTAGAAAGAGGACACATTTTTCTATAATTTGGTGGGTATTGAGCTCCAAAACTCCATTCCAGAAGTTATACACGTTCAAAGTTGACCCTTGTAGGATCGAATACCAAAATTTGGTTGAATTAAAAGTTCTTAACTCCACTTCACTCTAAGTGTCTACTATGGACATTCTTCACCCCGAAAGTACTTTACACACTAGGTAAATTATAATGACACATACATTCATATACAAATCATGGGATTAGAGTTTATACATGTAGGAACAATGATTTGAATTCTAGCCCAAAAATATGGGGTATTATATTATCTTCTTCTTGGAATATTCATCCTCGAATGATGGATAGAAACTTGTTGAAGCTTTATAAGTATGGAATAAATATGTAACTTCACATTAGGAACTCTCCCTCAACAAAAAACGTATAGGAATCAAAAGAAAAGGGTTTTATGGTATCACCAAGCACATTATGTAAGCACGAATCATGAGGTAACGAGACTAAGGTTGTACAAGGGGTAAAATATCCAAAGCCCCTCACCCCATGTGAGAAAATCAAAATTGAACAGAAATTTACACCTCGGCGTGGAACGCTGCCTATCGCAGAGCTAACCTCCATGCTACGCCACTTATCACGGAGAGTAGCCTCAGTGACACAGAGTTATTATGGAGGTTCACTACCTCGGAATCTAAAAATTGCCCCGAATCTCATCCAAAAATTTTGAAAATCTTCCGGAACACCTTATTAACATAACTGAATACATTTTAAGTCAAAAATTGATGTTTTGAATACAAGAAGGATAAAGATAAAATGTTCAAAATTTTGCGGGTGTTACAAAGTATGTGATAGATAGTTGAAAACTTATCTAGAAGCTTGTGGGATATTTACCACGACCCAAACCCGGGCCTTGTCATAATGGGCATCTCAAGTCCAACACGGACCAGGGATAACCCCGCTACCCAGTCCAACCAACCAATATATACCCTGAAGTCGAAAAAATTCCAAACATATATATAGATGGAAAAATAATAATCAAATACATTCAAATGGTGTCAGCCTCAATACCAATACCAATGCCAAGGCTGACACCAATGTCGACATCGTCCATACCCTAAGTAGTCTCAATAAACCTCTATCCAAAATCAAAATAACATTCGATCGGGATATGCACCCGACCATAGCCAAAAACCAAAGTTAAGGAAATAATAAAAGTATATAGAGAAGTCCATAATATGAAATGGAGTCTTCCAGAGTATAGAAACTCACCACTTTAATTCGACACAAAGTTGTTCCCAAATCTAAGTCACTGGGCAGGAGGTATGGTAGTATGACCAATACTGCATTGCGTGGGGATACAGAGTCGAAGACAGTTAGCATTTGGAGCGCTAGAATATAACTCAAGGATAAGGATAATATAATGTCAACAGTTCAATACCAATCATCCAATGCACATAACCAAATGCAATACATATATATACATATATACCATGTCGGGATAGGGAACAAGACTAGCATGAGCTTTGAATACATTAACCTGGGTTGTGTAGCATAACCATCATATATCAAGGCACCTATAGGCTATATGGGCCCAGCTCTCCCCTAGCTGGAAGGGCCCTAGTGTGTGTAACCGCATGAACCAGAGAATATCCATAACCGTATATGCTTATATGGGGGACTCAAACCTCTTGGTAAAATCAAGGAGACTTAAGCACCAAAATATATATTATGGGGGACTCGAACTTCCCATTCATATATTCATTCAGGGGTCTCGAACCACCCAGTCACAAAGACACCCACATCGGCTAGCATGGTTTCTAGTGTTAGTTCTTTGGACTCCACTTTCATGGCCCAACTACACATCCTGATTTAAAGCCCAATTTAAAACCATCATTTCACATACACAACTATTAAGCCAATTACTTACCAATAGCACTTCATTGTTATCGTCATACCAACACCACTTGTAAGCATACCACATGCCATTCCCATTAATCAACCAATTATTTATTTGACTTTGGGACTTGAACACATTGTCTAAAAAAGACACTAATTTAATTAAAAGTTTAGGCACTCGAACCCATTGTCTAATAAAGGCATAAATCAATTTAATATTTAGGGACTCAAATCGTTTTTGCCAATTAAAAAACCAAAGTTACCATTCAAATCATTACATGGCCAACAAGGTCTTCACAAAATCATTTACCAACCATTCATATTCATTAGGACAATGCCTTAGTTCGAAACACCATTTAAATTGTGACTAGTTTATTCTCTTAGATATTTTCACAAACATGTTGAAGGCATACCATTATTAAGACCAAAACCAAGGTAAAAACCATCAAGTTTAGGGTTACCTATGACCCATTTATTAAACCTCAAGTGCCATGCAACCATACGTGCAAATCCATTATTAAAACATGTATAAACACAATTTAAACCAAGAGTAAACAACACTCAACAATATGAAACAAACCCCTCAACATTGGTTTTCAAAACCACCACAATGAATCATAAACAAAGATTTAAATATGTGATTTTCATGAACAAACAATGAGGGAAGAGTCACATATCTTATTCACGAAGATTCACAGAAAGAACTTGACTCTTGAGCCTCTAGATAAATACCTTGTAGAAACCCTAACCCAATCTTCAAGAGAGAGTTTTAGGAGTGATTTGATATTTCAAAGTATGTTATAAGAGGATATAATGTGCTTTAAGATGTGAGGTATTAAGGGTTTTGGGATGGGAAACGTCTAAAATATCCTTAGCTTAAAAGCTGCAAAATGTGCATAGGAGGGTACGACTCCCCCTCTCCATAACTCATATACACAATATACAAGTGGTGGTACCCACCACTAGTACCCTACACAGAATGATGGACACCAATACTATCCAACATACGACCCCAAGGATCAACTCGTATCCATAACATATGATTAGTACCCATAAATGATACCCTAGGAAGAATCATCTAGGCTAGACATTGGATATCTTACGATTTGGCACTATGCTTCTCGTACCCTAACATACGACTAGTATGATGTCCATTTGTACCTTGGACAGAAACCAACTAATACAATACTGAGTATTTGATGTGTGAGCAGATACTAACACATTTGAGGCTTTTAGATAAGAATAATTGCAATGTCTTAAGCAACTTTTGTTGTTTTTGATTATTTTATCTTTGATTTTGCAGTGGACGTCAAGAGGCAAGAGAACCAATAATGATGGAAGTAAAAGAGTAGAAATCTGAAGCAAATAGAAGAGAAGTGTGGCTGGCGACATTCCTGATAAGTCGTCAGCACTCTAATAGTCTATCGGCTTCATCGTCAGCCTTAAACAAAGAATGAGATTCAGTTGGAAGAAGTGACGACGATATAGGATAAGCCGTCAGCCTTGTGATAAGCCTTCAGAGTCACCGTTAGCCTTAGACAGAACATGGGAGCTGAGGTGGAGAAGTGATGACATTGTATGATATGTCGTCACAGTTTTGATACTATCAGCCTTAAGCAGAATTTGTCAAAATTGAAGAGGAGCTCACGACATCCGTGATAAGTTGTCAGCATCCTGATAAGACGTCACGCATGTCGTCACCTAATCCGAGAAGAACACTGAACTCTGTGATTTTGTTTTCATAATTATGTTGAAGTATTTAAAGCATAGTTTAGGGTTTTCTAAGGATGATTCAAAACCTATTTTGGCACACACGTATTTTGTTATTTTCTCACTATTTTCTTGGTTTGAACAAAATAATTAACTTTGAAGAGATTATCATCAATATTTTGGGATTTATACTTTGATCTAATTTGAGAAACACTCATTGCTATTCATCTTGCTGTAAGTTCATCTTTCAAATTATAAATTCAACTTGTTGTATCGATTATTACATTATGAGTGGCTAAATCCCTTTAACCTGAATTATGGGATCTATGGGTTAGGTCTTGGTAAGTTGCTAAGTGTTCAAGATTCTAAAGGTAATAGGACTCCTTGATAATTCTGAGGTTTTAATTATTGTCTATTGGTTGTAAATGATAGATAGCACCTACTTTGATTTGCTTGAGATAAGAAATCAACTAAGTAGGAAGTGAATTATTGACGGGGACTTGGAAGCTACCAACCTTCTGTTTAATAATTAACGTTGTAACAAGGTTAATTACCTGAGGTGAAGTCTGGTCAATGAATATAAATTTCCTAAGTCTGAGAGGATTAGGTAATTAAATGCTTGAGTCGGTCGAGAGACATTTAGGCATAACTTCGATAAAGATAATCTGTTGTTCCTACCTATCGTGAGAATCTTGAATTACTATTAGCATCTATCAAGTACCAAAACCCATAGTGAACATCATTGTGGTTTTCCATAAACTCTTGATTACAAACACTGAAACTAAAGTGACCAACAATTATTTGCTAATCTCCAAAACCCCCATTTTATCTTTTCATATCATCTGTTTGAATTCAACTTGTAGCTATAGTTTCAAATTAGTTTAATCTCCACTGACATTGTTCCCTGTGGATTCGACCCCAACTCCAAAGTTAGGTAAATATATTGACGACGACCACCTTGCATTAAATTGGCGTGTAAGTTGAGTGTTATAAAAAATGGCGCCGTTGTCGGGGAATAATTTGGTGTATTGAGTTGGTTTGGAATTTTATCTTACTTTCTTGAATTCAAACTTGTAAATATTTGATTAGTTTATTTTTTTTTATTTTTTTTTATTTTTATTTTTCTCACACCTTTCTTAAGATGTCAGCCTGGATAGATGTTTTTTTGAGTGATGATGATTCTTGTTATTATTGTGGGGGACCACATTATGAGACTTACTGTCCAGATTTAGATAGAAGTGCGTGGATGGGACCTTCACAATATGATGCGGATACTGTTCTGACTGGGGAACAAACTATAACTTGGTGTTTGGCTTATTGTCAAAGTGATCATTCTGAAAATATGTGTGCTACCACAATACAAACGAGCAATTTGGACAAATTGATGAAATAAATTTTAGAGTCTCAAACACAGTTGTGGGTAGAGCTGAAGGAGTTACCACTGCCACTATATCTATAGTGGCTAAACAAAGAAGAATATGAGGAGAACATTAGACAATTTATGGAGAAAACACAAGAATTGCAACCACTCGATTGTCATCTTGATCTTGAGACTGATATTGAGAAGGTGAATATAAGTGAAGGTGTTGAGGATAGTGTAAATTTTAAAGTAGGATTTGTTAGTCCCCATTCAAAGCACTTTTTTTCATTACATTTAGATGATATCTTGGCAGTGGAATCATTTAAAATAGTAGAAGAGCGTGAAGATGAGGAACAAGAATCATATATTCTTGATTTTACACTAGACAAGCAACATAAAAACATACCTCACTTTAGGGCCGAGGGGTTTACCATGCATATTCTATTACTCAGTTCCTTAATTTTTATACCACCCCCTACGAGCGAGGTAAGAAGATAGACTCTAAGTTGGGGGTGAAATTCATATCCTCAAGGTGGAGGAAAAAGATGAGTTGGGTCATGCTGCGATAATAAATCAGGCGCTGCTTGGGAGACAATCCAAGGTATCTTGTTGTTTGTATTCGTATTATGTGATTGACATCAGATCTTTGCACCCATGGTGCCACAGGTATGTTTCTAACTCTACTGTTTTGGTTTGACGCATTGGGGACATTGCATGATTTTAAGTTGAGGGTGGGGCTACTTGTGGGTGTTGATGTCCTCTTGGGGTTTTTGTTGTCGTGCCTCTTTTCCCCGGAGTCTTGTTCCTAGTAGATCCAGCATGTTTAGGTGTATTGTGATTTGTTGTAAAATATTGTAGTTGACTAGGAGAAATACAAGTACCTTAGGTAGTTAACATGTTTTTGTTGATTTTTGAACATCTCTCAAATGGTCTATTTTATAACTGTGTGATATGCATTTATGTGTGACCACTATGCATCTTGTTATGGCATTAGTACTAGTGACATGATAACCATTTCTAAACAATTGCATGAACTGAATGGGTAGTAGCTTATGATGTACCTCTGTGTCATGTGTGTGTGAGATACTATCTAGTTACCATTGTGTGTTAAATCCAGAACTTGCCCGATTGGTCTTGCCTTGTTGTAGGATAGCGGTTAGGAAAGAATCATAGGCCGTTGTTGATATTAGTCCACTTTTAGCTTAAATGACCTTCCCTGTATGCATAATATCCCTTGATCCCTATTTTGAGCCTGAATAGACTATTTCTTTTTATGATACCTATCACCATCCCATTTTTATATCATAATGAACCTGTTTTGGCCCTGGTCGTTCTTGGACACTGTGCACCTTGACTTAGGAAAATGACCTAAGTTGAGGGTGGCTATCATAGGGGTACGCAATGTAAAATAAGTATGAAGAAAAGTAGAATAAAAGAAAAAAATAAAAAGTTGGGTGCGGTGAAAAAGAATAAGAAAAGAAAAGTTGTGAAAAAAAAGAAATGATTGTCAAAAAGACCACACCCATCCTGAATATGTGTGATCAAGAAAAGAGAAGAATAGAAAAAAGTTAATAAGTGAGACCCCAGAAGCTAGTGTAGTTTCAAGGAGGCTTAGTCACTTTAAATATCATCGAGTATTATACCATCCCCTAGCCTATATTACAAGCCTAGAAGAAGACCTATAGTGATCCTAGCTGACCTGTCTGAAAATCTTGGTAATGAAAATAAGGGCAAGCCTATGGTATTTGGCATACATTGATTGGAACTTCATTCTGAGAGTGAGTGTATTTTGATTGTCCCCATAGTTACATATGTGATGTTTGATAAAAGTGAAATGGGACTACTTTGTAGTGAAGGCACACTGGTTACGTTGCTAACTTGTTTAGATAGTGTAATCTTGGTACATGCATGGTTGTTGTTGCTGAATTGATGCCATATCTTGATTCCTGTGTGTCACATTATTGTTCTTTAATAATATGCACAGTTGTTGTTTTTAAATTAATTGACCTTGGAGAAGGTGAAGATGTTTTAAGTTGATATAGATGGTTGACTGCCGAATGTACTTTGTATCCTCTTGGTTGTGTTTTAGTTGCTTGAGGACAAACAATTGTTTTAAGTTGAGGGTGTTGATTTGTGAGCAGATGCTAACACATTTGAGGCTTTTAACTGAGAATAATTGCAAAGTCTTAAGCAACTTTTATCGTTTTTGATTCTTTATCTTTGATTTTGCAGTGGAAGTCAAGAGGCAAGAAAACCAACAATAATGGAAGTAAAAGAGTTGAAATCTGAAGAAAATAGAAGAGAAGTGTGGCTGACGACATTCCTGATAAGTCGTCAGCACTTTGATAGGTTATCAGCTTCATCGTCAGCCTTAAACCGAGAATAGGATTTAGTTTGAAGAAATGACGACGACATGTGATAAGCCGTCAGCCTTGTGATAAGCTGTTAGAGTCGTCGTCAACCTTAGACAAAATATGGGAGCTGAGGTAGAAAAGTGACGACATTGTCTAATATGTTGTCACAGTTTTGATAAGCCGTCAGGATTCATCGTCAGCCTTAAGCAGAAGTTGTCAAAATTGAAGAGGAGCTGACGACATCAATGAGAAGTCGTCAGCTTCCTGATAAGGCATCACACATGTCGTCACCTAATTCGAGAAGAACACTAAACTCTGTGATTTTGTTTCCATAATTAGTCTGAAGTATTTAAAGCATAGTTTAGGGTTTTCTAAGGATGATTCAAAACTTATTTTAGAACGCACGTATTTTGTTATTTTCTCTCTATTTTCTTGGCTTGAACAAAACAATTAACTTTGAAGAGATTATCATCAATATTTTGGGATTTCTACTTTGATCTAATCTAAGAAACACTCGTTACTACTCATCTTGCTATAAGTTCATCTTTCAAATTATGAATTCAACTTGTAGTATCGATTATTACATTATGAGTGGCTAAATCCCTTTAACCCAAATTATGGGATCTATGGGTTAGGTCTTGGTAAGTTGCTAAGTGTTCAAGATTCTAAAGGTAATAGGACTCCTTGATAATTTCGAGGTTTTAATTATTGTCTGTTGGTTTCAAACGATAGATAGCACCTACTTTAATTTGCTTGAGATAAGAAATCAACTATAGTAGGAAGTGAATCATTGACATTGACTTGGAAGCTACCAACCTTCCGTTTAATAATTGACGCTTTAACAAGATTAATTAACCTGAGGTGAAGTCTGGTCAGTGAAAATAAATTCCCTAAGTCCGAGAGGATTAGGTAATTAAATGCTTAAGTAGGTCGAGAGACATTTAGGCATAACTTCAATAAAGACAATCTGTTGTTCCTACCTATCGTGAGAATCTTGAATTACTATTAGCATCTGTCAAGTACCAAAACCCATAGTGAACATGATTCTGGTTTTCCATAAACTCTTGATTACAAACACTGAAACTAAAGTGACCAACAATTATTTGCTAATCTCCAAAACCCCCATTTTATCTTTTCGTATCATCTGTTTGAATTCAACTTGTAGCTAAAGTTTCAAATTAGTTTAATCGCCACTCACATTGTTCCCTGTGGATTCGACCCCGACTCCAAAGTTAGGTAAATATATTAAAGATGATCGCCTTTTACTAAATTGACGTGTAAGTTGAGCGTTATTAGTATCATATGACCAAACACTTCAAACTGTATACACATCATACGACAAGTAAGCACAAGTCGTATGATGTCCAGTAAGCTCAATATAAAGAAATTTCCAAGAGTCAAAACTAGGGTGTTTCAATTCTCCCCCACTTGGATCATTTATCCTCGAATGACGAGTTAAGGCTAGCACAAGCATGAGTTAGAACCTTATTACCCATCAAACATCCCTTTAACCAATACTAGAAAACAAAGACATTATGGAATCAACATTTCCTCTAACAATGACATAAAACAAAGATATTAAGAATAATACTTACCTCAAGCACGAATATTAGAACAAGGAACAAATGCAGATACTTGAACTTCATGTCCTCTTCCGCTTTTCAAGTAGTTTATTCAACCTTATGGTTCCTCCAAAGAACCTTTCCTGAAGCCACATACTTCATCCACAACCAACGAACTTGATGATCCAAGATCTAAACTGGGACTACCTCATAAGATAACAAATCCAAAATACCCAATCCTTCCAAAGGAACAATCGATGAAGGATCACCCATCCGATGAACGATCACCCATGCACTTCCTAAACATAGAAACATGGAAACTGGATAAATGGAGCTCAATCTAGAAGGCAACTCCAACTTGTAGGCAATATTGCCAATCCTCTTCAAAATCAAGTATGGACCAACATACCGGGGATTGAGCTTTCCCTTTTTACCAAACCGCATCACTCCCTTCATGAGAGACACATTTAGGAATACTAAATCACTAACCTTAAACTCCAACACCCTACGCCTCACATCTGCATAGGACTTTTGGCGACTTTGAAAGGATTTCAACTTATCGCGAATCACCTTTACCTTATCCCAGGGTTGGTGAACCAAATTAGGGCCAACTATCTTACCCTTACCAACCTCATACCACCTAATAGGAGAATGATATCTCCTAGCATACAACACCTCAAAAGGATCCATACCAATGCTAGAGTGATAACTATTATTATAAGCAAACTCTATAAGAGGCAAATGGTCAACCCAAGTACCACCATAGTCAATCATAAAAGCACGGAGCATATATTCCAATATTTAAATGGTCCTCTCCGCTTGTCCATCCGACTATGGGTGGAAAGCGGTGCTAAGGTACACCTTAGTCCCCAAAGCTTTTTGAAATGACCTCTGAAAATGAGATGAGAATGGAGAACCATAATCTGTAATGATAGAATGGGAGAACCATGAAACTTCACAATCTCTGCAAACTATAACGTAGCATAATCCTCTACCGAATAACTAGTCCCCACAGGCAAGAAGTGAGCGGACTTGGTCATCCTATCCATAATGACCCAAATTAAATCATACTATTTTCGAGACTGAGGAAGACTGTAACGAAATCCATATTATTTACCTCCTATTTCTATTCGTGCAACTTAATTTCTTGGTACAGATCTCTGGGTCTCATGTGCTCAACATTCACTTGTTGACACACCATGTACTTAGCCACATAGTTAGCCATATCTCGCTTCATATTATTCCACAAATAGAACTCTTTAAGATCATGATACATCTTTGTAGAGCTAGGATGAATAGCATAATGAGATCCATTAGTTTCGGCCAAAATCCTTTCCATCAATCCATCGATATTGGGAACACATAACCTACCTTGGTACCTCAAGATACCATCACCACCAATCGCAAAGTCAATAACCATTTGCTGACCCACATTCCTCTTAATCTTCATCAAATCAGAATCCAACATTTGATTTTCCTTTATCTCAACAACAAGAGACGACTATGATACCTGATGCATAAAAACACCACCATTCTCAGAGTCCGTGAAACAAAATCCAAGTCTATCAAAATGGTGAATATCTTTCACCAACTCCCATTTATCCTCATCTACATGAGCTAGACTCCCCATGGATAACCTGCTAAGAGCATCAGCAACTACGTTAGCTTTACCTGGATGGTAATGGAGAATCATATCATAGTCCTTCAGCAACTCAAGTCACCTCCTTTGTTTGATATTTAACTCTTTTTGGGTAAACACATACTATGTCGGCTCTTAAGATCAGAAAAGATGTCAACATGAACCACATAGAGATAGTGACATTAAATCTTCAATGCAAATACTATAACCAACAACTTCAAATCATGAGTAGGGCAATTCTTCTTATGATCTTTCAACTGCCTAGAAGCATAAACCACCACCCTACCAAGCTGCATCAACACACAACCAAGCCCGACACGAGAAGCATCACAATATACTATGATGACATCATTACCCTCGGGTAAGGTCAAAACCGGAGTTGAAGTCAACTTATCCTACAACTTTCCAAAACTACCGTCACACGCATCCGACCACAAGAACTTCACCTTCTTCTAGGTCAATCTAGTCAATGGGGAAGCTATAGTTGACAAACTCTCCACAAACCTCCTATAGTCACCAGCTAAACCCAAGAAACTCCGAATATCGATTGGAGTCGTGGGTCTAGGACACTTTTTAATCACTGCAACCTTTTATGGATCCACCATTATCCCTTCACTAGAGATAACATGACCAAGAAAAGTCACAGACTTCAACCAAAACTGACACTTAGAGAATTTGGAATACAAACATTGATCCTTCATAGTCTGCAACATAGCACAGAGGTGATCAACATGATCCACCTCACTCTTAGAGTATACCAGAATATCATTTATGAATATAATAACGAACAAATTCATAAACTGATAGAAAACCCTATTCATCAAATCTATAAATACTGTCGGAGCATTGGTCAGCCCAAAAGACATAACTAGGAACTCATAATGACCACATCGGGTCCTGAAGGCAGTCTTAGGGATATCCACTTCCCTAATCTTAAGTTGATGATAGCCCAACCTAAGATCAATCTTAAAGAAACACTTCACATCTTGAAGCTGATCAAACAAATCATCGATCCTAGGAGGGGGATATTTATTCTTTGAAGTTACTTTATTAAGTTGACGAAAACAATACACATTTGAAGGGAACTATCCTTCTTGTGCACGAATAAAATAGGAGTGCCCTACGGAGACATACTAGGATAAATAAATTTTTTATCTAAGAGATCCTTCAATTTCTCCTTAAGCTTCTCCAACTCAGTCAGAGCCATTCTATAAGGAGGGATAGAGATAAAACGAGTGTCCGAAACAAGATTAATCCCAAAATAGATTACCCTGTCGGGAGGAATACCAGAAAGATCATCAGGGAAAACCTCAACCAAATCATTAACCATAGGAGTAGATTCTAGAGAAGGAACTTCCGAGTTAGAATATTTAACTCGGACCAAATAATGCAAACATCCAACTTTCAAACTCTAAGATATGAGATGAATCTCCCCTTAGGCACTAAAGAACCTTCTTCCCATATAATGACTGGCTCATTAAAAAATTTAAACATGACCTTTTTGGTCCGATAATCTATAAAAGCATAGTATGAATACATCCAATCCATCCCTAATATGACATCAAAGTCAACCATGTCTAACTCTATCAAATCCATATGAGTTTCTCTGCCACTAATAGATACAACACACCCCCTACAGACTCTTTTAGCAATCACAGAGTCACCAACCAGGTAGACACAGAAAAAGGATCAGAAATAAATTCAGGACCAAAACCAAAATGCACAGCCACAAATAGAATCACATAAGAAAGAGTGGACCTTGGATCAAGTAAATAATACACATTAAGGGAGAATAGTTTCATCATACCAGTAACAACATTGGGAGATGCCTCAAAATCCTAATGAGATGTAGGAGCATATAAGTGATTTCGGCCAGTGCTGGTACCAAAAGCAGAAGCAGAGGTAGAAATAACACTCTTTGGTGCAGGAGCAGATGAAGAGGCATCAGGGACCTTCTTATCCCCAGAAGCTATTCTAGCATGACAGTCATGCTGCATATGACCAATCTGACCACAATAAAAACTTTTGTTCTTTCCTTCCTCATAGAACCCATGGTGCGACCGCCCATAATATCTACAAAGAGGGTGGGATAAAGCCACCTGAGCCCCACTAGCCTGAGATTAAGCACCCTATGCTCGAAACCCACCATCATGCTGAGACTGACGATCACCCAATGACTTAGGGTAAGGAGCACTAGCCATGGAGAAAGAACCAGAACTCCCCCACTTCTTCGTTGGCCACTTACCACTATCTCTACTACTTTGCTCAGAAGGCCTAAATTTTTTCCCATGCCTCTCACTAAACTCAACCTACTTCCTCTTCTTTTTCTCCACCTGATGTATATACACAACCAATTTAGAGATGTCCATGTCCTCGATCAATAAGGCAGCCTTACTCTCAAGGATCAACTCTCGAGACAATCCCGAAGCAAACTTACGCATTCTAGCCCTTATGCTAGAGACCAACTCAGGAGCATACCTGGACAACTGATGAAATTTCAAGGCATACTCCTTGACAAACATCCTACCTTGCCTGAGATTCGCAAACTCTTCCATTTTTTCTTTCCTCAACTCCAAAGGAAAGAATGGGTCCAAAAACATACTAGAGAAATCCTCCCACAAGGCAGAACCAACATCCTTCCCCCAATAGTTCCCACTATTCGTACCACTGGTATACCACATCTTTCAATTGATAGGCAGCAAAATTAACACCTTCAACCTCCGAAGCATACATAACCCAAAAGATCTTCTTTATTTAATCAACGTAACTTTGAGGATCCTTCTCAACCTTTGTACCAGTAAAGGTCGGAGAATTCAACCTCATAAACTGGCCAACCCTTATGGCCTCAGAAAATGGAGTAACAAGAACACCACTCTCAAACTAAGAAGCTACCAACTGAGTCAACAGGATAATAGAGCAATGGAACTCTACATTAGTAGCCTCTCCTTGAGGCGATTGAGTATGAGTATTGCCCTTAGGAGTAGGACCAGTGGGGATAGGTGGAACCCCACGAGGATAGTCAGATGCAGTGATCTTTGACTGAGTCAGACTTAGAAGTAAAACGTGCCCCATCAGCATTATCCCCAGTCAAGACAGAAGAGTTTGCATGAACATCAGATCTTTTTTAGAGGCATGATCTGAAAGATGAGCAAACAAAAATCAGAAGAATCCAAGACCTTAGAATCTATAGCTCGAAATAAGACAACAAGAAAGTGAAACATTCCTAAATGTCTCATAGCGTCTCTCTTATAAGTTTGGCATGCTACACACCCATAAAAGAGACTCTACTTGACACGACTCTAAGGACACCCAACTGACTATGAACCTAGGCTCTGATACCAACTTAACACGACCCAAACCCAGGCCTTGTCGTAATGGGCATCTGAAGTCCAACACAGATCAGGGATCACCCCGCTAACTAGACCAACCAACCAATATATACCCTGAAGTCAGAAGAATTCCAAACATATATCAAGATGGAACAATCATAAATCAAATACATTCAAACAGTGTCATCCCCAATACTAATACCAATGCCAATATTAACTTGGACAACTGGTCCAATGATCTTTCAAGCTCTAATCATTACCCAGCTATAAAAGGAAATCAGTTTTTGCCAATTCTAAATAGAGAGAAGTGAGGCTGCAAAAACTCCATTTCAAGACTGCTCAAGCATTGCTCATGTTCTTAACTTTGTACTTTGCCTAAAGAGTGAGTGAGTGTTTTTTATTGTTGATTTGTAAAAGAACTACTCATGTTATAAGAGTAGTGTTTTCTTGTAGAGAGTGTTGCTTAGGTAGAGTTGTCTAAGCTTGAGACTGATTAGAGCTTAATCAGTGTAGGGAGAGTCCTTGGTAGAGTTACCAAGATGAGTTGGTAGTAGAGTTGCTGCTAGCGCAAAGAGCCTAGAGCTAGGTTGAAATCTAGACTGTAATCAGGAGATTGATTATAGTGGATTTCGTTGGTGCTTGTGAGGGCAAGCCGTGGTTTTTCCCATCCTGGGTTTTCACGTAAAAATCCTTGTGTCTTTTACTCTTTCTGCATTTTCTTTAGTTTTCTTGCACTCTATTGTTTGATTGTCATTGTTTGATTCTGAGGGACCTGGTCCCTTACTGTGCGGAGAAACCCCAAAGGGTTTCAACACCAAGTAAGCAGTACGCCATAAATAGAGACATTCTTAAAGATGGCGGACGCCATCACAATATTAGACTTGTTTCTAAGTAAATAATTACTTATTGAATTTGGAAAATTAAAGGTCCTTCCTTGTTAATGTTACATATAGTTCAATAATTCTGTTTACTAAAGATGCATATGTACTAACAGGGATAGAAAATCCTTGCCTCACTCAAATGTCATGTCATTGCTAAAATATAGGAATTAGCGACGGATAATTTTTGTAGGTAAACAGCAAAATATGTTGCTAATCCTATTTACCAACTGATTAACAAAATATGAAGTTCGTAGCTAGTCTCAGTTTTTTTTTACCTAGTGTGCAGATGTGTCTTCAGGTTATATGACAAGGACTCCAGTAGATACCGCATATAAAACGGCTTCATATGACCAGTATAACCTGTAATCCTTGCACCCACTGGATAACCCAACATCAACGCTAACATGATTTTGATTTTTCTAAACTGGTGTAAAGCATACAAAACTACTTAAAACATATCAACTTTCCGCTGGCAATACATGCATTATAAGTAAACTTTCACATGCATTTGAACCTCTTCAATTTTGACTCAATATGACTGCAGAATCTGAAGAACCAAATCCTTTATCAATTAAAAAGACTTAAAAAGCGAAAAGATAACCTGATGACGGAACACAAAATATGCCATGCCAAAGAACACCAGTATGAAAGGAAGCAGAAATGGCGTGACTACAGCATAGACTAGGCCCAACAAGAAATATAATTGTATCTGCGGTTCTCCAGTGTTGAAATCGAGGCTTCCAGGATCCATCGCCTTCTCTCTATCCCTTTCAGTTTTGACCAAAAAAAAGTTCTTCAAATGGAAGATTATTAGTGGCTTCAACCTTAGGATCTCTCCAGCAATACCGGCCCAACCGTCAACCATTATGTAAGTTATGAAGAATGTTGCTTTAATAGGGATAGCAACACCAATTGTTTTGGGGATTCTGCGGTAAAAGACAGAATTTTTAGTGCTTAAAAAGCATAGTATTCAAGTAAAGGGATATTAGAAGATCTGGAAAATTGCATAAAAAGAAAAGCTAGTACTGTCATAGATGGGACAACACACTTCAACGCGAATGTTATAGCTAATACACAGGAGGCCTTGAATAGATAGTAGAGACTTATTTCCTCAATTAAATACTAGACATGCTAAGACCCAGTGGCAGTTGCTGCAATTCGTCTGCACATGCTATTGGAAAACAAGGAAAAAATATTCCTATTTTGCTGTGCTATCCAATTCCTAACCATTGATTTAAATGTTCTTCTCTCTTAAACTATATTGTTAGGACCATTACATTTGCTTTGACTGACCACTGCCAAACTGGTAGGAGATGGTTATGTATTCTTACAAAATAACCTATCAAATACTCAAAACTCCTAGAAGTTGAAACTCACCTGTTTCAAACCTATGTCCACTGGCAGAACCAAGATTGTCACAGAGGGAGTCAAAATATAAAAAAAAATATACCTACAAAAGTGTCCAGGGGTTTCAGCATATTGTATATATACATACAAGAAAAAAAATTGGCCTATCTACGCAGTGTAATTTCTGACGGAGTGTCAGCAACTTCCCTTGGACAAGGGTTGCTCCGAACTGTCTATGTCAAGGCCTATGTAACATACTTCTAGTACTAGAAACTGAACTGCACTTCAGGTCATGCTGGTCACGAATAATCTCATGAACTGCAGTGGTGATTGGGATTGTAGACTGGTAATGTAACAGTATCCAGGAAAGCTCTGGTATCATGAGAAACAATCTGTAAGCCTCTAATTGCTGGTGGGTTGAACATTGCAAATTTATGCCTATGGAATAAAGCAACAATACTGAAACAATTGTGGAATATCTTCGGAAAGAAAGAATGCATGTGGATCAAATGGACACATGGATATTACATCAAGAATAAAACCTTAGAAGATGTCCTAATAACTAAGAATGCTTCTTGAGTGATAAGGAAAATATTGAAGGCTAGAAGCTGGATTATGCAAACTCCTATAAGGGCTGGTGGATTACACATAGCCTTTCGAAAGTAATGCAAGGAAATTCCTTCTCCATTCACAAAATGTACAAATTGTTGATGACTCAGTATCCAAGGGTTGATTGGAAGAACCTTGCTTTACATAAAAAGATCCACCCTCGCATCAAGTTCATACAGTGGTTAGCTATGTAAAACAGGCTAGCAACTGTGCCTCGCCAGCTTGGTATACATGTTCCTACAGAATATTTATTTTGTGGCCAGGCACTAGAAACATTTGAGCACTTGTTCTATGATTGTGTCAAGACTAATAGTCTATGGCAGAGGTTGTGCTTATGGTTGGGAATTAGAAGAGTAATACAAGATTGGAATTGTGAGCTGCAATGGATAAACACAATGGCAAAAAGCAAAACTGGACAGCTGAAATTTCCACAGTTGGGTTTGCTATGATAGTTGCACTGATATGCAGGGAGAGAAACAACTGCAGATTCTAGCTTAAACAAATGAATGCTAACAGAATGCTGAAGGAGATCGTACAGCATATTCATATCAGAGGAAAGAACAACACCAAATGGCACAATACACCCAGAAACTTAATGTATATCCTTTGACTAGGAGAATGCAGTAGTGAGGAACAAGCTTTGCATTGTATTGATTATCTTAATAGATAGAAGTAGTGATAGAGGTATAAGATAGCAGTTAGTCCTAGACTGTTTTGATACGATTGTAAAATTTTTTTGGTTATCAATGAAAATGCAATTTAAACAAAAAAAAAGATAATAGGAAGAACTATAATGCATGTAGCATGCATTATCATTAGTGAATAGGTAAGAATATACTCAACAGGACAAAGCACTTGTTACAGCAGAAAGCTAGCACAACATCAATTGTGTTCTATTAAGCCACCCCTCACAAGGACTAAAGAAAACTCAAGACTGAGCTTCCATAACAGTGATAAGTCGTTCATCATGCAAGGGAGAAACTATTGTATTAATGTGGGGTAAAAATTCCTTCGAAAGGTTGCTACTCCTAAGTGGGTGTAGAGAATAGCAGAAGAAAGGTGTAATTGGAGAGACCTTCTGCTAGACCAAGATCGTTAACTAAGATCGGAAGATTCAACTAAAGAAGAGAAAGCTACGAAAGAAGAGGCTTTGTTATGGAAGAAGACTTCTTGAATTGGATTGTTTTTTGGTTGATTACAAATGCTTAATGTCATCCCCTATTTATACTTGTGTAGGGATGATTGTAGATACTACAAATCTAGAGTGTTCTATGCTCTTCCACAAATATCCCTCAAATATCTAGCACCCTCTAATATCTAGATCTTTCCCAAATACAAATATCAAATAACTACACTATCCTTTTCTAGATTCTTCTACCTAGAATTACCTAGAATACATAGATATCTCTTCAAGTTAATTATCTTAAATACTAGACTATTCTAGAAACTTTACGAGAAATCTATGATTCCAAAGAATCTACTTTAATATTTTCACACTCCCCCTTAAAGTGATTTTTTGGAAGCTGCCCTAAACTTTTCACGGAAGAACTCAAACGAAACTTTGAACTGCGCCGGGTGAAAATCTTAGCAGTTTTTTCGTGACTCCTCTTGCTTCTTCAAATGATAAAGAATTTCCGTTAATGACCGACCCTGCGAAGAAACAATAATATGTGACAAATTTTCATCTTTGTAGTGGACGGGCTTGATAATAGTCCTCGTTGGCCTTTGTGAACCATATAAATCACCTCCTTGCCAAGTTTTATGTTGTTGAGTTTCTCGGCTCCCCCTTTCTCTTAGCTCCTTGACAATTATATTATTTAGAGAAACACCTATGATAGGAAAGTAAGGAACTCTAAGGTTTAATTTTTGTGTTACCTCTCCTTCCAACACAACTCTATGATAAGAAGAAATTTCATCAGTATCAGCTGCTTCATTTGAGTTGGAGATGATCTGACCATTAATTTCCTTTGAAACCTCATAACCATCAAAGGATTCACCACCAACTTCTTTTCCCAACTCCTCAATAAACTGTCTAGCAGCTTCAGACGTTTCGAAAATCATATGGTCTCTCTCTATTTGAGATTGAGACTTCAGGGTCGGCTTCTTCATTTATATGTTTTTTTACTTTATCTACTTCTGGTATTTTTTTCGCACTAGTGATTGACCTTGATATGGTAGGTGATTGATCAGAGACTTCAACTTCCATTATATCTCCCTCAATGTTTTCTTCGAAAAGGTCACTACTGGCATGTATAGTTTCAAACACTACCTGCTTAGGATCTATTGCAATATCTTTCACATTCAGACTTTTATTGTTAATTTCAGGATCTCCTTCTTTGAATTCCTCGATAGCAGCTACCACGTCTCTAGTCTGAACGTCTTCAGTATCATCTTGCTTCTTATCAGTGTCTTTCTTCTCCACATAATGGATTGTATTATATCTGATCCAATCTCTTTCCAAATTTATGAAAGCCAAAGCATCTATTGCTCGACTCTCAGCTGCGAAGCATTTTCCCTAGTCTTCTTTTTCTTTAACAACTTTTTCAATTTGAGCCATGTTGCTCTCCGTGGCTCGGCAATATCTTCTTTGTCCTACTTTGCCACATTGATAACATCTGAGATTCTTCTTCCTATAATTGTTAAATGACTCTTTCTTTTTTCCAAGAAAGCTTCCCTCTTGTCAGCTACTAGAGCATTTCCTTCCCTTTTCTTTGACAAATTCACCAGCCAACTGTTTGGCTAGTGACTCATGTGACAACAACAAATTCTCAAATTCCTCTAAGGGAATATATTCTAACTTCAAACCACGAATAATTTCTCCTTATTCATGCTTCAGATATAGCCGCATCTAGATTTAATAAAGAAATCCCAAAACATAAATTCTTAATTCTTAAGAAAAACTTGGCAATAGAAAGATTACCTTGGTTGGCGTTAGCTAATTCATTCTCCAATATTTGTAGCTGATCTTCATTTTTCTTGTTGAATAACTGATCGAGGGTCCTCCATATTTCATGAGCTGATTTGCACCTTATAATATGATCGAATAAACTGGAGGAGACGGTTCTCTTCAAGATGAACTCCACCTTCGCATTAGTCTGCTTCCACTTCTTATATGCACCATCATTTTTCGGTCCGTCGATTGGAGGACTTGTGTTACTTCCATTGAGAATATTCCACAAGTCCTCACCCACAAGGTATGATTCCATACATGGCTTCCATACCTTGTAATTGGAATGATTCAACAACTTCATTCCCAGTCCATTAACGCGGCCGCTTAAATTCATTCGCACAAATCAGTTGAATCGACCACAAACCCGATCTTGAAATAAACACAAGTCAATCTACGACTTTGGCTTTGATACCATGTAGAGAATAGCAGAAGAAAGGTGTAATTGGAGAGACCTTCTGCTAACCCAAGATCGTTAACTAAGATCGAAAGTTTCAACTAAAGAAGAGGAAGCTATGAAAGAAGAGGCTTTGTTATGGAAGAAGACTTCTTGAATTGAATTGTTTTTTTGGTTAATTACAAATGCCTAATGTCATCACCTATTTATACTTATGTAAGGATGATTCTAGATACTACAAATCTAGAGTGTTCTATGCTCTTCCACAAATATCTCCCTCAAATATCTAGATCTTTCCTAAATACAAATATGAAATAACTACACTATCCTTTTCTAGATTCTTCTACCTAGAATTACATAGAATACATAGATATTTCTTCAAGTTGATTATCCTAAATACTGGACTATTCTAGAAACTTCACGAGAAATCTATGATTCCAAAAAATCTAATTTAATATTTTCACTGCGGGGCCATCTTCATTTTTACAAAATGACCATATGAATCTTTACAGAAGCAACCACCCTATGAATGGTAGGATTCATATTTGTCTATTTCATTGGGTGGATGTTCTAAGAAAGCTAACATTCAACCTCAGGCATTGTGCAGTTTCTTCTAAACTCATGAAACTAACAATAATAGAAGATGGAAGAAGATGATAATCCTTTTTCGGAGATCACTCAACCTGCATCTGAAGCAGGCGTATGTAAGAATCTCCATTTTCCAATTGATAAGAAATCAAGAGTAATAAAAATTGTAGTAATGCCACTTCAACTTACTCATTTGCTGACTGATGAATGAAAGTATTTAGCTGATCAAATGCAGCTCCTGCAATTATGCTCCCAAGAAACACATTCACAAAGTTAAAGATGTAGTATTTAGATGCAGATCTCCTTTCCAGAGCTGAAATACTTTCCCAGCCCTCAAATTTGGACATCAGCATCAGTATAGTCGGCAAAACTATCAGAAATATCTTCAAAGCAATCCCAGGTAGAAAACCTTGGATGAATGACTTGATGAAAGGTCTGCACAATAGATTGAGTGGAATTATTGGTACAAAGACCTAAGCATAAAATGGAGAACCATATCTGCTGCGTTGGAGAAGGCGGTGGGGGTGTGGTAGGACAATTCTAACAATCATGCTTGACACAGAGAAACAACTCAGATAGCATAATATTCATTTGCATAGTTACCAAATAGAATGGTGAGAAATAAGGATAAAACAATCTATTTAGAAGACCATTTACTAGTTACTACTTCAGTTCTGATCTATGCCATGCCATGTCAATCTTCATGGCTAAGATACGTTAACTGATAACCTACACTGTCAGGACAGTTTTATTTTTCAAAATTTTTGGGGTGAGGAGATTGAATCGCCAACATATCATTCTCCTCTGTCAAGTCAAATCTCCTACCCGATCTGTGGACCTATTAATTGCCAATAATGACATTGAGCAGAAAATACATCTAGCCAACCTCAATTGTCACAAGTGTACGAGATATCTGGAGTGGTGTATCAATAAGCGATCAATTAATAAGATAATCATTTTTCCGACTCAGTCATAGATAACATCAGACAATGTCAGATAATCACACATATCAGCTAAAGAATCAGATAATTACCCTAATATGTCACCTGGTACCTGCATAAGTGCTCGTCACTTTACCTATATGGTAACCCCCACCCCCACCCCACCCAATATGAACATGGGTCACAACTCCCAGTCGCCCCCACTGGAGTATGGGGCTATACTGGTTGCATACATGCATCACATTCTTATCCGACTTGTTGAATTGTATATACTCTCTAGAAAGGAAATGTCACTTGGCACGACTTAGGTTGCTAGACTTCTGTTAATAATGACACTATCAACAGAAGTGGTTAAGACTCCATTTTTGCTAAAGAAGTGACTTATACTCTCTTAAATGTACAGTAAAGGCAATGTGCACTATTAAGCCTGATTGCCCAATGCATCATTAAGAAGCATACTCTAAGATACCAGATAATTTGGTTTATCTGGTTTATCTGCCAAAATTTGGTACCGGACGATTTGATTTACTATCAAAACTACCTTTTCGACCATCCAGAGAAATTTATGAAAATAGAGGAACAAAAATATCATACTTAGGCTGATAGAGTACGGAGCAAATGTTAAAAATGGGAGATAGTGGATGCTAACTCTTGAATAACTCTATAATGTGGCATACTCACATGTCAATGATTACTTTTAGGAATGGTGCTCTTTTCCTGATCCCCTCGATACTTGCAAGAGTTTGAACAAATGTGATGGGAATCATGAAAAAGAATGTCAGGAAAAAGAAAGCAACACCAATTATGAGCCTCCTAATTGTTAAATACACATAGGGAATCGCCAGATTTTTCCAATATACATCACGCGGCTCTGGAGCCCATTCAGTTAACCACAAAGTTGGATTTCTTGACTGCTGAGTTTGAGCACAAACAGCAGCACCCCACCGTGTTTTGAATGAGACAAATGCCGCCGGCATGATAGATTTTGGGTCATTTTTAACCCGCTCTCTCTCTTCAGCTATCTACAAATTAATAAAGCCAGAACTTTAGACATTGGTCAAGTGAAAGCTAATCTACAGAGCAATAAAAAGATTAAAGGTAACAAGCTCTAAAGTTAAAAGATGGACGTAAAGATTTTTTTTCTTTTTCCTTCCTTTTTTTGGTTGCAGTAAACAGAAAGGCATGGATGCCTGAAAGCACCGAATCTTCTAAAAGATTAGAGTCAATTTCTCTTTCTGACCAAATAAAACCATTTCGTATCTATGTACTATATGATGTCATAAGTGGTGGATAGAGGAGTATTGAAGACACTTTCAGGTGTACTTTGAGAAAGATGTTGAGGTCAATCAACATGCCAATTAGCAATGTTCACTCGGGATCTGTTACCTCTTTCGATAGTCTTTCAACTTCAGCAGTCTGATAATCGATCGCATCCACTTTATTTCCACAAAGGCCAAACAAACGAGTCTGCAAGTTCAAGAAGGAATTTACAAGTACAAGTTAGGCTTGAGGTAGACACAGAATTAGTGGAGCATCAAAGAAGATATGCTGAAAGAGAAACAATACTAATCTCAGAGCATCATAGACTAGTTTTGATTGATTAACTCGGCTATACATCCATACCTTCATCATGGGCCGTTTTGATTGATTTCTGGAATACTTCAGACGGTAATAATCAAGCCAATTTTGCTTATTGTTCTTCTGCTTGACCAATTTTGCTAGTTTGTTGGCATTGAAAACAACCTGCAGTACAATCCAATTACATGAATAAAGATGAAGTTTGATTAAAAAAAAAAAATTGCAATTGACAATTTGAAACAAATTATCCTATTAATTGGTATATCCGAACATAAAAGTGACTGCTCAAGAAGGGAAGAGATAATACAGTAATGACCATACACCGCAAGCATGATCATTTAAAAGTTAGTTCTTCAAGCAAAAAGTGTGTTCCTGAGAAAGAGCGTAACAAACTTTTAGAACTCGACAGCTTGTGATAACTGAAATATCCGGAAGTGTTATAGATCATTGTAAACATATATTTTTCTTATTAGATGATTCAACATTTTATTTCCTTGCCTTTACAAAATACACCTAGATCCATGAACAACCACAGTTTACCAATTTATATTGTTCCCACCCCATAATCAGCTCCAATGACACACATTTTTTGTAGTAGAAATCACAGCGCAACATCTTCCAACACAGAACTACTTATGTGCTCCATGCATGGACCGATAAGTTCTTACCCTCCAGCCACGTCGGTGTTTGATCCAAAAGAGATGAACATTGGACATTTTTATCTCTGTCTCTTGTTGGAATGGATTTCAACCATTAAAGAGTTAGCTTGATTTATTTTATGGGGTCAAACCCATGTGGAAGAAAATTTCATGTGTCAATTTACTTGGCTAGGAAATGAACTTGGAGAGCAAGCAAAAATTTGTGGAGGACAAATTTTGTAGTTGTTTTTCTTTTCCTTATTTTGTGCTTGGAGCCTAAGTTGACCATCTATAAAAGGATGGTTATTCTTCATTGTTTGAAACCATTCCAAAATTCAAAGTTAAATACATTGTAAGAGTAGAGAGTTAAGAGAGCAATTTTCGCAGGTGTATTCGGGATCCCTCCCCTTTCTTTGTTAATAATATAAATGCAATAGTTCTTTGGTGGATGTAGGATCATTCGAATCTGAACCACGTTAAATCTTGTGTCTTTCTCTTTTTTTATTTCATGTTTTCGCTAGCAACTGGTATCAGAGCCAAGATTCTATCTGAGTATGCTCTGTGGTTGCAGCACGGTCTTAACTTCCACATCAGAAAAGAATTACTTTGGTTTTCTGTATTTCCACGTTAAAAGAGGAAGAACAAGTAACGATGAGATTCATGAAGTTTGAAATTGATAGATTTAGTGGGTGCAACAACTTCAACATCTGGAAGATCCAAATGATGGTGTTACTGTGGAGGGAAGGTTCAACCCATGCTATTGACAAAAAGTACTCGGATGGTACATCGGATTCCGACAAGGAGAAGATTGAAGGCGATGCATTGAGTGTCATCCAATTGTCCCTTGCACCTAACGTGCTCTGTGAAGTGATTATAGGTACCGACGAGATGGCCAAACAATTATGGGATAAGCAGCAACGGCTTTACCAAGACCGATCGGTGACAACCAGGATGTTGTTATAACAATGTCTTCTCACATTTAAAATGGAGCCGAGTACTTTGTTGCAAGACCATCTAGATGTATTCAATAAACTTGTCATGGACAGACTGTCGGAACTAAAAAGAATAAAGAGATGCTATAATGTGTTTTGCTTTTTTCATTCACTTCAAAATATTGTGATATTGAGAATTCATTGATGTATAGCAAGGAGTCTATCACTCTTGAGCAAGTGCGACAAGAACTTAACTCTTGTGATGTTCGGGCCATTTTGAAGGAGACAAAAACGCTAAAGCTAGTAGGCTCTTTGTGAGAGGCCGTACTAGGTAACAGAAGGAGCAAATTAAAGCACAAATCAAAGTCTCGTATGAACAAGAAAAATGCAATAGTGTTGGGGCTATCACAAGAAGGGGCATTTTGAATGAGATTGCCCAGCATCAGAGTCCAAAGAAAAGGCGAGTGAATCCATTGTTGAACAGGTACATGATTCTGATAATGAATATGTACTTACAACATCATCCAATAATGGAGTCTATCGCAACAAATGGGTGATAGATTCTGGTTGTACTCTTGCATATGACATTTCGAAGATATTGGTTCTGCAACTACGAGAAAAGTAACGGAACTATAGTAATAGGCAATAATGCAACTTATAAAATAGTTGACATTGATTTAGTGAGGTTTTGCTGCCATGATGGATCTGTTAATGCATCTCATGTGCAGTTATCTAATGATGATAAGGCAAGATTGTGTCACATGCGACTGGGTTATAAAAGCGCACAATAACTGGATATGATGAGCAACCATAACCTTTTGAATGGTGTGAAGATCAGCACACTTGAATTTTGTGAGCACCGAGTCCTAGGAAAGCACAATAAGACAAGAACAAACCTAAAACTTGGACAAAACTACTAGAATCCGAAAATAACAACACAAACTAAAAAGAAGAAGATGAGATGAAGAAGAACTAACAAGCACACATTCGGATTTAACTAGAAACAAGATGAAAATTGCATTAAAAGTAAAGGATAGTAATAAGACATAGATCTTCAACAATAGATAGCACCAAGGTGTGTATCAAACACCTAGACACACACCACCAATAAAGACAACACCTCACTCTTAGGTAGACACAAAGGGAGTCACCTTCCCCAAGCACCAACCTTTCTTGCCAAAGAGTCAACAAAAGTGAAATCCACACTAATGTTGATGCCTAGTTTCGGGTTCACCACTTAAGGAGGAAGAACAAAATCTACAATAGAGTATCTCTCAATAATTCATCAAATTTTAATGAAAATAGAAGCTAAAAGGTCTATTTATACTATTACATAACAATGACTAAATTGCCCTTAATGAGAGTTTAAGTTGAGGCGCCTCTTAAGTGTTAATTTGGAGTGTAAAAAGTCCTTAATTCCCTTAATGAGAGGCGCCTCTTGAGTGCAAGAACCCTCTTTTTCTCTTCACTTGGACAAGGCTTCAAAAAGGTTCCAAAAGGTCTTCAATGACTTGCAAAATCCGAGACTTGAACCTTCTACAAGACCTTGTAAACCTTGTGTTTTTTATGTTTGTAACACAGAAGAAGGTCAACTTCAGCACTGGCAAGCACAAGATAGGAGGGGTGATAGACTACATCCATTCATATTTATGGGGTCCCTCTAAACTTCCATCAAAAGGTGTAAAGAGTTATCTTCTCACATTCATTGATGATTTTTCATGTAAGGTTTGGTTGCGTTTCTTGAAGTCAAAAAGTGATGTTTCTAAAACATTTAAGGAGTGGAAGATATTGGCTTAGAAGTAAATAGAGTGGAAAATCAAGTATATTCGCATAGGAAACAACTTGGAATTTTGCAATGAAGAGTTAAATGACTTCTGCAAGGTTTATGGGATCTCAAGATATAAGACGATAAGGAACACACTACAGCAGAATGGATTGCCGAGAGGATGAACAAAACTCTTCTTGAAAAGGCTCATTGTATGCTCCTACTAGCCAAAATGTCCAAAATATTTTGGGCTGAAGCTGTTTACTGATTCTCATATTGTCAATCGATCTCCAGCATCAGTGATCGACTTTAAGACTATGTTGAGGCATGGTCAGGTGAACCCTCTAACTATTCATACTTATGAGCATTTGGTTGTATAGCTTATATCATTTTAATGAAGAAAAGCTTGAACCAAGGGCTAATAAGGTCATAGTCGTAGAGTATGTGGATTGAGTAAAAGGCTACAATCTTTGGTGTTTGTCTTTACTCAAATTTGTAGTTAGTAAAGATGTTACTTTTGATGAATACTCTATACTTGATCCTCGTAAAGTTTCTATAAAGTTATTCGGAAATGAGAACTGTGAACAGATGGAGCTTTCGGTGAATCTTACCAAGGAGAAGGATCAAGAGACTCAAGTTGATGAGTTAAAAGATGCAGATCTTGAAGAATTTATTATCAATGAAACCATACACAATTATGAAGAGAATGGGCAAAAGGCAGATACAAAAATCGGAACGCCTTATAGAGCAAACAAATATGATTGTTGAAGCAACTTCTTACAAGGATACTACATAATGGCGATTATCCATGACGAAAGAAATAGAGTTCCGTTTTTCACCCGCAGACAGATGGTCAGGCTGAGACGACCATTCAAACCCTAGAGGATATATTACGGGCATGTGCTCTTGATTTCAAGGGTAGTTGGGATGAGCATTTGCCATTAATAGAGTTTGCTTATAACAATAGTTATCATGCTAGCATCGAGATGGCACCATTTGAGGCCTTGTATGATAGGAGATGTAGGTCACCCATAGGTTTGTTTGAAGTGGGTGAAGCTTCCGTGATTGGGCCTGATGCAGTGTTCAAGGCTATAGAGAAAGTTAAGTTGATTAGAGAGAGGTTAAAGACAGCTCAGAGTCGTCAAAAGTCATATGCCGATATGAGGAGAAGAGATCTTGAGTTTGAAGTAGGTGATTTGGTGTACTTGAAGATTTCACCCATGAAAGGGGTGAAAAGGTTTGGTAAAAAGGGGAAGTTTAGCCCCCGTTTTGTTGGCCCATATAGAGTTTCGAGCCGTGTTGGGAAAGTAGCCTATGAGGTTGAGTTGCCCGCAGAGTTGTCAGTTGTTCATCCTGTTTTTCATGTCTCCATACTTAAAAAGCATATTGGTGATTCTATTGTAGTAAATCATTCAGAAAGTGCTGATATTCAGAACAGTCTTTCATTCGATGAGATTCCCGTTGAGATCCTAGATTTTCATATCCGTAGACAGAGGAACAAAGAGGTTTCCTTGGTCAAAGTGTTGTGGCGGAACCAGTCAGTAGAGGGAGCTACTTAGGAGGCAGAAGCAAACATACGAGCCAAGTATCTGCACCTCTTTTCTGCGAGTTCAGATTGATCCGAAGGTATTATTCTTCCTTAATTCAGCCCTTCTAATCTAAAGTGCAGCTATGTATCTATTCTTGCATGAGTTCTTGCAATTTCGGAGGTATTCAAGAGTTTAGAGAGATTTTGAGCCGTTTAGCAAATTGATTCAGCTATGTGTACTATTTTTCCTGTGTTCCTAGTCTAACTAGTGACATTCAAGGATGAATGTTTCCAAGGGGGAGATATTGTAAGACCCCGCAAAGTTCTCTCGTAGTCCGAGCCTTAGAGCGTGTTAAGTGAAGTGAAATTTCGTCCCTAAAAGAATTGAGAAATGACTTCCCAAGTGATTGGTATTTAAACCATATAGAATTTTCTTAAATTTGACTTTTTTTTCATGAAGAGAATTGAATTAGCTTTCCAACGATACCAATTTCATCCAAATCCGGTATCGGGGTAAAAAGTTATGGTTGTTTTATCGAGAGTTGTCGGAACCGCCCAGGTGCGACGGACGATCCGACGGACCGTTGAGTCTGCGATGGACCGTCGCTCGGCCCGTCGCAACCAAGGCAGTAACTTCCTTTTCTGGCCCAAGTGCGACAACCAAAATGACGGACCGTCAAGGATGCAACGGACCGTTGTTGGGACTGTCGCGTTAAGGCAGTGTGGCCTCACCCTGTCCATCGTGCGACGGACGATCCAACGGACCGTTGAGTCTGCGATGGACCGTCGCTCGGCCCGTCGCAACCAAGGCAGTAACTTCCTTTTCTGGCCCAAGTGCGACAACCAAAATGACGGACCGTCAAGGATGCGACGGACCGTTGTTGGGACTGTCGCGTTAAGGCAGTGTGGCCTCACCCTGTCCATTGTGCGACGGACGATCCAACGGACCGTCGGACTTGCGACGAACCGTCGGTCCGACCATCGCATTGAGGCAGTGTGTCCCATTCCTGGCCAACGTGCGATGGACGACCCGACAGACCGTCGGACTTGTGACGTACCATCGCTCCGACCGTCGCAGCCCCCGTTCAGTGTTTTTAACTCATTTTAACAAGGGGTTTTTGGGTCTTTTCCCTTTTAACCCTTAGATATATATTCCAAACGAACTTGATAGCCTCATTATGTCCCAAAATATCCTAAGGCTAGGGTTTCTCCCTCAAGAGCAAATCTAAAACCCTTCTCCAAGAACTCACCATGGGTTCTACAAATTGAGTTAAGATTTGAGTTCTCCAAGTTCAAATGTTGCAAGAACCCTCTCTAAAGAGTAAGAAGAAGAGTTTAGAGCAAGCTTGTTCATCCAATTTCATAATCTAAGTTATGTGGGGTTTTGAACAAGGGTAATCCTTTCACCCTTGTGCCCAAAGGCTTATTTAAACTATGATTTTCTGTAATTTTTGAGATTTTACATGAAATTGAATTAGGGGTTTTCACCCAATGTTATTGGTTGCAAGCTTTTGATATTTTCCTAGAATTGAGAGTCTAATGGCATTATTTTTTTACATGTTTTCTTGAGAAATTGCAGTTGGGTATATACCCCATGATTTTAATCCTTGAGAAGTTAATAGTTGAAATGTTTGAAACATTGAAGTATATGAGTACGTTGAGATTTTGAGATAAATTGCTGAAATTTCCAGATTTCTACATGAGTTATGAATCTATATGTTATCTATTATGCTTTTGATGAGTTCTAACTTGAGATTGATTATGGATTATTAAGCCCTACTTGAGACTTGAGATTTTATGAACTATTGTGCTATAAGCACCCATGATTTGAGTATTCTGAGATTATTGAGAAATGTTTTGACCTAATAGTCATTGAGTTTTGAAATCCACTCTACTACATGAGATTACAGATTTGATTATTGGGTTCTTATTGAACCATGAGATTATTCTAAAGTGGATTTTCATGAGATGAGCAAGATAAACTAAAGGGAGTAGTATTTAGCATCGAGTTGGGTAAGTTACCATGGTTTTACCCCAGAACTACATGCCACCGTAGGTTGGGCCTAAGGCCGAGATGACTGTTGGGCCTAAGGCCGAGATATTGGGTCCGAGGCCGAGATAAGTGATCACTGAATTGAGGTTATACTCCTTGGCAAGAGTATGACGCCTGTCCCCAACGTGAAGTTTTTTCCTTAGGAGGACAAAACGTTGGACTCCATGTAGCTCTCATGGTTTATGTCGGTTAAGAGAAACTCCCTAAAAAAAAGTATTTTCCATTGAGATAAGATATTTTTCTTTAAAACTAAAATACTTTCCCTTGATATGAGTATTTTTCCCTAAAACTTGAAATGAGATATTTTCCTAACGTGAATGAAATGCCTTCAAGTATGTTCCAAAGTTATATGATTTTGAATTCCAAGTATTTGAGTTCAAAAGAGTTATGAGTTCTTGAGCATTGAAGAAGTTTTACTCTCCATGAGACATATGCATGAGTTGAAAGTATTGCTTAAAGTTTCCTTTAGCCTTGAGTAATGAGAATAAGAGAAGATTACCGATTTCAAAGTTAAACTATGATGACTCACGAGATTTGCTACATGCTCTATTCTACATGATTCATGAGCATTACATTTTATACTTATTCAAGCCATGTGAGTCATTACTTATTGCAAGCATAATTTGATTAAAGAGTATTGAGGTTGTTTTATATAAATGCATATACCCCAACATACTCAGTACATTCCCAAGTGCTGATCCACATATACGTTTATGTGCTACATTGTCTTATAATGTAGGTTCAGTTGCTCAGTCTCAGCCTCGTCAGTGACTTCCGAGTACCTCTGTCTACATCCCTACAGTGGTGAGTCCTCATGATTCGAGGACCTATCGTCAGATATTTCAGCATTTGAGAGACTATGTTATTACTTTCAGTTCATTTTGAGTCAGTTGGGGACCTGTCCCAATGGCTCTCTAGTTCATAGATTAGTAGAGGCTTTGTCAGACTAGTTATCAAATTGTGGTTGTATTGAGGTCTTCCGGTATTGCTTGGTCGTTTAAACCGAGCATTTTCTCCGTATTTCCTTTCATACGATATGACTATGCTAGTGTTTGAATTATTTTATCTTGAAATGAGTGTTATTAGTAGAAATAGGCTCAAAGGGTTAGCTTGGGGCTACTTGTAGCCTTAAGCACCATGTGACGCCCCGAAAGGTGATTTCGGGTCTTTACATATTGAGACTATGGAAGTATATGAGTTGTGAACCCCCCATGGATCCTGTCCGAAACACTGAGGCTTGGAAGGTGTATACGAAGCATTATATTATCATCATTATATTGCATTGCATTGCATTCTTTTGTATGGTTTGATATTGTGTTGTTATTTAATTTTCTGTTGCATTACCTCGATTGAACCTTGTTTATAATATTGTATATTGAGCATTTATTTTACTACATTACATCATGTTATACCATCTTTTGTTGATTAAGAGGGTGAGATATTATGAGCGTGGGATGTGACTATGGCTTGATATGAGAGACTGTCGTGTTGCATCTTTTGGTAGCATGATATACTCATATTTATGCACTCTCATTATTTTATCCTAGATATTGGTTGAACATGTTGATTGAGCCTGATATACTATGTCAGTGAGTCTTCCTCATAAATGACTTCCCTTAATTATTGATCATAAAATAATTAGTGTTGACTCACCTAAACTAATGTGTCTACCTTGTTATTGATAATCTTATGATTGTTCTGTTTGGATACCCTGTTAGGATGAAGTAGCATATTACTGATTGTATTTAGAATGATGAAAAACTTTGGGTAGTTGGGGTGGTGGTCCTCGCCATCACTTTGAATCAGGATCGATTATCGATGATACTTGTTGAGTACACATGTTTCATACTCTTGCTTTTCTTTCCTTTTTCCTTTTTTCTGCACCCCGTACAGGTATTGAACCTAGTAGCAGTTCGTAAATTTTGTTTCTTCCATTTGGTGTTGTGTAGATCGAGGTAGTGGCTGAAAGACATCGGAGCTTATCCAGATTTCCTCTCTTTTATCTTGTGCTTATTTTCATAATTAAGATATTTTAGATCATTTGATATTACTCTGCATCTGAGGCTTATACTAGTGACAATCAGTCCTGGGATTTTGAATTATTATTTCATCTTTAATGTTTTGGGTCTATTCTATCTTCCTTCTTCCGCTTCTGATCTACTTTAATTATTGAGCTTGGACTGGGATAGGCTTGTCTGTACCGGAGGGTGTGACAGGGGTGATCATCACGTACTCTATTTTGGATCGTGAAAAAAATGAAACCCTGTCGATTTGTCCTCTTCCACTTTCAAATTTCGCACTTTTACTCCGTAGCACTGTCTTGGATGCCCCAAATCTCATCGATGACATGGATTTGACTTTTAAACACCATTTTTGGTTCGCCTAATGTCCCAAGATCCGTCCCATAACATTTATATTCAAGATTAGGACCTTCGTCTTCACATTTATCTCAATCCATAAGCTATTACAACCTACAAAAGGGCTAATCACATACTTTGGTTCATAGACACAATTTAATCAAAACACATGAGAATATAATCAAAATTATTCTAAAACAAAGCTCGAATATGGATAGAAAATGGTACTTGAACGTATAAATACGCTCAAGATCAAGGAGCTCATATCTCGATGATGTATCAAAAATAATAATAGGATAGATATACTAGATATTATCCTACGAATATCCTAAGCATCACAAGGAATATTGATGGCACCACTACCGACATTTCCACGTGGACAACATCCATTGATCGTAGTATTTTAGAGCGTAAGTGGAGCTTTTCTATTGGTTAATATATTATCGTTCAA
Source organism: Capsicum pubescens (assembly GCA_030864215.1). NCBI lineage: Eukaryota > Viridiplantae > Streptophyta > Magnoliopsida > Solanales > Solanaceae > Capsicum > Capsicum pubescens. Next base: position 41,555,533 of record CM061539.1, on the reverse strand, counting down.
ACCTACAAATAGTAGTTTTCACATAATTGTAAAGGACCTAATTCTAGAAATGCAACAACACACTCACTTTTTTGTACTCCAAACATTCCATATTTTAACTAATCTTTGCCTTACAAAATTTATTCATTGTATCGTTCTCATATCGAAAGCTAAAGATACTCAAATAACACTGCGCATATACTCATTATCAACTCCAATGCTTCATACGACTCTCGTTTATTTGGTTTGCTATCTTTATCTCGTTTTTACTTACTATTATTGACATATTCAATTGCTAATAATTGAACCTAACCAGTTAAGTCAAGACTTGTGTTCTTGACCTCATATAAATTCAATTGTACCATTTTTCCGATAAGCACACCCCAGAACTCAAGGTCTTTTGAACTTTTATTCCTATTTTGTGTTGGTCTAATTTATGCCCGATAACAAATTTGTTTGCGGGACATAAGTTTATATTGTTATATCATAATATCTCATAAGTTATACCTGAACTTAAATTCAGTGTTTAGAAAAACTTATGTCCCTCTAGTCATAAGTTTGATTGCTAAAGGGCATAAACTATATACCAGCCCTAACAAAACTTGCAATTTTATGCAGAACTGATGGACTAGGATCCAAAATTATAATCAAACTATGCACCTATCATTGGGACAGGAGATCGAACCCCGACAGAATTTATGACAAGCCTATAATATTCTTCCTCTTTTTCTTTATTTTTCTCCTCACATCCTGTAATTCTTTTCATCTCTTTTTGTTCTTTTTTTTTCTTTCCTTTTTTTTTTTACCTAATTCTCTTCTAAGTAAAGCAGGCTCATATCGAGAAATGACACTACGACCACTCCTAGAAACAAATTCTTAACATATTTATTTTCAGATACGAACATCATCCAAAGCACAGAATTATTGAGTATAAGTTTTTTTCTTAAACAAGATCTTTGTATTACACATCCTAATAAGTGCTAAAATAATAGACAGCATAATGCACATGAACATTTAAAGTTTGTAGAAGACAGAGTACCAAACATCACTTCTTTTAGAAACCCCTTCATTAACAATCAACTTAATGTTTGCTTCCCTACAAAGCCCTAAACTCTATAACATTGGGTCTTGGACAACTCTATTTTATTTGGTTTTAGGAAATACAACAAAAGTACATAATAGAGGGAGAACGCGGGAAGGGATACAAAAAATGATGGATTCTATTTCCCACTTCCTTTGAGTTCCATTAGCCACAGGCTGCAGCCACCAACTCTTATCAATTTGCCTTTAGCTCTCTTATGTACAAAGAGTTGGAATCTCACATCCAAAAGAAACAAAGCAGTTAATGTATGTGGTCAATATCGTCAGGAAATGAAGTAAAAGAGTTGACACTCATTTTGCTTGGCGCTGGAGTATTTCTTGACTGGCGCTTTGTTGGGACCAACACAGTATCGTTACTCTCCAACTTATCGTTGAAGTCCTCATCGTTATCCTCATCATCACCTTTAAAAACAGGGTGCAAATAAGCATTTTGAAGGTAGTCTTTCAAGTTAAGATTGGATTCTTTGGCTCGTTCTAAAGTATCTTTCCTCTTCGCTTCCTGAAATTCAAGAAGACCAAGTATACATTCCTTTTAGAGAAAAATAAAAAAATTGAGATTTAACCTTATAATTCCATGTAACAATAACAGATCTCTTGCTAATGAAACACATTTGAGATCAACACAGTTAAATCTTCACCCACAGAAAATAATACACCTAAATGGGATTTTTTTCAAGAACCTTCACTTCCATGCGCACCACATTTATATTTGATTGTAAAGGTGTTGTACACACCTGCAGTGGGTATCTGGTGAAAGCTGGCTCGTAACGCCCTTTACAGAAGTAGTGAAAAGAGATAGTCAATACTGGAAGGGCGATGAGGAAAGGTGCTGATTGAGCAGAATGCTTTGTACTTAGCAACCCCAGTAAAGATAGCTGAGAGAAGACCAGAGCGAATATTATACGTCCGTGAACATCTGGCCAGAATGCTGCTCCACTTTCATACTTTTGATTGTATACATGTATAATCTGCATGATTTCAGAAAGGAACACAATCAGAAAAGCTAAATCTTGAGTGCTGATATACTTGAGCACACAGGTCAACAAAGACCTAGAGTTACATGCAATATAGCAATCTCCACCAACTATTGCTAGAACATTAGCAAACACATCTTCAACCCAATCATTTTGCCCATCATCATAGAGAAACCAAGTGTTATATGTAATTTTGATGATGAGCAGCTAAACAAAGAGGGACCAGGTCCCTAGATGTGCAAGGTACAGTTCAGCTGGCACGCGCCTTCTGCACAGTTTTGTCATCTTGTGTAACAAACCGGTGGGTGCTATTTTGTACTGACTTATAGCTGGTCTAATGATCTTTCAAGCTCTAATCATCAGCTATAAAAGGAAAGAAACGCCTCTTCAACAATCAGTTTTTGCCAATTCTAAATAGAGAGAAGTGAGGCTGCAAAAACTCCATTTCAAGACTGCTCAAGCATTGCTCATGTTCTTAACTTTGTACTTTGCCTAAAGAGTGAGTGAGTGTTTTTGAGTGCTGATTTGCAAAAGAACTACTCATGTTATAAGACTAGTGTTTTCTTGTTGAGAGTGTTGCTTAGGTAAAGTTGCCTAAGCTTGAGACTGGTTAGAGCTAATCAGTGTAGGGAGAGTCCTTGGTAGAGTTACCAAGATAAACTGGTAGTAGAGTTGCTGCTAGCACAAGGAGCTTAGAGTTAGGCTGAAATCTAGACTGTAATCAGGAGGTTGATTATAGTGGACTTCGTTGGTGCTTGTGAGGGTAAGCCGTGGTTTTTTCCATCCTGGGTTTCCACGTAAAAATTCTTATGTCTTTTACTCTTTCTGCATTGTCTTTAGCTTTCTTGCACTCTATTGTTTAATTGCCTGTGTTTGATTCTGAGGGACCTGGTCCCTTACTGTGCGGAGCAATCCCAAAGGGTTTCAATAATTAGTATCAGAGCCTGGTCACTATAAAAAGTTCACACCTAGAGTGTCTTAGTTAGCATGGTTGCTCCACCTAATCTAGAAGAAGGGCAATCTACAACTAGACCACCAAGATTCAATGGGCAGTATTATGGGCGGTGGAAAACTAGGGTGTTTGACTTCATTATGGCTGAAATAGTGAACTGATGGACATAATTCTTGATGGTCCTCATGTTCCTGTAAAAGAAGTCAAAGAAGGAGATGTGACGAAAATAGTTGTAAAAGTAGGAGGGAGTTCGATGATGAAGATAGAAAGACGATTAAAAAGAATTCCAAAGCCAAGAAACTGTTAGTATGTGGCATAGGCCCTGATGAATACAATAGGATCTCAGCTTGTGAAAATGCAAAAGAGATCTGGGATTGTTTAAGGACTGTGCATGAGGGAACAATGGATGTGAAGGACTCTAAAGTTGACATGCTGACAACTCAGTATGAAACCTTCACTATGAAAGAAGGAGAGACAATACAAAAAATGCATACAAGATTCACCTCCATCACAAATGAGCTACACTGCTTAGTAGAGGTGATTCCATTATATAACCAAGTGAGGAAGATACTTGATGTTTTTCCCAAGTCATGGGAAAGTAAAATAGATGTTATAACTGAGGCAAGAAATCTGAAAACCCTCACCATGGATAAGCTGATTGAAAATCTAAACACTCATGAGCTCAAGAAGCAACAAGAGCTAGAGAAGAAAGATTTCAAAAGGAAAAATATCTGGCATTGAAGGCTTCAAAGCATGACTCAAGTGAAGAAGAAGATGATATTGCCTATTTGGCAAGTAGAGTTGTCAAAGCAATGAAAAGGAGCGATCAATTCCAAAAAAGAAGAAGCAGCAGCAACAAGGGAACCAATGTTGAGGTGTGGCACAAATGTGGAAGTCCTGAGTATTTTATCAAGGATTGTCCAATGACCAAGATGGTTTATCAGGATTACCTTAAGGCTGAGGGTGACAAAGGAAAGATCAGGGACCTAGTCCCTGATAATTCGAGAAGGAAGGTAACAACTGAATATGCTGTAAAGCAAGCTCTGGCAGTGTGGGGAATTCTTCCAGTGATTCGGCTGGAGGTGTTTCTATGCTAGCAGTGGAGGATGAGAAAGTGACCTTTGAAACCTTGTTTGCGTTTATGGCAAACACTAAGGATGAAGAAGAAGATGAGGTAACACTCTCAAACATTAAAGAAAACCTAAAAAATTACCCTGCTAGAAAAGTAAAAAAGCTTGCCAATATATTGATTGATTCTATGTGTGATATGACTAATGAAAAAATGCTATGGAAGAAAAGGTGGAGAGTCAAGAGCTTGAGTTAATTTCTCTAACTCTTCAAATATCTGAAACTGAAGAGCAGGTTACGAAGTTGAAATCTAAAAATTCAAGCCTAGTCAATCAATTGGAAAAAGCTAAGAGTGCATGTGATAAAGAAAAGGTTAATATTCTAGAATAAAAGATTGGAGATCAGGAGCTTGAGCTGATAGCTTTGACTCTCCAGATATCAGAAACTGAGCAACAAGTTCCTTAGCTGAAACTTGAAAATCTGAGTTTGGTAAGTCAACTGGAGAAAGAAGATCGTTCCAATTATAAAGGAAAGAAGGAAGTCTCAAAGTTTCAAGTTGAGCTTGAAGAAAAGCTGGAGGATTCTCAAAGGCTTCTCATGACAGCACTTCAAGAGAATGGGGAGTTAAAAAAGGACCCGGTCCGTTTAAGGGAAGAACTTAATTAATCCCTACAATGGACTACATCTTCTTAGATCCTTTATAACTAGACTAATCAAGGTGCTAACAATGGGAAGGGGCTTGGTTATCAAGAAAGAATCCAACCTTGTGGGTCTATTGCTCATAATGCTAAGAATAAGGTTCACAAGCCTCTATGCACTCATTGTGGAAGAGATGGGCACACAAGGGGGAATTTTCAGAACTAGATCAAAGCTAGGATGAATGTTTCCAAAACTATTCAGCAAGCAAATGCTTATTCTGAGGGTCTCAATCCTCACAGAATTGTGAAAAGGAACTCTCTACCTAGATGGGCCAAAAGGTATTTGATCACATCATTGTCCCATTACTGGGAACTCAGACTCAAGTGGGTTCCCAAATCTGGCCAATGATTATGATTCCAGGCATGAGAAGGGGATTGCAGTCGGGAATAGCTCGTTGATTGAAAGAATTCAAAGCTCAACGATGGAAGGCCTGACTGTGCTCTCTCTCTCAAGACACTTCTGGTGAAGGTGTCTTTTTGTGAAAAGAGAATTTCAAGGACCTAATCCTGTCCTGTGAAAGCTGATATTCAACAAGAGAATGTGTGAAGCTTTTGTTCTAAAGGAAGCCCTAGAATGACCTTTAGATATGATGAACGAAAAGGTATTCTGTGGTTGGATAAAAGGAGTGCATGTGGTTCCTGATTTGTCAGGAAAATCATTGATACTTGGTGGCGGTAAAGATGATGAGCAAGAGGATAAAAGATCCAGGTGAGATCTGATTCTAAGGAACCCAGTCACTAGGAAATTTATCTCAGAAGGAGAAGCTTCAAAAGCCTGAATTAAGTCAAGTATGGGACCTAGTCCCCAGACCAGATTTGCTTTTGGGAACAAGTTCTGAGCAGAAAGGGAGTATACAAAGATTAAAGCATGATACTGACTTAACCTATTATGTGAATCAATGTTTCTCCACAAAATTGGCTATGTTCAGGAGAAAGGTATCCTTGATAAAGTGGGTGCATCTTAGTCTAACTTAGTACTATACCCTTATAGGTATACACCCATGGTAACAGCTTAGGAAGTGGACAAAAGTGACAAGCACAAACTTGAAGATTCACTCAAAGGGGGGGAGGGTGGTCTTATCTCTCAGGTTAGTATCACTATAGTATGCTTTAATAATCATAAAATATATTGTCTGAGAAAGCCATGTATCATTGTTTTCCCCCATAAAAGCTATAAATTCGTTTGCAAAATGAAAAGTCACTCTTATCAAAACCAAACATGTCATATTCTTTAATGACAACGGTCACCTCTTTAAATTGCTAAAACAAGCTACTTCCCAGTCAGAGTCTCAACTTATCACTCGTTGCCTCCACTAAACCAAACTGATCCTTCTCATTATCCTCTCTTCAGAAAATCAAATTGAATATGCCCTCATTAAATATCTTGATCCTTTAGCAACCAAAACCGTAGAAAACTTCTTCTTAGGTCCTCTAAGTCAAAGTCTGGTAACCCTGATGGAATGAGGCAGAAGCACATAAGCTATAAAAAGGAAGAAAGCCTCTGAGGGACCTGGTCCCAAAAAGAAAAAGTTGTTATTGAAAGGATAGAGGCAAGTAATGAGACCAAAGGATGAGATGAAGAATGTGGGTGGTTAAAAAGGGATTAAAATGTTGATAACTCAGAAAGTTCTCCCAGGAAAGAACTCTTGATCCCAAAATATGTGAGAAAAAGGGAGACATGAAATGCCATATGGGTACCTCCTCAACAAAGTATTTGATCATGTTGGGGTACTTGGGAAAAGGAGATCACATGGAACAACTAAGATGATATTCAGTTTGAGCAAAACTTGTGGAGAATGTATATCAAGTATCTGAATTGCTAGTTGTTCAGGGAAAGTTGGGAATAGTTGGGAATGGAATAGAGAAGTTAAAGAATCAAGTCAGCTGTCAAAGATGTTGGATTAAATGTATTTGACATTGTTGAATCAAAGGCTATCCTCTGAAGGAATACGTGTCACTGATAAATATACAACTGGAAATGCAAAACTCCAGGCAAGAATGGCCAAAGTGAATGCTGAAGTGAAAATCCTTACCAAGCAGTTGGTGGATACTCACATTACTATAGATACAAGAATGGAGTACTGCTTAAGTCCTTTTCACCCAATCTTCCTTCCACCTGACCCCTGTTATCCTCATTCCCTCATCAACCTTGTGTCAGTTCCACATCCTGATTCTCATAATGGTTTTTAAAGACAGTTATCTTATCATGATTATTTTAGCTTACTGTACGGGTACTGACTATTATGAGTGAATGAGTCTTTAGTTTGTGTATCTCATTTGTCTCCTTACTTTAAAGTTGTTCTACATGTTAGTATTGCCCCACTGGCCATGAGTTAACTAAGTTATGCTTATCTTTACTCTTGGTTTACTGTTCTTACTTTTCAATGATATCAAAAGAAGGACCAAATGTGTGTGTGCTAAATGCTAAATTGCAGAAGTAAGGGGAAAGTATGCTAATGCATAAAAAGATAAAGGTGCATAATGACAAGGGAGAATTTTTTGCTGCAAGATGACAACAAGGGATCAAGTCCCTGTGTTGCATAATGAGAGGGGGAACATTCATCCTCAGGTGGTAATCACTCTGATTAAATGTGATGAATGTGCACTAATGCTCAAGTTGTTGGGTTTGGTTTGTCATTATCAAAAAAGGAAAAAATTACTATATGTAGTTTTGATGATGAGCATCTAAATTACGAGGGACCAGATCCTTGGATGTGCAAGGTACAGTACAGCTGACACGCGCCTTCTGCACAGTTTTGTCATCTTGTATAACAAACTTGCAGGTACTATTTTGTGCTATTTTGTACTAACTTGGACAACTGGTCCAATGATCTTTCAAGCTCTAATCACTACCCAGCTATAAAAGGAAATCAGTTTTTGCCAATTCTAAATAGAGAGAAGTGAGGCTGCAAAAACTCCATTTCAAGACTGCTCAAGCATTGCTCATGTTCTTAACTTTGTACTTTGCCTAAAGAGTGAGTGAGTGTTTTTTATTGTTGATTTGTAAAAGAACTACTCATGTTATAAGAGTAGTGTTTTCTTGTAGAGAGTGTTGCTTAGGTAGAGTTGTCTAAGCTTGAGACTGATTAGAGCTTAATCAGTGTAGGGAGAGTCCTTGGTAGAGTTACCAAGATGAGTTGGTAGTAGAGTTGCTGCTAGCGCAAAGAGCCTAGAGCTAGGTTGAAATCTAGACTGTAATCAGGAGATTGATTATAGTGGATTTCGTTGGTGCTTGTGAGGGCAAGCCGTGGTTTTTCCCATCCTGGGTTTTCACGTAAAAATCCTTGTGTCTTTTACTCTTTCTGCATTTTCTTTAGTTTTCTTGCACTCTATTGTTTGATTGTCATTGTTTGATTCTGAGGGACCTGGTCCCTTACTGTGCGGAGAAACCCCAAAGGGTTTCAACACCAAGTAAGCAGTACGCCATAAATAGAGACATTCTTAAAGATGGCGGACGCCATCACAATATTAGACTTGTTTCTAAGTAAATAATTACTTATTGAATTTGGAAAATTAAAGGTCCTTCCTTGTTAATGTTACATATAGTTCAATAATTCTGTTTACTAAAGATGCATATGTACTAACAGGGATAGAAAATCCTTGCCTCACTCAAATGTCATGTCATTGCTAAAATATAGGAATTAGCGACGGATAATTTTTGTAGGTAAACAGCAAAATATGTTGCTAATCCTATTTACCAACTGATTAACAAAATATGAAGTTCGTAGCTAGTCTCAGTTTTTTTTTACCTAGTGTGCAGATGTGTCTTCAGGTTATATGACAAGGACTCCAGTAGATACCGCATATAAAACGGCTTCATATGACCAGTATAACCTGTAATCCTTGCACCCACTGGATAACCCAACATCAACGCTAACATGATTTTGATTTTTCTAAACTGGTGTAAAGCATACAAAACTACTTAAAACATATCAACTTTCCGCTGGCAATACATGCATTATAAGTAAACTTTCACATGCATTTGAACCTCTTCAATTTTGACTCAATATGACTGCAGAATCTGAAGAACCAAATCCTTTATCAATTAAAAAGACTTAAAAAGCGAAAAGATAACCTGATGACGGAACACAAAATATGCCATGCCAAAGAACACCAGTATGAAAGGAAGCAGAAATGGCGTGACTACAGCATAGACTAGGCCCAACAAGAAATATAATTGTATCTGCGGTTCTCCAGTGTTGAAATCGAGGCTTCCAGGATCCATCGCCTTCTCTCTATCCCTTTCAGTTTTGACCAAAAAAAAGTTCTTCAAATGGAAGATTATTAGTGGCTTCAACCTTAGGATCTCTCCAGCAATACCGGCCCAACCGTCAACCATTATGTAAGTTATGAAGAATGTTGCTTTAATAGGGATAGCAACACCAATTGTTTTGGGGATTCTGCGGTAAAAGACAGAATTTTTAGTGCTTAAAAAGCATAGTATTCAAGTAAAGGGATATTAGAAGATCTGGAAAATTGCATAAAAAGAAAAGCTAGTACTGTCATAGATGGGACAACACACTTCAACGCGAATGTTATAGCTAATACACAGGAGGCCTTGAATAGATAGTAGAGACTTATTTCCTCAATTAAATACTAGACATGCTAAGACCCAGTGGCAGTTGCTGCAATTCGTCTGGACATGCTATTGGAAAACAAGGAAAAAATATTCCTATTTTGCTGTGCTATCCAATTCCTAACCATTGATTTAAATGTTCTTCTCTCTTAAACTACATTGTTAGGACCATTACATTTGCTTTGACTGACCACTGCCAAACTGGTAGGAGATGGTTATGTATTCTTACAAAATAACCTATCAAATACTCAAAACTCCTAGAAGTTGAAACTCACCTGTTTCAAACCTATGTCCACTGGCAGAACCAAGATTGTCACAGAGGGAGTCAAAATATAAAAAAAAATATACCTACAAAAGTGTCCAGGGGTTTCAGCATATTGTATATATACATACAAGAAAAAAAATTGGCCTATCTACGCAGTGTAATTTCTGACGGAGTGTCAGCAACTTCCCTTGGACAAGGGTTGCTCCGAACTGTCTATGTCAAGGCCTATGTAACATACTTCTAGTACTAGAAACTGAACTGCACTTCAGGTCATGCTGGTCACGAATAATCTCATGAACTGCAGTGGTGATTGGGATTGTAGACTGGTAATGTAACAGTATCCAGGAAAGCTCTGGTATCATGAGAAACAATCTGTAAGCCTCTAATTGCTGGTGGGTTGAACATTGCAAATTTATGCCTATGGAATAAAGCAACAATACTGAAACAATTGTGGAATATCTTCGGAAAGAAAGAATGCATGTGGATCAAATGGACACATGGATATTACATAGAGAATAAAACCTTAGAAGATGTCCTAATAACTAAGAATGCTTCTTGAGTGATAAGGAAAATATTGAAGGCTAGAAGCTGGATTATGCAAACTCCTATAAGGGCTGGTGGATTACACATAGCCTTTCGAAAGTAATGCAAGGAAATTCCTTCTCCATTCACAAAATGTACAAATTGTTGATGCCTCAGTATCCAAGGGTTGATTGGAAGAACCTTGCTTTACATAAAAAGATCCACCCTCGCATCAAGTTCATACAGTGGTTAGCTATGTAAAACAGGCTAGCAACTGTGCCTTGCCAGCTTGGTATACATGTTCCTACAGAATATTTATTTTGCGGCCAGGCACTAGAAACATTTGAGCACTTGTTCTATGATTGTGTCAAGACTAATAGTCTATGGCAGAGGTTGTGCTTATGGTTGGGAATTAGAAGAGTAATACAAGATTGGAATTGTGAGCTGCAATGGATAAACACAATGGCAAAAAGCAAAACTGGACAGCTGAAATTTCCACAGTTGGGTTTGCTATGATAGTTGCACTGATATGCAGGGAGAGAAACAACTGCAGATTCTAGCTTAAACAAATGAATGCTAACAGAATGCTGAAGGAGATCGTACAGCATATTCATATCAGAGGAAAGAACAACACCAAATGGCACAATACACCCAGAAACTTAATGTATATCCTTTGACTAGGAGAATGCAGTAGTGAGGAACAAGCTTTGCATTGTATTGATTATCTTAATAGATAGCAGTAGTGATAGAGGTATAAGATAGCAGTTAGTCCTAGACTGTTTTGATACGATTGTAAATTTTTTTTGGTTATCAATGAAAATGCAATTTAAACAAAAAAAAAGATAATAGGAAGAACTATAATGCATGTAGCATGCATTATCATTAGTGAATAGGTAAGAATATACTCAACAGGACAAAGCACTTGTTACAGCAGAAAGCTAGCACAACATCAATTGTGTTCTATTAAGCCACCCCTCACAAGGACTAAAGAAAACTCAAGACTGAGCTTCCATAACAGTGATAAGTCGTTCATCATGCAAGGGAGAAACTATTGTATTAATGTGGGGTAAAAATTCCTTCGAAAGGTTGCTACTCCTAAGTGGGTGTAGAGAATAGCAGAAGAAAGGTGTAATTGGAGAGACCTTCTGCTAGACCAAGATCGTTAACTAAGATCGGAAGATTCAACTAAAGAAGAGAAAGCTACGAAAGAAGAGGCTTTGTTATGGAAGAAGACTTCTTGAATTGGATTGTTTTTTGGTTGATTACAAATGCTTAATGTCATCCCCTATTTATACTTGTGTAGGGATGATTGTAGATACTACAAATCTAGAGTGTTCTATGCTCTTCCACAAATATCCCTCAAATATCTAGCACCCTCTAATATCTAGATCTTTCCCAAATACAAATATCAAATAACTACACTATCCTTTTCTAGATTCTTCTACCTAGAATTACCTAGAATACATAGATATCTCTTCAAGTTAATTATCTTAAATACTAGACTATTCTAGAAACTTTACGAGAAATCTATGATTCCAAAGAATCTACTTTAATATTTTCACACTCCCCCTTAAAGTGATTTTTTGGAAGCTGCCCTAAACTTTTCACGGAAGAACTCAAACGAAACTTTGAACTGCGCCGGGTGAAAATCTTAGCAGTTTTTTCGTGACTCCTCTTGCTTCTTCAAATGATAAAGAATTTCCGTTAATGACCGACCCTGCGAAGAAACAATAATATGTGACAAATTTTCATCTTTGTAGTGGACGGGCTTGATAATAGTCCTCGTTGGCCTTTGTGAACCATATAAATCACCTCCTTGCCAAGTTTTATGTTGTTGAGCTTCTCGGCTCCCCCTTTCTCTTAGCTCCTTGACAATTATATTATTTAGAGAAACACCTATGATAGGAAAGTAAGGAACTCTAAGGTTTAATTTTTGTGTTACCTCTCCTTCCAACACAACTCTATGATAAGAAGAAATTTCATCAGTATCAGCTGCTTCATTTGAGTTGGAGATGATCTGACCATTAATTTCCTTTGAAACCTCATAACCATCAAAGGATTCACCACCAACTTCTTTTCCCAACTCCTCAATAAACTGTCTAGCAGCTTCAGATGTTTCGAAAATCATATGGTCTCTCTCTATTTGAGATTGAGACTTCAGGGTCGGCTTCTTCATTTATATGTTTTTTTACTTTATCTACTTCTGGTATTTTTTTTGCACTAGTGATTGACCTTGATATGGTAGGTGATTGATCAGAGACTTCAACTTCCATTATATCTCCCTCAATGTTTTCTTCGAAAAGGTCACTACTGGCATGTATAGTTTCAAACACTACCTGCTTAGGATCTATTGCAATATCTTTCACATTCAGACTTTTATTGTTAATTTCAGGATCTCCTTCTTTGAATTCCTCGATAGCAGCTACCACGTCTCTAGTCTGAACGTCTTCAGTATCATCTTGCTTCTTATCAGTGTCTTTCTTCTCCACATAATGGATTGTATTATATCTGATCCAATCTCTTTCCAAATTTATGAAAGCCAAAGCATCTATTGCTCGACTCTCAGCTGCGAAGCATTTTCCCTAGTCTTCTTTTTCTTCAACAACTTTTTCAATTTGAGCCATGTTGCTCTCCGTGGCTCGGCAATATCTTCTTTGTCCTACTTTGCCACATTGATAACATCTGAGATTCTTCTTCCTATAATTGTTAAATGACTCTTTCTTTTTTCCAAGAAAGCTTCCCTCTTGTCAGCTACTAGAGCATTTCCTTCCCTTTTCTTTGACAAATTCACCAGCCAACTGTTTGGCTAGTGACTCATGTGACAACAACAAATTCTCAAATTCCTCTAAGGGAGTATATTCTAACTTCAAACCACGAATAATTTCTCCTTATTCATGCTTCAGATATAGCCGCGTCTAGATTTAATAAAGAAATCCCAAAACGTAAATTCTTAATTCTTAAGAAAAACTTGGCAATAGAAAGATTACCTTGGTTGGCGTTAGCTAATTCATTCTCCAATATCTGTAGCTGATCTTCATTTTTCTTGTTGAATAACTGATCGAGGGTCCTCCATATTTCATGAGCTGATTTGCACCTTATAATATGATCGAATAAACTGGAGGAGACAGTTCTCTTCAAGATGAACTCCACCTTCGCATTAGTCTGCTTCCACTTCTTATATGCACCATCATTTTTCGGTCCGTCGATTGGAGGACTTGTGTTACTTCCATTGAGAATATTCCACAAGTCCTCACCCACAAGGTATGATTCCATACATGGCTTCCATACCTTGTAATTGGAATGATTCAACAACTTCATTCCCAGTCCATTAACGCGGCCGCTTAAATTCATTCGCACAAATCAGTTGAATCGACCACAAACCCGATCTTGAAATAAACACAAGTCAATCTACGACTTTGGCTTTGATACCATGTAGAGAATAGCAGAAGAAAGGTGTAATTGGAGAGACCTTCTGCTAACCCAAGATCGTTAACTAAGATCGAAAGTTTCAACTAAAGAAGAGGAAGCTATGAAAGAAGAGGCTTTGTTATGGAAGAAGACTTCTTGAATTGAATTGTTTTTTTGGTTAATTACAAATGCCTAATGTCATCACCTATTTATACTTATGTAAGGATGATTCTAGATACTACAAATCTAGAGTGTTCTATGCTCTTCCACAAATATCTCCCTCAAATATCTAGATCTTTCCTAAATACAAATATGAAATAACTACACTATCCTTTTCTAGATTCTTCTACCTAGAATTACATAGAATACATAGATATTTCTTCAAGTTGATTATCCTAAATACTGGACTATTCTAGAAACTTCACGAGAAATCTATGATTCCAAAAAATCTAATTTAATATTTTCACTGCGGGGCCATCTTCATTTTTACAAAATGACCATATGAATCTTTACAGAAGCAACCACCCTATGAATGGTAGGATTCATATTTGTCTATTTCATTGGGTGGATGTTCTAAGAAAGCTAACATTCAACCTCAGGCATTGTGCAGTTTCTTCTAAACTCATGAAACTAACAATAATAGAAGATGGAAGAAGATGATAATCCTTTTTCGGAGATCACTCAACCTGCATCTGAAGCAGGCGTATGTAAGAATCTCCATTTTCCAATTGATAAGAAATCAAGAGTAATAAAAATTGTAGTAATGCCACTTCAACTTACTCATTTGCTGACTGATGAATGAAAGTATTTAGCTGATCAAATGCAGCTCCTGCAATTATGCTCCCAAGAAACACATTCACAAAGTTAAAGATGTAGTATTTAGATGCAGATCTCCTTTCCAGAGCTGAAATACTTTCCCAGCCCTCAAATTTGGACATCAGCATCAGTATAGTCGGCAAAACTATCAGAAATATCTTCAAAGCAATCCCAGGTAGAAAACCTTGGATGAATGACTTGATGAAAGGTCTGCACAATAGATTGAGTGGAATTATTGGTACAAAGACCTAAGCATAAAATGGAGAACCATATCTGCTGCGTTGGAGAAGGCGGTGGGGGTGTGGTAGGACAATTCTAACAATCATGCTTGACACAGAGAAACAACTCAGATAGCATAATATTCATTTGCATAGTTACCAAATAGAATGGTGAGAAATAAGGATAAAACAATCTATTTAGAAGACCATTTACTAGTTACTACTTCAGTTCTGATCTATGCCATGCCATGTCAATCTTCATGGCTAAGATACGTTAACTGATAACCTACACTGTCAGGACAGTTTTATTTTTCAAAATTTTTGGGGTGAGGAGATTGAATCGCCAACATATCATTCTCCTCTGTCAAGTCAAATCTCCTACCCGATCTGTGGACCTATTAATTGCCAATAATGACATTGAGCAGAAAATACATCTAGCCAACCTCAATTGTCACAAGTGTACGAGATATCTGGAGTGGTGTATCAATAAGCGATCAATTAATAAGATAATCATTTTTCCGACTCAGTCATAGATAACATCAGACAATGTCAGATAATCACACATATCAGCTAAAGAATCAGATAATTACCCTAATATGTCACCTGGTACCTGCATAAGTGCTCGTCACTTTACCTATATGGTAACCCCCACCCCCACCCCACCCAATATGAACATGGGTCACAACTCCCAGTCGCCCCCACTGGAGTATGGGGCTATACTGGTTGCATACATGCATCACATTCTTATCCGACTTGTTGAATTGTATATACTCTCTAGAAAGGAAATGTCACTTGGCACGACTTAGGTTGCTAGACTTCTGTTAATAATGACACTATCAACAGAAGTGGTTAAGACTCCATTTTTGCTAAAGAAGTGACTTATACTCTCTTAAATGTACAGTAAAGGCAATGTGCACTATTAAGCCTGATTGCCCAATGCATCATTAAGAAGCATACTCTAAGATACCAGATAATTTGGTTTATCTGGTTTATCTGCCAAAATTTGGTACCGGACGATTTGATTTACTATCAGAACTACCTTTTCGACCATCCAGAGAAATTTATGAAAATAGAGGAACAAAAATATCATACTTAGGCTGATAGAGTACGGAGCAAATGTTAAAAATGGGAGATAGTGGATGCTAACTCTTGAATAACTCTATAATGTGGCATACTCACATGTCAATGATTACTTTTAGGAATGGTGCTCTTTTCCTGATCCCCTCGATACTTGCAAGAGTTTGAACAAATGTGATGGGAATCATGAAAAAGAATGTCAGGAAAAAGAAAGCAACACCAATTATGAGCCTCCTAATTGTTAAATACACATAGGGAATCGCCAGATTTTTCCAATATACATCACGCGGCTCTGGAGCCCATTCAGTTAACCACAAAGTTGGATTTCTTGACTGCTGAGTTTGAGCACAAACAGCAGCACCCCACCGTGTTTTGAATGAGACAAATGCCGCCGGCATGATAGATTTTGGGTCATTTTTAACCCGCTCTCTCTCTTCAGCTATCTACAAATTAATAAAGCCAGAACTTTAGACATTGGTCAAGTGAAAGCTAATCTACAGAGCAATAAAAAGATTAAAGGTAACAAGCTCTAAAGTTAAAAGATGGACGTAAAGATTTTTTTTCTTTTTCCTTCCTTTTTTTGGTTGCAGTAAACAGAAAGGCATGGATGCCTGAAAGCACCGAATCTTCTAAAAGATTAGAGTCAATTTCTCTTTCTGACCAAATAAAACCATTTCGTATCTATGTACTATATGATGTCATAAGTGGTGGATAGAGGAGTATTGAAGACACTTTCAGGTGTACTTTGAGAAAGATATTGAGGTCAATCAACATGCCAATTAGCAATGTTCACTCGGGATCTGTTACCTCTTTCGATAGTCTTTCAACTTCAGCAGTCTGATAATCGATCGCATCCACTTTATTTCCACAAAGGCCAAACAAACGAGTCTGCAAGTTCAAGAAGGAATTTACAAGTACAAGTTAGGCTTGAGGTAGACACAGAATTAGTGGAGCATCAAAGAAGATATGCTGAAAGAGAAACAATACTAATCTCAGAGCATCATAGACTAGTTTTGATTGATTAACTCGGCTATACATCCATACCTTCATCATGGGCCGTTTTGATTGATTTCTGGAATACTTCAGACGGTAATAATCAAGCCAATTTTGCTTATTGTTCTTCTGCTTGACCAATTTTGCTAGTTTGTTGGCATTGAAAACAACCTGCAGTACAATCCAATTACATGAATAAAGATGAAGTTTGATTAAAAAAAAAAAATTGCAATTGACAATTTGAAACAAATTATCCTATTAATTGGTATATCCGAACATAAAAGTGACTGCTCAAGAAGGGAAGAGATAATACAGTAATGACCATACACCGCAAGCATGATCATTTAAAAGTTAGTTCTTCAAGCAAAAAGTGTGTTCCTGAGAAAGAGCGTAACAAACTTTTAGAACTCGACAGCTTGTGATAACTGAAATATCCGGAAGTGTTATAGATCATTGTAAACATATATTTTTCTTATTAGATGATTCAACATTTTATTTCCTTGCCTTTACAAAATACACCTAGATCCATGAACAACCACAGTTTACCAATTTATATTGTTCCCACCCCATAATCAGCTCCAATGACACACATTTTTTGTAGTAGAAATCACAGCGCAACATCTTCCAACACAGAACTACTTATGTGCTCCATGCATGGACCGATAAGTTCTTACCCTCCAGCCACGTCGGTGTTTGATCCAAAAGAGATGAACATTGGACATTTTTATCTCTGTCTCTTGTTGGAATGGATTTCAACCATGAAAGAGTTAGCTTGATTTATTTTATGGGGTCAAACCCATGTGGAAGAAAATTTCATGTGTCAATTTACTTGGCTAGGAAATGAACTTGGAGAGCAAGCAAAAATTTGTGGAGGACAAATTTTGTAGTTGTTTTTCTTTTCCTTATTTTGTGCTTGGAGCCTAAGTTGACCATCTATAAAAGGATGGTTATTCTTCATTGTTTGAAACCATTCCAAAATTCAAAGTTAAATACATTGTAAGAGTAGAGAGTTAAGAGAGCAATTTTCGCAGGTGTATTCGGGATCCCTCCCCTTTCTTTGTTAATAATATAAATGTAATAGTTCTTTGGTGGATGTAGGATCATTCGAATCTGAACCACGTTAAATCTTGTGTCTTTCTCTTTTTTTATTTCATGTTTTCGCTAGCAACTGGTATCAGAGCCAAGATTCTATCTGAGTATGCTCTGTGGTTGCAGCACGGTCTTAACTTCCACATCAGAAAAGAATTACTTTGGTTTTCTGTATTTCCACGTTAAAAGAGGAAGAACAAGTAACGATGAGATTCATGAAGTTTGAAATTGATAGATTTAGTGGGTGCAACAACTTCAACATCTGGAAGATCCAAATGATGGTGTTACTGTGGAGGGAAGGTTCAACCCATGCTATTGACAAAAAGTACTCGGATGGTACATCGGATTCCGACAAGGAGAAGATTGAAGGCGATGCATTGAGTGTCATCCAATTGTCCCTTGCACCTAACGTGCTCTGTGAAGTGATTATAGGTACCGACGAGATGGCCAAACAATTATGGGATAAGCAGCAACGGCTTTACCAAGACCGATCGGTGACAACCAGGATGTTGTTATAACAATGTCTTCTCACATTTAAAATGGAGCCGAGTACTTTGTTGCAAGACCATCTAGATGTATTCAATAAACTTGTCATGGACAGACTGTCGGAACTAAAAAGAATAAAGAGATGCTATAATGTGTTTTGCTTTTTTCATTCACTTCAAAATATTGTGATATTGAGAATTCATTGATGTATAGCAAGGAGTCTATCACTCTTGAGCAAGTGCGACAAGAACTTAACTCTTGTGATGTTCGGGCCATTTTGAAGGAGACAAAAACGCTAAAGCTAGTAGGCTCTTTGTGAGAGGCCGTACTAGGTAACAGAAGGAGCAAATTAAAGCACAAATCAAAGTCTCGTATGAACAAGAAAAATGCAATAGTGTTGGGGCTATCACAAGAAGGGGCATTTTGAATGAGATTGCCCAGCATCAGAGTCCAAAGAAAAGGCGAGTGAATCCATTGTTGAACAGGTACATGATTCTGATAATGAATATGTACTTACAACATCATCCAATAATGGAGTCTATCGCAACAAATGGGTGATAGATTCTGGTTGTACTCTTGCATATGACATTTCGAAGATATTGGTTCTGCAACTACGAGAAAAGTAACGGAACTATAGTAATAGGCAATAATGCAACTTATAAAATAGTTGACATTGATTTAGTGAGGTTTTGCTGCCATGATGGATCTGTTAATGCATCTCATGTGCAGTTATCTAATGATGATAAGGCAAGATTGTGTCACATGCGACTGGGTTATAAAAGCGCACAATAACTGGATATGATGAGCAACCATAACCTTTTGAATGGTGTGAAGATCAGCACACTTGAATTTTGTGAGCACCGAGTCCTAGGAAAGCACAATAAGACAAGAACAAACCTAAAACTTGGACAAAACTACTAGAATCCGAAAATAACAACACAAACTAAAGAGAAGAAGATGAGATGAAGAAGAACTAACAAGCACACATTCGGATTCAACTAGAAACAAGATGAAAATTGCATTAAAAGTAAAGGATAGTAATAAGACATAGATCTTCAACAATAGATAGCACCAAGGTGTGTATCAAACACCTAGACACACACCACCAATAAAGACAACACCTCACTCTTAGGTAGACACAAAGGGAGTCACCTTCCCCAAGCACCAACCTTTCTTGCCAAAGAGTCAACAAAAGTGAAATCCACACTAATGTTGATGCCTAGTTTCGGGTTCACCACTTAAGGAGGAAGAACAAAATCTACAATAGAGTATCTCTCAATAATTCATCAAATTTTAATGAAAATAGAAGCTAAAAGGTCTATTTATACTATTACATAACAATGACTAAATTGCCCTTAATGAGAGTTTAAGTTGAGGCGCCTCTTAAGTGTTAATTTGGAGTGTAAAAAGTCCTTAATTCCCTTAATGAGAGGCGCCTCTTGAGTGCAAGAACCCTCTTTTTCTCTTCACTTGGACAAGGCTTCAAAAAGGTTCCAAAAGGTCTTCAATGACTTGCAAAATCCGAGACTTAAACCTTCTACAAGACCTTGTAAACCTTGTGTTTTTTATGTTTGTAACACAGAAGAAGGTCAACTTCAGCACTGGCAAGCACAAGATAGGAGGGGTGATAGACTACATCCATTCATATTTATGGGGTCCCTCTAAACTTCCATCAAAAGGTGTAAAGAGTTATCTTCTCACATTCATTGATAATTTTGTAAGGTTTGGTTGCGTTTCTTGAAGTCAAAAAGTGATGTTTCTAAAACATTTAAGGAGTGGATGATATTGGCTTAGAAGTAAATAGAGTGGAAAATCAAGTATATTCGCATAGGAAACAACTTGGAATTTTGCAATGAAGAGTTAAATGACTTCTGCAAGGTTTATGGGATCTCAAGATATAAGACGATAAGGAACACACTACAGCAGAATGGATTGCCGAGAGGATGAACAAAACTCTTCTTGAAAAGGCTCATTGTATGCTCCTACTAGCCAAAATGTCCAAAATATTTTGGGCTGAAGCTGTTTACTGATTCTCATATTGTCAATCGATCTCCAGCATCAGTGATCGACTTTAAGACTATGTTGAGGCATGGTCAGGTGAACCCTCTAACTATTCATACTTATGAGCATTTGGTTGTATAGCTTATATCATTTTAATGAAGAAAAGCTTGAACCAAGGGCTAATAAGGTCATAGTCGTAGAGTATGTGGATTGAGTAAAAGGCTACAATCTTTGGTGTTTGTCTTTACTCAAATTTGTAGTTAGTAAAGATGTTACTTTTGATGAATACTCTATACTTGATCCTCGTAAAGTTTCTGTAGAGTTATTCGGAAATGAGAACTATGAGCAGGTGGAGCTTTCGGTGAATCTTACCAAGGAGAAGGATCAAGAGACTCAAGTTGATAAGTTAAAAGATGCAGATCTTGAAGAATTTATTATCAATGAACCATACACAATTATGAAGAGAATGGGCAAAAGGCAGATACAAAAATCGGAACGCCTTATAGAGCAAACAAATATGATTGTTGAAGCAACTTCTTACAAGGATACTACATAATGGCGATTATCCATGACGAAAGAAATAGAGTCTCTTCATGAGAATCAAACATTAGTCTTAGTTGAAAGGCCAAAAGGGAAGAGGACAGTTGGATGCAAATGGGTCTACGAAAAGAAAGGGGGAATTCCAGAAGTAGAAGATGCTAGGTTCAAGGTGAGATTGGTGGCAAAGGCTTTCAGTCAGAAGGAGAGAGTTGACTACAATGAGATCTTCTCTCTGTTAAGATATTTGCCCAGATTTTCTTCCCAGATTTGAGTTTTACTTTTATGGAAGGAAAGTCAATGTAATATCATAATTACTTTTATTTTTTCTGATAGGAAAATATAATTCTTTTTCATATTTTGCTAACCTCTTTCTTGGATGAAATGTTTTGTAACTTCATAAATTGAGGACCCCTCTTCTCATATCATAACACAATAGCATTCATACTAGTTCTTAAAGAGTTTTGTTTAGGGGAGATTTCTCCCAATAGTTTTTGTGTGTTTTTCAAATTATTTTTCAATATGTAGGTTGTTTACCAAACCATATCAATAATATGCTTTTAATATTATTTTTTTGTAATGTGATTTATCGCCGCCTTGATTTGTAACTATAACCTTCCGAATGACGCCCTCCTGATTTCAAACCAAACAAGTGGTATTAGAACCTATGGTTCAATAGTCCGATGGTTCAAATTGAGGACAAGTTAAAGATCAAAGTTACAACCAACTTGATGATAATTAAGGTTATTTATTTGTAAAAAAAAACTACATGTGGAGATAATTGTCAATAATATTTTTAACAACCCTGTTGTTACATATTTAAAAATAAAGCTCATTTTAACCTTGCAAAGGACTCCAATATTTTTAACCTGAAAGTGCTCATATTTTTAACCTAAAAAGGGCTCTACTTTTAAGCATGCCAAGCAGCAACGACAATATATGAAGATTATCTGAAAAACCAAAATTATGCATGTGACATGAGGAAGATAAATGAAGTTTTGTCAAGAAAATCCAGCCTAAAAGGGGAGATTTGTTAGGGTTTTTGCCCAAATTTTCTTACCAAATTTGTGTTTTACTTTTCTTGGAAGGAAAGTCAAAGTAATACCATAATTAATTATATTTTTCTTGAAAGAAAAATATAACTCTTTTTCATATCTAGCTAACCTCTTTCTTGGAGGAAACATTTGTACCGCTATAAATTGAGAATCCTTCTTCTCATACCATGACACAATAACATCCGCAACATAGTCCTTAAAGAGTCTTATTTAGGAGAAAATTTCTTCCAATAGTCTTTATGCTTTTTTCTATTTTTTTCAATATATAGGTCGCTTAACCAAACCATATCAATAATATGCTTTTTAGTGTTGTTTTTTTTATAATTTAATTTATCGTTGCCTTGATTTGCAACTATAGCCCTCTCGATTTTGAACCCAACCCTCTTCAATCATAAAACATAGCTCAACTCCCATGATACTAGCATTGGTTGAACAATTTGACTTAGAGCTTCAACAACTTATTGTCAAAACTATTTTCTTGCATGGTGATCTAGAAGAAAATCTATATGCATCATCCTCAAGGTTTCCAAGCTGGGGAAAAGAAGATTATGTATGCCAATTGAAGAAGTCTTAGTATGGTTTGAAGCAGTCCCCTAGACAGCGGTACAAGAGGTTTGATGCATTCTTGACTATTCATGGATTCTCAAGGAGTTCATTTAATAGTTGTGTGTATCACAAGAAGATGTCTGGTAACTCTATGAGTTATTTACTATTGTATGTTGATGATATGGTTATTGTTGCCAACATCATCACAGAAATAAATACTTTGAAGAAACTGTTGAGCAATAAATTTGACATGAAGGGTTTGGGAGCTGCAAAAAAAATCCTTGGAATTGAGGTTTCAAGAGAAGACGGTGTTGTACATCTTTCTTAGAAGAGGTACATCGAAAAGGTTCTTAAGAGATTCAATGTGCATATGAGCAAAGCCTGTAAGTATATTGTTAGCTTCTCATTTTAAACTTTTAGAGTTACAAATGCCTCAGTCTAAGGATGAGGTGGTGCATATGTCAAAGGTTCTTGATGCTAGCATAATTGGTGGAATTAGGTATGCTATGGTATGCACACATCAAGACATTGCTCAATTTATAAGTATGGTAAGCAAGTACATGAGCAACCCAAGAAAAAGGCATAGGGAAGTTGTCAAATGGATATTGAGATATCTCAAAGGAGCTTCTGATGTTGGCCTAACTTTTCAAAAGGTGAAGGTATTTCAGTTCTCGGTTATGTGGATTTTGACTATGCAAGGGATTTTGATAGAAGGAGGTTCACAATTGGATACATCTTTACTCTCGTTGGTAGTGCCTTTAGTTAGATATCAACTTTGCAGTCGATTATCGCTTTGTCTATGTAACACCCCATGTTTTTGGGCTAGAATTCAAACCACTATTCCTATGTATATAAACTTGAATCCAATGATTTGTATATGAATATAAGTGTCATGATCATTTGCCTAGTATGTAAAGTGCTTTCAAGGTGAAGAATGTTCATAGAAAACACTTAGAGTGAAGTTGAGTTAAGAACTTTTGTATCAACCAAATTTTGGTATTCGATCCTACTAGGGTGAACTTTGAATGTGTATAACTTCTGTAATATATGGAATTTTGGGGCTTAAGACCCACCAAATTAAATATAATTGAGTCATCTTCCCAATGCATCCGATTTTGTCTTAATCCGATACCCGAGTGAAAAGTTATAAGCATTTTTGTGAGGAACCAATGTGTTAGGGTTTTTGCCTTGATTTTCTTATCAAGTTTAAGTTTTACTTTTTCTTGTAAGAAAAATAAAAGTAACCATAAATACTTTTACTTTTCCTTAAAAGGAAAATATAAAACTTTTCCATATTTGGCAAACCTCTTTCTTGGAGGAAAAGTTTTGGAACTCTATAAATAGAAAACCCCCTTCTCATACCACAACACAAAAAATAGCATCCACAATGTAGTCTTTAAAGAGTCTTTGTTTAGGGAGAGATTTCTCCCGATAGGTTTTTAAGTTTTTTCAATATTATTTTCAATATGTAGGTCACTTGACCAAATTCTATCAAATTATATGTTTTTGTTATAATTTTTCTTTGTCATCTAATTTATCATCTCTATGGTTTGCAAAACTTTAAGCTTCTACATGACGCGCTCTCGATTTCGAACACAACACAGTGAGGGTCCGCGATTTCATCGTGGCACGAATCTTGTGCTCCGCAATTTTGCTGTGGCACAGACCTATGTTCAGAAATGCTATAACCCGCGTTTCTCTTTAGTTTTTCTAGGGTAAACTGGTCATTCACGTCCTAAACTATCCTATAACTGATAGCAACGTAAATTTATCATCCCATAACCTCAAAACACACCAAATACACAATTCCTCTTCTCCCAAATCCTCAAGAACACCGATTAAGGGTTCTTCTGCAAAAAATCAACTTCCAAGGCTTCTAATTCAAGTTTCTTCTCCATGATTCCTCACCAATTTCATCATCAAGGGTATGAAAAATAAATTCAAGTGTTTATATCAATTCCAAGCAAGGTTCAAGCTTTAAAGTCATGGATTCAAGCTTTTATCTGAATTACTTCCGTCAAAAAGGAATGTTACTCTTCCCCAACTATAATTTTGTAAAACCATGTGTTTTAAATAGTTATTCATGTGGTTTTGATGTTGATTTTGGAACATGGGTTGAGGGTTTTGAATGTTTGGTTTTGAACAATGTTTTCCATGGTTTACATATGATTGTTCATGTTTTATTTATGGTTTTTGAACTTGTGGGGTGCAAGGGTATGGTGAGTAAACTAAGGGGTCATGGTGTTCCTCAAGTTAATGATTTTGGTTTAACATATGATTTTGGAAATTGTGTTCCCTCAACCCCAAAATGGTGAAATTAACATTGAATATGGTTTTGTCACATGATTGGACTTGTTCACTTATACTATTGCATGGCCTAAAAGGCTAATGAACCACGGATCGGTTTTATTGAACTTTGGGAATTGTATTTTACCCGTATGACTAAATAATTGAACCTAAGGGGGCCATAAATTCTCCCGTAAGATGGTTAATGGTTATGGCATGTTAATGAACTTGCAAGTGTTGTTGGTATAACGATACCAATGGGATGCCTTAATGAATGAATTGGTTCAATTAATGGGAATGTGTGCTAAATGTTTTAATTGGGCTTAAAAAAGGGTTGTGTAGTTGGGTTGTGAAAGTGGCAGTCCCGAGGGACCAATACTGGAAATTGCATTTGTCGGGGGTCTAAATGGTTTGGGGTTCGAGTCCCCTTGCTTATGACCGTGTGGTTCGAGTCCACCTTATTATATGGTTGGGAGTTTTGAGTTCCCCATATTACATTACATAATCGGGTGCTTAAGTCACCTTATTATATAATTGGGAGGTTCGAGTCCCCCGTGCATATATATATGATTATTCTCCGGTTCGTCCAGCTACACGAATTGGGGCCTAACTAGGGGGTGAGAGATGGGGCCCATATAGCCCGTGGGTACTATTAGTATGATGGTTAATCTACACAATCCAGGTTAAGGTTTTAAACGTTCATGTTAAGCCTTGTTCCCTATCCCGGTATGTGATATATATATATATGCATTCGATTATGTGCATTGGATTTTGAATTATTTTTAGTTGTTGATCATGACATTATTTTATCTTTTACCTGAGTTACATGCTAGCGCTCAACCCGCTAACCGTCTTCGGATGTTGTATCCCCACACGATGCAGGCACTAAAAATACTTCTACTTTTCCTGCACAGTGACAGGTGATCATTGGATAAGTTCGTGAGTCATCTTGAAGTGGTGAGATTTCATATTTTGGAAGTCCTCAATTCATGATTGGTTTCTTTATGTAATATGCATTTCTTTGGTCTAGTTTTGGCTTTCGTCGGGGGCATGTCCCGACTTAGATTGATTTGGTTCTGTTTAGAGGCTTTGTGGATTACTGTGGACTTGGGATTGGTTATTGAATTCTTATTCTCCTTTTGAATCATACTTATCTATCTTATGATTTGTTCGAAATTCCGCTGCTATACTTGTATTGTGTTCCATTTGACTAGGAAAAAAAGGGGTAGTCTCTGGCCCTCGTTGGACTTGAGATACCCGTCACGGCCAGGCCCTGAATTGGGTCGTGACAAAGGTGGTATCAGAGCCTAGGTTCATGGTCAATTGGGTGTCCACAAAGTTGTGTCAAGTAGAGTCTCTTTTATGGGTGTGTAGCGTGCCACACTTATAAGGGAGAGGCTACGTGGCATTTAGGAAATGTTTCTTATTCTTTCATACTCTAGATCGTGAAATTGTGTTTTCCATATGAAAGTTGTCCAACTTTCTTCCTTGATCTAATTCGTGGGCTATGTCTCGTTGTCGAGGCGATACAAGTGTAAAGGCTTATCTTTCTAACGGTGTGATCCTTTTCGAATGAGTTATCAAAAGTTGTAAAATGGCTCAAGGACTTGAAAGGAGTCCATTAGTGCATCGAGGTGTATTGATTCAAGTGTGTACCTCTGCTATATGTAGTTTTGATGATGAGCAGATAAATTGCAAGAGACCAGGTCCCTGGATGTGCAAGGTATAGTATAGCTGGCACGCGGTGTCTGCACAGTTTTGTCCTCTTGTGTAACAAACTTGCAGGTGCTATTTTGTACTGATTAGGATAGTTGGTCCAATGATATTTCAGCCCTAATCATCACTTAGCTATAAAGGAAAGAGAAGCCTCTTCATTAATTGGTTTTTTGCAAATACAAAGAAAAAATATTGAAGAGAGAAAAAGGCAAAAACCCAGATTACAACGATGCTCAAGCATAGCTCATATTCTTAGCTTGCTCTATATACTGAAGTAGTGAGTGTTCTTGAGTGTATCCTGATTTGTAACAGAATTACTCAGTCTATAAGAGTAATGTCTTTTTTTGTCGTTGCTCGAGAGTGCTTAGGTAGAGTTGCCTAAGTTTGATACTGATTAGAGTTAATCAATGTAGAGAATCATTGGTAGAGTTACCAAGATGAGCTTGTAGTAGAGTTATTACAAGCGAAAGGAGCCTAGAGGTAGGCATAAATTGAGTTTGTAATCAAGAGGTTGATTATAGTGGATTTCTTTGGTGCTTGTGAGGGAAAGCCGTGGTTTTTTCTCCATTGAGCAAGGAGGTTTCCACGTTAAATCTTGTCTGTTGTTACTTTCCTGCACTGCCTTTAATTTTCTAGCACCTCATAATTGCTTTACTGCTTTATCGCTTATGATTGACTTTGAGTTATGGTGCAACCCCCACGGTTTCCAACAATTGATATCAGAGCAGGTTCACTCTAAAAGGTTCATACCTAGAGTGTTTTGGTCATCATGGCTGCTACAACTGAACAAGGGGTGGAAATAAAGGAAGCAAAAAGGGCGAGATTCCTGACTTTGAAGGCTTTAGAGTCTGACCAAGGTGAAGAAGACACCGATGTTGCACTTCTGGCAACAAGGATTGTTAAGAGCTATAAAAGGGGTGGTCAGCTTAGCAAAAGAAATGGTAAAATTAAAGGTTGTCATAAAGGTGGTAGCTCTGAAGCATTCATGAGAAACTACCAAATGCAAAAGAATGATTAAAATCCTAAAAAATCAAGAAGAAAGGATGCAGCTAGTTGTATAATAAAGAAGGTGTTGGCTGCATTGGAAGACTCCTCAAATAAATCTGATAAAGGCAGAGAGTATGGAGATGGTTCCATGCTGAAATATGGTGAGAAGGAAAAAATCTCTGGTTCCCGTTGCTCTCTCATGGAAAACACAAAAGATGAAAATGAAAAGGAGGTAACACTTTTTTATATTAAGGGAAGTCTAGATAATTAAACTGCTAGGAAGATAAAAAAAACTTGCTAAGTTAAAATCTGGCAATCTGAACTTGGTGAGTCAACTGAAGAAAGTGAATGCCTCTGAGAGTAAAGAGAAGAAAGAAGCCTCGAAGCTTTAAATTGAACTTGAAGAGAAGCTGAGGGATTCTCAAGAGCACCTTAGGTTTGTGCTTCACAAGAATGAAAGATTAGAAAGGGACCTGATCCGTTTGAAAGAAGAGTTAAACAAATCTCTTAAATGGATTGTTTATTCACAGACTTTTTCTAAATTGAATAGTCAAGGTGTTAATAATGGCAAAGGCCTGGGTTATCAAGAGAAAACTCAGCCTACTGGGTCCAAAGAGAAGACTGTCAATGATGCTAGAAACAAGGCTTCCAAACCTATGTGTAATCATTGTGGAAAAGATGGGCACACCAAGGGAAATGATCAAAGCTGGATAAGAGCTGAAATGAAAAAAATTCAGATATGTTCAACAGGAGTATACACAGCCAAATGAGATGAAGAAGAATTCTCTACCTAAATGGGCCAAGAAGGTTTTGATCACACCATTGTCTTCTTACTGGGAACTCAAAATCAAGTGGGTTCCCAAATCAAACAAGTGATTCCAGGTTGGACAAAGGGGAGTGCAGCCAGGAATGTTCAATAAAAGTAAGTGTTCAAGTGCTAAATAGTAGAAAATCTGACTGAGTTCTTTCTCTCTCAAGGCACTCCAATGTGAAAGTGTCATACTTTGAAACTGTTAATTTCAAGGGACCTGGTCCTTAGAAACTGTTAATTTCAAGGGACTTGGTCCTTAGAATACTCATCACAGAAAGAGAAGGCCTCAGCAAGAGGCTAGAGCACGGATTGATCAAGCCAACCTGACTAATATGTGAATCAGTGTGTCTTACAAAATTTGGCTATGTTCAGGAGACAAGTATCCATGATAAAGTAGGTGTTTGTTAATCTAACACATCTCCATACCTTTGCAAGTGTACACCCATGGGAACAACTTAGGAGGAGAACAGTTGAAGCTAACACGAGTACAGAATTCAATCAAAACGAGAGGGACCTAGTCCCATCACTTAGTCTAGTACCTATACAAGATGCTTAAGTAATCATAAAATGTTGTCTTAAAAGCCATGTATGTTCTCTCCTCTAAGGTGTCAATTCTTGTGCAAAATAATGAGTCATACTTTTTAGATTTAGATATGTCAGTTCAAAAGGAACATCTTTTAATGACATTGGTCACCTCTTAAAATTGCTAATTCGGACCTTCTTGTCATTATTCTTCAACTAGTCTAAATTATCTTCCCTAATCTACAAATCATCTCTAAACCTAAAATAAGTCAGCTCATCTCTGTGTCTCGAAATCAAATGGACAACATTACTACTTCCTCAAACCCAGTAAAAGACCATGAAACAAACAAAACCTCAGAGAGTCAAACTGGACATCCCCAAGTTGAACATCTTGATTCTTTAGAAATTGAAACCATGGAAAACATCATATGTAGTCCCCAACAACAAACTGAGTCAATTCTTCGAACTAAATCTTCTTTAGAATGTCCAGAACCCACAATCGAGTCAATTTTCATTGAACCCTCCTTAACCTCAAAAGCTTACGCTCAGCCAATCATGATAGATAATCCAAACCAAGGATTTGGATCACCAATAGAACAAGAAACGTCTCAACCTGAAACTCCTTTTCCTCCAGAAAATTCAAAACTAACTAAAAATTTCCAAATTCCTGAGTCATCTAAAAAATTTGAAAAAGATGAACCCTCTAAAACACAACAAGCACCTGACTCTCCTACACCCAAAGATTCAAACCCTATTTTTGCTCAATTATTTGGTGAAGAAATTCCTGTGAAAAGGGTTGATCTTTCCTCTAATGAAAACTGGGTAGTTGAGAATTTACTCCTACTTGCATACGACACCAAGGAAAGCTCAGTAATTGGAGAACAACAGGAAGTGGGTGATAAAGATAAAGCAAATAAGGGAAAAGATATGTTGTTACCACCAAATGAGGAGGGTGAGGATGAAGTGCCTCTAAGATGGTCGGTAAAGAAACTGAGAGGAAGTATAGGTAAGGAGAAAGTGATAAACTTTGAGGTAAAGGTGACTAGAACCTATTCTACAAGAGGTTCTAAAAAGAAAATGTTGGAAGATGCCAGGAAGGCCAACAAAGCTTCAACCATAAGAAGAAGAAGGCTCAATAAATCTATTGCATTAGAGGAGAAAAAAACTGTAGAAGTTGTGGAGGTTGAAAAGGGGGAGGACATCGATTTAGAAGTTTTTGCTACTACTGAGGAAATAAGAAAGAAAGATGAGGTTGCTGAAAGGACTAGGTCCTCTAAGTCAGTGACTGGTGGTTCTACTAGAAAGACTGGTAGTTCTACTGGAAAGAGGCAGAAACATATAGTTGTCAAGAAAAGAAAAGATTTTGAGGGACCCGGTCCCATAAAGAGAAAAACTGATGAAAATGGAGAGCCAAGTAGTGAGCTCAAAAGAAAGAAAAAGAATGAAGAAAGGAATGACACGTCTAGAGAGAGGAGGATTGGGAACCTGAGAACACAAAAAGGTTCTGTCTTGGAGAGTGTTTGATCCAAAAATCTATGAAAAACCAGGGATGGTAGAACTGGGGGAGTATGTGAGGCATCAGGGTTAGTTAGTTGCACCTGCTAGAAGAACCAACTCACATTGTCTTTGAAGGTGAGGTGAGAAAAATCTACTGCTTTATGGAATTCTCAGAGTATGGTTTGAGTTTGACTGCATAGGTGCAGGGAAAGGTTCTTAAGATGAATGAAGAAACACTAGGAAGAATCTTGGATGTACCTGGGGTGAGAACTGTGGTGAATCAATAACCTACTACTGAATTCATGATTGAGGCATCAAAAGTAAGAAGGACATCAACAGCTGCAGTGAAAAAGAAGTTTTTGAAGAGTGAGTATCAGCTGGTATTTGAGTTCATCAATAAGGTCCTGTTGCCAAGGTTTGAAAAAAGAACAATTACCTCTTTGACTTGTTTTTAATTGAATGCTTGAGTAAGTTCGAATTGATTAGTCTTCCTGCTCTAATGATAGATCATATGCATAAAGTGCTTTATGAAAAAGAAGTCAAACATGGAATGCCATATTGATATCTACTTACAAGGTGTTTGAACATTATGGTGTGAATGGAACTAGAGGAATACCTGGAACAGCCAAGCAGATGATCAGCCTGACAACTCTTATGGAGAATGAACGTATAGAGGGAAAAGATGGATTTGTGTCTCAAGTATCTGAGTTACTAGCTGTTCATGAAAGGATGGGCAACGAAATGAAGGAGTTAAGGATTATGTTGGCTACCAAAGATGATGAGATAGTGCATCTGAAGTTGCAGAATCAAAAGTTGTCTTTTGAGGGGCCAGGTACCACTGATATACTTGCAGCTGAGAATGCAAAAATCCAGGCACGAGTAGCATAACTGACTGGTGAAGTTCAAGCATTGAATGATGAAGTAAAGTTCCTCACCAAGCAGTTACTAGATGCCCATGCTCCAGAGCATACAAGAACAGAGATATTGTTAAATCCTTTTCTGCCAAACCTACCTCTACCTAAGTCTTATTATCCTTGTTCTCTAAATTAATCAAGTGTCAGTTTCATATCTTACTCTTTGTATTGGCTTTTAAAGACAAATATTTTTGTATTATTTTGGTATGACTGTACTGGTACTAATATCTGTTTATGAATGAATGAATTCTGCTTGTGAACTTCATTTGTTTCCTTTACCTTAAGTTGTTCTTCATGTTAGTTTTGCCCCAGTGGCCATGAGTTAATTAGCTTGTACTTATCTTTACTCTTGGTTTACTATTAATCCTTTTCAATGATGCCAAAAGAGGGGATACTGACTTCATGTGTGTACGGACTGTGGTGTAAGGATTGCGGTGCATGTTGACGAGGGAAGAAAGTATGGTAAGGCACAGTGACAGGGAGAAGAAAATGTGCTCATGTGCTCAGAGTTTTTGCTGTGATTGACAATAAAGTCCCAGGTCCATGTGTTGCATGATGGTGATTGAGGAAGCATGATGACAGGTGGAACATTCATCTTCAGGTGGTAATCTGATTAAAAGTGATGAATGTGCATTGATGCTCGAAGTTGTATGGTTGGTTTGTCATCATCAAAAAGGGGAAAAATTGTTATATGTAGTTTTGATGATGAGCAGCTAAACTACAAGGGACCAGGTCTCTGGATGTGTAAGGTACAGTACAGCTGGCACGCGTTGTCTGTACAGCTTTGTCCTCTAGTGTAACAAACTTGCAGGTGTTATTTTGTACTGATTAGGACAGCTAGTCTAATGGTATTTCAGCCCTAATCATCACTCAGCTATAAAAGGAAAAAGGAAAGAGATACCTCTTCATCAATCGATTTTTTGCATATACAAAAAAAGAGTGTTGAAAAGAGAAAAAGGAAAAAACCCAGTTTACAATGATGCTCAAGCATATCTCATGTTCTTAGCTTGCTCTATATACTGAAGTAGTGAGTGTTCTTGAGTATATCCTGATTTGTAACAGAATTACTCAGTCTATAAGAGTAATGCCTTGTTTTGTCGTTGCTCGAGAGTGCTTAGGTAGAGTTGCCTAAGCTTGATACTGATTAGAGTTAATTAGTGTAGAGAGTCCTTGATAGAGTTGCCAAAATGAGCTTGTAGTAGAGTTATTACAAACGAAAGAAAAAGAGGTAAGATGAAATCAAGTCTGTAATCAAGAGGTTGATTATAGTGGATTTCTTTGGTGCTTGTAAGGGCAGGCCATGGTTTTTCCTCCCTTGAGCAAGGAGGTTTCCACGTTAAATCTTGTGTGTTGTTTCTTTCCTGAACTGCTTTTAATTTTCTAGCACCTCATAGTTGCTTTACTGTTCTATCGCTTGTGATTGACTTTGAGGGACCTGGTCCCTCTCTGTGTGGTGCAACCCCCAAGGGTTCCAACAACCTCTAGCGTCATGAATTGTGTTTTTCTGCCCGATATAAGATGTGTAATTTGTCCTTTTCAAGAACCTTATTGCAGATGTCTCGCTTAAGGGGAAAGATTTGTATCCGAATGTTGGGATAGTATTTTTATCCTAGAGTTAGTATAAATTAGGGTGTTATGACATGTGAATAGTAAGGTGATCCTGAGGTTAGTGATATGAAGTCTTATATTCAGGAGTCAAAGTGAGGGTAACATTTTAGTGAAAAGGAGATAGTTGTGATTGGATGACCTTTAAGTGAGTGTTGAGGGTTGGTATGCTCGTATGGTGTTGGTTAAGTAATATGCTCTTATGGTAGTCGGTAAAAGATAGTGGTTAGTTACAATATTTGCATCTTCAGTTGAAATAAGAAAGGAGCTCATGAGGACTTAGATATGGTAGTAGTGAAATAAATCATAGGTTGCGAATAGAAGGGCTGGTCGGCTAATAATTCACGAATTTAGCATTCACTTGGGGAGATCATTGAAAGAGGGGACTCAATAATGTTTATAGAATTTTGAAGGTGTTTGGGATGTATGCATGGGTAAATGGATGTGTAATGTGAAGAGGTGAATGTTCTATAGACCATAATGGTTTAGGTTATAAGATTAAGATTGACTATCCTTATTAGATGGTTTTAACACACTAAGGGTCCTTTGATTTTTATCTAGTAGTTGTAAATTAGTTTAGTAGGTGAGGAGATATGTAGTAAATTTTAAGGTGTAGTAGTAACGTTGTGAAGAAGAATGTGCTTGTGGGCCGTAGTTAAGTTAAATAAGGAATTTAGGTTGATTTCTCAATTTGATGGACTAGTATATTATGTGGGATATTTCATTGATGGTACATGATTGTTGTTAGACACTATGTTTGAACTTTAGATGTTGATTGTGGTGATAAGAATGTTAGCTCGAGAATTGTGATGCAAGATTTGTGGGAGTGAATTAGTAGGTTTGATATAATGTGTGAAAGAGCTTAGGTTGATGACTTATGAAACATTGAAGTGTGTAATTGTGATATATGCATGAGGTCTAGTGTTGAAGTAGAAATGGTGGCTAAATCATTAGATGGATAAGAGCCCTAAGTTATAAGAATAAAGCGTACTCGGTCTTGAGTTATGAGTGTCATGTATGCCTAGCTTATGTTCTTAAATTTCTTAGTATGGAGAAGTCTAGGGAGTTGTTATATGGTGTTATGTAGAGATGAATTGAGGGAGAAATAGATAGACTATGTGAACTCTTGGTATAGTTTAAAATTTTGTTATGAGGTTATGGTATTTGAGGTGTAATGCTAAGGAGTTGAAGGAGGTGTTTTAGAAATAATTTAGTGTTTTCATATTGAAGTTGTCGAGGGGAGTTTTTGTTCTTGTGCATAGTGATTACCCCCCACCCCCCAATTGTGTGGAGTGTCGTGCAAATAGATTTAATGAGGGATATACTTTCAAGATTAGGATAGTGACTTTTGAGATAAGGGGGAGATGATTCAAATCTTGAATTTTCTCATGGTGGTGAGTTTCAGGGATGAGTCATGATAAATCTATTCTTGCTCTAGCAAATTCCTCCAATTTCGGTTTAAGAGGACATTCTACCAACATCCTACGTATTCAAATGGTTTCTATGCCTAAGTTTCTAGTTCTCTATACAATCTATATCCATGTTTTGTCCCTCTAATTATGATCTATGTGTTTTGATGTGTGAAGCCCTTTATGCTTATTGGATCATATCTTACATCTCAGATCCCACCTTGAGTAGTGCAACAAATATATGTTATAATTGAATACTTTCACTTCTATTTCCAAAGCTCTATTTCCAAAGCTCGTACTCTAGTCCCTCAGTTACCCTCATTGTGTTAGGATTATAGTGGTTATGGAAGGATAATAATGTTTTAGATAAGAAAGTGGATGATCTTTGCTGTTAAAATAATTTTTGGTGTGGCTACTCAAACTAAGGTTATAGATGAAGCGGGAAAAGTGAGATAAAACTTCTGTTATGTGAAATAATTAGGAGGGGAATATGTGGTGAAAATCTTGGTGAGGGTGACAGAGGTTGTTGGATTTTTGGTGAGGAGATTCGTAAAGTGGGTGTAGTAAAGATAGGCTTGAATTATGATTGATAGATGCACAAACTATTGTGTTATATGGCTAGTACTCTTGATTAAGGCATGATGTTGTTTGATTATAGTAATAATATGGAGTACTATTCTTGGATGGATGTAAGGTATAGAGCCCAGCAGCTTACGTTAGCACCTTTTAACTCCGGATTAAGCTTTAATATGGAAGCAATGTATAGTTAGATTCAAGCTCTTGTAGTGATGTGTTTTGTGCGAAAATTGTAAGATTGAAATGGTGAAGTATGGTATTTGTAGCTGAATTCAAAGATGAGGAGTATTACTACATTTAAGGGCTATTAGACGTATCATTGGAGGTGGAGAATGTTTCTATTCTTATGTCCCGCTAAATCTTATTTCGTGTCTTGTATCAATCTTAATCAAGCCGAGGATTCATGGGAAAATTTCATGCCTTACGTTGTTATGATCATGTTTCATATAACTCATGTTCATTAGGGATGTTAAAAGGGTGTCTTGGAGAAGTTTCGGAATTTTTGGAAGTGTTTCGGAGCTATTTTTGGATTCCGAAGCAGTGGGCCTCCGCGATAACTCCGTGTCAAGGAGGCTACTCTCCACGATAAGCTGCGTGGCACGGAGATTAGTCTCCGCGATAGGCAGCATGCCATGCCAAGGTGTAAAACTTCGTCGAGTTTTGATTTTCTCACTTGGGGTGAGGGGCTTAGAGTCTTTTACCCCTTAGCTTGTACGACCTTAGTCTCGTTACCTCATGATTCATGCTTACATAATTTACTTGGTGATGCTATGAAGCCATTTTCTTTTGGTTCCTATACGTGTTTGGTTGAGGAGGAATTCCTAATGTAAAGTTACATACTTTATTTCATACTTTTAAAACTTCAATAAGTTCCTATCCATCATTCGAGGACGAATGATTCCAAGGGGGAGATAATGTAACACCCGACATTTTCGAGCTAGTATTCGAACCGTTATTCGTACGTGTATAAACTCGAATCCAATGATTTGTATATGAATATAAGTGTCATGATAATTTATCTAGTGTGTAAAGTGCTTTAGAGGTGAAGAATGTTCATAGAAAACATTTAGAGTGAAGTTGAGTTAAGAACTTTTGTATCGACCAAATATTGGTATTCGATCCTACCAAAGTCAACTTTGAACATGTATAACTTCTGTAATATATGGAATTTTGGGGCTTAAGACCCACCAAATTAAATATAATTGAGTCCTCTTTCAAAGCATCCGATTTCACCTTAATCTGATACCCGAGCGAAAAGTTATGAATATTTTTGTGAGTAACCAGTGAGGGTCCGCGATTCGCCGTGGCGTGGACCTTGTGCTCTGCGATTTTTTCGTGGCACGAACCTATGTTTAGAAACGCTAAAACTCGCTTCTCTTCAGTTTTTTGAGGGTAAACTGGTCATTTATGTCTTAAACTATCCTATAACTGATAGCAACGTGAATTTATCATTCCATAACCCAAAATACACCAAATACACAATTCCTCTTCTCCCAAATCCTCAAGAACAATTAAGAGTTCTTCTCCAAAAATTCAACTTCTAAGGCTTCTAATTCAAGTTTCTTGTCCATGATTCCTCACCAATTTCATCATCAAGGGTATGGGAAATAAATTCAAGTGTTCATATCAATTCCAAGTGAGCGTTCAAGCTTTAAAGTCATGGATTTAAGCTTTTATCTGAATTACTTCCGTCAAAAAGGCATGTTACTCTTCCCCAACTATTATTTTGTAAAAGCATGTGTTTTAAATAGTTATTCATGTGGTTTTGATGTTGGTTTTGGAACATGGGTTGAGGGTTTTGAATGTTTGGTTTTGAACAATGTTTCTCATGGCTTACATATGATTGTTCATGCTTTATTTATGATTTTTGAACTTGTGGGGTGCATGGGTATGGTGAGTAAACTAAAGGGTCATGGTTTTCCCCAAGTTAATGATTTTGGTTTAACATAAGGTTTTGGAAATTGTGTTCCCTCAACCCCAAAATGGTGAAATTAATATTAAATATGGTTTTGTCACATGATTGGACTTGTTCGCTTATACTATTGCATGCATAAAAGGCTAAAGAACTACGGATTGGATTTATTGAACTTTGGGAATTGTATTTTCCCCGTATGACTAAATAATTGAACCTAAAGGGGCCATAAATTCCCCCGTGAGATGGTTAATATGGTTAATGGTTATGGCATGTTAATGAACTTGCAAGTATTGTCGGTATGACAATATCAACGGGATGCCTTAATGAATGAATTGGTTCAATTAATGGGAATGTGTGTTCAATGTTTTAATTGGACTTAAAAGAGGATTGAGTAGCTGGGCCGTGAAAGTGGGGGTCCCGAGGGACCAATACTGGAAGTTGCATTTGTCGGCGCGGGGGTCTAAATGGCTTGGGGTTCGAATCCCCTTACTTATGACCGGGTGGTTCGAGTCCACCTTATTATATGATTGGGAGGTTCTACTCCCCCATATTACATTACATAATCGGGTGCTTGAGTCACCTTATTACTCCCTCCGTTTAAAAAAGAATGACTTACTTTCCTTTTTAGTCCGTTTAAAAAAGAATGACCCATTTTTTAGCAACTTTTAAATTTTAACTTTCCACATGGCATGCTTAAGACCACAAGATTAAAGGGCATTTTGGTACACATTTGACATATCTTTAATTTAAGACCATAAGATTCAAAAGTCTTCTTTATTTTCTTAAACTCCGTGTCAAGTCAAACAAGGTCATTCTTTTTTAAATAGAGGGAGTATATAATTGGTAGGTTTGAGTCCCCCGTGCATATATATATGATTATTCTCCGGTTCGTGCGGCTACACGCACTGGGGCCCAACCAGGGGTGAGAGCTGGGGTCCATATAGCCCGTGAGTACTATTATTATGACGGTTAATCTACACAATCTAGGCTAAGGTTTTAAACGTTCATGTTAAGCCTTATTCCCTATCCCGACATGTGATATATATATATGTATGTGTGTTTGTGTGTGTGTATTTGCATTCGATTATGTGCATTGAATTCTGAATGATTTTGAACTATTGATCATGATATTATTTTATCCCTTACCTGAGTTACATGCTAGCTCTCAACCCGCTAACCGTCTCCGGATGTTGTATTTCCACGCGATGCAGGCACCGAAAATACTTCTACTTTTCCTGAGCAGTGATAGGTGATCGTTGGATAAGTTCGTGAGTCAGCTTGATATGGTGAGCTTCCATATTTCGGAAGGCGTCATTTCATGATTTGGTTTCTTTATGTCATATACTTTCTTTGGTCTAGTTTTGGCTATCGTCGGGGGCATGTCCCGACTTAGATTGATTTGGCTCTGTTTAGAGGCTTTGTGGATTACTGTGGACTTGGGATTGGTTATTGAATTCTTAGACTCCTTTTGAGTCATACTTATCTATCTTGTGATATGCTCGAAATTCCGTTGCTATACTTGTATTGCGTTCCGTTTGACTAGGCTAAAAGGGGGTCGTATCCGGTCCTCGTTGGACTTGAGAAACCCGTCACGGCCAGGTCCTGGTTTGGGTCGTGACAATCTACAACAGAGGGAGAATATATACAGCAACAAAGCAGTGAAAAAAGCTATCTGGTTGAAAAGTTTAGTGGCAGAATTGAGTTTGGTTTGGCTGGAATCAACTCTAAGATGAGATAGTCAAAGTGTTATTCATTTGATTAAAAATCAAAGATTTCATGAGAGCACCAAACACATTGATGTCAGAATCCATTTCATTCTAGATGTCGTTGAAGAGGGAACTATCAAGGTCGTGAAGGTTATTACAGACGATAACGCTACAAACATGTTAACCAAGATAGTCCCACTTGCCAAGTTTGCACACTGCAAGGACTTGGCGGGAGTATGCATCAGTTGATGCAGCTATGAGAGAACAGCTACTAGGTAGAGCTACTATGTTCAGCAAAGGTTTGATTCTACTTGTTTCTTACAACGGAGTTACCCAGTAAGCTTAGAAGTTTTGGCCAGAGTTGTTCATATGCATGCTCAGAACACAAACCAAGGTGGAGATTGAAAGAGTTAGTTTGGTTTATTTTATGGGGTTAAACCTATGTGGAAGAAAATTTCGTGTGTCAATTTACTTGGCTAGGAAATGAACTTGGAGAGCAAGCAAAAATTTGTGGAGGATAAATTTTGTATTTATTTTTTCCTTTTCTTATTTTGTGCTTGGAGCCCAAGTTTAGCCATCTATGAAAGGATGGTCATTCGTTTTGTTGAAACCATCTCAAAATTGATAGTTAAATACATTGTACGAGTAGAGTTGAGAGAGCAAGCAATTCTCTTAGGTGTATTCGGGATCTCTCCCCTTTCTTTGTTATAATAATATAAAGGCAGTTGTTCTCTGATGGATGTAGGATCATTTGGATCTGAACCACGCTAAATCTTATGTCTTTCTCTAGTTCTTTATTCCACGTTTCCGCTAACAAACCATAACCTAGACCACCTAATATCCTCACTACACTAATCTGGGGTTGTGCATGAAAACCGGAGGAGAAAGTCTGCGCGAACTGCATTTTATTCTCTTGTACATTCATATGTAACAAGGAATCATTCCATCTTCCATTCTTCCTCCATTTCTGCACTATCTATCTTTTTCTTCAAAAAGGCCACACTAATGCCTTCAAATAGTAATCCTGCTCTTCTTCGACGCGTTTATTTGCGATAAAACCTCAAGATGACAGGTATCAAGTAATCATAAGATGCAGTAAATGATTACCCAAAGGAGAAGCTAAATATTGACAGGGCAGACACTTACAACTCAAAAGAATCTTAAGTTCGTTTATATGAAAAAAGAAAACAATGATACGACACAGTTCTATTAACAGCTAAGTTGCTCTTACGTAAAGACAATTAACGGATATATCTCTTTATCAATGAATTCACTCCCAAGAAGTATATAACATATACATCAAGTACAAACCTGATTTGTGAGGTAATGATCTGTATGATTAACCAGGAAAAAGTGCTCGACACATTCACTGACTGATTCATTAGTGTCTGGTGGAACGTTTCTGACAAGGACCTGAGAACGATCAAGTTTTAGCTCAATTAATGATGTAAAGGAGTTTTCTATCAGACATTGCTCAAGATTGCAACTGGAAGTTGATATTACCACTACCTAGTAGTAAAACTGGTCAAAAGACATTAGCGATTGTAGTATCTGAACAATGAAGAATAATTATCATTGCAGAGATGTTCCTAAATAGAGTGTCATAACCATTACATGTCGAGATCTAACATTTAAAAGTTGAATGTGATGAATAATTTAGCCCATACATCAATATCTTCTGGTCAAGGAAATGAACCATGAGTTCAGAATAAATCCATCACATTCAACTTTTATAAGTTATGGCTAGAACATGAAAATTAATCAGGACATCACATCAATAGCATGAGTATCATAAAATACATTTCAAAAAAAGACCAAAACAGTAAATTCCACCTTTACGGAACCAAATATTAGAAGAGAAGATGTATGATTCAAAAGCAAAAAGTTTCCCTTTGGTAAAGTCGATTCAGAAGATTCAAAAGATCTTTGCACGTATTAAGTAAAATCAAACAAAATTTACAGATCATGAATGTCAATTCACAAAGAAGAGTATCAATATTTGAACTTTCAATCTTGTAGTTTGAACAGTGAAGATTATTTATTTTTTTAAGAAAGGCTATCCGTTACAAATCCATCTATGCACCAATTGTTATATTTCTCAGTTTTCATGCATGATAAGATTGTATTTCTAATTTATAAACACTAAAATCAGAATGGAAACTTATAAATTATTAATACTTAATATTCTGTTTCACATACAGTGAATTGATCAGGGCGACGTCTTTCAGATGCAAGAAACTGCAACCTCATCGCTGCAACTTTTGCGTACTCTCTTTGTAAGACATAGCATGTCCAAACTGTCGAGGCATAGGTCATAATTATATGAGCCCAAAATCTGAAAAGATACCGCACGAAACAGTTTATACAGCCTGTGAAGATAAAGCAACCAGAAACATATCGCGATGTACTGTGAATAATGTTAACAGTGAATTTTTTATGTGAATTATGGACTCCGATCCACAAGGAAGTGAACCTCCTCTTCTTTTTTATTTCTCTTTGACAAGTCATATCACCTGAAGCTCATAATGTTCACAGTGTCTTTTTGACAAAGTTCCCTGACCCAAGAAGGGAAACAACTTCGAACACCAACTATGATCTTCTTGTTAACAAAGGAAGCAGGAGATGTGACACCAAAAAAAGCTAGTCTATTGACATGATGCCAACTTAACTTGAATTGAAGGTTTCTAAGAAGCCAGGAGAAACGGAGTTTGACTAATCAGAAGGGTAAGGAACAAACATAAGAAATGTGGTCAAGCAAATACAAAGGGACATCCATTTTGAAACAATGAATAGATAAGCTCACTAACCTGGCTTTCCACAGCCTAGTAACATAAGGTAGACATGAGAGAAAATTTTTTATTACAGCAGCTTGATATGACGTAAAATGTTTGAGCTTAAAATACAGGAAAGACATAAAACTTTGTGATGTATAACATAAGATATTGCAATACCAATTTGATAAACTTCATTCTATGCACCAAAGTCCATAAATTCTCAAAACAGCTTCTAGTCTTTTGAAATCATAATAGCCTTGTAATATAATTAAACAGATGTAAACATTTATGTTTTCCCTAAAGCGGTGTGGATATAGAAGGTTATGAGTTTTAAACATAGAACCAAAAATAATGCTGTATTATATAAGTAGGTATCACAACAAGAACTTGGTAATGATGAGTCCATTGCATCAAATACTTGGTAAAAGAAAAATTGCCTAACCTCTGTGATCTGAGTGGAACATTTGAAATGGAAAGCTTATCAATGTCACTGTAAGTAAACCCGGACTTCATAAGAGTGTTATTTGTCCAATTAACGGGTACTAGAACAGTAAAAGCAAGAAATGTAATTGGAACAAATATTTTAAGCCTGCAAATCAGAAGCCATAAATGTCATCAGATATTCAGTTCCAAAGTGTAACTCAAAATTCAGTTGCAAACCCAAATATTTTTATGTTAACGGGTACTATAGTTCGTTCTATTGCACGTTAAAGACTACATGGTTTACATTTGTAAAAGACCTTGTTATAGACATTCAACGCTCAACATGCTCAGCTAAAACTGCCTGTATTAACAAATGGCAGCTTCACAAGCATCTATTATGCTGTACATAAGCAATGCATCAGTTCAAAAAACTAAATCTGTTCCCATTATCGCCAATAATATCTACAGCAGTCTCTTAGACAAAAATTATGTGACATAATGGAAACTAAGATAAAAAGAATTCAGTGCTCCCTTTTCATAACATGATGCGTCTTTCCCACTAG
Source organism: Capsicum pubescens (assembly GCA_030864215.1). Classification (NCBI taxonomy): domain Eukaryota; kingdom Viridiplantae; phylum Streptophyta; class Magnoliopsida; order Solanales; family Solanaceae; genus Capsicum; species Capsicum pubescens. Next base: position 41,513,468 of record CM061539.1, on the reverse strand, counting down.
TGAAAGAGGAACTGAAAGTCATTAAGCATGTACGCCCTCCTTTTTAATTTGTTTTAGTTTGACTGGACACGGACTTTAAGAAAATGAAAAAAAAGACTTTTGAATCTTGTGGTCTTAAACTAAAGATGTGTGTAATGTATCAAAATGTCCTTCGAATCTTGTGATCTAAATATGCCCTCCAATCCAAATTGAGTTACTACTAGATACCGAAAATGGCATTCTTTTTTAAAGAGGCTAAAAAGGAAGGTAAACAAATTAAAATGGAGGGAGTAATTAATATTGCAACGACACGATATATGTTGAAACAAATCATACAGTAAATAGCTAGATAGCCATACCCTAGCAAGTAGATCCGTAAATAAACAGCAGAGTCCAATCCGGCATGGTCAATGAGTTCAATTTCAGGCATTTTCAGTGCATCCGGTACCCAATTCAGAAACTTTATATATGCCCTCCAATCCAAATTAACAACTTTCTTAACAAATCCACCAGACTCTAGGGGATCGTTTCTCAGACCCTTAAGATACCATTTTGGGAAGTACACTCTGTCATTGAGTGGTTGAAGCCGCAGAATTGCAAATGCCAAAAGGAAGATAAGTGCAGAGAGAATATTTATAGCTGCAGAAACTCCTATATCTGCTAGTGTTGCCATCTTCTACCTGTAAATAAAAGATAGATAAACCTTCTACTTGAATGATCAAATTTTTCTCAATCAACTATGTCAAGAAATGGACCTTGGGCCTAACTCAACCTCAGAGGATTGCCCAAGACCGGAGACCAAGGATCCTTTAACCCACAGATGTGGGACTCCAACACCCCCACGCTCAAAGTTGGACATCTGGAGCGTGGACAATATAAGAAGGGGGGTCCAACATCGGAAACAATGAACTGGGTGGGCCTTGGACCTAACTCAACCTCAAAATTAGCTCACAAGGTTGAGTTAGGCCCAAGGTCCATTCTTGACATGGTATCAGAGTCAGGTCCATCCCCGTTTTGGGCTCCCGGTCCATGCGCCAGTTGGGCCCTGGGCGTGATTGGGGGGGGGGGGGGGGGGGTTAGAGTGGGTAAAAAGTCTCATATTGGTTGAGGAATGGACTGGTAGTTTTCTTATATGGACTTGGGTAATTCTCACCTCATGAGCTAGTTTTTAAGGTTGAGTTAGGCCCAAGATCCATTTCTTGACAAACTATACCTCAATCCTAATTTAAAATGGGGTTGGCCAATGATAAAATGAAATCATCATAATGCATATAACATGTACGCAAACTTGGTCTCAATTGGCAAGTAAATACCCAACTTTGAGTGTGCACATCTATATGCCTCAACTCAATTCAACTCGTCTCCAACTTACAAAATGCTCATCTAGGCACCTCAATAATTTGTGTGTTTTGTTGATGATTTGGAGTTTTTAGTTGTTAGTCGAGACCAAGTTTGAGCTGTCTTCAGTGGCGGAGCCAGGAATTTCGCTAAGGGGATTCATAAGTGAATATAAAAACTAATCGAAGGGGTTCAACATCTAATATATATACATAAAAAATAATTTTAACCATGTATATATAACATAATTTTCCGCCGAAGGGGGTTCGGATGAACCCCGACTATAGTGTAGATCCGCCACCGGCTGTCTAGATGTTTTGAGTTTTCAGATGTACGCTCTCAAAGTTGGAGTGCTTACTCACGAAACCAAGTTTAGATGTTTGTTTATGTATTATGCCAAATAAAATCCATTGACTTCATTACAGAACTCGTAAAGTTTTACACTAAATATACATGTATGTGGCAGAGAATTGAAGAATTCAACAGGAAACACCCGAATTAGATAAAAATAAGTTGGCGAAAGATAGCGCTTACTTTCTTTATGTTCCAAAAAAGACGAGTTGATAATTAAAGTTGGAAAAAAGAGAGCAACTTATAGCGACGTAGAGATGCATTACATTACATGCATACAAATTAAGAAAATTATACAGTAACTGATTTTTTTCAATGGCATTCATTAAGGAAACACAAGAAAGGGACTAGTATACTTAAAGAGAGAGACATTTGTTTCAAGTAAAAAAATCCATTATTTGATCATACTGAAACACTAATAAAATTCATAAATGTAAAATATACTCATGAGAACTGAAATGCATGGGAGAAAGAAAAAACTCATACAGTTACTGATTATTTGGCTGCTTCTGCTTAGGGAAATTGGAAAGTAAAAAAGGAGCTGAGGAAAACGAAATTGCAATAAGTTTGCCGACCGTAGAATATAAGGATTACTTCATACCTCAAGAAAGCCAAGAACATTCCCCACATTCTCTGTCTTTCTTTCTTTCTTTCTTTCTTTCTTTCTTTATTCTTCCACTTTAACCAAACTACAAGACAAAATACCTGTCAATTCACTTGTTCACAAATACTCCCTCGTTCACTCACTAATTTACACTATACGAAAATCTATAATTAAACCACAATGCTAGGTTTAAATAGATTAATTTAATATTTTAAATTTTAAATTTAAATATTAAAAAATAAAATAAAAAATAATTATAATATTTATCATATCAATATAATGAATATTTTAAAATATTAATTAAAGTTCATGCAACTTAATTTTCGAAAAGCAAAATACGATAAATAAGGATAAATAGGAAAATTATGTTAATTTAATGTAGTATTCCCGGTTATTTTTTATGGAGAGAGAACATAAAACATGATACCATCTTCTCTCTACCATAAGTTCGGTATGCATTATATCGTGACTCAACTATTCAAAATTATGGAGTAAAGTCATATTTTTTGGGATTATTTTAAATATATAAGTAAAAAAATTAGTTTATAATAAATTTAGCCATATTTTTATTTACATAAAAAAATTTAAAAGTAAAAGAAATATGCGGATTTTAGCCATGATGCGTGCGTGGCTAAATGGTATAGAAAACTATGGCTAAAATCGTGTCTAATAATTGTATTTTTTGATAGAGAGTGTCGCTACTGTATACTTTGCTTCACAATGTATTTTTCGCATTAAAAATGAAAACCGCATAATGGGGCAAATTTTCCCCCCTTCCATAGATGTGACAAAAAATCATCTACAAAAATGGTCATTGTATATGTAATGTATATCGAGGTGGAGGCAAGATTTCAACTCTGCGGGTTTAATATTTGAAGAAAATTTAACCGAAAGAAATTCAACACCTACTATAGATACATAAAAAATAATTTTCATCATATATAAATTGTATATTTTTTCGTCAAATGGGGGTTCGGATGAACCTTTGCCAAAGGACTGGCTCTGCCCCTGTGTATATAAAATGTATGTGTAATGTAATGATAGTGTATAAATAATTATTTAATATATCAATATTGTATAAACATATATTGAATTATATAAATAGTGTATAAATGTGTATCGACAATGTATAAATAGTGTTTAAATATGTAGCGATATTGTATAAATAGGGGCGGCTCAACATAATTGGTGGCCTAAAGCAAAATTTTAAAATGAGGCTTTGAAATTTTTTTTTCACAAATTTATATTTATAGTTTTTTGAGGTATAAAATTATAAATAAAATTGCTTTGTAATTTATTTATCCAAAAAATTCCTTTTCAATTAATAGTATGCTTAATTCATTTGATATCTCTTGAAATGTTTTTTTTAAGCTTAAGTAATATTTTTGAAATTTTATTTTTAAAAAACTTCTTTTAGCTAAGACAATTACATAAGATCAAGAAAAATATACATTCGTAAAATAATAAAATCTTTTTATCTGATTGAAATACATCTTATCTTTCAACTTTTTCGATTCCACTGTAGTCGTTGCTTTAATTCTTTTCGCGTCCATTAATCAAAATAATAAATAGAAGGTATGGTTTTCTGAGTTACCTCTATTTATTAGATGTTCTTTTTAGAATTGAGAGCATTAAAAGAATTTTTTTTTAATGTTAATTGTCAACTTTAATCTTGAATTTCTAAAGTGATATTTCTATTTGAGCTTAAGAAAATTTAAAATGTGATGAAGAAAATATTAAAAAATATTTGATATTTTCTAAAGAAAAAAATTAAAAAAAACTACAAACATATAATGCTTTAAAAAAAAATGGGTCTCCAAAAATCGGAGGCCTAAAGCACTTGCTTCGGTCGCTTCACCTTGAAGCCGGCCCTGTGTATAAATGTATTTAAACGTTTATTAATATTGATATGTAGTTATTTAACGTATATGTAATATATTGATATTGTATAATTATTGTATAAATATGTATCAATATTGTATAAATAATTATATAATATATATGTAACGTATCGATACTCAATATTTATTTGATTATCATGTGCTCCCTATTAATATAACTGTATTATAATATGCTACAATCATCCAGAACAATGTTTATGTTATTCTCTCATATTATAAGTCACAATGAAGCTGCTGAAGCAGGCAGATTATGGTCGACATGTCTGCTTCAGCTGCTTCAACCATAATTTTACTATATCATTTATAATTAATTATTATAAGTTATTTATGTATTAGAATATTAATAATAATTAATTAAAAAAATAATCATTTATGACATGCCTACTTCAGTTGCTTCAATCGTGACGTTACGATATCACCCATAATTAATTATTATAAGTCATCTAAGTATTAAAAATTAATAATATTTAATAAAAAGGTAAAATAGATATAAAGTGATAAATTAAGCCTTGATGTCTTAAATTAACTTGACGTCTTATATGGTATAAGAATCAGAAAATTACTTGGGATGGCTTTCATAATGAGTGGCTTTACATTTTTGTCTTTCATAAGAAAAGTCTTTAAAGGCTAGTGTTCTTTACTTTTTATCTATAGAACAAGTATATTTTTATCCTTGTACACTTCAAATGTTTTTAAACTTTACATGCTCATCTATCACTCAACTTTTATATTTATTTCTTTCTTTTTACTTTTTTATTTTTCCCTGATCTTTATTTTTTCTTGATTTAGTTTATTCGTCTCAACCTTTATTTTTCTTTTACTTCTTTTTCTTCTTTTTTTCAAATATTATCTATTTCTTCATTTCTCTGTCTTCTTCGTTTTTAATTCATTTGTCTCAACCTTTATTTTCTGAATTTATCATTTCTTAGTTTGTTTGTTTTTTCATTTTTCTCAAACTTTGTTTTTATCTTTTTCTTCTCATTTTTGTATTTCTCAATCTTTATTTTTAAATTTTTTTTTCTTTTTTCTTAACCTTTATTTTTTCCTTTTCTCTATTTTGTTTCTTCTCCTCTTTTTTTTCTCAACTTATATTGTACTTTGCTAATACATAGAAAGTTGGATAACAAAGAGAACTTCTTTCTTTAACATCAAAGTAAATTTAAGGACTTAATATGAAGGCTTCCTCAAACTTTGATAAATACTTGGGACCACCTATGACCAGACTCCAGTCTAATAAGAGAGATTATCAATTCATAATTGATAACATAAATAATATACTAAAAGGTTAGAAATTCAAAATGCTCACTATACCTGGGAGAACGACTCTAGTCAAATCTGTCCTAGAGGCTATCCCTACTTACGCAATGCAAATTAATTTACTCCCCGCCAAAACAATCAATCATATTGACCATGTTCGAAGAAATTTTCTTTGGGGCACAACTGACATAAAAATAAAAATTCATCATGCAAATTGAAATCTTGTAACATTTCCCAAAACCTATGAAGGACTAGGCATCCTTAAATCGGATGGAAATAACTCTACCTTTATATCTAGCCTTAATTGGAGACTCACGAAAAATAAGATCCAATTTTAGGTCAAAATCCTCCAAAGTAAGTATAAGAATAGATGGGTTAGCAATCAAATCTACCACAAACCGAATGACTCCTATATTTGGAAAAGCCTAAGCAAGAACCAAAATATTTTCCTTCAAGGAACTTCTTAGAACGTAGGCAATGGTGACAAGATAAACTTGGCTTTACACTTAAGAGAACTTATTCAAGGACCTCTTTCAAAAAATGACAATAATCAACCTCTCTCACAAATCATTTCTAACGGTATGTGGTATACTTGATGAGCGGCAAATTTGTCACTCATTGACGTCTAAATTCTTGCACACTATGATGAAATGACTGAATATATGAGACTAGTTCTACATAAAATACACTAATTTTTATTGTTTGTGATCTTACAGGTAAATTTGATGAAAAAGAGTTGAGGCAAAGCTGAAAAGGAACGAAAATGACCAAAAGATTGACAAAGGCTGAAGAGAAGCTCCAAGATACGACCCTCAGATATTGCTATCGCAATCTGAGGGTCCTAAACGCGATTAGTCAACAAAGTCAGAGATTGGCGATCACGAGATGACTCATGCGGTCGCAGGGGTCGCGATCGCGACCAAGAGGGTGTATAGCGACTATCGGGTAAGCTTCCAGAGGCAGACTTGTCATTTTACGTTGCTCAGTCCCAAAATATAAGAAGACTAAACCCTTCACATTTTGGGCATTAAATTTTTCAGTTTTGAGAGTTTGAGGACTATTTTGTGAGTGAGAGATAATTTGCGGTGTGTTCCTAAGAGAGATTTTGATTTGTTGATTGAATTTTAAGCTTGGAAAATGTATTTACTTTGCTTTCTATAGATGAGTTAAATGCCAACTTTGGTATATTTCTTCCCTTTAATTTCATGAGTAGCTAAACTTAACTCTTGGGGTTATGTTTGATTAGATGGTGAATAATGTGCGGGTGTTGATTATTAGTCTAAGTAATTAGTTAATTGTGATGGGTTTTTCTTTTACTCTATATTTGAATTGAGAATTATGGGTGAAAATTCTAATTGTCTTGGATCCCATATCATTCTTGAAATAGGTATGTGCGTGAAGATTAATAGCAAACAATAACTTTAATTAGTGTCACGACCCGAACTAGGGCCTGGCCGTGACGAACATCCCGAACCATGAAGGCCCGGACGTCCTACTCTATCTGGTAGTCATGCACAACATTCATATAATAAAAAAATGTGGAATTACGATCTAATACGGAAATATGATCATACTCTGGATTAAGTTTAACAATAAGGAATGAAATCTGAAAATCACTAACAACATCTGGAACAGTCTGCGAAACCTCTACTACATGAAAATCTGACAACTATCTGAAAACTGGGACAAGGCCCCCAGTAGACCAAAAATGTAATAGATGAGATAATATGAAAGGACAGGCCTTCTGGAATAGAGAAGGCTCACTACTGCACAATCTGATTTGTTGTCTGAATTATCTACTGCTTATCTGAACCCCTAGATTGAGCCTCAGTACCTGAGATGTAAGGAAGGGTGTCAATACAGATGTACTGATACGCAGAGAAAATCCAAAATAATTATTTATATTCAACATATATGAGAGCAATTTAAAGCATTTCATAAACATATCATATAGTAAGAAATCACATGGGCATTTTAAAAAACTCTGTGAAAACATCTGAAATCTGTGACACTCCTTATCTTACTTCTGCTAGGTGGTGTACCCTACAATCTGTAATCCCACGGGATATATGGGATCTGCTATTAATTCGGCAGCCAAGCCCCCAACCCAAGTGTGCCGCAAGGGTCGGATTTTCTGAATCTACGATGCCATACGACCGTCGTCAGCATACAATAATAATCTACCTGTATCGGCAAATATGGTTTCAGGATAAGAGTTACTTGAACTCATGCCTTCTTTGGGTAACTACCTAACCCTCTTTATGCCCATTTTTAGTTCTTTAAACATGCATGCTCTGAAAACATACTCTGAAATCTTTAACTCTGTCATGGCATATACACATATATGGTATCGTTATACCATTGACTTGCAAGTCACATTCTCTAAGCCATTTATAGCAATTTATATCTCTGTTTTCAAATCATGAAATTCAGGACCACCATAACAACAATTCATTCAAGGAACTCATGTTTTAAAATTCATATAAAACCATGCAAGCAATTCTCTATATCAATAATTTAACAAACAATGGTGGCCATGTCCAAAGTCTCTATCTCATGCAATTCTTCTCTTTAACACAAAACATAGTTATCTCAAGACACCCTCTCAATAATTCTAAATCAATGTTTTAAATACTATGACATTGAGAAAACATCTTTCAAATCACAGACATGTATTTCAACTCTTTTTTAACAAAACCAAAATCTTTAATTTATCACAAGAGAGGGAGTCCATAATTTATTCTCTCAAACAATCATAAACCTCAAATTTTATACATAGACGTATACATATAAATCAACTTAGGGGGAAAGTCCTAAGGGACAAATCAACAATGCATTTAAACATTCATAATGCATAATAAAATCATGTATTTCAAAACCCCTTTCTAAAATCATGCTTGAAAATCTTTAAATCATGTTCTAGTGTTTCCAAGCCCATGTAGTTTTTAGGATAAACTCCACGTACCTTAAATTATAAGATCTGAAAGATGGAACCTAGATCTTGATAGATGAAACCTGGATCTTGATTTATTTCTTGGAGATATTGAACTTAAGGCTTGATTTTCTTGAATTTCTTGTTCTTGGAGAAAACCCTAATTTGATCTTATTTTGAGAGTGAAGAGAAAGTTTTTGATGTTGTAAAACTGATACTAATTGATTAATAACACTTAAGGGGGGATTTAATTCATGTGAAAGGTTTTTGGAGTGAGGGAAAGACCAAAATACCCCTACCCAGTTGTTGAAATTCTCGGCTGACGACCAAGGCTGACAAGATGTCAGATCTGTGACAAGCCATCATCTTTTATCGTCACCTGGGAGCTGAAATTGATGGGTTTCTGCCTAAGGCTGACGACATATTCTGACAAGTCGTCAGATTTGTGACAAGCCGTCAGAATTATCGTCACTCAGTTGCCAGGCTGATATGCTGGAGTAAAATAGGTATAACCTTTTGATCCGATATTGGATTTTGGAAAAATTGGTGGCATTGGAAAGAGGACGCAAAGCCCTTTCATTTGATATATAGTATGTCACCCATTTCGTCATATACAAGGAGTTATGGCCGATTGAAGTTGACCTAAGTTTTGACGCTCACTAAAACTCGAACGATAGGAAAGCTTTCAACTAGTCCGTGAGTTAAGGGACCTCTATGATCTCGACTCATGCTCAACTAAATTTACACACTATATAATTGATTATAACACTATATGTACATCGAATTTATGGTTTTTGGAACATTTACGCGAAGGAATGACGGTTTTCGTTCTATCCTGAAATGTGAGGTGTTACATTATCTCCCCCTTGAGATCATTTGTCCCTGAATGATGGGTAGAAACGTTGAAGCTTAAAGGTATGGAATAGTGCAGACATGATGTGTCTTCTAAGAAAGGATATAACTGATCTGAAATATTTAAACTTCTATCATGAAACTGAATTCTGAGTTGGCTTGACTTTACTTGCTTCAAGGAGCTGATTCATGCTGAGAGTTTAGGATTTCCTTGGGAGTGTTCATGATCTAATCATATATATTAAATTGAGGAGTGATAACTTATGCAAGTATGAATCATGAGACAACTGGACTTAGATAGGATCAGGGTATTACACTGTCTGAGCTAAAATACTTGGGAAAATTTGAGATTATGCGTTGAACTCTTATGAACTGAGTCATGACTAAATAGCTGAATCTGAAACATGATGCTTGGACTAAACTAGATTCGCAATTTACATGGATGGAATAGATTATCTCTCAACACACTTTCTAAAGAAGTTCCAGTAGCATTAGGGAGCAACGGATTTGGGCACAAATTACACAAGGGATCCAACTACGGAATCAAAACATTGACACTACTCTATAGCACGGAATATAGACATGTAATTCATAAACTAGGATAGAATTACCAAACCTTAGGCAATGCAACTTCTTACTTTCAAGGTTAGCCACACTTCTAAAATACTCTCTCAGCTATACTTTTCCCTTAAACACCATGCTCATTGATTCCACTTATTTTTCTTACATAGCCGCTGATATTTCCATCTACTAATGTCTAAACTGAACTAAATCCCCTCACCATCTTCAAGCCTAACTCAAAATCACAAGACGCACCACATAATAATGTAGTACTAGTTTGAATCATGAATTCAGTACACCCTGCATTTCACAATTCCTCATCTCATGCATAATTCTTATTGCCACTCCAGCAATCACCTTCAACTTCGCATTAGACATTCACAAACACTTAAAGCATCCATTCGTATGTATACAAACATGGCATTCAAGTCTATCTTCATACCCACATATGCACTTCTAAACAAACACTCATAAAGAATCTTTCTCAAATTCTCTAATACTTTTATCCATAACAACTTCCCAGCACTATTCAGTTGATACACATAAAATATTCTCAACTAACCAAGCCATACACGAAACTTCACCTCAAAATTCTTTCAACTTATGGACTTACATAAAACAAGCACACAACAACTTTGCCCTAATATAACACATAAAACTTCAACTAACCTTGACATGTATCAAAGACTTGGCCTCAATCTTACTCCATAATTACTACCTTAACTCAAATAAGCACACAACCATCTTTCATCAACAAGAAATGTTTACTCTTTTCCATCTAGATAACTATTCATCATCACTATCTCGACCTAAGGAAAAAAGGTCACTGAAAAATTTAAATACCGGAATTCGGAACATGAGGGGAGTAATAATCATAACTTGATACCCTACTGAGGCGTGAGGAATAGAGCACTCACGGCATGGACTCATTAAAGAGATCTAATCTGAGGGTGTACCTGATATAAATCTGAATTTTCACTGATCGTTAAGTGTATCACATGTGCACAAGAGTCATGAACTGCATGACCTGAATTTTTTTGGAATTTATAACTTACGAAAAGTGGTTCTGACTGTTGAACAAACTGGGAACTCATCATACTAGGAACTAGGAGAGGACATGATTCTTTATCATATGCATGAACACGGACTATGATCATGAAGCTGAAACATAAAGCATGAGTATGTATTGGAATAATTGAAGTAAACTACTGAAATAAGAATAGATTGAACATCGTTCTTTCTCACGGCCAATTCTACAACTTACTAGCACATCTATTAGCATCGGAAAACTTGACTTGGTTACTCGTTCTATCATCTCCCCCTTCGATTTAAGCCATTACTCTAAGTCTGTGAACCATTATATACACTCTGGTATAAACTGAAATCACTTTACTCTAGAGTCGGGGATATAACAAAACACATAAAACTAAACTTACCCTGTAAGGCGGTATCTTCATGTATAACAACCAATGCTAATACCTCCTTTTAAGATTCAACCCTTAGGTTTCTATAGCCCCAAAAGTCATCATATAACAGCTTAAACATTCACCAACTTAGATTCTTCTAACACTAAACATGGATATCTCCAAACCTTTGACGGACCATACCACTTCTGTCATAGTCTACCAGCATCATGCCTGTAAACTTATATTTCTAAACCATGAGAATCAAGATTATGCAAAAAAAAGGCTCAACATCATTAATCATAACTCCATAACTTAGCTATCAAGAACATCACATATTATCTAACTAGTCTTTCTCCGCCTAGCAACTCAGTACTACTAACCACACAATATGCAATAATCCTTGAAAATAATGCATCCTCATAGCACCTTGGGCGTACTTCTACATCATACTCACAACATCAGACTTGATTACGAATCAAATAAACTTAAGGTCTTGTATACACTGTTCAAGCCTACTAGATCACTTTCACACAACTAACACCCACCACAACAATCATTATATCCACCTTGATCACCATCTACTATTCCAACTTAGTATTTGTTCTAGCTATGATGAACCACAACTTCACACAATTTCCTTACATGCCAAACATCTAAAAACATTAATCCGCCAAAACTTCATAACAGTAAGGATCAATCACAATCCTATGATCTATCTTATTTAAAACCCATTAACACATCCTTCTTCTACACATCATTACTATCTACTCTTTTATACAACTAAACTTAGTTCATAGCTCTATAAGTCCCAAATAAACTCCCTCTTGCAACCTCAGGGGCATCTAAATTAACAACACTCATCCACCAAGTACCTTCATCAATAACCTATAATTTTCTTGCACGACAAACACCGTCAATAACTCTTTTCATACTTCAAGTAAACAATAATTCGCTTTAACTAATAACTCTTTCTCTACCTTACCTTCTACTAAACTAACACACAGGGACGTATCATTTCATTACCAACTCAATCTCATGCTAAAAGATTCAGCCATATATATATTTAATAAATTGCCCTTACCACTTTTCTTGCTATTACGCCACTAAATCCCCAGTCCCAACCAACACAGGAATAACAATGTGAACAATAAGTTGCTAGTGAATCAAAATAGGCCCCACACGGCTTCACTAGACTTTGATTTTTTTAATAAGAAAATAAGATGAATAACAAGGCAGCTATGCTAGTGAATCGAAAGAGCGCCACATGGATTTACTAGTCTGTTGGTTTCAATAACACAATGATAACAAGATTACAAGAGATGGAAACTTGACACTCCATATTCAGTTATCTAAGAATACACATCTTACCCTGTATAAATAAAAATCTGAGTCAAACACTTCCCCCCACAAACTACTATACAATCCATACATGCTACTAGATACCACATTAGTCTATCACTATAAAAGGGTAAATCATTCTCAAACATCAGTTATTCAACTAAATTATTTATTCACACAAAAGTCACCCTCCCTCAGACTTCTAACTTTGTGACTTCATATCACCAGCTTCTTGGTCTAATCTCACTACCAATAGATCATGACACCGACACTTTAACTTATACTACTACTCAGGTAGAAATAAAGTTCCAACATTTTGCTACACCTCATTCCCTCTTAAGCATAACATCTGCAACATAAATATTTGAAAAGGACTGAATACCCTAATACCACAGGCTCAAAAGCATGATTTCATCAGAACCAAAATTTGCACTAGAATCAATCCACTCTGAAGCATTAACGGACTCTTCTCAAGTCCTTGCACACTTTTTAAAATCTTATATGACATCAATCAGAAAGGATCATACCATTTAAATTCTAAACTTCTGCACTTGATTCACCACAATAATGAGACATATCGGATCCCATCAAAGTAAAGAAAGAATTGGGATAACTTTACTTTCATATGGGCAACACCATAGCATGAATTAGAGTATGAAAGAGAAACATTCTGACTTCATAGCACGAACTAGAACATGAAGAAAGGAAAATATTTCTAAATGCCTAGTAGCCTCCTACTCATAAGTGTGGCGCTTTACACAAACATAAATAAGACTCTACCCGACATGATTTTGCAGACACCCTGGGACCATGAACCGTGCTTTGATACCAAGTTTGTCACGACCCAAACTAGGGCCTGTCCGTGACAGACATCCCAAACCATGAAGTCCCGGACATCCTACTCTATCTGGTAGTCATGCACAACATTCATATAATAAAAAAAATACAGAATTATGATCTAATACAGAGACATGGTCATACTCTGGATTAAGTTAAACAATAAGGAATGAAATTCGAAAATCACTAACAACATCTGGAACAGTCTGCAAAATCTCTAGTACATGAAAATCTGACAACTATCTAAAAATCTCTACTACATGAAAATCTGACAACTATCTGAAAATTGAGACAAGGCCCCCAGTACACCAAAATTGTAATAGATGACATAATCTGAAAGGACAGGCATTTTGGAATAGAGAAGGCTCACCACTTCGCAATCTAATCTATTTTCTGAATTATCTACTACTTATCTGGACCCCTAGACTGAGCCTCAAAACTTGAGAGGTAGTGGAGGGGGTCAATACAGATGTACTGGTATGCAGAGCAAATCCAAAATAATCATTTATATTCAACAAATATGAGATCAATTTAAAGCAGTTCATAAACATATCATATAGTAAGAAATCACATGGGCATTTTAAAAGACTCTGTGAAAATATCTGAAATATGTGACACTCTTTATCTTACTTCTGTGCTATGTGGTGTACCCTACAATCTGTAATCCCACGGGCTATATGGGATTTGCCATTAACTCGGCAGCCAAGCCCCCAACTAAAGTGAGCCGCAAGGGTCAGAGTCTCTAAATCTACAACACCACACGGCCGTCGCCAGCGAGCAATAATAATATACCCGTATCGACAAATACGGTTTCAGGCTGAGAGTTACTTGAAATCATGCCTTCTTCGGGAAATCACCTAACCCTCTTTATGCCCATTTTTTGTTCTTTAAACATGTATGCTCTGAAAACATACTCTGAAATTTTTAACTCTATCATGGCATATACATATATATGGTATCGTCATACCATTGACTTGCAAGTCACATTCTCTGAGCCATTTATAGCAATTTATATCTCTGTTTTTAAATCATGAAATTCAGGACCACCATAACAATAATTCGTTCAAGGAACTCATGCTTTAAAATTCATGTAAAACCATGCAAGCAATTCTATATATCAATAATTTAACAAATAATGGTGGTCATGTCCAAAGTCTCTATCTCATGCAATTCTTCTCTTTAACCCAAAACATAGTTATCTCAAGACAACCTCTCAATAATTCTAAATCAATGTTTCAAATACTATGACATTGAGAAAATATCTTTTAAATCACTGACATGCATTTCATCTCTTTTCCAACAAAACCAAAATCTTTAATTTATCACAAGAGAGGAAGTTCATAATTTATGCTCTCAAAGAATTTTAAACCTCAAATTTTTTACATATACGTATACATGTAAATCAACTTAGGGTGGAAGGCCTAAGGGCCAAATCAACAATGCATTTAAACATTCATAATGCATAATAAAATTATGTATTTCAAAACCCCTTTCTAAAATTATGCTTGAAAATCTTTAAATCATGTTCTAGTGTTTTCATGCCCATGTAGCTTTTAAGATAAACCCCACGTACCTTAAATTATATGATCTGAAAGATGCAACCTAGATCTTGATAGATGAAACCTGGATCTTGATTTATTTCTTGGAGATATTGAACTTAAGGCTTGATTTTCTTGAATTTCTTGTTCTTGGAGAAAACCCTAATTTAATCTTATTTTGAGAGTGAAGAGGAAGTTTTTGATGTTGTAAAACTGATAATGATTGATTAATAACACTTAAGGGGTGATTTAATTCGTGTGAAAGATTTTTGGAGTGAGGAAAAGTCCAAAATACCCCTACGAAATCACTTCCCAGTTGTTGAAATTCTTGGCTGACGACCAAGGCTGACAAGCCGTCAGATCTGTGACAAACCGTCAGCTTTTGTCGTCACTTGGGAGATAAAATTGATGGATTTCTACCTAAGGCTGACAGCATATTCTGACAAGTCGTCATATTTGTGACAAGCCATCAGAATTGTCGTCACTCAGTTGCCAGGCTGATATGCTGGAGTAAAATAGGCATAACTTTTTGTTCCAATATTGGATTTTAGAAAAATTGGTGGCGTTGGAAAGAGGACTCAAAAACCTTTCATTTAATATATAGTAGGCCACCTAGTTCGTCATATAAAAGGAGTTATAGCCTATTGAAGTTGACCTAAGTTTCGACGCTCACTAAAACTCGAACGATAGGAAACGATTCAACTAGTCCTTGAGTTAAGGGACCTCTATGATCTCGCCTCATGCTCAACTAAATTCACACACACTACATAATTGATTAAAACACAATATGTACATCAAATTTATGTCTTTTGGGACATCTACGCGAAGTAATGACAGTTTTTGTTCTAGCCCGAAATGCGGGGTGTTACAATTAGCTTATTGAGTAGCATCATCTTAGAGATAATGGTGTTATTTGAGATAACTCATTCAATTGAATCATCTTATAAATAAGTGTGTCAATTGAGGTAGTGGATTGGTAGATTTGATATGGTTGTGAGGTATTTAAAAGAACCCATGAGTGAGATTTGGTGTTTTATTGAAAGATTAACACCAAGACCTAAAATCTAGCCTACCCAAAACCCTTAACAAAACTTGGACTAATTGTTGATAATCCACATATAAATCTGTAACACCCCAGGTTCTAAACTTTGAAAAATTCTCTTGGTGTTGTGCTCACTGCTCAGGCTATGACTCAATTGACGAGTCGTGAAGAATCCTCACAAGTCGTAGGATACTAATCTATCACGACTTGAACTAGGGCTTGGCCGTGACGGATATCTCAAGTTCGCCGAGGACCGGAGATCACCCCATTTACCTAGTCAAATAGAACACAACATACTGGCAGTGGATGAATTCCGATCATATAACAAGATAGAATAACCAATAGTAAGGAAAGTTCTAGGAATTCAACTGACATCCCAATCCACAGTAATCCACAAAGTCTCTAAATAGACTAAATCAATCTAAGTTGGGATATGCCCCCGACGATAGCCAAAAGAATCTAATAGAAGTAGTCTAAGACATAAATGAAACAAGACTTAAAAATGATAGACCTTTTGGAGAATGAAAGCTTTCCACTTCAAAGTAAAACATTAGCCTGGACTTTGTAGTTTAACCGTCATAAAAAGGCACCCACGAGCTATATGGGATCAGCTCCTCCTGCTGAAAAGGCCCTAATGTATATTAGTTGCACGAATCAGAGAATAATCATATGTGTATATGCACCAAGGGTGACTCGAACACCTGGTCATATATCAAAGGGTGACTCGAACACCCGGTCATAAAGTAAGGGTGACTCGAACACCCATCCATTTAGACCCCCACACCGGCAAACGTAGTTTTCAGCATCAGTCCCTTGAGACCTTCACTTTCACAACCTAGTTATACAATCCCTTTTAAGCCTAATTAAAATTTTTACACATTCTCATTCATTGAACCATGATACACATCAGGCATACACTGTTGGTATCGTCATACCAACTATACTTGCAAGGTATTATCATCATGTCATTACAATGCCATTAGCTTAGGGGAATGCCTCGACCTCCTTTGTTCATTAAATCAGTATGGGGGAATGCCGACCCCCTTTATTCATTAAATCAAATTTGGTTCTTTAGCCTATTATGCTATGCAATAGTTCCAAAGGTATTTTCAATGTGTATATTCTCATGTTCAAAGCAATTTTTGCTAGATTGGGTTGAGGTTATCACCAATTCAATTATTAAAATCCACATAATTGGGGGAATCCACGGCCCCCTACTTTATTCACCATGCCCATTCACCCCACACATTCAAAACCATCATTAAAGCATAAAAAATTATATATAAATCATAGGAATATCATTTAAGAAAACAATCATTCAAAACACTCAACCCACATTCCAAAGCCAACATTCAAAACCACTTGAATAACAATTTAAAGCATATGCTTTAACAAAATAAGCTTTGGAAAAGAGTAATATGTCTGAGATATCAAAAATTACGGAGAGAAATCAACCCTTGGAAGCTCTAATTGCCAATCTCCTTGAAAACCCTCTTGTTTTTAACTTAGGGATTTGCGAGAGAAGAGAGTACGTATTTGATTGTGTAAAAAATAGAAATAACCCTTTTTTGGTGTTTTATGGACGTGGGTTTTATTTTGGGAAAGAGGGAAATGACATGAATGGCCCCACTCAAAAGTGCAAAAAAGGATGTCAAGTCATTACGGGTCACTCTACAACTCGTGAGGATACGTCACGAGTCGTAACTATGACTCGTGGTCAAGATGGTAGCCCAGGGACTCTTCACTGGTGACCCTATGAGTCACACCATATGACTCATAGTCATACCTTATGACTCGTAGGGTCCTAGTCATGGTCACATCAGTGACTAGGACACCTACACTAGTCACCTTATGATTTGGGGTCCTAGGACCCATAATGACACCTTACGACTCGTAAGGTGCAAGTCGTAGTCTCAATAGAAATTTCCACCATCCTCACTAGTCACCCTATGACTCGTGCCCAGTAAGTCATAAGAAGACCTTATGAGTTGTGGGGTGAGTCGTAGCTTGAGCAGTGAGCTCAATACCAAGAAATTTTCAGACCCAAGAATCTGAGGTGTTATATTCTCCCCCACCCCCAGGATCATTCATCCCTGAATGATGAATCAAGGCATCCAATAGAATGATTTAACACAAAAATGCAACCACACTTTCCTTTAACAAAGTCAAAAAACAAAGATATTAAGGAGAATACATACCTTATGCACGATTATCCAAAGTGGGAAACAAGAATGGATATTTGGACCTCATGTCCTCTTCAACTTCCCAAGTAGCTTCTTCAACCTTATGATTCCTCCATAGAACCTTCACTGAATTCACATCCTTAGTCCTCAAACGGCATACTTACCTATCCAAAATCCCTACCAAGACTTCCTCATAGGATTAGAAATCTGAAACGCCAATACTCTCCATAGGAACAACCAAGGAAGGATCATCCACGCACTTTTTCAACATCGAAACATGGAAAACTGGATTGTTAGAACCCAAACTCAAAGGACAATCCAACTCATAAGCAACATTACCTACTCTCCTTAAAATCAAGTACGGGCAACCACAACTGGGACTGAGTTTTCCTTTCTTTCTGAACCTCATTACCCTTTTCATGGAAGACACCCGCAAGAAAACCCAATCACTAACATCAAACTCCAACTCCCTATGCCTCATATCTATATAGGACTTTTGGCAATTTTGGGCAGTCTTAAGCCTATCCCTAATCACCTTCACCTTTTCCGTGGCCCGATAAACTAAATCGGGATGAAATAACCTAGTCTCACCCACTTCAAACCACCCAATAGGATAACGATATAGCCTACCATACAAACCCTCAAATGGGTCCATCTGAATGCTAGAGTGATAGTTGTTATTATAAGCAAACTCGATTAAAGGCAAATGATCATCCCAACTACTACCAACATCAATCGTGCAAGCCCTTAGAATAATTTCAAAGTCTGAATAGTCCTCTCCACTTGTCCATCCATATGAGGGTAGAAAGTGGTGCTAAGGTTCACCTTAGTTCCCAAACCCCTCTAAAATGACCACCAAAAGTACGACGAGAACTACATACCTCAATGATATATAATATAAATAAGCGTGCCATATATCTTGATGATCTCCTGAATGAACAACTTTGCATAATCCTCTATAGAATAATTAGTCCTCACTGGCAAGAAGTGAGCAAACTTAGTCATCCTATCCACGATGACCCACATCGAATCAAACTGATGACGAGACCGCGGAAGACCAATAATGAAATCCATATTAATCACTTCCCATTTCCATACGGGAAACTCAATCTCTTGAGACAACCCACCAGGCCTCGAGTGCTCCATCTTCACTTGCTGACAAACCATACACTTGGCCACAAAATTTGCCACATCCCTCTTCATATTACTCCACTAATAGATCTCTTTTAAATTATGGTACATCTTCTTCGATCTAGGATAAATAGTGTACCTCGACTCATGAGCCTTAATGAAAATCCTCTCTCGCAGCCATCAATATCGGGAATACACAATCTACCTTGTTACCTCAAGATAGCATCACCACAAATCTCAAAAGCCATGACTTTTTGCTAACCCACATCATCCTTGATCTACATCAAAATAGGATCCAAAATATACTTCTCCTTCACTTCAGTACTAAGAGAAGACTTCACCACCTCTTGAATGATAACCCCACCATCTTTGGAATCCAAAAGATGAACTTCAAGATTAGCCAAACGGTGAATATCCTTCACAAAACCTTTCTTCTCCTCATCAACATGAGATAAGCTTCCCATGGACAACCTGCTAAGAGCATTAGCAACCATATTACTTTTACCTGGGTGATAGTGAAGTCTTATATCATAATTCTTGAGCAACTCGATCCATTTCCTTTGACTGAGATTCAATTTCTTCTGGTTGAACATGTACTGTAAGCTCGTGTGGTCAGAATATATATCAACATGAACTCCATACAAGTAATGACGCCAACTATTTAAAGTAAAAACCACAACCAATAATTCTAAGTCGTGAGTTAGATAATTCTTCTCATGCACCTCCAACTGCCTAGAGCCATACGCCACCACCCTATAATGTTGCATCAACACACAACCCAATCCCACACGAGATGCATCATAACAAATAACAAAGTTGTCAGTACCCTTAGGTAGGGTCAAAACCAGAGTTGAAGTCAACTTATTATTCAACTTCTCAAAGCTACCCTCACAAGTATTGGACCACAAAAACTTTATCTTCTTCTAAGTCAACTCGATCAATGGAGCAGAGATTGAGGAGAAACTCTCCACAAACCTCCTAAAATAGCCGGCTAAACCCAAGAAGCTCCAAATATCAGTTGAAGTCATGGGTTTAGGACACTTCTTAACCGCCTCAACTTTTTGTGGATCCACTATGATCCCCTCACTAGAAATTACGTGACCAAGAAAGGTCATAAAATTCAACCAGAACTGGCACTTCAAAAACTTAGCATACAAACACTGATCCTTAAGAGTGAAACACTTTACGAAGGTGATTGGTATGATCCTCCTTACTCTTAGAATATACCAAGATGTCACAATAAACATAATGATGAATAGGTCCAAAAACTAACGGAATACTCGATTTACAAGATCCATAAATATCGTTGGGGCATCAGTCAAACCAAATGATATGACCAAAAACTCATAATGGCCATATCGAGTACGAAAATTAGTCTTAGAGATATCCATCTCCCTAATCTTTAACTGATAATAACCCGACCGAAGATCAATCTTAGAAAAAATACTTAGCACCCTGAAGCTGGTTAAACAGGTCATCAATCCTAGGAAGGGGATACTCATTCTTCACAGTCACCTTATTCAACTAGAGATAATCTATACACATTCGAAGAAACCCATCCTTATTACGTACGAATAAAACATGAGCACCCCACAGAGAAATACTAAGGTAAATAAAACCCTTATTAAGAAGATATTTTAACTGCTCCTTAAGATATTTTAACTCAGCTGAAGCCATTCTGTAGGAAGGGATAAAGATAGGACGGGTATTCAGGAGAAGGTCAATCCTGAAGTCTATTTCCCTATCGCAAGAAATACAAAGAAGATCACCAGGAAATACTTTAGGAAACTCATTGAATACAAGGACAAATTGCAAAGAAGGTCCCTCAGAATTAGAATCCTTAACTCAAACTACATGATATAGACACTCTGTGGGAATCAATTTTCGGGCTTTTAGATAAGAAATGAACCTCTTCTTAGGTGCTAAAGAACTACTATCCCACTTAATCACCGGTCATTTGGGAATTGTAAACTGACCCTTCTGGATCTACAATCAAGAGATGATTAGCATGAATAAAGCTAATATATCCCCAAAATAACACCAAAGTCTAACATATCCAGCTCTGTCAGATCCACCAGTATTTTTCTATATAGATAAATACCACACAACCCCTCTAGACTTTTATAGCCACAACAGAGTCACCCACCAGGGTAGACATAAAAAAGGGATCAGAAATACACTCAGGACCAAAGCCAAAATGAATAGCCACATAAGGGATCACGTAAAAAAGAGTAAACCCTGGGTCAAACAAGCAATACACATCGCAAAAGAAGAGTTGTAACATACCAGTGACAATATCAAGAGAAGCCTCAAATTCTTGATGGGTGGCAAAAGCATACAGACGATTCTAACCAGTTTCAATTCCAAAAATAGTACCCTTCAGTGTTGGAGCTGAAGATGCAGTAACAGGGACCTTGTTTTCTCTAGAAGCAATCCTTGAAGGACAATCTCTTTGTATGTGACCAAGTTGACCATACTTAAAACACTTATTCCTCTCCCCATCATATACTCTACGGTGCATTTGGCCATAAAAATAATAAGAAGGATAAGATGGGATAGACTGGGATCCACTAGCTTGCAACCGGGCACCTTGTGCCTTGAACCCACTATCAGTCTAAAAATGATGATCACTAGATGGCTTAGGATATGGAGCACTAGCCGTAGAATAAAAACCATAATTTTTCCACTTATTCTTAGACCACTGTCTGCCATCTCTACCACTATTCTGATGGCCTCTACCCTGCTCAGAATAGCTAAATTTCTTACTTTGCCTTTCCCCTATTTCGGCTTATTTCTTTTTTTTTATCTTCAACCTGCTGCATATACACCATAAGCCTAGAGATATCTATGTACTTGTTCAACAAGGCAACCTTTCACTCTAATACCAAGTCCAGAGACAAATCCAAAGAAAACTTTCTCATCTTAGCCCTCAAAAAAGACACCAACTCTGGAGCATAATGAGATAGCTGATGAAATTTCAAGGCGTACTCTTTCACAGTTATTCTGCCTTACTTCAGATTCATGAACTCCTCAACCTTCACTCCCTTAACTCTAAAGGAAAAAAGCGATCAAAAAAAGAAGCAGAGAATTCATCCCACATAACTGTCTCAGCATCATCTTCTCTCAACTATTTACACTCTCATACCACTGATATACCATATCCTTTCACTGATATGTGATGAACTCCACACCCTTAGATTCAGAAGCATACATCACTCTGAATATTTTCTATATCTCATTAATGAACCCTTGAGGATCCCACAACCTTGGAACTAGTAAAATTCGTAGGACTCAATCTCATAAACTGGCTAACCCTTGCGGCTTTAGATAAAGAAGTGACAAGAGCAACACGTTCAGACTGGCGTGTCTGAGAGGCCACCAACTGAGTAAGCAAATAAATCAACTCGCAAAACTCAGCATTAGAGACATCGCCCTGAGGCATTGGGGAAGGAGTATCATCAGCCTGAGGAGCCTAAGGAGGACTAGTAGGGACCGATGGAACTCCATGGGGGCAATCAAAAGGGACCCTAGATTGGGTTTGTACCCTATATGCAGGACGAGTTCCGTCCATGTTGTCCTCAGGAGGGACAGAGGAGTTTCCACAAGCATAAAATCTTTAGAGAGGCATGATCTGAAATATGAACAAAAAAAATTAGAAGAGATTTCAACATCCTAAACTTTACAGCCCAAAAGTAGAACACAAGGAAGAAAAATATTCCTAGATGCCTTGTAGCCTCTCCCTTATAAGTATGGCACGCTACACACCCATAAAAGAGACACTACTTGGCACAACTTTGTAGACACCTAATTGGCCATGACACTAGGGCTATGATACCAAGCTTGTCACAACTCAAACCAGGGCCTGGACGTGACGGAGATCTTAAGTTTGTCGAAGACCAGAGGCCACCCCCATTAATTAGTCAAATAGAACACAATATACTAGCAGTGGATAAATTCTAAATATATAATAAAATAGAATAATCAATCGTAAGGAAAGTTCTAAGAATTCAGTTGACATCCCAATCCACATAATCCACAAAGCCTCTAAACAGACCAAATCAATCTAATTCAGGACATGCCCGTAATGATGGCCAAAAGAATCTAATAAAAGTAGTCTAAGACATAAATAAAACAAGACTTCAAAATGATAGCCCTTTCGGAAAATTAAAGCTCACCACTTCAAATCTGACAAATGACAACCAGAAATTCTATCACCACGTAAAAAAGTAGAAGTGTCTCTGGTTCCTACATCACCTGGGGATACAACATACGGAGACGATTAGAGGAGTGATCGCTAGCATGTAACTCAAAGAAGGGATAAAATAATGCCAAGTCCAAACCACAGTAAATCCACATGCACACATTATACTTACATATATATAACATACTGGATAGGGAATAAGGTTTAGCAAGAAAGTAAAATAATAGCCTGGACTGTGTAGCTTAACTATCATAAAAAGGCACCCACGGGGTATATGGGCTCAGCTCCCCCTATTGAAAGGGCCCTAGTGCATATTAGTCGCACGAACCAGAGAATAATCATATGTACATATGCACCAAGGGTGACTCAAACGCATGACCAAAACCCATTTACCATTAGTAAAACTGAATGACATGACTAAAAACTCATAATGGCTATACCGAGTATGAAAATTGGTCTTAGGGATATCCACCTACCTAATCTTCAACTGATGATAACCCGATCGAAGATCAATCTTAGAAAAAATACTAAGCACCCTGAAGCTGCTCAAATAGGTTATCAGTCCTAGGAAGTGGATACTTACTCTTCATAGTCACTTTATTCAACTGGCAATAATCTATACACATTTTAAGGGACCTATCTTTCTTACGCACGAATAGAACAGGATCACCCTATGAAGAAATATAAGGGTGAATAAAACTCTTATCAAGAAGATCTTTCAACTACTCTTTAAGCTCTTTTAACTTAGTTGGAGCCATTCTATAGGGAGGGATAGAGATAGCATGGGTATTTGGGAGAAGGTCAATCCCAAAGTCTATATCCTTATTAAGAGGAATACCAGAAAGATCACCATTAAACACTTCAGAAAACTCATTAACTATAGGACAGATTGTAAGGAAGGCCCCTCAGAATTAGAATCTTTAATCCGAACTAAATGATATAAACAACCCTTGAAATTAATTTTTGGGCTCTTAGATAAGAAATGAACCTCCCCGTAGGTGCTGAAAACTACCTTCCTACTCAATCAATGGATTATTCGGGAATTGGAAACTAAACCTTCAAATTCTATAATCAAGAGACACAAAGCACGAATAGAGCAAATCTATCCCCAAAATAACATCAAAGTCTAACATATCCAGCTCTATCAAATCCGCCAACATCTCCTTACCATAGATAGACACCACACAACCCCTATAGACTTTTCTAGCCACAACAGAGTCACCCACCAAGGTAGACCTAGAAAATGGATCAAAAATACACTTAGGACCAAAACCAAAATGAATAACCACAAAAATGGTCACGTAAGAAAGAGCAGACCCCAAGTCAAGTAAGCAATACACATCACGAGATAAGACACCCTTACTGGTGACCCTACGAGTCTCACCATACAACTTGTAAGGTCCTAGTGTAGACATATTAATAACTAAGAAACCTACATGGTCACCTTATGAGTTAGGGTCCTACTACTCGTAATGATACCTTACAAATCATAAGGTGCAAGACATAGTATGAGAAAAAACATCTACCATCCTCACTGGTCACCCTACGACTCATGCCTTATGAGTTGTAAGGAGATATTATAACTTATAAAGTAAGTCGTAGCTTGA
Source organism: Capsicum pubescens (assembly GCA_030864215.1). Taxonomy (NCBI): domain Eukaryota; kingdom Viridiplantae; phylum Streptophyta; class Magnoliopsida; order Solanales; family Solanaceae; genus Capsicum; species Capsicum pubescens. Next base: position 41,488,410 of record CM061539.1, on the reverse strand, counting down.
GCAGTGAGCTCAAAACCAAGAAATTTTCAGACCCAAGAATCTGAGGCATTATATAATCGTAGCCTGACCAGTAAGTTTGTCCATGGTTTTTATTGAGGTTACAATTTGAACCTCACGAGTCGTATAATGAGGTCACGAGTCATAACGAGGGACACATGACCTAACCAGTATAATGTCCCGATGCATTACTCTTAAAATTTCGAGCTATTTATTATTTTCCCTTTTGTATTTGAAATATAAATTTTTGACTTAAATGATGTTTAGGTATGTTAATGGGGTATTTCGGAGAGTTTTGGAATTTTTGGATGGGGTTCAGCGTGATTTCAGACCACGGAGGCAGTGAACCTCCACGATATCCCTATGTCACAGAGGTTAAACTCCATAATAGGTAACGTGTCATGGAGGCTGCACTCCATAATAGGTAGTGTGGCATAGAGGTTAGCCTCTACGATAGGCAGTGTGCCACATTGTTGCATAAAATTCATGCAATACTTATTTTATTTCACTTGGGGTGAGGGGATTTGGGGTCTTTTCACCTGTGTACGACCCTTAAACATAATGTAACCTTATTCTTTTCAGTTTTAAGAGTTTAAAATCCTCAATTCCACTTTCAAACTCAAAACCCCATAAGATCATAAGGATTTCATCATACATTCATTTTTTGGGTTTCAAGTTCTGAATTACTTTTCAATTCTCGTGTGTATAAGGCATGTATATCTCTCCTTACACTTGCATTTTCTTAATGGCATAAAATTAGTTTATTGTTCATATGATTTTGATATTGGGTTTTAAAACTATGGGTTGAGGGTTTTGGATATAAATTATTTGAATATTTTTCCCATGAATACTATTGCTTTATTATGCATTTAATTGTTGGTTTGTACACTCATTGGGGTGCATGGGAATAGTGAATGAATTTAGGGGTAAAAGGATTCCCCAAACTTGTGAGCAATATAATTAAGGGGTACAAGGATTACCCAAATAAATAGATTTTGATATTGAAATTGATAAGAACCCCAACCCATTTGCATAATTGGTTTTGGAATATGGTTAATCACTTGGTTTGGTATGCTTCTTTAAAATTAATGCATTGTATAAATGGCTAACGAACAAGAATGATCTTGAAAACCTTGTGGGGTACTATAGACTCCCCCAAGTAAATGACTTTCTTGAAAACCTTGTGGGGTATAATGGACTCAACTATGTGAATGATTTTCTTGAAAACCTTGTAGGGTACAAAGGAATCCCCAAAGTAGAATTTAATAATGGAGTCTGGGGTATAAGAATTCCCAAAAGTAATGGCTTAATGACAACTACTTACAAGTTATAGTCGGTATGATGATACCATATAATAATGCCTTTATGATTGACTCCTTAATGTAATGGTAGGGTTACGTGTTAATATTTTAATTAGTCTTAATGGGGGTTATGTGAGCTAACCTTGAAGCTGTGAGTCCTGAAGGACTGATGCTGGAAACTCATGTTTACTGATATAAGGGTTGGTCTTGATGACTGTATGATTATGTCACACTATATATATTGTACCATAGATGGTGTAGGGTACGATGGATTCCCCAGCCTTCTATGATATCTCTGGTTCATGCAGCTAATACACATTGGGGCCCTTTCAGCAGGGGAGTTGAGCCCATATAGCCCGTGGGTGCCTATTTATGACGGTCAAGCTTCACAATCTAGGCTAAAGTTTTCAAGTTTATGTTAATCCATGTTCCCTCCCCAGAACCTTGTATATATATATATATACACACATACACATATATATACACACATATATATACACACACACATATATATACACACATATATATACACACACACATATATATACACACACACATATATATACACATATATATACAAACACACACACATATATATATATACATATAGATATGCATGGATGTGTTCATGTGCATTGGTTTAACATAGTATTGAATGAATAGCATTAATTTATGTTGTATCCTTGAGTTACATGCTAGCTCTATAATTGATAACCATCTTCAGATGTTTTATCCCCATGCGATGCAAGGACTAGCCATACTTCTACTCCTCCTACATAGTGACTAGGTAATCGGGGGATAAATCGTGAGTCAGACTGAAGCAGTGAGTTACCATCCTTTGGAAGACCACATTTCATACTTTGGTTTTCCTTATGTTTTGACTTTTTTTGTATTTGTTTTTGGCTATAGAAGGGGGCATGTCCCGACCAGACTATCTTTGGTTTTGTTAGAGTCTTTGATTAATATTATTTTGGATATAGGTATTAAGGTCAGTTATCGATATTGGTCATTAGTTGGTGGTTGTTGGATATTTCTCTATCATAGGTTCTTTAAGCTTTCCTATCTTATTTTGTTATATGTTTGAAATCTATCTGCTGCTAGGTATATTTGTTTCTGTTGGATTAGACTAAGGGGGTGGTCTCTGGTCCATGGAGGACTTAAGATACCCGTCATGGCTAGACCCTGGTTTGGGCTATGACCAGTTATTATCAAAGCCTAAGTTCATGGTCCATTGGGAGTCCATAAAATTGTGTTAAGTAGAGTCTCTTTTATGGGTGTGTAGCATGCCACATTTATATGAGAGGGGCTACGAGTCATTTAGGAAAGTTTTTCTTTCTTGTTGCCTTATTTTTGGGCTATTGAGTTTAAGGCCTTGAATTCCTCTAACTTCTATTTTTTGACTTTCAGATCATGCCTCCTAAATAATCTTAAGCTCATGGAAACTCACTTATCCCACCTGAGGACAATGTGGATGAATCTCATCCACCTTATGGGGTGCAGACCTAGTCAAAGGTCGTTGCTTCTAATTACCGCCATGGAGTCCCCTCTTTCTCCACTGATCCTTCTTAGCTGGTGACACTCATACTTAGTCACCTCGGGGAGATATTACTAATGTTGAGTTTCACCAATCCATTTATCTATTGACCCAGTTGGTGACATCTTAATCACGCTTGTTGGGTTCTGCTGGTATTGCTGTGAGTTCATTTAGGGCTACTAGAGTTGGCCAGTTTATGATATTAAGCCCTCAAAATTTTACTGGTACTAAGCTTGAGGAGGATCCTCAAGGTTTAATAGATGTGATGTAGAAAATCTTTTGGGTTATGTATGTTGCTGATATAGAGGGTGTGGAGTTCACTGCTTATCAATTAAAGAATGTAGCACACCAATGGTATGAAGAGTAGGAGAAGCTTAGGGGTGATGATGTTGATTTCTCTTTATGGGATGACTTTTCTAGTGCTTTTCTTGATCACTTTTTTCCTCAGAAGTTGACGGAGACGAAAGCTGAGAGTTTGTGGTCTTGAAGCAAAGAAAGATGATGGTGAAGAAATATGCTTTGAAGTTCCACCAATTATCACGATATACTCCAGATCTAGTGTCTAGGATAGGGTCTAGAATGAGGAAATTCACTTTTGGTTAGTCTTGTGATTTTGTTTTAGAGAGTAAAGATGCCTTGTTGAATAAGGATATGGATATCTCTCGACTTGTGGTGTATATACAATACGTTTAAAAAGAAAAAAAAGCAAGAAGAGGTGGGGGATAGGCAGAGTAAGAAGTTTTGGTATTTGGATCAGGATAGAGGTCAGCAACAGAGTGGTATAGATGGTGGGAAATGTTATAAGAAGATGTGGGGCAACTCTGGTTCCTATTCGACGGCTAGTGCACCTTATCTAAAGATATCTAAAGATCGTTGATTTCAAAATAGCTATGGTTCTAAGGAGAAGGTGCCCAATCTCAGGCCAGTGAGGCCTAGTCAGCTTCATCATATCCTTCTTGCAGATTTTGTAGTCAGTTACATCATGGTTTCTATAATGAGGCGAAGAACCGATGTTTCAACTATGGTCAGTTAGGACATATATTGAGAAATTATCCCATGGGTAAGATCGTTTCATGGGCTAACAAAGTTTTGGTTGCCACATCATCAGCTCTTGCACCAAAGGGTGCCACTTCTAATACCGACACTAGCCGAAATCGCCTATATGTTCTCACTAACCATCAGGATTTTGAGGCATCTCCTGATATCATTACTGGTATGTTAAAACTCTTCTCTTATGATATGTACTATTTACTTGATTTGGGGTCTACCTTTTCTTATGTGACCCCAATTATGGCTGTGCATTTTGATTTTGGTCCTGAGTGTATTTTGGATTCTTTTTTGTTTCAACCTTAGTGGGTGACTCAGTAGTTGCTAGAAGAGTCTATAGGGGTTGTTGGTATCTATTGGTGGTAGGGAAACTTTGATGAATTTGATTAAATTAGACATGATAGATTTTGGTGTCATTTCAGGGATGGATTGGTTGCATTCATCCATGCCTCTTTAGACTTTTTGACCCATAAGGTCATTTGCAAATTTCTCAATGATCCAATTATCTAGTTGGAAGGGAGTTCCCTTATGTTTAAGCAAATGTTCATATCATAGAACTCAAAAATTGATTTTCAAGGGGTGTTTTTATCATTTAGACTAGGTTAAAGATTCTAACTAAAAGGGTTTTTCTTTATAAACCGTTCATGTGGTTAATGAATTTCCTGAGGTGTTTACTGATGATCTTCCTGATGTTCTTCCCAAGAGGGAAATTGATTTTGGGATTGATATTCTTCTAACACCGTCCTATCTCTATCCCTCCCTATAGAATGGCTCCAGCTGAGTTGAAGGAACTTAAGGAGTAGTTGAAAGATCTTCTTGACAAGGGTTTTATCTTTCCTAATGTGTCTCTATAGGGTGTACCTATTTTGTTTGTGCGTAAGAAGGATGGTGCTCTTCGAATGTGTATAGATTACCGTCAGTTAAATAAGGTGATAGTGAAGAATAAGTACCCTCTTTCTATGATTGATGACTTGTTTGACCAACTTCAGGGTGCTAAGTATTTCTCTAAGATTGATCTTAGGTTGGGTTAGCATCCACTAAATATTAGAGAGGTGGATATCGCTAGACTGCCTTTCATACCCGGTATGGACATTTTGAGTTCTTGGTCATGTCTTTTGGGTTTACAAATGCCCCAACGATGTTTGTGGACCTGATAAATCGAGTGTTTTGTCAATTTTTGGATTTGTTTATCATTGTGCTTATAGATGATATTCTGGTCTATTCCAAGAGTGAGGCAAATCACACCAATAACCTCTATTTAGTGTTGCAGGCCCTTAAGGATCAGTGGTTGTATGCAAAGTTTTCTAAGTGTGAGTTCTTGTTGAATGCGGTAAATTTTCTAGGTCATGTTGTTTCTAGTGAAGGGACCATCGTGGACCCACAGAAGGTTGACGCAGTGAAGAAGTGGCCTAGACCCACGACTCTAATTGATGTTCAGAGCTTTTTATGTTTGGGCAGGTATTATAGGAGGTTTGTGGAGAGCTTCTCTTCGATTATTGCTCCGTTGATGAAGTTAACTTAGAAGAAGGTAAAGTTTCTATGGTCAGATATTTGTGAGAAAAGTTTTGAGAAGCTAAAATATAAATTGACTTCTGCTCTGATCTTGACCCTGCCCGAGGGTACTGATGGCTTGGTGGTTTATTGTGATATGTCCCATATGGGAATTGGTTGTGTCCTAACGTTGCATAGCAAGCTGGTAGCATATGTTTCTAGGCAGTAGAAATTTCATGAGAGGAATTATCCGACTCATGATTTTGAGTTGTTGGTTGTCTTGTTCGCATTGAAGATTTGGCGATGCTATTTATATGAGATCCATGTTGACATTTATTTTGATCATAAGAGCCTGCAATTTGTATTGACCCAAAAGGAGTTGAATCTCAGGTAAAGGAGATGTCTTGAGTTACTCAAAGACTACAACATGAGTCACCACTATCAGCCAGGTAAAGCTAATGTAGTTGTTAATGCTCTTACCAGGTTATATATGGGAAGCTTATCTCACATGGATAAAGACAAATGGGATTTGGTGAAGGATATTCACCATTTTCCTAATCTTAGAGTTTTCCTCTTAGATTCGGAGGTTGGTGGTATATTTGTGCAAAAGGTGGTGAAGTCATCTCTTGGTGTTGAGGTAAAGGAGAAGCAGGTGTTGGATCCTATCTTGATGCAAATCAAGGTGATATGGGTAAGCAGAAGGTGATGGCTATTGAGATTGGTGGTGATGATATCTTGAGGTACCAATGGAGGTTGTGTGTTCTCGATGTGGATGGGCTGGGAGGAAAAATTTTGGCTGAAGCTCATGATTCGCAATATATGATTCATCCTGGTTCAACAAAGATGTACCATTACTTGAAAGATATTTATTGGTGGAACAATATGAAGCGGGATATGGCCAATTTTATGGCTAAGTGCATGGTGTGTCAACAAGTGAAGGTGGAGCACTTGAGGCCCGGTGGGCTATCCCAAGAGATTGAGTTGCATGTGTGGAAAAGGGACGTGATTAATATGAATTTCATTATCGGTCTTTCACGGTATCACAGTTAGTTTGATTTGATTAGTTCATCGTGGTTAGGATGACTAAGTCCAATCACTTATTGCCTGTGAGGACTAATTATTTGGCTGATGATTATGCTAAGCTTTTCATTCAAGAGATCATGAAATTCATGGTGCTCTAGTTTCTATCAGTTTTGATCATGGTACTCAGTTTTCAGCGCACTTTTAGAGATCGTTCTAGTGAGGTTTGGGGACTAAGGTGAACCTTAGCACTGTTTTTCACCCCCAGACGGATGGATAAGTAGATGGACTATTCAGACTTTGGTGAATATGCTAAGGTCTTACATGATTAAATTTGGTGGTAGCTGGGCTGACCATTTGCCTCTCATAGAGTTTGCATATAGTAATAACTATCACTCTAGCATTGGTGCGGCTCTATTTGAGGCGTTGTATGGTTGGAGGTGTAGATCTCCTAATGGGTGGTCCAAAATTAGTGAGGAAAGGTTGTTCAGTCCTGATTCAGTTCATCAAGCAATGGAAAGGTGAAGGTGATTTAGGATAGGCTTAAGGATTCCCAAATTTGCCAAAATTCCTATGTGGATGTGAGGCGAAGGGAATTGGAATTCGATGTGGGTGATTGGATGTTCTTGAATGTGTCTCCCATGAAGAAAATAATGCGACTTGGAAAGAAGGGGAGGATCAGTCCCTGTTATGTTGTCCCTTATTTGATTTTGAAGAGAGTGGGGAATGTTGTCTACGAGCTAGAATTGCCTGAAAATTTAGGTTCTATTCACCCTGTGTTTCATGTGTCTATGTTTAAGAAATGTGTGGGTGATCCTTCCTTGGTGGTGCCTATTGAGAGTGTTGATACTTTAGATTCCCAATCATTTGAGGAGGTCCCAGTGGAGATCTTGGATAGACAAGTTCGTAGATTAAGGACTAAAGATGTAGCTTCAGTTAAAGGTCCTTTGAAGAAACCAAAAGATGGACGAAGCCACTTGGGACGCTGAAGAAGATATAAAGGCTAAGTATCCACTCTTGTTCCATGTGTTGAACGAAGGTGATTAAGGTATGATTTTGTTAAACCTTTGTTATTATCTGGATTTATCATTTGATTCTGGTACAATATTGTTATTCTCGTATGTACAGTGTCCTAGCTCATCATTCGGGAATGAATGATCCCAATGAGGGTATAATGCAACACTCTCAAATTTTGAGCATTTTATTATTGCCCTTTCATGTTAGATACGTTGATTTTTGACTTAAATAATCTTTAGGAATGTGAATAGGGTGTTCTAAGAGAGTTTCAAAATTATTGGATGGGGTTTGGGGTGATTTTAGACCACGGAGGCAGTGAGATGCATAGCACGAATGGAGCAAATCCATCCTAAAAATAACATCAAAGTTTAACATATCCAACTCTATCAGATCCACCAACTCTCCTTACCACAGATAGATACCACACAACCCCTATAGATTTTTCTAGCCACAACAGAGTCACCCACCGGGGTAGACCCAGAAAAGGGATCAAAAATACACTTAGGACCAAAACAAAAATGAATATCCACAAAAAGGGTCACGTAAGAAAGAGTAGACCCTAATTTAAGTAAGTAATACACATCGTGAGAGAAAACACTCTTACTGGTGACCCTATGAGTCACACCATACAACTCGTAAGGTCCTAGGGTAGTCACATCAGTAACTAGGACACCTACATTAGTCACCTTATGAGTCGGGTCCTACGACTAGTAATGACACCTTACGACTCATATGGTGCAAGTCATAGTATAAGCAAAAACATCTACCATCCTCACTGGTCACCGTACGACTCGTGCCTTACGATTCATAAGGAAACCTTATGACTTATGAAGTGAGTCGTAGCTTGAACAGTGAGCTCAAAACCAAGAAATTTTCAAACCTAAGAATATGAGGTGTTACATAATCGTAGCCTGACCAGCAAGTTTTTCCATGATTTTTATTGAGGTCACAATTTGGACCTCTCGAGTCATATGGTGAGGTCAAGAGTCGTGACAAGGGACTTATGACCAAACCAGTATAACGGCCCAATACAACACCCTTAAAATTTTGAGCATTTTATTTTTTGCCTTTTCTGTGTTCGAAATGTCGATTTTTGACTTAAATGGTGTTTAGGCATGTGAATGGGGTATCTCGGGAGAGTTTTGCAATTTTTGGAAGGGATTCGGGGTAATTTTGGACCACGAAGGCAGTGAGCCTCCACGATATCCCTATATCACGGAGGTTACACTCCACAATAGATAGCGTGTCATGCAGGCTGCACTCCATAATAGGCACGTGGCACAAAGATTAGCCTCTACGATAGGCAGTGTGCCACGTTGTTGCGTAAAAGTCATGCAATACTTGTTTTATTTCATTTGGGGTGAGGAGATTTTGGGTCTTTTCACCTATGTACGACCCTTAAACATAATGTAACCTTATTCTTTTCAGTTTTAAGAGATTAAAATCCCCAATTCCACTCTCAAACTCAAAACACCATGAGAGCCTAAGGATTTCATCATACGTTCATCTTTTGGGTTTTAAGTTTTGAATTACTTTCCAATTCTCGTGTGTCTAAGGCATGTATCTCTCTCATTATACTTGGATTTTCTTAATGGCATGAAATTGGTTTATTATTCATATGGTTTTGATGTTGGATTTTGAACTATGGGTTGAGGGTTTTGGGAATAAATTAGTTAAATATTTTTCCCATGATTACTATAGCTTTATTATGCATTTAATTATTGGTTTGTACACTCATTGGGGTGCATGAAAATGTTGAATGAATTTAGGGGTAAAAGAATTCCCCAAACTTGTGAGCAATGTAATTAGGGGTACAAGGATTACCCAAATAAATGGATTTTGGTATTGAAATTGATAAAAAACCCAACCCATTTGCATAATTGGTTTTGAAATATGGTTAATCACTTGGTTTGGTCTACTTCTTAAAAATTAATGCAATGCATAAATGGCTAACAGATAAGAATGATCTTAAAAACCTTGTGGGGTATAATGGACTCCCCCAAGTGAATGACTTTCTTGAAAACCTTGTGGGGTACAATGGACTCCCCCAAGTGAATGATTTTCTTGAAAACCATGTAGGGTACAAAGTAATCCCCAAAGTAGATTTTAATAATGAAGTCTGGGGTACAAAGATTCCCCAAAGTGATGGCTTAATGATAATTGCTTGCATGTTAAAGTCGGTATGACGATACCGCTTAATGATGTTTTTATGATTGACTCCTTAATGTAATGGTTGGGTTACATGTTAATATTTTAATTAGTCTTACTGGGGGTTGTGTTAGCTATCCGTGAAGGTGTGAGTCCTGAAGGACTGATGCTGGAAACTTATGTTTACTGACATAAGGGTTGGTCTTGATGACCATGTGCTTATTTCACACTATATATATTTGTATCATGGATAGCGTAGGGTATAATGGATTCCCCATCATTCTATGATATCTCCGATTCATACAGTAACATACATTGGGGCCCTTTCAGCAAGGGAGTTGAACCGATATAGCCCGTGGGTGCCTGTTTATGATGGGCAAGCTACACAACCCAGGCTAATGTTTTAAAGTTTATGCTAAGCCATATTCCCTCCCCTATCATATTATATATAAATATATATATACATACATATGGATATGCATGCATGTGTTCATGTGCATTGGTTTGACTTGGTTTTTTATGGATGGCATTATTTTATCTTGTATCCTTGAGTTACATTCTAGCACTCCAATTGTTAACCATCTTCGGACGTTTTATCCCCACGCGATGCAAGGACTGGCCATATTTTCTTTTCCTACATAGTGACTAGGTATATGGGGGACAACTCGTGAGTCAGATTCCTGAGGAAAGAAGCGATCAAGAAAACCATCAGAGAACTCATCCCACATAGTTGTCTCAGCATTATCTTCTCTCAACTATTTACACTTCTCCTACCACTGATATGCCACATCCTTTAACAGATATGCAGTGAACTCCACACCCTTAGAGTAGAAGCATGCATCACTCTGAATATTTTCTCCATCTCATTAATGAACCCTTAAGGATCCCTCAACCTTGGAACCAGTTAAATTCGGAGGAATCAACCTCATGAACTGTCCAACCCATGTGTCCTCAGAAGAAGAAGTGACAAGAGCAACATGCTCAGACAGTCATGTTTGAGAGACCACCAGCTGAGTAAGCAAATGAATCGACTCACAAAACTCATCATTAAACACATCGCCCTGAGGCATTGAGGCAGGAGTATTATCAGCTTAACGATCCCAGGGAGGACTAGTAGGGACCGATGGAACTCCCTGAAGGCAATCAGAAAGGACCCTAGATCGGGTTTGTACCATAAGTAGGACGAGTTCTATCCTTGTTATCCTTAGGCGGGACAGAGGAGTTTCCACAAGCATCAGATATTTGGAAAGGCGTGATCTAAAATGCGAACAAATAAAATTAGAGGAGACTTCAACATCCTAGACTTTACAGCCCAAAAGTAGAACTCAAGGAAGGGAAACATTCCTAGATGCCTCGTAACCTCTCCTTTATAAGTGTTGCACACTACACACCCATAAAAGAGACACTACTTGACACGACTTTGTGGACACCCAATTCACCATGAAACTAGGGTTTTGATACCAAGCTTCTCATAACTCGAAGCAGGGTCTAGACGTGATGGGGATCTTAAGTCTGTCGAGAACTGGAGGCCACCCCTTTTAATTTGTCAAACAGAACACAATATACTGGCAGTATATGAATTCTGAATATATAACAAGATATAATAATCAATAGTAAGGAAAATTCTAAGAATTCAACTGATATCCCAATCCATAGTAATCTACAAAGCCTCAAAATAGACCAAATCATTCTAAGTCAGGACATGCCCTAAACAATAGCCAAAAGAATCCAATAGAATTAGTCTAAGACATTAATGAAATAGGACTTCAAAATAATATCCCTTTCGGATAATTAAAGCTCACCACTTCAAAGCTGACTGATGACAGCCAGAAATCCAATCACTGCATAGGAACAGCCAGAAATCCAATCACTGCATAGGAAGAGTAGAAGTGTCTCCGGTTCCTGCATTGCCTAGGGATACAACGTCTGGATATGGTTAGCGGAGTAATTGCTAGCATGTAACTCAGAAAAGGGATAAAATAATGCCAAGTCCAAACCACAGTAAAATCCACATGCACATATTATACATACATATATATATAACATACTGGGATAAGGAGCAAGGTTTAACATGAAAGTAAAATATTATCCTAGACTGTGTAGCTGAACTATTATAAAAAGGGATCCATGGGCTATATGGGCTCAGCTCCCCCTGATGAAAGGGCCCTAGTAAATGTTAGCCGTACGAACCAGAGAATAATCATAAGTGCATATGCAAGGGTGCTTAAAGACATGACCAAAACTCATTTACCATTATTCAAACCGAATGATATGACCAAAAACTCATCATAATGGCCATACCGGGTACGAAAATCAATCTTTGGGATATCCACCTCCCTAATCTTTAACATAAGATAACCCGACCGAAGGTCAATCTAAGAAAAATGCTTAGCACCTTGAAGCTAGTCAAATAGGTTATTAATTCTAGGAAGAGGATACCTATTCTTCATAGTCACCTTATTCAACTAGCGATATTCTATACACATTTGAAAGGACCTATCCTTCTTATGCACGAATAGAACAGGATCACCCTACAAAGAAATACAAGGGAGAGTAAAACCCTTATCAAAAAGATCTTTCAACTGCTCTTTAAGCTCTTTCAACTCAGATGGATCTATTTTATAGGGAGGGATAGAGATAGGATAGGTATTTTGGAGAAGGTCAATCCCGAAGCGTATTTCCCTATTTGGAGGAATACCAGAAAGATCAACAGAAAACATTTCAGGAAACTCATTAACTATAGGGACAGATTACAAAGAAGGGCCCTCAAAATTAGAATCCTTAATCCAAACTAGAAGATATAAACAACCCCTTGGAAATTAATTTCTTGGCTCTTAGATAAGAATTGAACCTCCCCTTAGGTGCTAAAAAACTACCTTCCTAATTAATCACCAGTTTATATAGGAATTAGAAACTATCCCTTTGGATTCTATAATCAGGATATGCATAACATGAATGGAGCAAATCCATCCCTAAAATAACATCAAAGTCTAACATATCCAGCTCTATTAGATCCACCAACGTCTTCTTACCACAGATAGATACCACACAACCCCTATAGACTTTTCTAGCCACAACAGAGTCACCCACCGAGGTAAACCCAGAAAAGGGATAAAAAATACTCTTAGGACCAAAACCAAAATAAATAGCCATAAAAATAGTCACGAAAAGAAGAGTAGACCCCGAGTCAAGTAAGCAGTACACATTGCGAGAGAAGACACCCTTACTGGTGACCCTACGAGTCACTCCATACAACTCATAAGGTATTAATGTAGCCAAATCAATAACTAAGACACCTACACTAGTCACCTTATGAGTTGGGGTCCTACGACCCGTAATGACACCTTACGACTCGTAAGGTGCAAGTCATAGTATGAGCAGAAACGTCTACCATCCTTACTGTTCACCATAGGACTCATGCCTTACGAGTTATAAGAAGACCTTATGACTCATGAAGTGAGTCGTAGCTTGAACAGTGAGCTCAAAACCAAGAAATTTCAAGACCCAAGAATCTGAGGTATTACATAATCTTAGCCTGACCAGTTTGTCCAAGATTTTTATTGTGGTCATAATTTAGACCTCACGAGTCGTATGGTAAGGTCATAATTCATGACGAGGGACTCATGAACAAAACAGTATAATGGCTCAATGCAATACCCTTAAAATTATGAACATTTTATTATTTTCCCTTCTATAATTGAAATAACAATTTTTGACTTAAATGGTGTTTAGGTATGTGAATGGGGTATCTCGAGAAAGTTTTAGAATTTTTAGATGGGTTTCGGGGTGATTTCAGACCATGGAGGCAGTGAGCCTCCGTGATATCCCCATGTCACAGAGGTTACACTCCGCAATAGGCAGCATGTCACGAAGGCTACACTCCGTGATAGGTAGTATAGCATAGAGGTTAGACTCTATGATAGGTATTATGCCATGCTGTTGTGTAAAAGTCATGCAATCCTTATTTTATTTCACTTGGAGTGAGGTGATTTTGGGTTTTTTCACCTGCGTACAACCCTTAAACATAATGTAACCTTATTCCTTTCAGTTTTAAGGGATTAAAATCCCAAATTCAACTCTCAAACTCAAAACCCTAAGAGAGACTAAGGATTTCATCGTGCATTCATCTTTTGGGTTTCATGTTCTGAATTACTTTCCAATTCTCTTGTTTCAAAGGCATGTATCTCTCTTTTTACACTTGGATTTTCTTAATGGCATGGAATTGGTATATTATTCATATAGTTTTGATGTTGGGTTTTCTACTATGGGTTGAGGGTTTTGGATATAAATTAGCGGAATATTTTTCTCATGACTACTATTGCTTTATTGTGCATTTAATTATTAGTTTGTACACTCATTGGGGGCATGGGAATGGTGAATAAATTTAGGGGTATAAGGATTCCTCAAACTTTCGAGCAATGTAATTAGGGGTACAAGAATTACCCAAACAATTGGATTTTGGTATTGAAATTGATAAGAACCCTAACCCATTTGTATAATTGGTTTTGGAATGTGGTTAATCAATTGGTTTGGTCTACTTCTTTAAAATTAATGCATTGCATAAATGGCTAACGAATAAGAATGATCAGGAAAACCTTGTGGGGTACAATGGACTTCCCCAAGTGAATGAATTTCTTGAAAACATTGAGGGGTACAATAGACTCCCCCAAGTGAATGATTTTCTTGAAAAATCTGTAGGGTACAAAGGAATCCCCAAAGTAGATTTTAATAATGGCATCTGGGGTACAAGTATTCCCCAAAGTGATGGCTTAATGGCAATTTCTTATAAGCTATAGTAGGTATGACGATACAACTTAATGATGCCTTTATGATTGACTCCTTAATGTAATGGTTGGACTACGTGTTAATATTTTAATTAGTATTAATAAGGTTTTGTTAGCTAACCGTGAAGGTGTGAGTCCCGAATGACTAATGCTGGAAACTCATGTTTATCGATATGAGGGTTGGTCTTGATGATTATGTGTTTATGTCATACTATATATATTTGTATCATGGATGGAGAAGGGTACGATGGATTCCTCGGCCTTTCATGATATCTTTGGTTTATGCGGTAAATACACACCGAGACTCTTTCAGTAGGGGGAGATGAACCCATATAACTTGTGGGTGCTTGTTTATGACGGTCAAGCTACCCAACCTAGGATAAAGTTTTAAAGTTCATGCTAAGCCATGTTCTCTCCCCAGTATCTTATATATCTATACATATGGATATGTATGAATGTGTACATATGAATTAGTTTGATTTGGTTTTGGATGGATGGAATTATCTTCTCCTGTATCCCTGAGTTACATGCTAGCACTCCAATTTCTAACTATCGTCGGATGTGGTATCCTCATACAATGCAGGGACTGGCCATACTTCTACTCCTCCAGCACTATGACTAGGTGATCGGTGGATATCTCGTGAGTCAAACTGAAGTGGTGAGCTTCTATCCTTTGGAAGACCTCATTTTATGCTTTGTGTTTCCTTATGTTTTAACTTTTTCTTTGGATTTATTTTTGTCTATGGTCGAGGGCATGTACCAACCAGACTATCTTTGATTTTGTTAGAGGTTTTAATGGATATTCCTGTGGAAATGGGTATCATGGTTGGTTATTGGTATTAGTTATTGGTTGGTGGTTGTTGGATATTTATATATCTTACATTCATTAAGCTTTTCTATCTTATTCTTTTATATGTTCAAAATCCATCCGCTGCTAGGTATATTTTGTTCTGTTGGATTAGACTGAAGGGGTGGTCTCTGGTCTGTGACGGACCTAAGATAACCATCACAGACATGTCCTATTTTGGGTCATAATACCTAAACCTTCTTCCCATACCACGAATCGTGGTGACAACTCGTGATCAATCCTCACGAGTGGTGAGGTGACTCGTAGCTACTAGTGACAGTTTTTCTATATTTTAATTGGGGGAACCCTTCTACTCTAACTATAACCCATGACCTTAAAACACCTAAGGGTCCCTATTTTCATTATTTAGCCAACATAAACACTTCTTTTCTATATCAAATTCCCCAATCAAAAGTTATCTTAGGGTTTCTAAGGATTGGTCATCTAGGGCTCAATTTGTGGTTTCTACTTCAAATTCTTGATATACCAAACATGTATCTCTTCCCTAAAACTTATATTATGAAAAGCATGTGTTTAATTATGGTTTGTGTGGATTTATTTATTGGGTTTGAATGATGGGTTGAGGGTTTTGAATAACAACTACTTGGTTGGTTTTCCCATGATTTTGGAAATTGTTATTCATGTTTTATCTCATAATTTATGAACTGAATTTGTCAATAGGCATGGAAATTGGGATGGGGGTCGTTGATTCCCCCAAATTAACTTGATAAATTATTGGGGTCATGGATTTCTTCAAATGAATGAATTTTGGTATTAGAATTGGGAATAACCTCAACCCACCTTATGAAATTGACTTTGAAGTATGGATATATGCATATTGAAACTAATTTTTGAAACCTTGCATTGCATAAAAGGTTAATGAAACATGTTTTGATTTAAAATTAGACCTCGGGGGACGTGGATTCCTCTAAGTTGATAGATAATCAAAATGCCATAATGATATTAGCTTGTAAGCGTAATTGGTATGACGATACCATTGATAATGCCTTACTAGATGATTCCTTAGTTAAATGGATGGGTACTCCTCCTAAGGACGTAAATTTCATTGCTTCCAAGAGTCCTAGGTCTTATGATGAAGAAAAATGGGAGAATTTTGATAAGGAGATTGGATTTTTGTTAAAAAATTTGGTGGGTTCCCGCCCCACCTATCAAAGGCAAGGCGGGAATCAAGGTTAGAAAGATCGAGATTAAAAGAGAGATTAGAGGGATAGAGACTGTGATCATGACCGAGAATGGAGAGACAAAGAGAGAGACTATGATCAGTATATTCCTCCTCATAAAAGCCCAAAGATAAGGAGTCAAACTCCATGGATCCAGAAAAATTCAAGCATAAAGATATCTTGGCTCGAATTTTAATGTGTGTAGAAGGGACCACTAAAATGTTAAGGGAGATAAAGAGTGACTTCTCTCAACTAAGTCAAACAGTGACCTCTCACTCGGCTTACATCAAGTAATTAGAAATACAAGTGGGCCAAATCTCTACTCAACTAAATGCTAGGCCAAAAGGAGGTTCGCCTAGTGACATAATGGTCAATCCCAAAAATAATGCACATGTTTTGTCTATCGTCACTAGAAGTGGTAGAAATCTCGGTGAAAATATGGTTGAGGTCGATCAGAGTTCCAAAGAGAAGTCACGTGATCATCAAGAAAGAGTAAAAAAAAATAGGCTAGAAGAATAATGTGTTGATGCTTCAAAATCTAAGAAAATAATTATTGAGGGGCAGATGATAGTAGAAGAAAAGGGTGATGAGGAGAGAATTCCTAAAGTGATTGATGGTGACGCACAAAAGGCGAATGAACCTCAAAGAATTCCATTGTCCCCAATGAAAATTCCTCCACCATTTCTACAAACGCTTAAGAATAAAGATGAAAATGTCAAGTTCAAAGAGTTTCTTGCAAAACATAGCAACCTTTAGATTAATATTCCATTGTTAGAAGCTCTCCAAGAGATCCTACGGTATGCTAAATCTATGAAGAACTTGATGTCAAATAATCAACTTGAGGATTGTGAGACTATCGAGGTGACTCATAGTTGTAGTGTGGTTATGGCAAACACAATGGCGGAGAACAAAAAGGCACAGGTGTATTTATCATTCCTTGCACCATCGGAATGTACATATTTGAAAAGGCATTATGTGATCTTGGAGCTAGTATCATTTTGATTCCATTTGACGTGTATCAAAATCTAGGATTGGGTGCTCCTACAACCATCACCATAAGACTCTTGATGGTGGACCGTTTAATTAAGAAATTGGTTGCGTCATATATAATGTGTTGGTTAAGGTTGGTCGGTTTATCCTTTTGGATAATTTTGTCGTCCTTGATTGTGAGATCGATCATGAGATTCTAATCATCTTTGTGAGGCCATTCTTAGCTTTCGGTAGAGCACTAGTTGATATGAAATATGGAGAAATGAAATTCTGAGTATAGAAGGATAAGGTCTCTTTCCGGGCGTGCAAAACTAAGAAGCAATCGATGGATATACAAGTGGTATCGGTAATTGATGTGGTAGATAAGAAAGTGATTGATGTTACATTTCAACCCAAGGATATAAATTAATTATCGATAGACGTCGTGCTACGATGTTAAATCAAGCGTTGTATGGGAGGCAACCCACATGTCATTTATTTGGCTTATAGCCTTTTAATTGAGATTGTTAGAGTAGTTTTTGTTTTTGTATTTACGTAAACCATAAAAATATGGCACTCTGAGGGTGCATTTGAGTGATTGGGAGGAAACAAGTGGAGTGAAATTGAGTTGGAGGTGAAACAGTTGGAAAATAGGAGAATTGAACCTGGTCTTAGGTATCACAATTGCGATCCCTGACTGATCGCAATCATGATCAAGAGTCTCAGGTTCTCCCATCTTGGCTTCAGGTATCACGATCGTAAAGGCTGACCATGATTGCAACCCCCGGCTGATCGCCATTATCAGGGCTGATCACGATCGCGAACCTGCCAGTTATAAAAAAGAAACCGTTTCCAAAATGTTTCCACTGCACAATCCTTCTTAAAAACTCAAAATCCATAAAATTTTATCATTTCCAAATGATTTTGAAAGTTCTAGGTATACTCATTTGCATCTACACATCAGGTATGTTCTTTAAACCTTTTTTTAGTTCTTGAATTGGATTATTAGAAACATGCATAGGGTCGAAACTTGGAGTTGTAATTTCCTTACTTTATTAGTGTGGAAACTAATGTTATCTGGTATGGTTGATGTTGTTGTTGGTGTGCATCATTGGGGAAGTCTTGAGTTCCCAATTATGATCCAAAATGAGTATAAAATTTAGATGCCCACCAAGTGTTTGGTGAAATGCCAAAATAAACTTCTTGATAGTTTCCTATGAATTAGAAAGCATGTTTGCGTGTTAATAAAGTATGATTCATGTTCTTAATGTTATTTATCTTTGTTGAACACAAACTAGTGGGGAAATCAAAATTTTGATTTTGAACAAGCCTGGGACTGAAGCCTCAAGTATTACGATCACGACTCGCTAGAGTGCAATCACGAGACCTGAGGCTTGTATGACAGGCTTACTAGGTGTCGTGATCGCGGCTCAGCGAAGTGTAATCGTTACATCTAAGGCTTTTCTGATAGGCCAGTTCAAGATCTTGAATTTTTATTTTAAGCCCAAACATGATCCCAAGACATTTCTTTAGCTTAGCTCAGTCACATAATATTATTTTCACATGCTAATCTTTATGGTTAATGCTTATGTGTTATCTTTGGGTTTCAAAAGGCTATATACATGGCAGACTTTGACCAGACTTGCTTTCTCACCTATGATTGTCAGACTGTGTACTATAAGGACCTGGACTGAAAGAAACTACTCCCTGAGCGGGGCATCTCATTGGAACAAGTGCCTAGAAAACTCCCAGCCTTCTATAAAATACTACAAGCTATAGGCTGGAGATGTATTTCCCTGGACCCCTACAAATCTAATAAATAATGGGTACGGGAGTTTTACGCAAACTTAAAAGCTATAAATCTCTCCAACCCATTCATGAAGATTAGGGGTAAGGTGGTAAACTTTTGGTCTGAGACAATCAATAGGCTATATGGGCTACCGAATGCCGACCCAAGGGAGTTTGAGGCAAAATATTATGCCTCAGGGAGTTGGCTAGTCTCATGGATATGTCCAGGAAGAGAGGTTCAATGGGTCGCCACAAAAGCAGGAATCACCTTAAATGAGTTCATGGCCGAAGATTAAATTTGGTTGACCATCATCTGTAGCTGTGTCTCTCCAACCACCAACATGACTCACATCCCAATTATACCAGCCCAGATGGTAGATTGCCTCATAGAAAACATCCTTATGAATGTTGGTTGATTTGTGATTGCAGAGCTCAGACACTACAAAAATTGAGGCAGACCCATGCTCATGTTCCCATCTATAATTACTGAGTTAGAAAGAGAGACGAGGTTGAGGAATATTAGGGGGACAACTGGACATCCCCGAAGACACCTATTTACCCACTGAAGATACGTGGTAAGGGCGCAGCTTCAAAGAGAAAAAAAAAAGATCAACTTAGATTAGTTGGTAGATGATGATCTTGATTCTTGTAGGCTATCCTTGATAGGTCCATTTAAGAAGATCTCAAGTTATATGCAGATAGTGAAGGAGTTGGTTTCTAAATTTCCTCAAGGATCGGGTGAGTCTTCTACCAGTCGTCACTCCTATACACTCAAAGTGATTATGAGAGGTTTCTTGAGGATCAGAAGGCATAGGTGGCTACCATATCAAGGCTTGAGTAGGCTTACTCATCCTTGGTGCAGTCATATTAGGATATGAGCGACTCTTATGACAAGATGAGGAAGAGAGAGAGGAAAAAAATGAGTTTTTCACCTACATGTTGAAAGGGGTGAAGATCTTGTGAAAGGTACTAAATCCCAGAGAGAGAATTCACTCCCCCAGAGTAGAGGTTGATGATGAGATTTTAGCTAGGTGGTCTAACGAAGAAGAGCCAAATTCTGATGAGGTGATGACGAGTGACGACAGCAATTGATGTGATTTCATGGAGCCCCTTAAACTTTTTCTATGATTTCATAATATACAGTAAGGACACTGCAAGCTCTTTAGTTGGGGGTGCCCTTGTCTTCGTATGTATTTCATATTCGATATTGGCTCTGTATTATGTGGATGTTTATTTTGATGATTTAATTTTATTTGCTATGGATAATTTGATGATTTGAGTTGTATTATTAGGTATCTTTATGGTGCCTATATTTTGTGGATTAGTTATTTCTATTTTTTATTTCTAGCTTGTTATTTTTCTTTTTGATATTGATGTTGGACGAGCCCTTTCCTATGATAGATTAAGAGACAACATTCTTAAGGGAAAATCATCATATGTTAGAGTCTTAGATGCAGGGAAAGTCTAAGTACCCGTGGCATTACAAATTGGGATTGACATTACAACTATGGTGAAGCCTGAGTATCCATATGCTTTGCCTTTACGAGAGACAAAATATGAGATAACAACTTGATTTGGTGCTAACAATGGCTAATCTTGCGTGGTGAAAGCGAAACAAGCATCCCCCTCTGTCTAAAAAAAATTTTTGTGAATCAAGGGCATGGAATCAGATGATTTTGTAACAATGCTTTACCTCTTGTTGTGACTCCAAGTTCTTTAGTTGGTAGTGTGTGATAAACAATTCCTTTTTCTCTCAAGTAGGAAATAAAATTGATCATTTTAGGAAAGCTTGCATGCCATGTGCGGTGAGCATTAGTTGATTGATTCTTGTGCCTACTTGTATCATCTATAACTTTCCTCGTTAGTCCTCAAAGCTAATCTTTATTACACGTGGTTGGTGAAAGATCTTAGGCCTTCTTTATGATTATCGAAAACCACTTTAGCCTAAAAGCCTACCCATGTGCGAATGGTATCCCTAGTTACCCCTCTTGTGCTTATCAATCTTTCTTTGGCAACCACATTAAAAACCTTGAACAATTTGAAATTCATCCCTCTTTTGAACACTACCCTCCTTAAACTTGGAAGTGCCAACTTGAGGCTAAAAGCCTAAGTTGGGGTGGTGGATCTCGAATGAAGGTGATCATGGGACGTAGTCTTAGAAGTAAGTGCCTAGGAGAAAATCAATGATGAAAATTAAAATAGAAAAAAGGGAGTAACAAAAGAAAGAAAAGCATGAACTTACAAAAAAAAATGAAAAGAGAATGTTTTCAAAATGAGGGTGAACTAATGTGGTAAAGATAGGCACGTGTGTGATTTAGAAACAAAATAAGTGGCTAATGATCCAAAGTTTGATCTAAACTAGTATGTTATGTGGAGTTCAAGGAGGGTGTAGTCACTTTTATCCTAAATATCTATCCTGCCCTTCCCCAAACGTACATTACAAGCTTGATTGAGATTTCCAACCAAGTGTCTTTCAGTTAGTAATGATCGAAAATAAGGGCAATCATATGACATGATAATTGTTTGCATTGAGAATTTCTTTATGAGTGTGAGTGTGAGTGCTTACACATTAGTCCTTTGTTGCATGATTGAAATTATTGTGTTAGGACTTTCTTTCGTGAGGAGACATGCAAACTAATATAGTTTGGTGACATTGTCATGTTTCAAATATGAGGTAAAAGATTGTACTTGAGTCATTATTGATAGATTCACCTCTTGAGAGTTAGTTGTTGTTACTTGATTCTTCATCAAAGACCTTTGCATCCTTGAAAATGTGATTGATTTTGAGGGGACTTATTCGGATAGCACTTCTCATACTTGTTGACTAATTCTGAGTGTCAATCAAGTTTGAAATCATGGTGATCATTTGGTTAAAAAGTGTGGGCTACAAAGTTGAATAGTCTCATTGAGTGTGAAGTAGTGTTGCTTGAGGACAAGCAAGATCTTAAGTTGGAAGTGTTGATGAGCGACAAATTTGCCACTCATTTACGTCTAAATTCTTGCACACTATAATGAAATGATTGAATATATGAGACTAGTTCTGTATAAAATGCACTAATTTCCAGTGTTTGTGATCTTACAAGTAAATTTGATAAAAAAATTAAGACAAAGTAGGAAACAAAGGTAAATAACCAAAGATTGACAAAGGCCAAGGAGAAGCTCCAAGAGACGACCCTCTGATATTTCTATCGTAATCTGAGGTTAGCGATCGCGATTAGTAAATAAAGTCAGAGATTGGCGATCGTGAGATGACCTCTGCGATTGCAGGGGTCACGATCGTGATCAAGAGGGTGCGATCGT
The DNA here is from genome assembly GCA_030864215.1 of Capsicum pubescens. Lineage (NCBI taxonomy): Eukaryota > Viridiplantae > Streptophyta > Magnoliopsida > Solanales > Solanaceae > Capsicum > Capsicum pubescens. The sequence goes on along the minus strand of CM061539.1, from coordinate 41,465,986 downwards.
GACTACCGGGTAAGCTTCCAGGGGAAGACTTGTCATTTTACGTTGCTTAGTCCCAAAATATAAAAGGTTAAATCTTTCACATTTTGGGCATCCAATTTTCTAGTTTTGAGAGTTTGAGAACAATTTTGTGAGTGAGAAACAATTTGTGGTGTGTTCCTAAGAGATATTTTGATTTTGTTGATTGAATTTAAAGCTTGGAGAATATATTTACTTTGCTTTCAATGGATGAGTTGAATGCCAACTTACGTATATTTCTTCCCTTTAATTTCATGAGTAGCTAAACTTAACTCTTGGGGTTATGTTTGATTAGGTGGTGAATAATATGTGGGTGTTGATTATTAGTCCAAGTAATTAGTTAATTATGATGGATTTTTCTTTTACTCTATGTTTGAATTGAGAATTGTGGGTGAAAACCCCAATTGTCTTGGATCCCATATCATCTTTGAAAGAGGGATGTGGGTGAAGAGTAATTGCAAACAATAACTTGAATTAGCTTATTAAGTAGCATCATCTTAGAGATAAGGGTGTTATTTGAGATAACTCATTCAATGACATCATCTTATAAATAAAGGTGTAAATTGAGATAGTGGATTGGTAGATTTGATGTGGTTGTGAGGTGTTCGAAAGAACCCATGAGTGAGATTTGGTGTTTTATTGATATTTTATTGAAAGATTAACACCAAGACCTAAAATGTAGCATACCCAAAACCCTTAACTAAACTTGGACTAATTGTTGATAACCCATGCATAAATCCCACCTAAAAAGACATAACCCCAAGACATCTCTCAATTAGGAAATACTCTTAAATTTGTCACCCTTATAATAGTGTTAATTTTTATTACATTTAACTTCACTTAAAACGATACCTCCCAATTTATTTTCATTTCTTGTTTAATTTGGCATTACGGGTTAACACATAGTTAACTCTCAACACTTACAAGTTGTGAATTCTAAGTTTACACTCCTCGTGGATTCGACCCCGACTCATAGTTAGGTATTATATTGACAACGTCCACCTTGCATTGAAATTGAAGTGTAAGCTGAGAGTTATCAATACTTCTAATATATCTATCCAAATACTGCCTGATATCTCAAAAATAATCCACAATACTTATATTTAACAAATTGAACCAAAATCTCACACCTTTTTTTGGAATGCCTCTCCTATAGGAACTTTTACCACCAATTCCGCTTATATGCATTTCCTCAATTCCTCCGACAAAATGCTTCTTAAAAATAAGCCTAACAGCCTTTGGATTTGGAAAGCTTATACTCTTAACAAGATAAAATACTTCTTGCGGTTCAATACTCTAAATAAACTTCCTACGGCAGAAACTCTAAATAAAAGAAGAATCATACCTACGAACCAATGCCACTCATGTCTAATTTTAACAGAATCTCTATCACACACTTTTCTTACTTGCCCTAAAACCATCGAGATATGGTCTCATTTTAATCTTTCTCCGACTGAAAACAAATTCTTAAGAGATATTCAGAATTTTTGACTATCAAGCAATACAGTCAACCTATGCAGCAATATCTTTATACCTCTTTCCATTTTGACTCCTTTCATTCTCTGGTCTATATGGAAGAATAGAAATAATTCCCTC